>JAROYE020000001.1:54457362-55696425 GCA_029619315.2 Dynastes maya
TAATAACACGTTAGTAATATTAAAACTGAGCAGCAAATAATATAATGGTTAAGGCAAATAAAATATAAGTGTTTTTGGTACTTGCTAATAAATAAGGAATACCCTTGCTCTATTCACACTTACAAGATATGTTGAAATTTAATTTATCCATTAAATATACAAGATTTAGCGTTTAAACTGTCGGTTAGCCGAATACAGGGAATTAATACTGATTGAGGCCTGAACATTTTTTTCCGAGGAGTTTTCATACTGATCTTTCAAATAAAAATATTGACAACAATAAATTATTTCGGGTTATACCGGAAATAAATGTCAACTCGCTTATTTTAAGTAGAACACCCTAAATGTTTTTTTCATTTTCTGATAGCACACATTATTCTACCTAAGTTCTGTTAAGATTTCCCTATACCTACCTTTGACCGTTTAATGAATTTTGACGATTTTGTGACAGCGGAATGAAAAGTCAATAATCGAGAAAGTGTAAAATTTTATTAAATTCATCCGTTACTTTTGGGAAGCTCTATATAGTCAGCTCGTTGTACTACTGTGTTATGCTTAATTATTACTGAGTAAAACGACTTATACCAGAAGAATAATGTATATTATATAACTTATGATACATAGAAAATGATGTGGACTGTAATTCTAATTGACAACTCGGTATCTCTCTATCTGGTGGCAGCGAGCACTACTGTTCATTTCTCATGCGCTACGCATGCGCGCGAACGTTACATATTTTAAAATTTTAAATTGTGCCTTAACATCCCGCCCGCCTTGAAAGGTTTCAAATATGTTGCAATAGTAATGTTTAACAATAATAAATTCAGAAACATAACAGTTTACAATATATCATATGCGCGATACATTGTTCAGTCTTCATTTGGTAGTGGACAAATCTTAGCAACACTTCTTTTCACTATACCGTTTTTCACCTTTACACTGACCACTCGCACGACACCGTCCTTGCCTGGATGCAGATCGATGATCCTTCCAAGATGCTATTTCGCAGGAGGTGTGTTGTCTTCCTTAAGAAGGACGATTGTATCGACGGTAGGCGAGTTCTCACCTTTCGATTTCCATTTGATTCGTGTCTGAAGGTTACTCAGGTATTCGGCATGCCATCGGACCCAGAAATGTTGTACGATTTGTTGTAGCCTTTGGTAACGTTTAAGGCGATTTTCTTGTGCACTAGTATAATCGAGCTCCGGTAGACGGAGTAAACTCTTGCCGATAAGAAAATGTCCTGGAGTAAGGACTTCTAGCTCGTCAGGATCGGAAATTAGAGGACAAAGAGGACGGGAATTCAAAATTGCCTCGATTTGAGTCAATACCGTGGAGAATTCCTCAAAATTTAGATGTGCGTTTCCCGCTATACGTTTTAAATGATATTTTACGCTTTTTATCCCCGCTTCCCAAAGACCGCCGAAGTTAGGCGAACACGCTGGAGTAAAATGCCATGATATTCGATCTTGCACTAACGAGTTACAAATATTTTCATTTGCATCTTGCAAAAATGATTGAAGTTTCTTAAGATCAGCACAAGCACCCACAAAATTCCTACCATTATCCGAATATATGTTACGCGGTTTTCCGCGTCTACTAATAAATCGCTTCAAAGTTGCTAGAAAATATTCGGAAGTTAGGCTAGAAACAGCTTCTAAGTGCACGGCTTTTGTACCTAAACATACAAAAAGACAAACATAGCCCTTTATAAGTTTAGGGTTTTCTAGTCATTCTGTCTTTTAAAAGGAATGGACCTGCGTAATCTACGCCCGTATTATAAAAAGGTGTGTATTGATTGACTCGTACCTCTGGTAAATTACCCATCAAATACATAATAGATTTGGGATTTGCTCTAAAACAAACTTTGCAATTTCTTACAACACCCTTAGCGATATTGCGTCCAGTAATGGTCCAATATCGGTCTCGTGTACTAGAAAGTAACATAGTAGGACCGCAGTGTCCCAACCGATTATGTTCTTGTTCAAAAATTAATTTGGTTAATTTATGCTTTGCTGGCAAAATGATTGGATGTTTTTTACTAAAACTACAATTGCTGTTTTGTAAGCGACCACCTACCCGTATTAATCTCGTGTCAATATCGAAATAAGGATTCAATGCTAGCAAATTACTTTTCGTGTTTATCGGCTTACCCTTAGCTAAGTCAGTGTATTCGCGAGTAAATACCTCCTGTTGTGATATGCGTAGTAATGAATTTAATGAAGTCTCTAATTCGTTTACAGTTAATACACCGCGTGATCTTGATTGCTTTTTGCATTTGCAATTAATACAAAATCGAAAACAGTATGCAATTATTCTTTGCAACTTCAACAAACAAGAATACCTATTGAAGATATCCAAATTTGTATCTATATTTACATTAGCTATCGTACGTTGTTCTGGTATATCCTGTAAATTCTGTTCCTCAGATGTCAATGGTAGACAATCATTTCTTAGCCACTTTGGTCCTAACCACCACAATTCGCAAGATGGAATGTTGCTGCCATAAAGAAAATCGTCAACATAGAAGTTATTTTTTATTGCATCACATGCTAGTGAATAGTTTGCTGCGTTTTCATTTGCTAACTGATGTAAGCATCTAATCGCTAGATATGGAGCCGAAGCAGTTCCATAAGTGACCGTTTTTAATTCATAACATTTGACTTCCTTTGATGAATCATCTCGCCAAAATATTCGTTGGAAACAACGTTGATCGGTATCAATTAAAATCATTCGATACATCTTTGAAATATCCGCACTCACGACATATTCATACATTCTAAATTGTAATATTATTGCAAAAAGATCGTTTTGGATTGTAGGACCAATATATTGCACGTCGTTCAGCGAAATTCCGCTATCAGTTTTCATAGATGCATCGAAGACAACGCGTACTTGTGTTGTGGAACTGGCTTCCTTTACCACTGCATGATGTGGCAGATAATAGTTCAATTCTTCACTATCGCCTTCATTTATTTCCTCCATATGGCCAAGAGTTTCATATTCATGCATAAACTTTCTATACTGGTCATATAGCTCCGGATGATGTATTAATCGTCGTTCTTGAGCATAAAACCTCTTTAATGCTAATTCTCGAGATTGGCCTAAATCTTTATAATTCCCTTTGAACGGAATTTTAACTATAAATTTACCGTCTGGATTTCGCCTAAACGTGGTCTGGAAATATTCCTCGCAAAATTGTTCTGATTCAGATAGTATTGACCTTGCATTTACCTCTTCGACTTCCCAAAACTTCGAAAGCTGTTGATCCAGATGGTGAGTAGATAGATAATTGATCAATTTACTATGTTGATATGGCAAACTCAAATTACCCGCTACAATCCACCCTAGTTTAGTGTTTTGTAGAGACAACTCATGGTTAATTATTTTCCGTTGACCCGAACATAAAATGTCCCAAAAAACAGAAGACCCTAGTAAAAGGTCAATTGACCCAGTCTCATTAAACGTCGGATCCGCTAATTCTATACAATCAGGAATATCGAAAGTATTTCTATCGAATGAAACTAGAGGTAAGTCTGCTGTAATTTTAGGTAAAACTAGACATGAAACTGATGTATTAAATAAATCAGCCCGAGAAAACATATTAACACTTGTTGAATACTTCACATGCGACATTGCCTGTCCAACACCTGTAATCGCGTAGTTCACTCTCGATAAACTTAAATTTAACCTTTTGCACAAATCCTCTGTAATAAAATTACTCATTGAGCCATTATCCAGCAGCGCACGACACTGGTGTAACCCATGGTTTGAATCTTCTACAGAAACCATCACAGTAGCTAAGAGAACTTGTGTAGTAATGCTATTACACGTTGCGTTCGATGATTTCAACGTATGGCTAATAGACGTCGTAGGTCCAGTACCTAATGTGACATTAGTTACATTGTTTTGATTGTTATTCGGTCGCGATTCAAAATGTAACAGAGTATTGTGCGGCTTCTTACACTTTCTGCAAGTTGATCCCTGACATTTTTCTGTGCTATGGTTTGTCTTTAAACAATTTAAGCAAAGTCGCAATTTCTGCGCCTCCTCGTGTCTATCTCTCGGCGAAAGAGCCAAAAATTTGCTACATTTATAAATTGTATGGTTTTGCTTGCAATAAAAACAACTTATCTTATTCATAGAGACATGTGTAGTCGAGTGAATTTTGCCACTTCTGGGGGCTTGCAATTTATTAACATCTAGTTTTTCTAGTAATTCGCATCTTGTTTTAATAAGATTAAATAAATCATTTAATTTAATTATTTTTCTATTATCTGTTGTTCCCTTCGCGGATTCTTTCGTACAAAACAATTCCCATTCGCGCCTAGTACCATTATCTAACTTATCTGTAATTATAGGAATTAAGAGTGTATCCCAATATTCTATCGTTTCTCCTAATGACTTTAGTGCTTGTAAATTGTTACTTGTATTGTTATATAAATTTCTCAGTTCCTTAGCTGATTCTTTTACTAATTTTGGAAAATCTAAAATCGCTCTTACATGAGTACGAACTATCAACTGACTTTTTTCATATCTTTCCCTTAGAGCATCCCACGCAATTTTGTAATTAGCAGCTGAAACTGGAATAGATTGGATTGTCTCTAGTACTTCCTTATCTAAACACGACCTAAGATGGTGCATTCTTTGCACGTCTGATAACAACGAATTGGTGTCTACCAATGCCTGAAAACTGTCTCTGAATTCTACCCACTTATTGTAATCCCCATTAAATGTAGGTAATTTCATAATCGGTAACTGTACTTGAAGAGGTTGATTGCTAGAAATGACTTGATCGTTTGGTTTATTATTGACAATGGAAGACTCGTTTTTACTTGTATTATTGTCAGTGCTTGGCTGTGAAACTTCACTCACTGTATCGCTAATAGTAACACTCGCTTTGTTGAGCTTAAAATTTTGAATTGTTTCTTTAATACTAGTATATAAAGAATAGTACTCGTTTTCAAATACTTCGCGTTCGCTCTGCCCAACCTCGTCGCCATCTTCAGCTAACTCAATATTTGATTGTATTTCGTTAAACTGATCTAGTAGCGGAATTATTTTCTCTAATCGTAGTTCTAATTGGATAATTGATTTAGTATTTAAATTGTTTAGATCTAACGTTTCGTAAAAATGTTTACATCTAGTAACGCTAGCTTTTATTTGCCCTCTTTGGCGCTTTAATTGCAATAGCTCAGCCATTATATCGAGACAATATTGAATAGATTGTAATGAGAAATAGGATAATAGATAGGAGCTAACTTACTCAGCATAAATTGCTTGAACGTACGGCGTCACGACAATTGGCGGGTAACTTGTAACTTGTAATTGTTTTCTAACCTCAAATGCCGGGAAGCTTTTCTTGAATAGTAGTTAATCTTGATACTTGTACCACTGTAATCCGTCTCGAAGTTGGACCAATGTTATGCTTAATTATTACTGAGTAAAACGACTTATACCAGAAGAATAATGTATATTATATAACTTATGATACATAGAAAATGATGTGGACTGTAATTCTAATTGACAACTCGGTATCTCTCTATCTGGTGGCAGCGAGCACTACTGTTCATTTCTCATGCGCTACGCATGCGCGCGAACGTTACATATTTTAAAATTTTAAATTGTGCCTTAACAACTGTATAAAGTTAAAAAATTGTAAAATCGATAATACAGGGTGACAAAAGATACTGACCTTTATTACCCAATAAGACACAATAACTCACAAGGGAAGATCCCGAACCCGGAAATTCAAAAAAAAATTGAAACTTTGGGAATATATAGAACATATATAGGTGTGCAATACGCAATTTTTTTTTTTGTGCGGACATTCACTTTTAAGGGGTGAAACACCCCATCGAAAATTAACAGATTTTCAATTTTTTCCATACAACTCCAGTAAAAAGAAAGATAGAAGATAGGTGTAAATGCAATAGTTGCAGCATACATCAAGCTCTTTCAAAATATGTGACTATCATATATACAGGGTGTTCCATTAAGCCCTGCGCTTACACTGCTGGTGTTTTTGTAACAATACAAAGAAAAGTTTAAGATATAATCTGTGTGACTTTTAATTCTATTTAAAACTGTATAGGTGTTACAATATACAGGGTGTTCCTAAAGTAATATCACCATATCCTTGGTTATATCTAACAGAACTTCATGTACTATGTTATTATATATAGGTATATATATTATTGAATACTTATTGCAAGGAGTGATCTCAATCCCACAAATTTAAAATATGAAATTTGAGAATATGTAAACCACATGCAAAGTTAATGAAATTTACTGTATATCTCTGCGGTATTATATTGATTAGATAACACATTGTTTTGTTTGGTAATTACATTCGAAGTTTTTATCTACTGGTGTAAACATTTTTTTTTTTAAGTCAATAATCAACCAAATGCAATGATAAATGATAACATTGCTTATATAAATGCCCCACCTGATATTAATAGTATTTGTTGTTAGATTGTGTAACAAACTTGTGGTGTTGAAAATGGTTGTCGTAAATACTTTAAATGTAATTCGCTTGCTCATGGTAACGTTTGACGTTGCCAATAACAATAATCTAACACCTGTGAATAACCACGAAGTAGAACTACACGACATAATAAAGGATATGCTTCTTGACGTTCAAAAAGATACTTCATTTTCGCTGGAAATTGACACAACACTAGAATTTTTGAATCCAGTTAGACCACATTCCGTAGACTTCGTAGATGATGAATACGCACCTACACGCGAAAAAGTTCTAGAAGCGATGGAAGCTGAAGATGAACAATGTGTTCCAGAAGAAGGCGGTATTGTCACTTTAGAATATAAAACCAAGGCTGTGGAATATTGGAAAAGTGGGAAAACGAAGCGACTTACGTTAGCAACCGTCCAAAGTAAATTTCGAAAAGTTTCAACTCTCCAACAAATGTACAGGTAAACAGTGAACTCCATTTAATATAACTACGATTTGTCTTAATTTTCTTTTATTTGTTCTAGATGGGAAGAAACAGTAAACCGGGGAGGCACACGACGGGAAAAAGTGCTACAAATTTCGGAATCCGTTTATAATAACTTTGTGGAGAGTATTGATAAGGGTGATATTATTCATGATTTGGACATTCAAAGATGGGCTTTGCAAGCTAATCAAAGAATACATTTAGAAAACTTTAAAGTATCCCGGCATTGGGTCTGGAATTTTAAGAAAGCATATAGAATAGTTTCAAGAAAAATAAATAAATTTATTACGCGATCATATGGTACAGATTCCGAAAAGCTAAATGAAATCGCTTCAACATTTGTTAGCCATGCAAAAGATCTCATAAAACAAGTCGGAGAAGATAATACATTCAATGCCGATGAAAGTGGCTTTAATCTAGAGCTTCATTCTGGTCGCACGTTAGCTGTGCAGGGTTCAAAAAGTGTTACAGCAGCTGTGCAGTCAATATCCGCAACAACACATAGTTATACCATACTTCTCACAATATCAGCTTCTGGAAAACTTCTTTCCCCTCTATTTATTGTCATGAAAGAACAAAGTGGTAGCTTCGGTCCGCGTGTAACACAGTCTTTGTTTCAACCGTGGAATGTTTATGTTAGGGCTTCAACGTCGGGAAAATTAACAAAAGAACTGTTTAATGAATGGCTCACCCGTGTGTATGTGCCAAATGTGGGAGCTCAGAGCGTGTTATTCTTGGACTCTTGGACTGGTCATTGTCCTGCTACATTGCAAAAGAGTATACTATCAAGCAAACATGTTGAAATATTGACGATACCGAAAAAAACTACGGCAGTGATACAACCACTAGATGTATATGGTTTCCGCATATGGAAAAATTTTGTAAGAAAATTTTCCGATCTTGTGCTACTGTTTGGTTATGATATTGTGTTGCATGAACGCAATAATGTTATCAAACTACAGTCCCTTATTCACAACCAACTTTCGGCACCAAAGTATCACGATGTATTTGCTTATGCTTGGTATAAAAGCGGATACATTGATCAAAAACCAAATAAGTTTGAAAATCCGGTAGTTTTTGCTTTTAGACAAAGGATTTTATACATCCTGCTAGGTGTTCCATATGCGGTAGCCAGGCCATCATACGATGTGCGTGGTGCAACGAAGTCCTATGTTTTAGACATTTCTTTGAAGAATTTCATCACCATACAGAATAATTATTCAGTAGCCAGTATTTCACTACATAATAGACATGACCAAAAGATGTAGTGTTATCTATAAACATTTCCTATATATCCTATACTTTATGACTAATCAGCTAATCACATATAAATTTTTGATGTACTTATCAATATTTGTATTGCTTAAAATGTTAAAAATATGATATATTTGTTATCGCTTAATAAAATCGATTAATTATAAGATATAACTTTGGTCTAAAATACTAACCTTTTCCTCTTACAACAGCCAGTGATTAAATCAAATTAAAGAATTGAATATTACATATGTCTTCTACATATTTCCGAAATCAATACTCTTACTGTTATTATCAAACAAAACAATGTGTTATCTAATCAATATAATAGCGCAGAGATATACAGTAAATTTCATTAACTTTGCATGTGGTTTACATATTCTCAAATTTCATATTTTAAATTTGTGGGATTGAGATCATTCCTTGCAATAAGTATTCAATAATATATATATACCTATATATAATAACATAGTACATGAAGTTCTGTTAGATATAACCAAGGATATGGTGATATTTACTTTAGGAACATCCTGTATATTGTAACACCTATACAGTTTTAAATAGAATTAAAAGTCACACAGATTATATCTTAAACTTTTCTTTGTATTGTTACAAAAACACCAGCAGTGTAAGCGCAGGGCTTAATGGAACACCCTGTATATATGATAGTCACATATTTTGAAAGAGCTTGATGTATGCTGCAACTATTGCATTTACACCTATCTTCTATCTTTCTTTTACTGGAGTTGTATGGAAAAAATTGAAAATCTGTTAATTTTCGATGGGGTGTTTCACCCCTTAAAAGTGAATGTCCGCACAAAAAAAAAATTGCGTATTGCACACCTATATATGTTCTATATATTCCCAAAGTTTCAATTTTTTTTTGAATTTCCGGGTTCGGGATCTTCCCTTGTCAGTTATTTTAAATTGAATACTCTGTATATCATCAGCGCTTATTTGTTTGTTTATCCTCTATAAGAGTTGATTAACACTTTCAACACTTTCAATTAACATGTAATAGTTTATGAGTTATTTGAACTTTTGTTAGGAATAAATTGGAATAATTTTAGATATAATGATTAAGCAATTTAATAAGTAAGAAAACTAAAAATATTTAAAATAAGAACATAACACGCAAATAAACTGAAATTAAACAATAAAATCTTATAAAAGATTATAATTAATAAAAATTTCCACCGCGCAGTTCTAAACATTCCTAAATTATTTTTAAAATGCTGTGAATTTTCCATTCGAAATTATGGCATTTCATTGAATATTTCAAGAAATAAAGATAAAAAAGTGAATGTTAATTGAAGATACTTGTTATTTATTTAAAATTAGATATACATTTATCTAGTCACAAGATATGTTTGTCTTTGGCATCCTATTTCAGCGCAACAATTTTCATACTTTTTTCCTATATTATTCTGACGGGAGTAATTAACGTTGGATAAATGTAACAAACTAAAAGTACAACAAAGTTAAATAAAAAAATGTAAAAAATTCCTGTCATTCTGATTAAATACAACCACAAAATTAAACTGGCACACATCATCCTAATAAACAAGAAGGAGGTACATATACCTCCATTACTGTTAGCTTAGGAATAGTTAATAGGTGATGCGGGTTATGGAAATGTAGTATACAATATTGTTTATATATTGTATAAGCTATTTTGGTTTATAATTTTCTTTTTAAATAAACAAAATATTTCGAAAAAAAAACAAATTATCATATTAAACTAATTAAAGGAAAGAAAATATTTCGTATTTAAATCACAGTTAAAAATACGCTTTACGTAGTATTTTAACATCATTTGCTTCTTGTACCATTCCAAAGCGTATCATAAAGTTTAAACAGTATCTTTTGAAACAACCTGTGTCAATTAGAAGATTTCGCTTTATTTTTTGAGTTTTTTTATCTAACTCAACACAATTTTCTACATACGCTTTTGAAACATTCCTTATTCTGTTTCTTCAATGGACACCCTGCACCTTAGAGAATTGGCATTGCTACTCTGACAAATGGCTCACAAACAAATTTCGCAAATAGCGACGACCAAAGTGAAACTTGAGGAATCGAGCAGGATCCCAATTTCGGACCTCAACTCTATTAACCCTCGGCGTATACAGTCCGTCGCTGTAAATATCAATTTTTAAAATATCCCCTAATAGAAAGTCTTTTTAAATGTAAGCAATCACCTCTCGCGTTCTTCCTTTTCTCCTCATCCCGGGCCATTTCAGTGCGCGCATAATATTTCAGGTTTAGAGTCGCCTTCTTATTTTCAAAAATACTACACTTTGATTTGTGTTCGCCAGGCTGTTCTGAACGTAGACTAAACGTTCGTGTTTGTGTGCATATCTGTACAGTGCTCGTAGAGTTTGGCGAGGAACAAGAGGGGAAATGACGAGAAGGTGAAAAGGCGGCGAAGCGCGCGCCACCCACATTTATACCCCCACAGCCGCCCACAAAAGACGTTTATTTAAAACTCCGGAAAGTTAGACATACACCGGATCATAAAGCGTTGTTGCTTTCGTTCATTCTTTTAATTAGTTAATTACCAGGACGCCTAGAAAATATTAACATGGAACCGCGGAGAAAGGAAAGCTCGATTGTGAAGATTAGACGTACTTTTGCGCGCACACCAAATTTAATCAATACTCTTTGTTTTAAAATAGAGATAAAGTAATAAAGTAATAACTTCTGCTGGTAGTTTATTCATATACATATCATTATGTTAGATTATTTTGTATAATTCTTGCTAAACAACTATTTTAAATCTACAAAGCTGAATACGTTTTATTCAATTTCAAAAAATTTCATTTTCTATTGGTACATGAATACGCATGGAGTATACATTTGGAATCCTTTATTGAAGAAGACCGTTTGGACAAGTTGCTAATGAAAAGATTTACCGCTAAGAAATGTTTTAACCTGCAATTTTTTTTTTGCATGTGGTGACGGTCCAAAGGGGTATACATGCTTTAGAGGTTGTCATAACCTCAGGAGTTTTTAGTGTCTAAATGGTGTGTGTAAGGTGTTCCTGTTGCCACTATCCCCTCGCCGTAAACGCGCGAATGATGACTCGGAATTGTATCGAATCCACCAGGAAAGTCTGCCACTTGACCCTGGTAGGACTCGAACGCACAGTGCCTAATTCTGTCACACTCAGGCGCAGGTCCTCTTACTAATAGTCCACCGAGCCATTAAATTAAATTAAACAATTTTGTCAATGATTTAAGGAATCAATTGTCAAAGATATACTTTTATATTTCATACGAATACATGTATTGCAACGTAGAAAAATCTCACCTTTTCAATCATTTCTTTCAATCCGCCTGTTACGTATTGTTGATGGGAATGGTTGTTTAACAAAAATAATTAAAATGTTTTGAAATAATTTAGGAAAGGTAGAATACACGACGACACTATTGTTAAATAACGGGATTGTTTAAAATTTAATGCTTAATGATATAAAATCATTATATAATTGTTTTACAATTTTATTTTTCAGTAAAAAGAGTATTAGGTATACTTTTTTTTTTGAAAAGCTTTGTATTGTTATGCGTTGTTGTGTCATAATTAGCTTTTTATATTTCTGCTGATCTATTCCTTATCAAGGCTCTAATGAAACTTAAAATTCTGATGATTAAGCAGTTTCAAATCGAAGTGTATTTCCATTGAGAGGGAAGATAAAATTGTTCTCTCATAAGTTGGCAAAAGGTATTCAAAACGAATTGAACTAATTGCTGTGCAAAGCATTTAGTTTAAACTTTAGGCTCTATGTCACTCTAACAACCGCACCAAATACGAAGATTGTTCGAAAACTACTAAGACATATGGCGCGAATTCGGAGGAATTTTCATTACCATTCTGCACAATCATCTTTTAATATATTAAATGACAGCACAGAGCGATCTGTCAATTAGTATGTTTTTGACAGTACGCCAAAGTGAACGTCTCGTGTGATTTTGTAAACAATGGAAAAAACTGAGTTGAGAGCAGTGATAAAGTACTTTCATTTGAAAGGCTTAACACCAACCGAAATTAAAGCAGAGCTGGATTCAACACTATTGGAATCAGCTCCTTCATTTTCAATGGTTAAAAACTGGGTTGCCGAATTTAAGCGTGGTCGTACGAGCACAAATGATGAACCCCATAGTGGACGTCCTAAAACTGCAACTGCCTCGGATATAATTGAAAAAGTCCACTGTATCGTATTGGATGACCGTCGAGTAAAAGTGAGCGAGATAGCAGACATAATGGGTATCTCAAATGACAGTGTGCACAGAATTTTAACTGAGGAATTGGTAATGAAAAAATATTCGGCGCGTTGGGTGCCGCGGTTGCTCACACCGGAGCAAAAACTGAATCGTTTGAGTGTTTCTCGTGACCTTTTGGAACGTTTTCGCCACAATCCGAAGGACTTTTTATGCAGTTTCATAACCGTCGATGAAACCTGGGTCCACCATTATACTCCCGATCCAAAGAACAGTCCAAACAATGGACACACAAAGGTTCTCCACCACCAAAGAATGCAAAAACGGTTTTGTCAGCAGGAAAGGTTATGGCAACTATTTTTTGGGATTCTCATGGAATTATCTTGGTCGATTACTTAGAAAAGGGGAAAACAATAAATGGCGAGTATTATGCCACTTTGTTGCAACAACTTAGCGACAAAATCAAAGAGAAACGGCCTCATTTCGTAAAGAAGAAAGTGCTTTTCCATCAGGATAATGCCCATAGGCCTGAGATTGCAATGGCCAAAATTCATGAATTGGGATTTGAATTAGTACCTCATTCGGTCTATTCCCCAGATGTCGCTCCCAGCGATTACCATCTGTTCCCAAACCTGAAAAAAATGGCTCGGCGGTAAGAGGTTTTCGTCTAATTCCGAGGTAATCGCTGCTGTAAATTGCTATTTCGAGGACTTGAATTCATCGACCTACAGGGAAAGTATTGCTAATTTGGAATATCGTTAGAATAAGTGTGTTGAGCGAGCAGGAGACTATAGCAATAATCACAAGTTTCTTATGCATAGTTATGAAAGAAAGATAGCCACTGGAGAAGTATACAAGTATTTTAAAATCGGTGTGGAAGTTATGTAAGAAAGAGTTAAGAAAGAAACACATATACTTAATTTAAACGTATAATCAATTGCAAATAAATTAGACGCAATAGCAATGTATTTAAATGATAATGGTATTGATATAGTTACAGTCACAGAGCATTGGGCTAAATCTAATGCATTAAGCAATCTAGTAATTGTAAACTACAAAATAACATCCGCATACTGCAGAGCCTCATTCAATCACGGAGGAGTCTTTGTATTAACAAAGGAACATCAACAAGTTAAATAAATTGCTGGCTGGTATAATCTGGAAAATTATTGTAATAGCCGTAAACAGATCACCTACTGGTAACATAGAAGTATTCATCAAAAATATGCATCAAGCACTTACTTTTATCAACAATACATACAAAAATCATAAACTATTGTTGTGCGGTGACTTCAATAAAAATGTTATGGTAAACTCTCTTGAAAAACAAATACTTCAAGAAGCGTACACTTCTTTTGGAATGCAAGAGATATTCGATGTACCATCCAGAATAACAGCAACTACGAGCACATGTATAGACAATATACTGATCAATGGGGATGTGTCTGTTGTTCTCCGACCATCTTGCTCAGAGGGTGTCCGTGCTACTTGAAGGTACAATAAATCTGGAAAAAAATATTAAGGTAAGAACTAAAAGTAACACAAACTTACAAATATTCTCTTCGGAATTCTGTACTTTCAGTAGACAACCTGGAGATGTTCACCAATTTCCATATCGTCTTCCTAGCTGCCTTTAATGCTGTATTCCCTGAGAGGGAAAAGAAAATTAAAGTAAATAAAACTAAAGCAACGTACATACAAAGCATCAAACTCTCAGAAATAAAAAGGATGATATGTTGTACACAGCAATCAAAGTGTAAACGAGCTGAACGAATACTTCACTTCTGTAGGCGACGTATTAACTGATGCTGTAACCAATCAAACGCAGGATGCATTCCAATTACTGCAGAGACAATGACAGGGTGTAGCCCAATCTATTTATTTAAAACCTATTACGGCTGCTGAAATTGTGTCGATAACAGCCCACCTAAAGAAAAAAGGAACCCAGGATGTGTATGGGTTGTCGATAGACGATGTTGAGTATGTAATAGAACACATAGCAGATACGCTAACAATTATATTCAACGCATGTATTGCCGAGGGCATATTCCCTGCAGAACTAAAAATCTCAAAAATAACACCTATCCATAAAAAGGGAGAAAAAACGGAACCCAGTAATTATAGACCCATTGCGATAACACCTACCTTTTCAAAGGTTTTTGAGATACCTCTCAAAACACGGTTGTTAAGCTTCTTCGGACGAAATAATGTGATCAGCACTAATCAGCATGGGTACATAAAGGGGAAATCAACAACGTCAGCAATAGTAGATCTGCTAGAGAGCGTGACAAACGTATTCGATGATCATGATGGTCTTGTTTTAACGTGTTGCGATTTGACAAAGGCTTTTGATTGCGTAGATCATCGAATACTAATGGGGAAGTTGCGCTTTTATGGGATACGAGGCACGGCACACAAGCTACTAGAATAGGGCGGACAACGATATATCGGACCAATAAGTCAGAACTTGCAAAAACAAGTAGAGGTGTGCTACAAGGATCAATATTGGGACCTTTATTCTTCCTCCTATATATCAACGATATCTCAGAAAATGTAACCTGTGATAAAATATGTTTGTTTGCAGACGATACTTCAATACTTACACGAAGTACAACACAGGACGATGCTTTAAATAAGGCAATGGTTGCATTGACAGAAGCAAATGAGTGGTTCGCAAGCAATGGTTTGCATTTAAATCAAGCAAAAACGCAACAGCTTATACTTACCACAAAGCGGATCCCGGCAGAAAATCGTTGTACAGTACACTTCTTGGGTCTTCATCTCTCAAACGATTTAAATTACAAACAACACGTTGAGGAATTGAACAAAAGGTTGGCATCTGCGATATATGCAATTCGAAGAATTAAAGAGATTGCGACACATGAGGCAGCAAAAATAACATACTTTTCTTTGTTCCACAATTCTCCTATGGGGACACAGACCAGAGGCACAAACGGTATTCCTAAAACAGAAGGAAGCAGTCAGAGTGTTGTGCAACGCACCTTATCGAGCGTCATGTAGAGGGAATTATTCCCACAACAAAAAATACTCACACTGACATCGGCATACACTGTTGCCTGCCTCGACTACATCACAACAACAAGGATAGGTACAACAACCACCTCCATAGCTACGGCACGCGGCACAAAGACAGTTATGTGATACCCTATCATCGAATAGACAGGGCTCGATTTTCAGTAAATTACTATGCAGTTAAACTGTACAACCACCTGCCAAATAGATTTAAGGCACTCACAAGCGAGCAATTTAAGATGAGGGTAAAAAAGCTGCTAGTGGAACATGTAATTTACGCCCTCGACGAATACTTCAATGTAGAATTTTAATATGTTTGTACTGGTCCAGTTTTTACGTTTTTTGTTGTGTGTTGTCCCATATACATTTTTATCTATACATATATCCTTTATCTATACATATATTTATTTATTTTACTTATTTATTTATGACAATGTCAATGCCCTTGAAGATTACAACAATTAAATTATGTTTATGTTTATTGAAAAATAAAATACTTTTTGTTGAAAAAAAATCGCGTTTTCTTTGTTAGGCCACGTAGTTTCCGAACGATCCTCGTAGATAACACGAAATGCATAACAAAAGTGTGTTAACCTTTAATTACTCGCGTTACTTTATTTACCTTTTACACTCGCGCAGTGTCTGTTGAACACCGGCACGATATTTTTGTTTTATTATGCAAATTCTAGTGTTTTTTGATATACGGCGATAAGTATCAAAATATAAAAATAAAAAAAAAATACAAACAATTACATTTACGCCGGTGTCTCTGAGACACCGAGCTAGTAGTTAAAGATTAATAAGCTTTATTACATCACCATGTTAATAAGCTTTATTAAAATTTTAATAGGGTCTCTTATAATTATGTTATCTTTTAATATCTGGTGCGAGCTTTTTAATATACAGGTTGTTCAATGTTATCGGGTCACTATTGCTAACTTTGTTATTATTGTAGTAGCTACGATGTTAGTTAAATTACCAAAGATGTAGTAATTTTTCCTCTGATCACAATGATATTTAGAAAAAGACAACTGCATATCGCATTTCAACGCTAACTTGAATTGTTTATTTTTTAAATTGGATATCCTACATATTTTTCAATTATTCTGTAGGAAATAAAACTTTGCGTAAAATATCCTCATAGTACTATACCTCTAAAATGAAAAACAAAAGAGGTACGATGAAATTTATATTGGCCAATTGAAACTGTATATAATAACTTCGTTATTAGAGCAGCTATTGAGATAGTCGAAACAAAAAGAAATATGTAATTTATTTCCTCCAATAAAGTGGTGTAATCAAAAAATAAAAATTCCTATTAATTTCAGCGTTTGGTTAAATAACTTTTTTTATGAAACAGTCCGTATATTTTTTCACAAAACGATAGAGAGTGATATTTCAAATAAGTTACTCTTATAAACGCTAAGACTCCATAATGAGAGGGAAAAGAGATGTGATGGATTTTAAGATAAAAGATCTAAAATATATATATCAATCAAAGTAAACAAGTGTTACTTTTTTGAAGACTCCATGAAATTAATTTGACAGTTTACAAATCTGGTTCGGCATTGCAATCAATTAGGCAATTTATTAGTGAGAATAATTGAACTGGTGAACTGAATAACAGTATAAATCCAAAAACAGTGAATTTGAACTGAGATAGCAAAAATGTTCTTTTATGTTTTTTGAAGTTCGTGCTTCCATTGATAGTTGTCGGGTTGAATATGATTTTATTACTATTATTATTGTTGATATTGGCCTTGGTACTGTACCATTAGCCATTAAAGATGATTTTGTTTTGTATATACCAACATATTTACTTCGTCACCTTCGCTAATCCTTTTTCTTCCAATCTTTACACAATGAACCATATTCCTCCACCATATCGCGTTCTTCTTCACTTAAAAATTAATAAATAACGTACTCAAACGCTGTGACACTGGAACACTGAAGCACTTCACTAAAACGCTTACCACAACACTTCACTAATATTGGACGCACGTTTCCATAGCTAAGCTCATTTTACTTTTAATACTAAAGATGTAGCTTAGCTATCGAAACGTGCGTCCAGTACTAGAGGAGTGTTGAGGTGAGGATTTTAGTGAAGTGTTTCAGTATATTGATCTACACAAATAACGACAAATAAAAACTGCAAACTATCACAAGCATTTAGTGTGTGATAATTATTATTGTAATAATAATATATGTTTATTTTAAATATTAAGAAAGTTAGGGTGATGTTTCTGTTTTGACATAGGAATTAACGTAGTTAGTCTTCATAAGAAAGATTTTCAAGTGTTGATAAATCTTTATTATGAAGACTAACTACTTTAATTGTCAAAACAGAAACATGCCCCTAACTCTCTTAATATTCAAAATAAACATATATTATTATGCGTTATATTGTTGGAAAGGTTATAAAAAGACATTTTTATGAGACAGTAGGTAACTATGATTGCCATTTAACAAACATAAATTTATTTCTACATAGCAAACGCAACGAAATCCTTAATTAGCCTATCTCATAAAGATAACAATTAGGGATTACAATACCGATATACGGGTTTATCGGTAAATAGCGACAATTTTTTCAAAATGTTTACTAATAATTTGCGATCTTTTACCGGTAATTGGAAAGAATATTAAATACATATACAAACAGAATCAGCATAGTAATAATTATTTTTTAGGTTTTCACAGCATTCAGTAAAAGCCTTACGTTACTGAAACGAAAATACTTTATTTTACACCTTAGTTTGTTACTTATTATATCACGCAGATGGTAAGCAAAAAAAAAGACATGTGTTTATGTCTTTTACAATCTTTGGCGCACTTTAAAAATCGCACTTGAAGTATTGCTTTTGTAGCCATGTACCGCTTACAACGTGTTGTGGCGTGCAGTGAGCAAGTTTAGACGTGCAGTATTTATGCTGGAAGGGGCATGCTGCCCTCCTTTTCGACTCTACATTTATTCTAGTGGGTACAGCAAACTTTGCGTAAAATATCCTCATAGTACTATACCTCTAAAATGGAAAACAAAAGAGGTACGATGAAATTTATATTGGCCAATTGAAACTGTATATAATAACTTCGTTATTAGAGCAGCTATTGAGATAGTCGAAACAAAAAGAAATATGTAATTTATTTCCTCCAATAAAGTGGTGTAATCAAAAAATACAAATTCCTATTAATTTCAGCGTTTGGTTAAATAACTTTTTTTTATGAAACAGTCCGTATATTTTTTCACAAAACGATAGAGAGTGACATTTCAAATAAGTTACTCTTATAAACGCTAAGACTCCATAATGAGAGCGAAAAGAGATGTGATAGATTTTAAGATAAAAGATCTAAAATATATATATCAATCAAAGTGTTACTTTTTTGAAGACTCCATGAAATTAATTTGACAGTTTACAAATCTGGTTCGGCATTGCAATCAATTAGGCAATTTATTAGTGAGAATAATTGAACTGGTGAACCGAATAACAGTTGTGGATTCTAAAACACGTTGGAACAGCTTACTGATTATGCTAGAGCGCTTTTTGAAGATTATAAACTGTGTTAGAAAGAGTCTCATAGATTTGAAGTCAGATATCAGTTTTACTGATAACAAGCTTTGCTTTCTAATACAATATCATCATTACAACCAATAAAAGTTGCTTTAGAAACACTATGTTGTGAAAATGTTAATTTGTATGTCGCCGATGTTACCTTGAAATTTATGCTTGATGGGGTAATGACGCAAAACACATTTTTATGTAACGAACTTAAAAACATATTGATACGACGTATAAAGGAACGACGAACTGTTTATTCTGATGTTTTGCAATTCCTTTATGGTAACAATTTCAAGAACTCAAATAAAGAGGACAATGGAATTTTTACTAAGACCAACAAATTTACAATAACGAAGATCGTAGAATTAATTGAGCGCATTTACGACAAAAACGAAACAGATACTAACATTGAATTATCAGAAACTAATGACTCTGATTCCAAAGACTTTGGATGTTTAATGTCAGTCAGTTCCTTCATCAGCTACGTTATCTATGAAAAATAAACTGCAGCTCTTAATAAAGGAAAAAACCCAGACATCTTGTCAAGTACCGACTCTAATGCAAGATAAAAATAAACATTTAACACCAGTAGTTAAAAAAGAAATAAATTATTTTGAAAAACAAAAAATAAGAAGGTAATGCACACAAATGGTGCATAATTTTTAACTAACCGTCGGCCAACAAGCGGGGAATCGGGAAGAGCCTCTTCCGCAGCTGGCTTAATTTATAGCAAGATCAGATCACAATTAGGGGATCGTAGTCTTGATAAACTATGTTTTTTGCGTTCGTATTTTCAAAAAATACGTAATAATAAACAAAAAATTTGTACAGAATAGTTATTTGATTAGATTAGCTACTTAGAGCATAGTTATTTATTTAGATTTATTTACTCAGAATAAAAACATTTGTTTTTATTCAAATAAAATTTCATTTATTTATGTTTGTTTGTAATGCGCGATTAAGTACGTTTATAAATAAAATTCCTGTTACTATTTACTGCTTTTTATTTTCAATATAAGCGAATTTTCTGAAAATAAAAATTATCGGTAAATGACCGGCAAACCGGTAATAAAAAAAAAATTACCTAATTACCGGTATTGAAAAAAGTCGGTAAATTTGCAATCCCTAATTACAATTATTTACAACTTTCCCCTTAACATTTTTTGTTAAATAATAACGGAGACATATGCATTTAACGAAATCGTAGAAAATCGATTTTTTCGAAATATCTATAACTATTTTTAGAAAAAGAAATAGTGTTTTAAATTGGTCTCATAAAACTGCAAATCTTTTCCTACTTAACCGTTTCTATAACACTGCTAGCTTTCAAGATTCCTATATTAGTATAGGGATTCCTAGTATTCTTATATTAGTATTAGGTAACAAATAAACACTGTGATTTTTTGTCGATGTTTAGATATCGAAAAAAAATCACAGTGTTTATTTGTTACCTAACTTTTCTCCTAAGAATGAAGATGTTTATGATTTATTTACCATCAATTGCCCTATATTGTAAAAGAATAACGACAATATAATTAGCAATCTAAAAATATAACCAAATTGTATGACTATGCAAAGCAGGATCATTAGACGTAACAACATTTGTGTTGTTTACAAAGCACAGCTGATAAAAAAATTTGTAATTTTTACTCATGTGCACAATCAAATAGTTTCCTCAAAGGGCACTACTTCGATAGACAGTCAGTACAATGATATTTGTTTTGAAAGAGCTTAAAAGCATTTCAAGTACCAGATTCATATATTATATTGCTCCAGTTAATACTTTTAACAATAGTGTAACCTATTTTTGACTCACCTCGTATATATATGCCACTTGCATATTTTATAAAATGAATTGTAAATTTGTGTAAAAATATTTGCAGTTTTTAAATTTTAAATAAACTATTTTGCTTTTGCTTTCTATTATAATATAATTGGTTTTATTAATAAAATAATTGAATTACAAATGATATTAAACAAACGCACCTATGATACAAACACATGTAGTATGAGAATATTTCAATGAATAATTAGCATTACCTTAGTTCTTTTATAAATAAATTGTATTAATGGTCGGTGATGTTCTAACATTAGATTAAAAAAAAATAAATTTACATTTTCACATCATACACATTAAACTGCGCACTTAACATTATCCAATAATACATCAGACGGTCTCTTTTCATGTCTTCTTTTTAAGCGAAAATCGCCATATTCCAAAACCGCTCGTCAATACCCAGCGCTTCAAAGAGACAAAGAAAAATGACGCCGCTTCGCAATGACTGAGCTGCAGGCGTTCGTTTCGAAAACTACTAAACGTAACGTCACTAGGTGATTAGACACGAAGGTTTAACTGAATTTTCACGCAAAAATGCCTATAAATCGTCGTTTCGAACAAAAGCGTTCAACAAGAACGTACCTATTGATTATTCCCAGGATACACCACCGGCTCTATTTTCATTTACCTAATTCAATACCAGAACCTACACATATACACACTCACACACTTACCGCGGCTGTATACATGTACAAAGCGTACAGAGAGATTGGCGGAAAAGAAAATAGTTTCAAACATGTATGCGTATATGCCGAATGAATCGGCGCATAATCATAATGATAGGCGAGAGTTAGCGTTTCCACGAGCTTTCGTCTTTTGCTAATGGAAAGAGGAAGTCTGTTACTCGCAGCATACATTTGGAAGATACCTAACGGTTTTGTGAAAGACGGTCGGACATTACACGTCGTTCGTTTATCATCAATATTTTTAACCTAAACCGTACCCGGATCAGAGCTGTATCGAACGGCATGGCGTTCGCCGCAACCATTGAGCAACGCTGGTCCGCTCCGACTATGTTGTGGATCAATTTAGAATGCAATTATCCTTTGCCGACTTGTAATATTACATTTTATCCTTTTCAGAAGTACGTCAACCTGACTGACTTTTGCGTGTATACGCTATCGTCCAAACGTTTTATTTTATCGTAATTACCTTTTTCAATACCATTGAATTAACAACGTACATGAAAATAAGGAATGTTGATACATGATAAACTGATATTAACTTACTACCTTCATCACAGAAGTTCAAAAGCGAAGCTCTCATTTCAAACATAGGAGAAACGCGTGTTCTCTTAATCAGCCCTTTCACGACGTCATCCGTCCATATAATCAACCATTTCACATAACTTTAGCAACGCTGCATTTACAGTGTCATTTTTGACCTTAAAACGGATTCAATGTGCTTTTACCCTTATAGTCGGGACAGTATAACTATCGATGCACGCCATTGATTGTAAATGCCGTCGCATACACTGCGCTGCCATATGATTTGTTATTTGTCATTAAATGTAAATATTAGGTTGTTATTTATATTGGATGGTATATTACCGAACAGAAATGTTCTTCCACTGTAGATACTTATTAAAATGGTAATCCTAGTACATTAGTTATGAAAGAATAAATGAGAACGTCATATCAAACACAGCACAAAAAAAGTGTTACATAAAAATTTTTGTAACTATTAGTCGTAACATGGAAGAACATCTGCGGACGAACGTGTACAGTGAAAAGTATTAAAGCGTTGATTACGTAAAGAATACTACACTAAATTCATGTAACAAATAAGCCGACGACGGTGACACACAGGTAATTTTAGAACATGTTTGGGTTTTATTATAAACATTGATAAACATTTTTATTTTAATTACAGTTTATTGACTGTTATCACTAACCTGGGCAAATATGCGGTAACAGCCAGAGGCGTGGCGAGCGCATAAAGGGCTACACATAAAATAGAAGGTAAGAAATGGATTATAAAACGTGCTGAAACACTTACCGTTTTAAAGGTCTTTTAAAGATAACATCTGTTAAATATTTGAATCATTAGATATGTGTCCACAGCTGTTTCAGTCAAGTGAGTACGACGTGCAGAATAAATGTTTTTTAATGCTGAAAACAACCGTTCGACATCTAGCGATGTCATATTTGCATATTTAAAATAATCTTTGAAACAACTTAATGCATCTTCACACGCATCTTAACAAATTTGTCTTAATATAAGAAAATCGGAGTCTTTCTCTAAAACACTTTCAAATTTTCGTATTACACACCAATTTGTTTCGCCTTCTACAGCGCATAACTGTGCGTGAACATCATTCACAATTTGAATCAGAATCCACTAGCGACATCGAACCATTTTGTAATTTTTCTATTCCCTCCGCTAGTCCGAAGTAATTGTTGTGAATAGTTTGTAAATCTCTTTTAACCTGACTATCTTGAAATATTTCCTGGCTTTTCTTGATTGCTGTAGCTTCTATCGGATTGAATTTTAAAACTACCTTCTTTACTTGATCAAAATATTTGTTGTAGTAAAACGGAGCCTGCAACCATGTTCCCCAACGTGTAACAGTCGGCTGTGGTGATTCAGGTAAATCAGGACACAGTTTGTGAAATAGCCGGGTACGTTTCAGGGACTTTAGAAACACTGCCTTTGTACTAGCAATCAATGCATTTACTAGTGGAAAACATGTAGGAATTATTTGTGCCGCAAGATTTAGAGTATGGATTTTACACGTTACATGTAAGAAGTTACCACTGTGTTCTTAAAGAGATCGGCCCCAAGAACGCATGTTTGCGGCACCACTACTCATAAACATTAAAAGTTGCTTCGTTGAAACTTCAAATTTGTTCAATGGGTTCAACACCACCTTTAAAATCTCATCGGCAGTATAATTTATAATTCTTTTGGAAGCACGTAAGAAGGAGGATGGCGGTCGATGTGGTTCCATTGTACGTACCATTACATTAACCACAGAATGTTTTTGACGATCTGTTGTTTCGTCCACACACAACCACAGTTTTTTACCTTTCAATTCCTTTTCATTCTTTTTTTTATATGTTCACGAGCAAATGGCACTACATTTCGTATGGATGTCCAACTAGGTAATTTACAGTCCGCATATTTATTCCAGAAGGAGACAAATGCTTCTTTGTCTAGTAAACGAAACGACAGATTACATAAAATAAGAGTAATACATAAATCAAATGAAAATTTTTCTTGGTCTCGTATGCCACTCTTTGCAGAAGAATGCTGTTTGCTTTCGATGTTACGTTGACAATGGCTTCTGGACCAACACATTTAAGGGATTTTACAAACTAGACATTGAATTTTAGCGCCATCAAAAATTAAGTCCGGCATGTCCACTATAAAGTTTTTAACTGTGTCTGCCATTGGTCGTTTTCGCGGCGTACCTAACTGCGACATTTTTAAAGCAAACATAAGCGCACAATTACGAAATAAGTTACGACAGCCTACATATACACAGAACTACTCGCATACAGCATCGATTTAGTACTGACGCTGTGAACGCGTGAAATAAATAATCGCCGACTCCGAACCACATATCTACTACACTGGCTGTTACCACTGTTTGCCCAGTCTAGTTATCACAGTCAATCGACATACTTCTCCAAGGTGTATAATTATTGTGCTGACATCTTTATCAAATCCACCATGCCCATGTGCTTGTTATAGTATGTTTTTTTAGCATATAAGCCTCGAAGGAAACCTTATTACTTATATGTAGCTAGTTCTGAATGCCCCCTTTTTCCAACTTGCAGTAAGGCATTGAATCATTGAACTTGTAATTTACTATGATAACTTGCGTTATCCATAACTATCATAAATGGTTTCTCACAATATGTTAGGAGCTGATCCTCAAACCAATGAATTGTCATGATTCATTTCTCCTTAATATAGTCAAAGCTTTAAGTGCCTGTACAAAATATCAGGGATACATCAGATATAAATCGATCGACGCTGTCAGCGTGTACTAGAATGTATCTACAACGCAATTTACAAATATTTAAAAGATAAGCTTCTAGTCTATAAATATTGCACATATACAAACCTTTTGCCCTCAGTTTTTGTTTCCTTTGTACACTTGTAGAGTGTGGTCTTAACAATGGCCAACGAAGTCATTTTCAAAAATCCATGTTTCGTCTAAATAAACTGCCAGTAATTAGTATGTAAATTTTTAACATATGTTTGAAAAAAATTGACCTTAACATTTACTATATATGGCAATTTCATCAATCCTTGTCGAGGATCATCAGCCACATCGCTAGGAATGGCACACATATTGAGTTTAGGTCCAAATTTCAGTTTACAATATGCATCTAATAAATGTAATAATTACATCATCCTCCGAAATGGAAAAAACCAAATTAGAAGTAAAGTCAGTAATTTAATCAATAATTTTAAAAATTCATCAAAAAACAAATTAGACACTGATCAAAAATTATTACACAAACAAACCGAGCTATCTAAGATGTAATCCCCAAATAATAATTGCTAAAGCAGACAAAAGCAATAAAACTGTTGCCATGGATAGAGTGGATTATGAACAGAAAATGCACAACCTACTAAAAGTTCCAAATACATATGCCGAAATAAAAAAGGATCCAGCAACAAAATATCAAAATAATGTTGATGAAATAAAAAAAATGGGAACAAAATGGTTACATATCTCCTGAACTATCCAAAAGACTCAGGATTCATAATGCACATTCTCCAAAAATATATGGTCTTCCAAAATTACATAAACAAAATACTCCTCTTAGACCAATTGTGTCTTGTGTCCAGAGCCCACTCTACAAACTCTCAAAATATTTAGCCGATTCAATCTCAAAAATTACAAATAATAATGAGCACTATATAAAAAATTCATTTGAATTTAAACAATTCATTAGCAGTGTGAAAATAAAGTTCAGAAAAACTAATTTCATTAGATGTTGTCTCTATGTATACAAATATTCCAACAGATTATGCAATGAATATTGTGGAAAAAAATTGGGATAAATTACATCATACTGATCTTCCCCTGAGTGAATTTCTGGATGCACTAAAACTAACCCTATCAGCGACATATTTTCAGTTCCAGAATAAATTTTACAAACAAACTTTTGGGTACGCAATGAGATCCCCGATATCTAGCACAATTGCACAATTAGTCCTTGAAGATTTAGAAGAACAAGTTATAACTGAATTAGATTTCAAACCTAATTTTTTTAAAAGATATGTGGATGACTGCCTAGCTTGTATCTCAAATGACAAAGTAAAATACTTCTTAGAAAAATTCAATATGTTCCACCCAAAATTACAATTTACTTTAGAAAACGAACAAAACAATGTAATTAATTTGTAGATCTTACGCTAATTCGCGAAAAAATGAAAAATATTAACAAAATTATATTGTAAACCTACAACTTCTGGTCGCTATTTAAATTTCCATTCCGCCCAACGCTTTGCTTATAAAAGGAATGTAGTTACAGCATTAGTTAATAGAGCCATCAAATTGACAAGCCCAAAATTTAGACGTGAAATTTTAAATAAAATTTAAACTAACTTGAAAAATAATAACTACCCCCCAGCTTTAACAGAAAAAATAATAAAAAATAAAATCCACGCATTTTACAATTACAAGCAGATGATCAAAAACAAAAACAACAACAACAGACCAACAACAAAATATGTCAGTATACCATATGTCCCACAATTAACTGAAAGAATTAACAAAATTTTAATGCCACATAACATTAAAGTAGCAGATCAAAATTATAATAGTTTAGAGTTTGCATTTTCCAAAATGAAAGATAAGATACAAAAAAATAAACAAACCCATGTAGTTTATAAAATCCTATGCAACAGTTGTAATGGCGTCTATATTGGACAAACACAACATTTGAGTGATAGGTTAAAAGGTTACAAATATCAAAACAACATCACTGCCTTAAAAAAACATACAATAAATACGGGATACACTTTTAATTTCGACAATGTTTCTATACTTAATAAAGAAGTTAATTATAAAGCAAGATGCATACTGGAAATGATACAAATCAACAAACATAAAAATTCCGTTAACGACAAAACTGAAATCGAAGGCCTATTTAAGATTTATTATCCTATTTTATAGCGATTAATTACTCAAACTATTAATTTTATTACATTCAATTTTGGGCCTTGAGAATATTTTACGATAATAAAATATTTTATAATAAAATGTTTTACACTTATACAAATAAAACATTTTTGAATGTGTGCCGCCTCGCTGGAATGGGAGTATTCGCATTCGCCTTTCCGTCAGCCAACAAAGATGGCTAGAATAATTAAGTTAAAATAACCAAAAGATTGTAACGTAGAATAGTTTTTAATGTTTTTATTTGATAAACAAAAGAAAAATATTTTAAAGTGTTGTGTTAGTTGACAATGTTCTATTGTAAGTTAAAAAAAAATAAACAAAAAAAAAACAAACAAGGAACCGTATTACTAAAAACGAATCATTTGACTTGTTGCAGTTTTGGACATATACATACATTCTAAAGAAGACAATAAAATTTGTCAAAACGTAAAATGTTAAGTTTTAATTAACTCAAAAAATCAAGGAAAAAAAAAAGATTTTTAAAGAATGTTATTAATGCTGCAATAATTTCTTTGGTTTGTTTAAGCAAGTATTTCGGATTTTAGCGTAATACAATCACCAAGAAACGTGATTATTTTTAAGTTCCTGATGAGGACTAATTTTAATAAAATAAGTAATAAAGCAAGGAAAATAGGCGTTCAATAAGCAATTGCATAATCGAACGGCACAAATGTTGGATGATGTTGACAGAAACATATCGACAACGGTGTACTTCAATAGCAATACTTATAAGGAAGTCGAATTGCGTTAATTGATAATAGGTGCTTTAAAACAATTAATTAATTATAAGCGACAACATATGCTAAACTGGAGTAATCTATAACTAGTGATTATAACTCAATTGACGTGTATTTTAAAAAATGACAAATTTGTATTTTACAATTGATAGTTGGTGTGCATGGATATTTATGCTGCCCCGAATATACCTTTAAAAGATTTAAATCTGTTGTCAAAGCGGCTAATAAAACGATATTGTACAAGCTCTAGACCGACTACTTTGTGCTTTCATGTTCGAATTTGAAAATATCTGCACTACGTTCTCATTGCCCAGTGTTCGACTTAATAAAGCGCTGCATGGCACTAGTGCTCCAGGAGCTCGTGCTGTTTTCGGTGTAATATGGAGTTTGTCAACAAACACATATTTTTAACAGAAATAATAAATAGACAACATCTTCAGATGCTAGGAATTATAGCTATAATATAAATGTTGAAAACCAAGGTAAACGAAGAAAAATAGAGAAAATAAAACATCTATTAGATAGTATTATTCGATTTGACAATAAAGAGATGTCTGAGATAAAATAATAACAAATTTGTAGTTTCGTAAGCATTTCCAACTAAACAGAGAAAGAGCAGATTTTACAATTAATTTTATTTATTTATGAAAATCATTATTCGCTACTTATCATTCTTGACTCTATAAATCGAAGGTATTAAATTCTTATAATTGTCGTCGCTTTTTAATGTTTCCTTTAAACAATAATTTGCAAAACCATCGCTATCTGCAAAGAAAAAATACATTAATATTATTGATAGAACTAAGTAAATTTACCACTTAATTTCTAAAACTACGCCGTTCATTTGGGGAATTACTACGATTAAAATGTTATTAATATTATTATGTTCTGTATTGGCCATCAATAATGCCATTCCATTCGACGAGACAAATCTTTTGGAGGATGGTGTATATATTTACATATACAGCGAAGACACAACCCACGGAATCATTCCTTTTTTTGTTTCTCCTCATTTTACCATCCTGCTGTCGCTCCGTCTCTATCTGCTTCTCTTGTTTCCTACAGTTTATCGGTCTGTTGATATTTTATAAAACGATCTCTTTCGCGTTGGCCACTCGTGATGATAAAAACGAAACGTCAAAAAATTACGTGATATTTTGAAAAATTACAACTAATGGACAATGATAATTGTAAACGCAGATGTTAACAAAAGATTTTATATGCGGCAAGAATTATTACCAGTACTGTTTTCCTGACTGTTGTCAATCTTCCTTTTTGTGTGTATTTCGTTGTAGCAAATATTTTAGTAGCTAGCTTAGTATAAAGGAAGTCGGCATCTGTAGTACATACATCGCACTTAATAAAACGTTGGAAGCATCTACCAAGCTAACATATCAATTCTGTCGTTTAAAAATATTTTATTATTATTGGTTTTTCACTCATTTAGTATTTTCAGAAGACGTGATGAAATTCGGTGAATGTAATATTAGAATTCACGATCATCTCTCTTCTAAGAAAGATCTCTCTCGCTTCCTATTAATGTATCGTGTATATTTTAAGAAAATTTTGAAAGAATCCAAGTACTACTAATAAAAACTTGATGAACTTTAGTCCCCTGGTTCAATTGATTAGCGTAAGTGCAAATGACATACCGATGTTTTAAACTGGCGAGCGGTAGGAATAAATTCAGGCAGGTATGTTTGGAAATATCGCCATGGCTCTTTTTGCGAGTTTTTATTGGAGATCATAGGTAACACCATAAGTATAATACCGTAATTTTCACATGAGTGTAAGCGCAAATGGAATTGGCATCTGAGAAAAGTAATATTGTGTATTACTAATATTTATAATTATACTACAGATTTCAGTTCAGTAATGTAATTTAATTGTGACATTAATTATAATTAGAGTTTGTTAAAAAAGTGGTACCGGCAGTGGCGCACCGCATAAAAGTAGGTACGTAATATACAATATTAGTGAAAAATTTTACTGGATAACAACAATGAAGCTGGTGGGCCATCACGTTTTAAAGGACGTGCTACAACATGAATGACGCTGTGTTTCTGAGCATCAGTTGTTTCATCCACACATAGGCAGATTTTCTTATTTCTCAACTCGTCTTTTATACATTCCTTTACTGTACCGTGGCAAATTGTATCGTAATTACATAGATGTTGGCAGCTTCCATGAGGGAACGTACTTAGCCCAAAAAAGACGAAAGTGTTCATTAGATACTAGATGTTGTGGGATGTTGCACACACTTAACATAGAAATAAAATCATATAAAAATTGCCAGTATGGAATACTGTTTCTTAAATTCAATACATGACGTTTACTTTTACAATGTTTTCTTCGTTCAAACCTATCGCGACTTAGCAATCCGCTATTGCATATTGTGCAATAAATGTGCGGACTTCTATATTCTAATCCAGGGAAATGCCTGAGATATTTATTCACATTCGAAGGGAACGTTACACCCTTTCGGCGTCCCATCTCCGCGTACTTATTTGGCGTGCAGCGTGCAACGTACTGTCGCTTTGAACTCTCTCGCGGTACTGTCGAGATCGACTACGACTTGAAAATTACCCCTACCCACGCCGCTACCGCTATGCCACTGCCATCCGGTACCACCTTTTTAACAAACTCTATTATTCAAAAAGTAAAACGAGTATCAAATAACAGGCACTGTTACTCTGTTCGGCATAGAGTAAACAACATTGTGCAGTCGTTTCTGTGTCTTCCTGTGGAACAAATTTCAAACTGTTGGAGTCCCCATGGTGACAAATTATCACACCTTTTTAGTGGTTTCTATTAGAGGCGCAAATTGTCCTGCTCAAATTTTGCAATAAAAATTCTTTGAAAAGCTTGATAAGTTCATTATCGACAATTTGATTCGAAAATATGTAATTCGTAAAACTAAAGAAGTGTCATAAAGAAGGGAAAAACCCTTCCGTATTTAAGCACACTACTGCTTATAAGTATTTGGGCACCTCAAATTTCAGGGTAATCATTAAATATTTAAATGGAAATATTAAAATACGTATTTGGTTTTAAGTATACACAAACATGCAACTTTGATAATTAAAATTATTTATTTGACTTAAATTTTAGATTCGTCTATGTGACCTCCTCTACTTTGAATGATTGCATCGTATAATCGAGGCATTCTTGCGATTAATTTTAACAATGTTTCCGGAGTTATTCGAGCCCATGTTGCCTGTAGTTTGTTCCACATGTCAGCTGCTGAAGTTGGAACAGTTTTTCTTACTACCAGGTAGAGTTCTTTCCATAATAACTCGATGGGATTCAAGTCCGAGCTTTGGGGTGGCTATTTCATGATTGTTAGTGTCCCTTCCTCTTCCAACTGTTTTAAATATTGCTTGCATAATTTTGAAGTGTGTCTTGGGTCATTGCTTGCATAATTTTGAAGTGTGTCTTGGGTCATTGTTTTGTTGGAATACAAAATTCTGACCAAAAATTCTTACACCAGAGGGTATTGCATTTTCCTCTAAGATGCGTTTGTATTGCTCTTTCCTCATTATGCCTTGACTTTTTACGAAATCACCTGCAGATGTACCAGCAAAACAATCCCAAATCATTACCGAACCACCGCCGTGTTTGACGGTAGGGACTGTGCATTGCTCTAGTGCACGTTCACCTACAAATCTTCTTACAAACACTCACGTGCTCATTGTAACCTCTTTTTCTTATTAATTTGGCGAAGCAAGGACTTTCGAATCGCAATTCGTCCGTAAAGGCCGGCCTTTTGCAGACGACGTTTAACCGTGGACAGTATTGATTTCTGCGACGATTTCTGGAGCTGTTTTTCTTCTATTTCGCTTGCTGGACACCACGATTGCAATAACTTGAGCTGTTGTTGTCGCCCTTGGTCTACTACTTCGTACTTTATTTAGAAAACTGCCACTTTCACTGTATTTTTTTGATTTTATAATCAACAGTAGATGGATTTAAATGCAATTTGATGATTGCTTATGCCTAAATTATGTTGTGCACACGTTTCAACACTAATTTCTTTCCTTTTCGGCATGTTTTAAAATTTTAAACGAAATTATAAACACTATTTGTTAAGAGATGTTTTGACTACCGATATGGAACGATAGCTGACCGTAATTTAAAAATATTACTTGAAATGGCTTGATTATAGCTTCATGATTCATAGTAAAATTACCAACTGTCACTTTTTTCCTGGAATTTCAAGAAATATGCTTTGTTGTCGCTACTACCTGCGCTTTTATGGCGGTATTTCCTCTCATACAGATAAAAGAAGTAAACAGACGGATATTATTTATTGAATTTAAGTGAATCTTACTTATTATTAGCATACTATTAAATAATGCTGGAATGTATTTCCTAAATACATTCCTTTTGATAGGCTTCTCTGTTTCTTTAAAAAACATAATTTACTTAACAATTTCCAGCACGGCCTCACAAAAGGAAAATCAGTTGAAACTGCTATTTTTCAGTATACCGATGAGGTTCTGTCAATACTCGAAAGCCGCGAATTAGCATGTAGTATATTTTTGGACTTCAGCAGAGCATTTGACAATGTGGATCACTCTATACTGCTTACCAAACTTGATATGTACGGCATTCGTGGGGTTGCGCGTGATCTCATGCATTCATACTTTAACAACAGAATGCACTTGGTTGAACTTACAAAGAATGGCAAATCTTAACGATCACAAATTCTTCCTCTTAAAAAAGGATTACCACAAGGAAGTGTTCTCTCAAATGATATAAGTAATGTTGTGCAACGATCTGAACATATCATTGTAAACTATGCAGATGATACCAACTTACTGGTTTGAGGAAGTGACTATTCTGAATTGAACAGGGAATGTAATAGTTACTTTTGTGCACTTGATAATTAGTTTCTTAACAACAACTTAGCTTTGAATCTAACCAAAACATCTTTAGCATCGAATCTAAGACTGTTTAGCAGGAACGAAAAGCGATCACAATTAATACATGATCTATAAAACGTGCCAGAAATAGTGCTATCAAACATATGCCTTGCTGACAAATGATTAACCTTTTTTGCGGCAGAAAGGATTAAAACACCAAACAAATCTTTCAGCTCGTCTTTTGTCGAAGGAGAAACATTCTGGTGGCCGTTGTATTTGGGCGCCTATACGGCGATTTATGCATTTGTATGTTGCAGAATAGTATCAAATATATTGTCAGAAAAAAATGCAGAAAATAATCATCCGGGATAGAGCAGTCATTTGCAGCCCCTCTAAGACCCGATATAAAATGTATAATACTCCTAGCAGTCGTTCTTTTGGATCTTTGAGGCAACTCTGTTGACCATTTATGACCATTCTTGCCCCTTAGGTTTTTGTTTTTAAAGGGTATTACATATTTTGAACGTGTACGTACTTCTGATAAAGGAATATCATATTCATCTGAAGTAGGTTCTAATTCTTTTTCAGTTTGAACAGGATTATATCCCTGTTAGACGAGACAAACAGCCGAATGATTATTTTCATCATCCTCATTGTCGGAGCCAGATAATTCAACTTTCAAATTGTCCTCTTCCCAGTCACTACTACTGTCTTCAAACGGTCCTGGATCACTTTCTTCCCCATTCATGATATGTGCTGCTTCCACCTCCTGTTGTTTTTCGGACAAAAATTTCCGATTTGACATCTTAATAAAAAAAAATCTTATTTTTTCGTATCAATTTTGACCGTTAAAAGAAATTTGAGGTAATAATAATAAGAATGAAGAGATATTTTTCCTCAAACTTCATTTAATACTCAAAATTGATACGAAAAAATAAGCAGTTTAATTTATAAAATGACGTAAAATTTACGAACCTATCGTCGAAAAATCGCATTAGAGTGGGAAATCAGAACAACTACATACCATACTGTCTACCTAAATACTAGTAGACTGGAAGGCACTCAGTTAGGCAATTCGATACATTAACCGAAAGTAGGCGAAAAAACTCGATTTTTAATTTTACAAGGGTAAATTTCCATCAAGGATTGTTTTTTTTTTAGATAATTTTTAGTTAAAACTTCGTTTATCTCAAATTTCAGGTAGTATTCAACCATATTACGTTATAATTACTGCTTGCAGAGGTAAAATTCCTGAATTTTTTTACAGTGTAGGTAATGTAATATAACGGTATAGGTTTAAAGTTATAAGATCCCGCTGTATAGTTGATATTGCAGAAATTATTATCAATATATAGAAGATTTTGAAAAAATAAGGACGCGTGTTAATGCATAAAAATTAGTTTTAATTGTGTTGTTGGCCCCTTTTTACAAGATAATATTACAGGTAATAAGTAAATCGTCATTAAAATTATTACAATTTTTTTAGACTGAAAATAGTACAATATATATTTTTTTGCATTCCTTGTAATTCTCCCTTTTGAAGTAATTCTTTGAAGGTTATGTTTATTTAGACATTACATTTCACTATCTATGCTTAAAAAGTTATTCGCACGCTACTGAATATGAATTTTACTGAATTTAGCACATTTAGTGACCTACCAACTAACCAGTAATTACCAACTCAACCAATCATTTATGCTCGCTCTGTATGTTCGAGCGATTTTGACCATCTTCTTGTCCAACAAAACGTACTTGTCGAGCCGAACAGACTTGATGGATCGACAATCGGCGAAGCTATGAGGCTGATGGACGGACCAGGTTGGCAAACTCGACAAGGCTGGCCGAGCTAACGAACGTGTTGGGCCCAAGCTAATAAAGTGTCGGACCTACAAAAATCTCAAAATGCCCACCTCTACTGGCTACTCGACTGTAAAAAAAAAATACGAAACTGTTTTCTGACTGATTTCACAATATATGATTGGCTCTGACTAGTTTGTGATTTCTGTTGGGACAATTGTTTAATATCAAATTCCATGCAATTCTAGCATTAATTGACGAGGTACAATATTATGCTTTCCTTGTTCTTAGGCTGGTTGCACACGACGCAGCAATTCCACCAACTGGCCGGCGAAAAAAATGCAGAGAAAAGTTATAATACACCCAAGTTCATAATGCTTTGCGTGTGCAGAGCATCATTAGCTATTCTCGGCATTTTTTAATAAATATGTAAGTAATAAAAAAATCGGGCAAAGGTGCCCTAATCAAAATTTGTACTCAATCAAACTGTGAATTAAATATTTTAGAATGTTAAAAACAGATAACAAGTAAAAACATCCTCTTAAATAAAAACACGATTTATGATAAAATCTTTATGTATTTCAATGTATACACTTCTCTAATCATTAAATACTATATTTGGCAATAGTTAGGACAAATTCAACTCCATCTTGCTTCTTAAAGTACATCGATCACAATCTACACACTTCTCTAAGGACAGGTTCAGATATTCTTTCTTTGTTGTTCATACGCATATGTTATCTCTAGTAACAATAATTTACGGTCTTAAAATGTAAAAAAGAAAAGAATATTTGAAGCTGCAATTAGATCTTAATTCTAACTTTAGTAATATTAATAGTCTAGAGACATTTACTGCTAATCTGTTTTGTATTTTGGCACAATGACTAGTAAGTTTCCTTCGTATAGGTACAAGTTAATAAGATAATTATTTATCTTCTTTGTCAATATATAAAATAGCTAAACCTTAAAGTTAATGAAGAAAATAAGTAAACAAAATTTTACAATTAAAATAAAATAATGTCAAATTAGAATAAATACCACAGAATTTAGTTGACTAATCACTTAAATTATTATCAAAGCAAAAGACAAAAAAGTATTGTACGAATTTTTGAGCAATCTTTTTCAGTGATTAGAAATGTTTTCAAATACCACCGCAACCGCTTCCGTCATTAGCATCGCTCTTCATTTCCGCTTGTAGTTGCTGTTGCTGTTGTAAAAATTTAGCGGCAGCTGGAAAGCCTTGCAAATCAAATCCGGGTGGAGCTACGATAGCCGAAGTGGCTGTGGTGCCTTGCAAGTAGGCGATTAGCCTCTTCATTTCTTCCAAAGCGTTGGCTTGCATAAGAATGTAATTTTTGGCTAACAATAATGTGGCTATTTTGGACAGCTTTCGAACGGATGGCGAATGAGCATAAGGTATGACGGCTCGCAGATCATCCAAGGCATCGTTCAGATCGTGCATTCGTCTTCGTTCCCTGGCGTTGATATTCAGCCTTACTGATTTCCCTTGTCTACCTTTAGTTTTACCTGACAACTGTTGGTTGGCCATTCCTCGCGCTTGTGGTGACCTGCAAGCATTTCTGAATTTATTGGAGATTATCCAAATAGTTGTCATTCGGACATTTGCTTAGTATATTTAATCAGTACAGTAGCCAATATTCGCCAAGACTCTACACTGTTTTCTAAGACGTAAACAGACTACAGTGATATTAGGTGACACATGACAGCTTACCATCTTCATAAACTCTTAAAGCAATAAATGTTACTAAAATATTAAATATCATAGAGTGTATGTATGAATATCACCGACGCCTTTTTAAGGGTAACAGAAGAACTGTCTTATTTCAGAGTTAATTGGTTAATGTCTCGTTTAAATGCCTTGAATTATACTTCTAGCATTTCGTATGGACGAATAAAGTTAAATAAATTATCACTATTGTTATGTATACTACCGCACATGCGCATTGCAACCGAAACCTATATAGAGTAGTTGACAACAGACACAGACGAACACGTGCAACCTAATAAATGACTAACAGTTATCAGTGTTTTATTACTAGCATTATTACGTAACAATACGTAACAACTATCACTAAGCTTCAACTTGTATGATATAGCTTCATGCAACAAAAAGAAATGTGCAGGTTATCCTAAAATAAAATTACTGTCTGCAATTAATATTTGACAACCACCTTATTAAAAACCCGGCTCTGCAACCTTGTTAACATATGCGATTTTGTTGTAGCACCATAGGATAAATAGATATTATGATAGAGTTTAATGAAACATAAATATTAGGTAGGTAATCTTAAAACAAAGAGCGGCACGTTAAAAAACCCTGCAGATGATTGAAACACCCGACAAAATTCTAGTAAGGTCGGCTAATTATCATAGTAAATTATCATAGCAAGTAATCATGCAAACGGTCCGTTCGAAAATTCAGTAGGTATTCCCCAAGTATTCCCCTACCCGTTCGAAAATAGCGAATATTTCCACTGTTACCGAAATGTTACCAACCTCTAGACGTCATGCGCAGTATTACTTCATTCCTTCAAAAGCCAAAACAAAACTTTTGAAGGTTATGTATTGGAAGGGTACTTGTTGTAATATACATGTTTATATGAGAATATAAGTAGTTAATATGATAAGCATTACACTATATTTAAATAAACAAATAAATATAGAGATATACAAGAAAAAAACTTTTAACAGAAACAGAAAAAACATACAACGAATGTAACAATGATTACAACTCGCTCTTTTCTTTGCAAATCCATATAAGCTCCGGGACAAAATTAACGCACCACTTTATTAAACTCAAATTACATTAATGAAAATAAAATTAAACTAAATCATAATAAAAACTTACAAATTGTGTTTATACGATCCTTTGAGAACGAAATTAGCGAATCATGACCTTATTTTAAATCATAAACACTTCTTTTGTTGAAAATGAGTGAGATATGAAAACGAAAATCAAAATGAAAAACATTTAAAAAATCGAAAGCAATAAAATTAATGGATCCAATGTGACTTTAGTACCTTGTAGGTTCTCTTCTACTCCTAATTACCGCATGCATACGCCTTGGCATGCTTGCGGTGAAATTTTCAATGGTATCTTGTATAGTATGCTGGGAAATATTCTCCCATTTTTCAATTACTGCAGACACCAGTTGATTGTGGTTGGCAGGTTGCAGTCTTCAACATCGAACCTTTTTTTTAAGATAGTCCATAAATGCACAATGGGGTTGAGGTCGGGACTATTAGGTAGCCATTCCATTAACGGAATATCAACAGCATGCAGGTAGTCAATAACCCGTCCAGCCACGTGGGGACGCCCATTGTTTTGCATGAATAAAAAAAATAGGACCCACAAAAGGAGCAAATGACATTACGTGTTCAAGTATGACGTTTTCCAGGTAACAATCCGCATTCATAGACCACACACGTATAGGGACCAACTCTGTATGAGCGCCGAAGCAGATGCCCCCAAAAACATTACACAACCGCCACCAAACGGGACCCTTAGAGAAATGTTGCAACTTGCAAATCTGTCTCCTTCCCTTCGCCAGACACGATCACGTACATCAGGAGATTTTGAGCTAACTCTCGTTTCGTCGAAGAATAAAGCCTTTTTCCAATCGTTAACAGACCAATGTTGATGATTTCTGTCAAAACACAATCGTTGAACTTTGTGTTCTTTGGTAAGTAGTGTTTTTTTGTCGGTCTCTTGCTCCTTAATTCAGCTTCATTTAAACGTCTTCTGATTGTTCGAGACGATATTACAAAATTACGAATTGCTGATAATTCATTTTTTTAACACATTACTAGTGATTCTCCGGTTTCTAAGAGCGGATTGTCTCAGGAAACGGTCATCGCTTTGATTTGTATATCGTTTTCGCCCTTACCGTGGCCTTTGAATGTGGGATCCTGTTTCGTTAAATCGCCTAACCATGCGACTTATGCTGGAATGATTTCTTCATATCACACTGACAACATAACGCATTGAGTATCTCTCATCCAGCAGAGTTGATCCCGTACTGCCTCCTCCGCCGATAAATTTCTTTGGTTATTCATTTCGCTACTTTGAAACATCGGGAGATGAACTTTACAACACGTATGTGATACAACCGATAATTTGTTATCGGTTGTACCACACAATTTGCGAGTTAGCTTAATAACTTACGTAATCAGCAGTTTCTGAACGGATTTGGAATCAAATGTGGTCAAACGTGACTAATTGACATTTGCATTTTTAAAACTAAACAGCATGCGCTTGAAATGTCAGAGGAGGTCCAAAGCCTACTTGCAAGACAGTTAGTAGACTAAAAAGTATTATTATCTCTAAGTGTTTTTAAAGCAAGTTAGTGGTGCGTTAATATTCTCCAGGACTTTAATATTAAGTTATAAAGGACATATAATTAACAAATTTCAAAACATAGAAATCTAACTAAACTAACAATATTTCAAACTTCACCCCATTCCCACATCCATCACCCATTTGGGTTCGAATAAAAAGGGTAAGACAAGTCACATGACCATTCCCTCTATTACCCGTATCCTACCAGTACACAATTTTTCGAATGCATCCCTAGAACAAGAAATGTGAGGTGTATTCCAACAGCAATTCAGTTATGCAACCTTATAAACAAATGTGGCTTTATAGTAGCGCTATTGCAGGGGTTTAAAGCAAAAAAGAAAATACGTATATATTTATTAGTAAAACCTTTTTGGAAAAATACTAAGAAAACAGCGTCATTCTATAATTCTCCGCCATTCCTAAAAGCTTGTCAGAAAAATAATTGTCCATATAAACAAGGGCGTACCCAGCGAGGGGCAGCCGGTCCTTGCAGAGGAATTACGCTCCAAATCTATCACGAATATGTGAAACAACATTGTCGGAGAAATATAAATCGATTCGAAAATGTTCTCAAAATTTCCCAGAGCTTGTGAAAGCGCTAGGAAAATTATCCACGGAGGGAGATTATGTCACAAAAAAATCTACATACCAGTTGCATTCAGCGGTTACGAAACCATTGTTCATCATCGCCCTAATTACTATAGCAAAATACTCAGCAGTGTTGGAACCAGCAGTTAACGCCCTGCAAGCAAAGACTATGGATTTAATTGCAGTGGGAGAACACACAGGAATCCTCGACGTACTTAAAAACGACCGTAAGATGACAGATCGAATCACTGGCGAATTACTTAAAAAAGCACAAGACATGGCAATGGAACTAGAAATTTGTATTCCACGTCTTGCTCATACGCAAAAACACAGGAGCAATCCACCATCAGACAATGAGTACAAGTACTGGCGACGTTCACCAATTATACCATATCTGGATTCGCTTCCATCATCGTTAAATATTCGATTTTCCCAGGAAAATATCCCAGCCTTTGCATTAACAAAACTACACCCTTTATACATGACCAAAATTAGTATCACAGATTTACACAAGAACGCAGAACTGTTTACAATTTTTTATGAATTGGATGATGTCACCGGAGAACTGAACCTTTGGTATAATTTGTGGATGAAGAAGAATTTACCGGAAGACAAATTAAGGGATATAGAAGTCGTTGATCTGTTTAACGAAACTAATATTTTTTCCTGTCATGAGAAAACCATTCACAATTCTGAGCACTATACCATGCACTACGGCAACAACAGAACGATCCTTCAGTACGCTTCGAAGAGTGAAGATCTGACTTAGGAGGACTATAGGAGAGGAAGGATTGACTAGATTATGCCTGATGTGTGCGTTGGAATTTTGTGAGAACACCGTGAGATGGTGGAAAAAAAATTATAGAAAAATTTTCGGTAAATCTGAGAAGATTATTGCGAACATAAAAATCTAACTCAGTTAACTACATAGCATGGGGTATATGTGTTTACACTTTGACTGGTTTGTAAAGTACACGATGTTTTCGCAATTAACTTTTTGCTCTTTATTGTAGTAGTAAGTTTCCAGCTTTCTACATTTTAGTTACTCTATGGAAGCGTTGCTGGCAACGCCGTCGCTAATTTCACACAACTTTTGGTTTTTATAAGCAATTCCTTTTATATTGAATTCGCATTTCAATAAAATAGATGTTAATGAAAACTGACACTTATTTTTTAAAGTGGCAACTGAGATCTTTAAAATAACGTTTGTGCACTTTCTGGCTATACTGTGGTATATACGTTAACAATGAGATTTCAGAAATACACTAGTCTTCAATAAATTGGAAATTAGGATCTAATAAAGAAGACCAAACTAAAATTGACGTATATTCCTGAAATTACAAATGGGCAAAGAAGTGGCACTTTTCCCATATAAAACTTATTTCTACTTAACGAAGAATAGTGACGAAAATATATGCATATCCACCTACTAAAGATACCTGCTTTGGGAATGTCCTACAGGATCAGGATTGTTTTCATCCGATGGTGGTCCGTGACTTATATGTTGAGGACCGCTAGGAAATTGAAATCCGCCTAGGCCGACAGCCCCTAAAGGTGTTCTCCTTCCAGGTATTTGCCCCTCTTCATTCGAATGGTGGGAAAAATGTGGAAAATTACTTTGTTCCATTGCTACATTTATGGAAGAACTAGGCCCGCCGCTACTGGATGGAATGTTCTAAAAACAAGAAAAAATATTCGTTTCTGGTAAGTAGGCGATAATAAATTCCGAGGAAAATTAGTGAAAATGTTTATCAATTTCCTTTCGATTTGAATTATTAAAAAAACAAATATAAGAAACGATTTCTACTACTTTTATTATCAGTTCCACCTCTAGGACAGAAACCTACACTATGATGCCAACCCCAGGACGTAGCTGTTCCACCTCTCAGCCATTGTGGCGGTTCGGCAATTGTCCGCGGGATGGGGTAAACAGTTGCTTCGTCTCCCGAAGAGGATTCGCACTCAAATGACTTCATATTGTTGTTTACCAATTAATTATTTATGAACCAGAGGTTTTCAATTTTAATACCAATTTTATGCATGCCATTCCACTGGAAAATAGGAACATGTAATAAAAATTAAAAAAAAAAAACAATAAAAAATACTTACCTTGGTGCGGTGGAAATTCCATTCATCGAAAGATAACCTTCAGTGCGTTGCTACACGTACGAATATAAATTATTAACGAGTTCATTTTGGTTTTATATCTTCATCCACTTTTCCTTAAACAAGAAAATGATCGCAAAGATAAGAATTTGTCACACTTTCCACGTACAGAGCCACAACTGTGCCGAATTGCCGGCACAAAAACGACTTACAAAATTGACAGATGCCACCCCATAGACCTATTCTGGCGGAGGGTTGTTCGAAGCAGTGGCGTCGACCCTATTATTTATAATCCCTCTCGATACGGCTAGAGAGGAATAATAAGAGAAAATGTGTAAGTGCTTTGAGGGATGTAAAAAATATACTGTTTCTATCTTTCTTGCATATATTTGGAAAACAATGAATGCTAGAGAAGCGTAAGATATGTATACCGGGTGCGCCATTTCTAATGCTCTATTAGTGTGTCGGTGGAATTTAGCCTGAAAACTACCAAAAATAGAGAAATTTAATTTTCTGGACGTATATAGTATACCACAGCGTATTTTGTAAAATTATTCACAAATACACAAGTGTTCCAGATTTCCATAACCGCCTTCAACTTTTTTATTTTAAATAGATTGCTATACTTTTTATTCATATACCTTTGCGTTGATATATGGTTATGTGTACTTTTGATTACATTTGGCTATATTGCAAATTTTGTTAAACTTTTGACAATTGCAAACTCTGACGTTTTAAGACCTAGCCTGACAACGGATGTAGTGTCATAAGTTACTTTTTTATTATCAATTTAGGGACTAACATTTTATACGTTTCAAGGTGGTATATTGTATAAATATATACAGGATGTTAAATATGCCGTGCGGCATTTATCGAAATTCAAACGTCCTTTTTTCGATTTTTTTAAAATAGAACCCATATTTTTTAATACCGCTAGCAATTTCCTTATAAAATTACCTTCAAAACGGTACCAATAACGTAATACTTATTTCCAATATTTTCGAGGACATTACGCTTTTATGGAAAATACGTTTATAATATTCAATGTGCGGGACATTTGATACAGATAGCCATGATTTTCAAACAAAAACTATTTTGCTTTCATTGCGTTTTACTATTTGTTATAATTTATAATTTTATTAGGGACCATTTATTGCAATTTGAATCATTTATATGATTATTATTTGTTATTACGTACTGCTTTAGTCTTGCTGTCAATTATATTGTTATATTGGTTATTTTTTACTAACTTTCATTAACTAAAAATTAATTTCTCGATTAATTTCTTTTCCTTAGTTGAAGGTCAGCTAAGAGAAAAGAGACTACCGAAAGAAATGAGGGCAAATGCCAAATATTCGTAAAATTTTAAAATACGAAGAAGAAGAAGTTTTACAAAGAGCTGATGGTCCCTTAGGTCGTTACGATTGTTGCCCACAAAAAAAAAACGCAAAGCACAAAATAAGTGCGAACACTGCATGCCCTGAACATCGCTTCAGCATTTGCATGGATTGCAAACAGAAGACATCATTTGAAAGTAGCGACACACTTTAATTCAATTTCTATAGTTTTTTAATATTTATATGCCCTGAAAATGGTAGTCTTATTTTCGAATTGTAAATGTTATGTTGGTAATATTTAATACATCTATAACTATAACATAAAAAAGGGGTGCCTAAAAACAATAACCAAAGGTGATGCAAATACAGCTCATGGAATTGATGGAATTCATGGAATCACTCACGGCAAAAATAATGTGAGGAGAGAAAGCACTAGCCAACGTACATGTTTCTGCTAGAGAAACACTCAGAGCAAAAACATTTTTATTGTGAAATGAACGTTGAAATGTATGACATCATTAATATCAATTCAATACAGATAGCTTTATGTTTGGGAATTTTAAAGGAACTATTTATTAAATTTAATTTATGGCGTTAGTTTCTAAAAGCAAATTATCGTAAACGGGGCTAAAATTAGAAAACTGTAATGACAATTGAATGCAATATAGTAAACTGTAATAGCTGATTCGTGCTGCCATCTTTACAAGAAAAAGGAATGATAGAATTTTAAATTTTAGTCTTACACAATTTAAAAAAATTCTTATCGTGAATTATTCTGAACTATTTGAAAGATGCAAAATAGATTTACAGAAAGTATCTTTATTATACCTAATAGAAATCACAAAGATACAAATAAATGTATATTACAATAAAAATATATGCAGATCGTAAAGCTCGATTTTTCTAAATTTTACATTAAATGAATTCATTGACACGTTTCAACTAAGTCAAGAGGTTGCCCCGCAATATTAGAACATTCGCCGCATTCGAACCTTTTAAAATCGACAACTTCAACGCCATTCTCCTCCAAGAAATCCTTAACTTTAAGTGATTCATCAAGGAGATAATCCTGGTATATTAAGCAACTCTCTTCTTCTGGATTGTTTGACGGTTCATCTATTATAGTCCCCACCTTCTTGGGGTTCATACCAACAACGTGTTGGCATATATTTTTACCAATATCACTAAGATCTACATTCGCACTGGTACTCTGTCGAAGTGCAACGATTCCACCAATTTTTCCCAGAAGAACGTTATTTCTCTGTCGCCCAGATGGATGTGTATAGCCTGTTAGATATAGGTTAGGTGCTGCTGTTAGAACCATGGCTCTTCGTAATGTTGCATTTTCACCTAGAGTGCCTACCATTAATGCCACATGGTCACCGAGAGACTTTCCATCTGATGCACTCAGCTGTCTTAATTGGTCTACATCTAAGCCAATCTGAAAAAATTTAAAGAGATTAACCGTAAGCTTTTTGGGACAATTTGAATTTCAAAGAAAGTTAAATTAGTGAAATTTGAGATAGAAATAACATGTTTTATGCTTAAACTTTTTTGTAAACTTGAAAAGAAAACATGTTTCTCTTATGCGTAAAACAGTTACAGTTAAGTCTCTAGCGAGTTCTACAGGAACTGAGATTCATTATAATGTATGTTTGGTATATGTCAGAACCAACTCATGGACAGATTTAACTGTATTGTAATTAAGATTCTAATGAGATATTCTATATGTTGATCAAATAAAGAGTTATGCAGAAATAAGATAGAGATCTAACATATTACACTGTCAGAATAATTTTTGAATTACTCTTTCTAATAGTTTATAGAGACGAGTCCATATATTTATAAATATTTGCAATGATCATTCATAAAATCAAGTCATGGGTTCCAGATTACACTCGAATGTGTTTTAGTAGCCTTTGACATGTCCATTAAGTGTATAAGTGGTATGCAAGATCACTCTAAAAGATCTGTACACAAAAAAATCTAAAAGTTGATAGTATTCGAGATACAATTTTTTGTTATTCTCATTGTTTATCGCTTGTGGGCTCTTATGTTATCTTATCTTTTGTTGTTGCTCTTTAAATAATTACAGACTAACTTTTAAACATGTTTCAGCTTTGGACCTAAATTTGAATAAATGTGAAGAAACGTAATGGCAAGTTTTAGGATCAAATAATGCTTTATATTCATATAATTTAAAGACGAAAACTCAAAGCAACACATACTTACACAGCTTAAGTATACGGGTTGTTCAGTTTTATTCAATTGAGTATTTCTTGGAGTTTTCGTCAATACATCGAAAAGCCTTTTATATCAACTAACGTCTACAAGATGGCCATTAAAATCGTCGCCATCCTTGATTCATGCCAATTCAACTTTTTTAAATGGAACATCCTGTATATTTTTCCAGGATCCTATAGAAGAACTGCTCTAGAATTTTTTTTATACCTAAAATGTGTCATTCCTTATAACATTACATTAAATAAGTAGCTATGCATAAACTTTTATTTTTCTAAAGATATCCATTTAAAATAATCTGTAAAATTTAATTTACGCATGTAATTTCAATATCTATTCGAAGTGAACACCATTTCCCTTCGTACAAACTGTAGTGCGATTTCCTGCATTTTACTGAACATTTACATACATTTTGGGAGTAGTATTTGGTGTAACGCCCTGCATACTTGAAGAAATTCATCCAGGAAAATTTTTCATACACATTTCTATACAGCTAAATTGCAAACATTTTTAGACAGCTTTCAATATACTTATATTTTTTTCTGCAGGAATGCAGTGTGCGATGCTTTAAATAAATGTTTATTATTCATTTTATGTTGAATTAACATTTGTCTATTTATTTATACGTGCTGGTTAAGTTACTAGACAATGTATGTAGGAAAATGATAGTTACTTCGAGTAGATGATGGAATTGTACAAAAAAAGATAATATCTGTACATTTGCTTTAATGAATATCTTTAACGAAACAAAAGTTTATAGTATTTCATCAAAGCATTCTGTTTTTAAAGGAAAAACTGATATGCATAGCTCCATATTTAATTTATAATGGAAGATCACATTTTAGGTATAAGGAAATGTTTATAAAGACTTCTAGAAGAGCGTTTCTATTAGATTTTGTAAAAATATACAGACTGTTCCATTTTTAAAAATTGAAATAACATCAATCAAACATGACAACGATATCGATGACCATCTTGTAGAAAGAGGTTAATATAAAAAGATCTTGGATGCATTGCCGAAAACTCCAAAGAAATACTCAATCGAATAACATTTCAATCACCGCTCTAGCTTGTAAGACGTTTAAGATATCGGTGGCTAAAAAAACAGCAAACGTAATAATATACAGAATGTTCCGTTTAAAGAACCAAACTTGTATCGGACGTAGCGGAAACTGAGCGCCTTGTATCCTTGGATATAATTTTGTTTTGCAGCACTTGTCTCCAAATATTTTTTATTTGAAAACTTTTTCTCTAAATTACTCAGGAAAGGAATCATCTACCGTCCATGCACTAGGTGGACACGTTGAATCTGCTGGGCAATAAAATTTCATTCGCATTGTTTTCAGCAGCAAAGTATTATAAAATTCTAAAATATAGTCTCTGACGATGATTGGTTAGCTAAACTTGCGTATCTAGTTGATATTTTTTCTTTTCATTGAATTAGATTAAAAAATCGTTCCTTACAGAACAGTTATAATGCAATCATTTCGACAGAAAATATTACCGCAGCAGACACAATTAGTTCAAAGATGTATGGAAGAGAATGATGTCGATCTACAGATAACAAGTTTTGTTGAACAAACGCTCACAGAATCTTTTGCTAATATGTGGATAATACGGAAATTTCAACAAAAATTGGAGGCAATACTTTGAGTATGGACGAAAGAGAAAACTTAGTCGACTTACTGTTTGAAAATAATCTCAAAACTAAATTTTATTATATAAAAAAATGAACAAATAAAATACTTGGTATTGTTTCACGACTGATATTTATTATGCTCAATGTATTTCGGCCAAATGCATTGAGCATAATAAATATCAGTCGTGAAACAATACCAAGTGTTTTATTTGTTAATTTTTTTTATATTTTATAATGTTTCATCAAGTGCCGACAGTAGAAACAATCAACACGCTAAATTTTATTTGTCCCCATCATGATCTCATTTTTGGCTTTTCGCAAAAATCGAGTAGCCAGCACTAAGTGAAAATACCATAAAAGAACATGTGTGAGAAGATATTTTCTTCTGTCAGCTATAAAAAGGAAGCATCATTACCGACTTTAAATACAAGCTACTTTATGTGTTAAATTTATTTCAAAGAAGCAACAAGTAGCACATTAACAACGATATTTCAAAACATAATACAGTTTAGAGGGTTAGAAGAAAAGGATGTATTTAGTGGTGTGCACGATTTCAAATTTTGAGTTATTGGTTCATACATACCAAAAGGTTGGCGACCGCTGATCTATGGTATATAATAAAGATCCAGAAGTGATCAATAAAAAATTAATATGACCTAAGTAATTAATCAAGTTCACATAATAGTCTGTCGCAAGTCAATGATCAGTTAAAGAATATAGACTTGGAATGAATTATGTTTGTTAATTGGTCACTCTTTATGGTTTCTTTGTGCATATGTATACATTATCACCTTTCTAACTGGTTCATTACAATGCTGTTGTTTTTCTGCATACTTCAAAATAGTTGTAGCAGCCAATTCGGCCATATTTTGAAAGACTTCATTCCTCGCAACAAAGTCAGTTTCACAGTTTAATTCTACAAGCGCCCCGCTACTGTTATTTATTGCAATGGCAACTAGACCCTGAACAGCTTGTCTCCCTTCTAATTTTGTGGCTTTTGCCCAACCTAACTGTTGTGCTTGTTCTCTTAACCATGATTCGGCCTACAAAAGATAACATCAATGAGCTTACAAAATAACTTCTTTCATTACTTACTTTAGCAATGTCATTTTCATGCATTTCGAGTGCTTTCTTGCAATTCGTAAATGTGTAGCCAGTTTTCTTTCGTAGCTTTGCTAGAATGGCTTTTTCAACAGCAAAACATGGCTTGCCTATGTGCAAGTAGCGTGCAATCTGCTTCACAAGCATCTAAAAAAAGGAGCATTGATTTATTAAAGCATTTAAAATAGGAAGGTGTGTTATATGAAAATTGATTATGACTGAAACTTTGTATCAAAAGAAAAATACTAAAATCAATTTAGTTCCTTACACCAGTTGCCAAGGAGAATAAATAGATTTTATTGATACATCAAAAAGAGGGTGTACAAAAAGATTTTTTCATAGTCTAGCGGCTTATTTGAGTGTTTGCGGGATAACTAACAATCTACCTAGGTAAGAAAGAACATTACCATTAATATTTTAATAATAATTAGGGCTAAACAATTTTTCACATTAACGGTTGACAGCTAACCTAAAACACGGCGTTTAGATGATATAATAACGCAGAGGACATCAAAAGGTTTATTGAATTTAAAGTAATAAAACAGTACACCTCAACATGTCTACAAAGACAAAATTGGAAAGAGAAAAATTGCTAAAGAAAATAGCGCAGAAGCGAGCGCAATTAGAAAGCAGGAGTGATATCAAAATTAAAGTGCCAAAGATTTCCCTGCCTGCAGATTATAATATACACTCCCAACCACTATTTTCTCTACCCCCTGAGTTAATGAAACCCACATTAGCCTCTGGTTACCCGGGATATAAAAGAAAATTAGCTTTGGCAAAGAAAAAAGGTAAGTTAAAGTAGTATTATAGTCATTTCACCTCAAGTGGACCAGTGCTTCACACTTGACTATCTCAGATTTGAATAAAATTTTGAATAGTTGCTTATTGTATGAAACTAAGCTGTGCAAAATTTGACATCATAAAAGTAAAAATTGGAGCTCCTATGGGCCTTTGAATCAAGGGTGCCAAAATGTTACGCGAGTCGTACAGCATTTTCAGCCAACTTTCAGAGGCTGTATACATAAATGCATTAGTAGTAAGGAAAGGAGGCCCGAGGATATTGCAGTTATGTTTAACCTTTGCAAACCTATGAAATTTTAGCCATGTGACATTGTTAGTTTTCATGCTATTGAAGCTCAAAGTCAAGAAAAAATTTTGCGCCACAAATTTGTAGCCATTATGGCAGGCCTGTATCATCAAGAGCTGACAAGATGTAGAGCTGTCCTTTGATAAACCCTCCGAGAATATGCATGTGATAAAGTTTTCCAAGTCTCAGTACTTCATCTTGACTACTTAATTAAACATAATTGTTTAAAGTTCCTACCAAAAATTTACGCATGAAATTTTGCCAGTTTTTAAGGCCCTGTATCTCAAATTTGACAACTCCAATATACTTGTTTTAACTACCGTTAGTAAGAGCAAACGTTGTTCTATATGAAAATGTTACTTTTAGAGACACATCAACCAAGTGTTCAAAATAACAAAAAAATTCTAGCATTTATGCAAACTGTTGTAACATATCTAAACTTACTTTAATAGCTTTTCTTTTTAGCAATGAGAAAATTGTCATTGTCAGCCTGTGCACTTTTTTAACAAAGAAGCATAAAAACATTAAACTGTGTTAATATGTTTTATTCTGCAGAGTTTTAGCAAATAATCTATGCTTTAGCTAAAAACAAAAGTTATTAAAATAAGCTTAGGTATGTTACAACAGTTCGCATAAATGCTAGAATTTTTTGTTATTTTGAACACTTGGTTGATGTGTCTCTAAAACAAAAGTAACATTTTTATATAGAACGATTTTTGCTCTTTCTAATGGTAGTTAAAACAAGAAAATTTGAGTTGTGAAATTTGAGATACAGCGCCCTAAAAACTGTCAAAATTTCATGTGTAAATTTTTGGTAGCAACTTTAAACAATTATATTTAATTAAGTATTCAAGATGAAGTACTGAGACTTGGAGGACTTTATTACAGGCATATTCTCGGAAGGTTTATCAAAGGACAGCTTTGCATCTTGTCATCTCTTGAGGATACAGGCTTGCCATAATGGCTTTGTCGCTCAAAATTTTTTCTTGAATTTGAGCTTCAATAGCATGAAAACTAACAATGCCACATGGCTAAAAAATTTCACAGGTTTGCAAAGGTTAAACATATCTGCAATATCCCCAATTCAAGGGTCCATAGTACCTCAAATTTTTACTTTTATGATGACAAATTTTGTACATCTTAGTTTTATACAATACGCAACATTTATGTGAAATTTTATTTAAATCTGAGATGGCCGAGCGTGGCTGATTCTGAAAATTGGTCCACTTGACATGGAATGACTCTATAGTTATTTTAAATTAAAGATTGGACGATTAATAGGTTAGAAGATATAATAAAAATCTATTTTATAAATAAAATATATTTTTTTAAGCTGCTGAACAGAAAGCTCAAATGGAATCATATACAGCATTGCGACGGAGAAGAGAAGAATTTCGTAAAAGATTAGTGAATCTAATAATAAGCAAAGATGATGATCAAGCGTCATTGCTGTCTAGTGAAATTCCAAATGCGGAGGAAAGAGAAATTTTGCGTTATTATTATTATATAAGGCACGGAGTAGATACTATACACGTAGCTCCGTTAGATCAAAAAGTTTTGAATAAGGTAAGAGGCATTTTTTAAATTTTCGCGGTGATTTATGTTGGTAGTTCCGGCAATAAAGGAGATATTCGCTAATTTTTTAACGCACGCACAAACTACTCATGCGCGGGCTTATACTGGCGCTCGTGATCTTAACTTTTTCAGTGTGGACGGCTGCGTAAGCAATGCTTGCGAGCCTCAGAAGCCGCGTGATCCAAGATTACAAACTTGAGAGTCTCACGAGCATAAGAATGCGCGAGGACGAGCTCGCTCACGAATAGTCTGTCCGTGTACCTACCTCCAGAGTTATTCATGCGAACTACTAACTTCAATCATCCGCGAAATTTAAACAATTCCAAGCGAGGAAATAGCAGGCGTGACTTGTTTAGTTTTAAAATAGAATAAGAATCACGGTTCATTAGCACAACTATACTATTGAGTTTTCTCTTTTTAGATTATTTTTTTTATTCCAGATTCTTAACTTAATTCCTAGAAAATTAAAAAAGTGGACGCAAATACTTGCTATAAATGTCAACGAAATGAAAGAGGACTTCATGGTAGCAGTTAAGAAAGCTATAGTTGATTTCGTGTTGCGCGATCCATCTGTTGAAGAATCCCTAACCGCGGAATTTGATTCGCCACATAGACGCGAGCTAAATGAAGCTTGTGTTGCGTGGAAAGGAAACTTTGCAGAGTCCAGAAAAAAAATACAACGCATCATACACGTCACTAATCCATGTATTCATTCATTGATCGATCTTTGGTATTCTAATTTTAGGTTCTAAATGATCAATGTTGATTGATTATCGTCACCTTACTAATTATATGTTCTTTGTTTTTCAGAAAATTGCGCTTAATTAACATTGAGGAGTTGAAGAAAAAGAAGAGCGCATATGATTTGATCGATTTTGGGTGGACCGCTACGAAGCACATTGATGATGCTAAAGCCATCTTAATAGACCAATATTATAAATCCGTCATAGATATTTTCCTAGCTGGACATAAGAAGAACAAACTTCCAAGTCCATCTCAACCTAGAAAGATGAAAAGATTTTACGACTGTGTTGCTTCATTGATGACATATCATCTTCAAAGTTTGGCTCTTAAATCATTATATGATTATACCAATTATATAGTGGATGTTCATGTACGTCTCACTATGTAATTATTTACTCTATTGTATTTTAAAATTAATCTTCTACCGGTAGTATGAAAACCGAGGATTTGAAATCACTTTAACTCAAAAGGGAAATTTATTAGTTTTTGATCCACCTTTTAAGAATTTTAGAGATAAGCTTACTAAAGTTTTAGATGATATAGTGGATTCTGTAATGACTGTTCCAAGGGTTGAATCTCAATTGTATCTAGACTTCCAAGGTGCTGTCGCTTTCTTAAAGGTAGCCACGACAATCTTTTGAAGCTATTGCATAAAACTTGATTTTTTTGTAGCCGGTCATTCCAGAACAAATCGTTGAAAGTTACCGAGAAGAACTACTGAATTTATTAGATGATCAAAGAGTTGGTCCAGAATTAAGAGTTCAGGATTTTGACGAATATATGCCCTTGATAAACGGCGAGGCGCAAGAGAAAGTGGAAACCTTTTTATCTGAAGAACATTCATTTGACGAATATGTCAATAGGATCATGTATTATAAAGAGATTCAAGATAACATACCCATAAAGATGGAGCACGTCATAACGATGGGAATGTATGACATGCATCGTGATGAGTTAATTAAGACTTTGGTCACCGCCGCTGAAGCCTTAACAGAGATGTTAATCACAAGGTGTACTAAAGATTATCAAAATATGTGTAAAGTGTATGTTTCTAGTATTATGTAAGAATGAGTTTTTTGATAGAAGAATTTATTTCGATAGCTTAGGAGAGGAATATCAAAGCATCACAGAAAAAGCTCTTGGCATTCCGAAATCTACAGGAGAATTAATGGAACTTATGTCTTACGTCAATGAGGTTGAAACAGTTACATTGTATCAGATGGAAGAGCGGCTTAGAGAAGTTTTGAAATATATGCTATTCCTATCAGATCATGCCATGTTTACTCCAGTCGAAATGAAACAGAATAATATGACGTTCTGGTGGTATGTAATTCACTAATATACCCTCTACTTATATCTGATCCTTCCTTATTTTTAAATTAAAATTAAAATTTGTATTCTTTAGAACACCAAGTTCAATGTAACATTTGATTTACAATGTAGGTATTTGAGAATGCCAAGAACTATTGATGAACATAGAGAAATGGTTGACCAAAAGATACAAGAATTTCAAGATTCCTTGGCTGTTCGCATTCAAAGATTTAATGACGATCTAGAGATATATGCGAGAATGGTCGATGACCTTCAAAATAATGGAAATATAGAGGAGTTACCAAAATACCACAAAAGGGCCACACAACTAGATAACCGGTAATTCCCATACACCTGTTAGACTAGCCTAGTTATTTCTATTGTTTCAATTTCAAGCTTGATCGCAGCTATGGAAAAAATAGATCGTTTCAATGAGGAGGAACAAGCCTTCAAGTTCGAGCTCTCGCAATATCCTCTTAGGAAGCAAGTTTATGAAAAGTTAGTTCCGTATAAGAAGTTATACGACAACGCTACTGAATTTTTAGAGAAACATGGGCAATGGATGAATGCCAAAGTTGGTTCTTATATCCCGGATGACATAGAAACGGATGTTCAACAATATTACCGAGTTATTTACAAATTGGAAAAAGTATTCGCTGACAAGCCAACTGTTTTAGGATTGACAACAACAGTATATACGATACATTTCTGAACAAGAACGTGATTTGCGCTCACCAATGTTATTTTTGTTAGGTACGCGAACAAATCGAAGAATTCAAAGAACATATGCCTATAATCCAAACTCTAGGCAATCCGGGCATGAAGGACAGGCATTGGGAAAAGGTCTCTGAAATCGTTGGTTTCCCAATCAAAGTGGATGCCGATCTAACTCTGTCTAAAATAATAGATTATGGTCTAGATGATTATATAGATAAGTTTGAATCCATTTCAGAGGCCGCCACAAAAGAAAATAATTTAGAGAAGAATTTGAACAAAATGATTGCGGAATGGGCCGACCAAGAATTCAGTGTATTAGTTTACAAGTTAATTACATCTCTCTTCTCTAAAACGTCTCTACAATGTTCATGTAATTTTATTTTTTAGAGATACTGGTACTTACATATTATCTGCCGTTGATGAAATTCAAGTATTATTGGACGATCACATCATTAAGACGCAAACGATGAAGAATTCGCCGTATATTAAACCATTTGAGAAAGAAATTTAGTATGCGTATTTCCGAAGAAATATTTTTTTCATAAATATACGCTAATTATTTTGTTTCTAGTGAATGGGAGGCAAAGTTACAATTGCTGCAGGAAATTCTAGATGAATGGTTGAAAGTCCAAGCAACTTGGATGTATTTGGAACCAATATTCTCATCCCCAGATATTCAACAGCAAATGCCTGAGGAAGGAAGAAGATTTACTGCAGTAGATAAGGTACGACATTGATCACCGTAGATTTCTACATTTATTATTGGCATTTAAATTTAGAGGTATCTAAGTACCTGTGTTTTTATTGCTTTTGTAGATTTGGAGGGATATTATGAAAACAGTATTTGGTGATACCAAAGTACTTGCCGTAGCAGAAATTGATAAAATGTTAGAAAGACTTAAGAAATGCAATAATCTATTGGAGATCATTCAACGCGGTCTCAACGATTATCTCGAAAAGAAGAGATTGTTCTTCCCGCGTTTCTTCTTTCTGTCCAATGATGAACTTTTGGAAATTCTGTCAGAGACAAAGGATCCTACTAGAGTTCAACCTCATCTCAAGAAATGTTTCGAGGGCATTGCCAAGTTACACTTTACTGAAGACCTAGATGTGACGCAGATGAAATCGAGCGAAGGGGAAATTGTACCATTGGTTGATGTAATTCAGACTTCCTTGGCTAGAGGGCAAGTAGAAAAATGGTTATCCGAGTTGGAGAAGGATATGAAAGCATCCCTCTATAAAATGGTAGCCGAGTCGGTTGCAGACTATCCAACAAAGCTAAGAGATGAATGGGTGTTACTCTGGCCTGGCCAAGTTGTAAGCAACGATTTTTATCTAATAAATTGTAATAGAATTTCGCAGTTCTGCTGAATTGGAAATATTTATAAAAGTACTAGATTGCTACCCTTAACTGAGCGGTATTAAGTAAAAAAAACATTTTCAGATTTATAATACTTTGCAAGTTTCCATTTCAATGCTTCATCGGACAACATTCTAAACTCGGATTTTATGAATATCTTTCCAGGTCCAATCCATAGCAATGGCGTTTTGGACTACAGAAGTTCATGAGTCTATAACTATATCTTTACAAGCAATGGCAGACTATTTAGCGAAATGTAATTATCAGATTTCCAAGGTAGTGGATTTGGTCAGAGGAAAATTAAGCTCGCAAAATCGCATAACGTTAGGTCAGTATTAATTTCATTATTACAATTCTAGAATAGCGAGATAGCAGTAGGTTTTATGGATTGAATGACTGCAACGCTGTTAATTTACTAAATATGTACGCAGAGTGCGTCACGACGAAGGTCGGCTAAATGTATTTGGGGAAACGCTTAAGACTCTAATTTGAAAATTTGTGGTTTTATGTTTGCTTGTTTTACTTAAACTATTTTCAAACTTTATACTGTTGGTTATTACGGAAGCGGACTTATACTCTCATTTTTTTCGGGATACCTAGCATATTCGTTGGTTTCTTCCTTAATTTTAGACTCAATGCATATCACAGACCATGCGATTAAAGTAAACGGTTTAGATATATTTACATTTTTTGGTTCAAAATTTAGAGTTGTGAACATTAAAGTAAATCAAAACTTACTAAATGTTATTGACGTAGAGAATATAACATTTTACGTTATACAGAAAGGTAGAGACGTTTTCTCACTTACTCATGTATAATTACCAAAACCTAGCAAGACGTGACAACTACAAATTGATATTGTGCCCGAATGTATTGGTCATGCTGGGTTAAACATAACCTATCGATGATAAGTTGTGTTTATTTTAATGAATTAGTAAAAATATAAGCAATACAGTTTTTAATTAACGGGCTACAAGTAGCATTTATTTAGAACAAGTTCAGCAATCAATTGCACCAGTAACATCTAAATTAAAAAGCAACTGTTCAGCATTTTGCTTCAAAAGACCGAACTATGAACTTCTTTAGAAGAAGTATTAAGTTATCTCCTACACTATTAATCAGTTCACAAACAGCAGGTGTTGCTATATTAAATCTATCACCTGTTGATATTAATGTGTCCTTTAATCATGTATCACAAACATTACTTTCTCTATGAGAATTCTCAAAACCACTATGAAATTTTTGTTCTGACATTAAATTGCCTAACTTAACTTTCCAGCTACATTTCCATATTTTGTATAGATACAAATTCTTATTTTAATAGTTTGGAATCCATTTCTTATAACAGCCACCAACTCTAATGTGTGGTCGTTTTAGTAAATTAAAATTTGTATAATCTGCCCTTACCTATTTACCGTTTTTAAAATATTAATGTTAGGCACGTATGTAATTCCCAAATTCTTTGATGGTGCAGGTATTGGCGTTTTAGCCTTCTTACTTTATTGAGTTCATTTCAATGAAGTGAAAGTAGGTATGTCAAATTCTTTCAAATTGCAACCTCATATTTTTTTTATTCAACTTAACCTTCGAGGAAAAAATAAAACCATGCCTACAGCTACAGTTCATAGTTTCAAAGCGATTCAATAAAATTGCAATAAAATATGAAATTTTTATACCACCAGTGTGCTATGGAATGTTGCTATAAGTAGAAATTGCGGCCTTGGAGAGCTGAAGTTGTTTAGTAAAATGCATTTTAAAGTACAGTAGAACCTCTCAAACCCGACTCTTCGAAACCCGACTCCGACTATAGATGCAAACGGTTTCTTAATCTTTCACGTTTTTACAACTTTTCCGAGAACACGATTGAATTTTTATTACTCTTTCCCTGGAACTTCAATATCCGTTATCCAGTCTATTTTTATACTCTCTTCCTAGAAATTCAAAATCTGTTATTCAGTCTATTTTTCTGTGTGAACTCTCTGCTCGGTCTGCAATTAGATTTTCGCCGATGATATTGAAAATGAAAACGAAAAAATATTACTTCTTTGTTAAAACAAAAACTGGAAGCCCTTGATAGGCTAGGTAAAGGCGAGAGTGCCAAAAATGTAGCAAGAAATTTAAATATCGGTATTACGACATTGAAGGATTGGAGAAAAAAATAGACACACGTTGCAGTCTGCAACAGCAACCGTAGAATCCGAGGTTGGTTTAGAAACCCGGAAAACTATAAAAAAACCAAAGCTGGATGTTCGAGATGAAGCGGTAAGTTGATTTTTCTTGTTCATAGACAAAGCTATCTTCTTTATGAATGCCACAGGTATGAATTTGGTTTAGTCAGGAACGATTAAAAGGAACTCCTTTAGCAGGACCATTAATTAAAGAAAAGGTGAGTGCCTTTAATAAAACAATTGACCTTCACTTGGAATTCACAGCAAGAGAGGGATGGTAGGACAAATGGAAAAATCGACACGGAATTCATCAGGTCACAATTTATGGAGAAAAACGCTCAGCTGATCACGTAGCTTCCGAAAATTTTATTAAAAAGTTTGATGATATCATAAAGGAAAGCGAATTAACTGCTGAACAAATTTATAACATAGATGAAACAGGGCTTAATTATAAAATGCTGCCACAGAAAATTCTCGCTTCTAAACAAGAAACGGACTTTATACAAGGAAAAGTTAACTGTTGCTCCATGTAGTAACGCAAGTGGGACTCACAAATTTCCTCTTTTTGTTATCGACAAATCACAGAAACCGAGCGCATTTAAAAGCATAAATTTGTCATCATTGCCAGTTGATTATCGGGCTCAAAGACATGCGTGGATGGAATCAGCACTGTTTAAAGATTGGTTTCACACTGTTTTCCTGACTTCCCCAGAAAGCCCTTCTTGTTTTGAATAATGCTCCGTCACATCCAAATATGTCAGAGTTGACGAAGGGCGAAATAAGAGCGATTTTCTTACCGGTAAATGTAACCTCGTTGATTCAACCACGGAACCAGGGGGTTATAGAGTGTATGAAGAGAAGATATCGCAAAAAGTTCTTGAAAATCCTACTGGAAAAAATGGAGAATGGAATCGGTTTAATAGATGCAATTAAATCTCTTAACGTCAAGGATGTTATTTACATGATCGCAGAAGCTTGGGATGAAATTCTTCCCACAACTTTATCTAAGTCTTGGCAAAAACTTTGGCCTAATATAAAAAAACACACAGAAGCAGCTGAACAAGAAGAAGAGGAAGAAGAAGAAAGAGTAGAAGACGAAGAATCGGAAACAGATCATGAAAATTTAACATTATTGTCTAATGACTTGCAACGTTTACAAGGTGGTGAAAAATTGCAGCAGACTGATGTCCAAGATTGGCTAGCTGCCGACGATGAGGGCTGTCACAATATCAATGACGAAGAAATTTTAGAGCATGCTAGTACAAGCAGGGCTGTAGAACAAGAAAATTGCGATGAAGATGAATTAGATAGGGAGGAGATTTTACCTAAAGTTAAGCACTCTGCAGCTATAGAGGCTCTCGACACGATTCTTCAGTATGTAGAACAACAAGACTCGTCTACACTCATGGATATAATTAGGGTTAAAAAGTGGAGGGAGCATGCGGCAACCAGAAGAAAGTCCATATTAAAGCAGAATAAAATAACAAATTGTTTTACACGAACTATTGTGGTATGATGTAGTTAACAACTATATTCTTGAAAATACATACAAGTATGTAAGATATATTTTAATTTTGCTTTCTATACAAATTTCATTTCCCTTCTAAAACTTCAAAACCTTTTTTGAAACCCGACTCATACATGGTCTCGTCCAGGTCGGGTTTGAAAGGTTCTACTGTATTATTTTACATTTCACGAGCCCTCAATAAATTTACCACTAGCAATAAACAAGAGTCTCTAGCTAATCCTGCACTAAATAGAAAGAAAACGAAATTTTAATTTAAAAATAAGATACTATTTTCAAATTAAATATAAATAGTTATTTTTGATTCTAGGTTGCGAAGTATCGCTTTGCATTCGAGAACGAAGAGTTTTTTATCACTATCGCCAGCGAGCAAAAAAAAAACACTCCAGAATGCAAAAGTGACTTCGTAACCGTATACAAATAACATTTTTTCGAAAACTTCCTCAAAGATTGTTGAAATTGAGAAAAAGAGGAGAAAAAATGTTGACATTTACGATAAATTAACTTTTCCTACGGCCTTTCTCATAGAATAATTTAAAGAAAAATGATGAATGCAGTTAAAATGCAAAATAAACTAACATTTTGTATTTACCGTAAAAAGTAATTTTCTGCGACAAATAACGTTATCCATATCGTTGCCAAGTTTGATTCATGTTGTTTCAATTTTTTTTAATGAAACAGCTTGTATATCTTATTCCTTAAACGTTGCAAAAAACATAATGTTTTTCCAAAATTTATGAAGAATTGCAAGAATTGCAAAAAACCACTAAACGACATAAATCATGCTAAAAAGCAATGGCTACGAAAGGAAATCAGATATCAGTGCGCAAGAAGTAGTCAATTAGAATTAGAACTATATAGGTTACATCTTAAAATAACGCGGCATTTAGTCGAAAACAATTTTCAAAAATGGTGTGATTTCCAAAGACGCGTAATCGAACGGATTAACCGCAAATTCGAACTAAAAATTCGACGCCACAACAAAAAAATCCGTGAAATTTGTCATAAAAAGGACGAAAATACTGCATGTCTCGTAGAGAGCGCACCAGTGATCTGTAATCAGTCATCATCAAAATCGCACTGTTAAATAAAGCACTCAAACATTGTATCCGCGACTCAAAAATCCCGACGGACGAACTCGTTGCGTCAATAGAAACATCCATTAAGAACCTAGATACCACATTGAAAGATTATATAAGAAACGCGAGCAAAATTACGATTTCAAACAACCTGAACAACGCAAAAAGTTGGAGAAACAACACAGGTGATTTCGCGACTATCAAAGGCCTCAAAAACAAAAATTGTTTTTACTTAAAAGCAGATAAAGGGAACAGAATAGTCATTCTGGACAAGCCGGATTATTTCAACCCCGTCAACAACTTGCTTTCATCAGGACAGAAAGAATTAAGAAAAAATCCGTTACCATCTATGATCAGAGAAACAGAAGAGATTTTGAATAATTGCTCAAAGCTTATTAACGCCAACCTTAGGTTAAAACTGCCAATCTCATACCCGACAGTTCCAAAAATGTACTGTCTACCAAAAATCCACAGACCGGGAAAATCTGTGAGACCAATAGTTTCAGGTATAAACTCACCCACGTATATTCTGTCCAAAGGGCTAGTAAATGAATACAAAAATTTACCCATCAAAGTAGATAGTTTAGAAGTAGAAAATTCATTAGATTTTGTAAATAAGATAAATAATATTGGATTAGAAGATGGGGAAATTTTAGTATCATTTGATGTTTGTTCACTTTTCCCTAGCGTGCCGATTTCAGAAACCATAGAATATTTAGTGGAGTTCCTAAAACTTAATAAAATTGATAATGTCAGAATTGCGGAGTACAAAAGACTAACTTTGCTCTGCACGAACCAAAACCGCTTTCAAATTGGGGGCAAGTACTATGAACAACGAGAGGGTACGGCGATGGGCAATCCGCTGCCCCCTTTCATATCCAATTTGTTCATGAGTAAATTTGAAACCAGTTTGAAAAAGGACAACGTGTATTTCCCTAGAATTTGGCTTAGATACGTAGACGATATATTCGCGGTTTTTGATAGGAAGAAAAGTACCATTCCGGAGTTCCTCCCAACAATAAATTCAAAATTCGAAACTGTTAAATTCACAGTAGAAGAAGAAGTGAACAATCAACTTCCGTTCCTGGACAGTTTAGTAATTAGAAATAATAAAAAACCGGAAATTGACATCTATAGAAAGGAAACAAACACGAATAGATGCATTATGCCCGATTCCAACCACTGTGGACAACACAAAATGGCCGCGATAAGCTTCTTAGTTAATAGATTGGTGAAGTTCCCCTTCAGTCAAAGTAGGTATAATAAAGAGCTAAATTTCATAAAAAGATGTAGCTATTTACAACGGTTACTCTTCTATAGATGTCGATCGCATGCTTAGGAAAGTCCAACATAGGCCCTATGTCAGAAATTCCACGACCTTAATCCCAACGGAACCCCCCGATAACAAATTGTGAAACTTCCCTTCCATAGAGTATCGAAAGATATTAGTAAAGTTTTTAAGGAACAAGAGATGAACGTATGTTTCAGTTCACGAAATACACTCAAAAACCTTTTTGGCAATTCAAAAGATAAACTTGAAATGAGAGAAGAATCGGGAATTTACAAAATTGCATGTGGTGATTGTGATAAAGCCTATATTCGCCAAACGAGCACAGCGATAGGTACTAAATTTAATGAACACATCAGGTGTTACAGGTACGGGAAGATAGAAGCGTCAAATGTCGCACAACACATAAACGATACAGGCCATAGTATTAAATTAGAGAACCTAAATTTTTTTAAAAACGTAATTTCGCCGCGTAAGCTGGACGCCTATGAGACTATTTACATAAACAAGAGTGCAAACCTAATCAATAAAGAGAAGAGCCCTCTGCACTTCTAATGTCTTTTCGATTTATTACGGTAGAGGCCTTTTTGATTTATGGTTGTACTATGACAGAGACGTCGATCCTCTCGTACATTCCGCATGCATCTTTAGTTTTAAGAGTAGAAAAGGAAAGAACACAAATTTGACGAACTTGTTTTCTAACCTAAACTGCAAAAACAGGTACTTGTGTATATACAGGCCCTGTAAAGCGACATATGGAAAATAAATAACGAAAACGTAAAAAAGAAATATGAAGATGAGACAAATAGATTGCCAATGGAACAAAAAAATGAAGAAGAAGAAGATATAGAGGCAAGATGGTGTAAGAGAAAGGAGATAATGAATCAAGCAGCCGACAAAATCATCGGGAAGGAGGGCAAGAGGAATAAAAAGGAATGGTATGATGTAAAGTGTAGAAGAGGTATGGAGAAAAAGGTAGAAGCGAGATTAAAATGGATTAGTACGAATAAAAGAGAAGTATGAGAAGATAAGAAAAGAATGTAAAAAAAAAATAATAAAAACAAGCAAACGAGAATGGATAACAAAAGCAATAGAAGAAATCGAAGATGACAACAGAAATAGAAATAGTAGAAAATTTTATCAAAAGGTTAAGGAACAAAAAAGAAGATATAAACCTAAAATAAGGGGAATAAAAACCAAAGAAGGAAAAATAGTAGAAAATGAACAAATCAAGGAGGTTTGGATGAGACACTTCAAAGAATTATTAAATGACGATCAACAACAAGAAAATTCAACAACAGAGAAAGAAGAAGGAGGAGAAGAGGAAGGAAGACAGGAAATAAATGTAAAGGAACCAACCTTAGAAGAAGTGACTGAAATTATAAACAAAACCAAGAACGCAAAAACACTTGGAAAGGATGGGATAAACATGGAGTTGTTGAAATATGGAGACGAACAATTGAAAAAACAAATGTACGCATTGATATTAAATATATGGAAAGAGGAGAGAATGCCGAATGACTGGAAAATAGGCTAAATAATAAAGGTACATAAGAAAGGAAGTCAGCTTGAATGTAATAACTATAGGGGAATTACATTACTACCAACCGCCTACAAGGTTTTGTCTACGTTAATACAGAGAAGAATAAGAGGTAACGGATAATAAAATAGGAGAATATCAATGCGGGTTTACGAAGGGGAAATCGACAATTGACGTAATACACATAGTTAAACAAATTGTAGAAAAAACTTATTAACATAATATAAACCTCGAACTGCTTTTCGTAGATTTTCAGCAAGCGTTTGATTCTCTAAATAGAAATATGATTATGTTAGCGATGAAGGAGTTAGAAGTACCAACACAACTAAGAAGACTTGTAGCGATGACAATGCATGGAACAAAAGCTAGTGTAATAACAAGTAAAGGTGAAATTGGAGAGTTTGCTATAAATAAAGGAGTTAGGCAAGGGGATGCGATGTCGGCAACCATATTTAATATAATACTGGAGTACATCACCAGAAGAGTCAAGGGGGACAATTAGTAGCGTACGGTAATGACGTAGTAATCGTGGCAAAAAAGAGGGAGATAATGATTAACATCTTAAAAGAAATAGTAGATGAAGGTGAGAGGATGGGATTGAAAATAAATGAGAACAAGACAAAAATAATGAGAATAGGAAAAGAGCTGAGCAACAGAAAAATTAGAGTGGGGAAGTATACCTTTGAGGAAGTAGACAAGTTCAAGTATTTGGGAGTCACCATTACAAATGATGGTAATAGAAAAATGGAAATAAAGGAGAAAACAATGGCAGCCAACAAAACTCTACATATAAATAAACACCTACTAAGAAGCAAAAATCTTTCAAAGAATACAAAGATCAAAATTTATAGAACAACCATAAGACCAGTGATAATGTACGCAGCGGAAACACTGACAATGACAAAAAGGGATGAAGAAAATTTAAGAGTCGCGGAGAGAAGAATACTGAGATCAATACTTGGACCAGTTAGAATGAAAAATTTGGAATATAGGATAAGAACAAATGAGGAAGTAGCGAAAGAATGTGGAGAAGATATAGTTAAGAAGATAAAACAGTAAAGAGCAAAGTGGTTGGGGCATATGTGGAGAGCGGGAGAGGACAAGATATTAAATATAATAACAAATTGGGAGCCATCGGGAAAAAGAAGGAGGGGAAGACCTAGATCTGGCTGGATGAGTGAAGTGAGGGAATACTTGAAGAGGATAGCGATCGATAAGGCAAAAGAAAAAGCTAAAGATAGAACGGAGTGGAGAAGGATATGCGAAAGAGTGGAATAGAAAGGAACAGGGACTGATCCTCCCTTAATGAGGGATCTAGAAACCTTCGTCTGAAGCGGCGAAATCCCCAGGAAGAGTGTCTAAGCCATTTATTATTTATTATAATGAAACATGACAAGTAAAATTATTTGGCGCAGAAATAATACGTTCAATTGACGCCGCTCGATTTAGGATTTTCGAATCACTGGAATACGCTATTGATAGTTCTATGTTTTCAACGCTTTAAATTTATTTAAGATAGCACCACCTCCTCTGATCAAGTTCAGTAGTGTTTCTAAATGATTTAAAATAATTTTAAGCATTCCTTGAGTAAAAACTTCCTATCCAAAATATGACCAATTTTGTGGACACTTTGAATTACAAAAAGTCAAAGTAAGGAGAAGTCAATAATTTTAACAACAGCATATTTGGTATTTAGTTATTATGTTACTTAGCAGAGTTTGTTTATTATAATAATTATATAACCTTTATTAAAAACAAATGTACAGAAACAAAAGAAGAAATCAAAAAATCAAAAAGAAATATATTTTTATGAATGGACTTTTATGGATTTAAATATATTTTTCTAGGAGCATTAGTTGTACTTGACGTTCACGCTAGAGATGTACTATCTCAAATAATAGAACTAGAAGTAGGAAGTGTCAACGATTTCCAATGGCTTTGCCAATTGCGTTACTACTGGGAAGTAAGTTCCTATTAATAGAATAATGTTCAAAGAATGTGTCTAATTAATTGCGTTGTAGGATAAGCAACTAGCAACAAGAATGATAAATTCAACACTGATGTACGGTTACGAGTATTTAGGAAACACGACGAGGTTGGTAGTTACTCCTTTGACCGATAGATGTTACAGGACACTATTTGGTGCTCTTCATCTACATTTGGGTGATATAAAAAAAACTAGACTTCTTCAAGTTAATTTAAGTTACATTAATCAATTCTTTAGGTGGTGCTCCAGAAGGACCAGCCGGAACAGGTAAGACAGAGACAACCAAAGATTTGGCTAAAGCCGTTGCGAAACAATGCGTTGTCTTCAACTGTTCAGATGGTTTGGACTACATTGCTTTAGGAAAATTCTTTAAGGTACCTATGTAGATTAAAGAAAAGATTTATTATACCAAAGAATTAATTGTTTGAAATCTCAGGGCCTTGCTTCTTGCGGTGCATGGTCTTGCTTTGATGAATTCAACCGCATCGATTTGGAAGTACTGTCTGTGGTTGCTCAACAAATATTGACAATTCAAAGAGCTATTAATTCTGGCGCAAAGACTTTGCTATTCGAAGGAACCTCGTTGAAGTTGGATCCTACGTGCGCAGTGTTTATTACCATGAATCCAGGTTATGCTGGTCGGTCTGAATTACCAGATAATCTAAAAGTGAGGATCTGCTAAAAAATTTTTATCAACATACACTAATTTAATTCCATTTCTAGGCTTTATTCAGATCTGTGGCTATGATGGTGCCAGACTACGCACTGATATCCGAAATTGAATTATATGCTTCTGGATTTTTAACGGCGAAACCTTTGGCCGTTAAAATTGTAGCAACTTATAGATTATGCTCGGAGCAACTGTCATCTCAATGTCACTACGATTACGGTAACACTCATAAAACACAATTCATTATACTTTATTTATGTATCTACAGGTATGCGAGCTGTAAAGTCAGTATTGAGAGCTGCTGGTGCTCTGAAATTGAGATATCCCGACGAACAAGAAGATATTCTTGTGTTACGTTCTATTAAAGACGTGAATTTGGCGAAATTTTTGAATCACGACGTTCCACTCTTCCAAGTAATTTTATGCGCGGTTAAAAATTATAAAATTAAAAAATATGTTTTAGGGAATTACCTCAGATTTATTCCCGGGAGTGGAATTACCAGTACCTGATTATGTAATCCTTAATCAAGCAGTCGATGATATTTGCAAGGCGACCAATATGCAAAATACCGCCGAGTTTCTGGAGAAAGTTCAACAATTGTACGAAATGATCATTGTCAGACATGGGTTGATGATTGTTGGTCTTCCATTTGGTGGCAAAACGACATGTTACAGAGTTTTGGCAGATAGTTTAGCTTTGGTTGAAGAAAAAGTAAATACTAAGACAATTTGCATATGGCTTCAAAGATTTTGAACAATAATGGTTGTAGGGTGGTATGGATGAACACAGGGCTATTTATACGGTAATAAATCCAAAATCAATAACCATGGGCCAGCTGTACGGACAATTTGATCCTGTGTCCCACGAATGGTCAGACGGTGTACTAGCAGTTAGTTACAGGCAATTTGCGATGTCTACTACTGACGATCGGTTTGTAGAATTCTAATCTTATTTATCCAAAAATATATTTGTTATTTGATGATTTTATAGTAAATAGTAAAATATATTTGTGTTATTTGATGATTTTATAGTAAATGGTTGGTATTCGATGGACCTGTTGATGCTGTATGGATCGAGAATATGAATACCGTTTTAGATGATAATAAAAAGTTATGTCTGATGTCTGGAGAAATTATACAATTAGCACCGACAACTAATTTGATCTTCGAGCCAATGGATCTGGAAGTCGCATCGCCTGCTACAGTATGTGTCTTCTATACAAGTTTTAAGTTGTACTTTCCTCTTGTTTTATATAGGTTTCTAGATGTGGAATGATTTACATGGAGCCACAGTCGTTAGGCTGGGAACCTTTACTTTTGTCCTGGATTAATACTCTACCGCCTACAATTAACGAATTTCACAAGACCATGCTTAAGAGTTTATTCAAGCGCTTCTGCGAACCCTTGCTATGGCTCGTACGCAGAGGAGGTGCTAAAGTAAGTGCAATTAGTTATCAGATTTATTTTAGATTTATTTAGGTTTAGCAATTCTTCGTCTCCAGTTCCCTTCTTTACTGAAACTTAATTTCTTTCTTATACGCAATACGTGCACAATCCTAGCTAGCCAGCAGTTTTGAACGTTATTAGAAACTAGAGGTTCTTTTTTAATCAGTTCGTTTAAATTACGGTAGAATTATAATCACTGTTTCTCAACTTAGGAAATAGCGCCAACATCCAGTTCAAATCTTGTACGCGCTACCATGAATTTATACGATTGTTTTATGGATGATTTCCATGACGAAAAATACATGGAGCAAAGCAGCGATCTCGACATTAGAGCCCAATTGGAGGGAGTGTTTTTCTTCTCCAGCATTTGGTCTATGGGCGGCACCTTGGATGTTGCTAGTCGGCCGAAATTTAACCTGATGTTCAGAGGTCTATTAGAACGTGATTTTCCAGAGCAAATAAAGCAAGAACTTGGTATCAACTTCGATATACCAAAACCAGAGAAGCCGTATATCTTTACTTTACCGCAAATTGATACGGTCTTCGATTATCGTTACATTAAGGAGGTATTTTATTGACATATAGTAGAAATGTCATAAAATAATATTTAATTGATACAGGGCAAAGGAAAGTGGAAACCATGGTCCGATGAATTAGCTTCTGCTCCGCCGATTCCTCGAGACATACCTGTTAACCAGATTATTATACCGACTATAGAGACTATAAGAAATTGCGCCATAATGCAATTTTTGGTTCAGCATCAGAAAGCCGTAATGATTGTAGGACCTACTGGAACTGGAAAATCAGTTTATGTCATTGTAATATTAATTTATGAGTCATTGCCATAGATAATATGTTTCATCGAATCTGTTTTAGGACTTCCTACTAAAGAAAAATAACACTAATATATACAAGCCTTTATTTATCAATTTCTCAGCGCAAACTACAGCTAATCAAACTCAAGATATCGTTATGAGCAAACTAGATAAAAGGAGAAAAGGTAACAAATCGATTGCCGTCATCTTTTTCATCATTTGTTTTATAATCGATTTTGTAGGTGTTTATGGTCCGCCAGTTGGTAAAAAATGCGTTATCTTTGTAGATGATGTCAGTATGCCTTTGAAAGAGATTTATGGAGCTCAACCGCCCATTGAGTTACTTCGACAATGGTTTGATCACTCCATGTGGTACGACTTGAAAGAGATTGTTCCAATGAAATTGATTGATATACAGGTGTGGTAGATTTTTTAGAAATCTAGTGATCATTTTTGGGGTGATTTTGTATCCGTGCCATATTAAAATACCATTTTAAAGTCAGAATTCATAACCAAAAATTAATGCTAATATAGCTCATGGTATTGGTGGAATCATTCCCGGCAAAAACAATGTAGCAGAGAAAATAGTGCTAACACATGAACATGTTTCTGCCTACCCGGCGTCATCAGCATGGTTCTGAGCACTATCTTCTGCTGCTACAATTGCGTTTGCCTCTCGGTTTATGCTGCTAATCTCCAAAACAGCACTGGATATGTCACGCCAAGAGGCACAGTCACGCTGTCCCAGAGGGTAGCAAGACTGTGTCTCTTGGCGATAGGTGTTGCTGAGAGACATATTCAGGGCTGTTTTGGAGATTAGCAGTATAAACCGAGAGGCAAACGCAATTGTAGCAGCAGAAGATAGTGCTCAGAACCATGCTGATGACGCTGGGTAGGCAGAAACATGTTCATGTGTTAACGCTATTTTCTCTGCTACATTGTTTTTGCCGAGAATGATTCCACCAATACCATGAGCTATATTAGCATTAATTTTTAGTTATTGTTGCTAGGCATTCTTTCCAGAATTCATCTTTACCATTCACGATTAGTCATTTACTGCTAATCCAAAAGCATATATTTGGCTTAATTGCAGTTTATGTGCGCAATGGGTCCACCAGGTGCTGGCCGAAATAATGTAACACCCAGATTTGCTCGACACTTTAACCATCTATGCATAGATGAGTTTCAAGATGATGTCATGATCAACATCTTCAGCAAAATTATGTTATGGCATTTGGATACCCGGTAAGTGTATTTGGAAAAATAGATTTAGGATAAAATTTAATACTTTGTTGCATTGACAGAGGCTTTTCTAAGGAATTCGATCCATGTATCGAAGAAATAGTAATGGCTACTTTGGATATATACAAATTAAGCAGGGAGAATCTTCTTCCGACACCAGCCAAATCCCACTACCTTTTCAATTTGCGCGATTTTTCCAGGGTTATCCAGGTTTGTTATGGTTTTTCCTTTCAGTTGTGCATTCTTACCGTATCTATCTGCAGGGAGTTTTGCTTTCTGTACCAGAGGCAATGGAAAACTTGATGGCAATGAAGCGATTGTGGGTTCATGAAGTCCTTAGAGTGTACAACGATAGACTTATAGACGATACGGATAGAAATTGGTTAATAGAGACACTTCATACAGTTTCCTTACTTAGACTAGAGGAGGACCTTGATTTCATGTTTGAAAGGCTAGCACCAACAAATTCAAAGAGGGTTTGATCTTTTAATGTTCATTGAAAAGTGTATACTTATTTTATAACTTTGTAGATTGGAGACACAGAGCTGAGGAATCTCCTTTACTGTGATTTTGCAAATCCCAAAGCTGACACCAAACATTATATCGAAGTGCTAGACTTAGATCACTTGACTGAAATTGTTGATGGATATTTGAGGGAATTCAATAACATGTCGAAGAAACCAATGAATTTGGTACTATTCAGGTTATCTTACAAACATTAAAAAAACAAAAATTTAAACAAGATGAAATTTATTCAAATGTTTTTAGGTTTGCGGTTGAACACTTATCAAAGATTTGTCGTATTATCAAACAACCCAGAAGTCATGGCCTCTTGGTGGGCGTTGGAGGATCTGGTCGGCAGTCTTTAACTCGCCTAGCCGCGCATATTTCAGAATACGATCTTTTTCAAGTGGAGATTACTCGCTTATACGGCAGCTATGAATGGCACGAAGACGTTAAAGTAATCCTACGTAAAGCGAGTGCAACTGATCAACACGGAGTGTTTTTGTTTACCGATTCTCAAATAAAAGAAGAGTCGTTTTTGGAAGATATTAGCAATCTTTTAAATTCAGGCGAAGTTCCTAATATATTTACGGGCGAAGAAAAAGTCGAGCTATGTGAAAAAATGAGACAGTTGGACAGGCAAAGAGATAAATCACTGCAAACCGATGGAAGCCCAGTGGCTCTCTTCAATTTCTTCGTGCAAATAGTGCGCGAACAACTGCACATAGTGTTAGCGATGAGCCCTATTGGTGATGGCTTTAGAAATAGAATCAGGAAATTCCCAGCTATTGTAAACTGCTGTACTATTGATTGGTTCCAAGTATGTTTTATTTTTAGTAGTAGAAACTTAATAATTCTACTTTAACTTCCAGTCTTGGCCGGATGATGCCTTGTTAGCTGTGGCTACGAGATTTTTAGGAGAAATCGAATTAACCGACAGAGAGAGAACAGTTTGTATCGAAATGTGCCAGATATTCCACACGTCGACGCAGGAGTTGTCAGAACAATACTATCTAAGGTTGAAAAGAAAAAACTATGTCACCCCCACTTCTTATTTGGAATTAATCAATACGTTCAAAACTTTCTTGTCGAAAAAGAGAGAGTAAGTATAAAAATACTTACGCCTATCGAAAACGATAGGCGTAAGTTTTTTTAGTAGATATGATTGGTGATTAGCGTGATATGATTACTTTAAAGTGAAGTATTGAAAGGCAAAGGGAGGTATGAAGTCGGTGTTGAAAAGTTGATTAGTGCTGGAGCTGAAGTATCTGTTATGCAAGCCAGTTTAGAAGCTCTACAACCTGCACTTATAGTAGCAGCAAACAAAGTAGCCGATACAGTGAAAAAGGTCGAAGCAGAATCAGCAGAAGCTGCTGCAGTCGAGAAAATTGTACTGGAAGATGAAGCAGCGGCGAACATACAGGTACGTCTTATCTTGTCTCCTATAAGATCTACCAACTTATCTCGTATTTGTCTAATATTTAATAGGCGGAAGCTGCACAAGCTATTAAAGACGAATGCGATGCTAATTTAGCCGAAGCAATGCCCATTTTAAATGCTGCATTGGCAGCTTTAAACACTTTAACTCCGGCGGATATTACTATAGTAAAAACCATGAAAAATCCGCCGAAGGGTATAAAACTAGTAATGGAAGCCGTTTGTATTTTAAAGGTACAACCTTAAATTCCAGAAATCAATTTTGTCCCTTCTCTGATATATTTTACTTAAACTAGGATGTTAAACCAGAAAAAGTGCCTGATCCAAGAGGCATTGGTACAGTTGAAGATTATTGGGGACCTTCGAAGCGAGTATTGGGCGACATGAAGTTCTTGGAAGGCTTAATCAATTTCGATAAAGATAATATCCCACCTAAAGTCATGCAGAAACTCTCAGAGAAAATACTTCATGACGAAAATTTTGATCCTGAGAAGATTAAAACTGCCTCAACTGCATGCGAAGGTATCTTTCTAGCAGATCGCACATAATTCACTACACTGATCACGATTTCGTTTAAGGTTTATGTAAATGGGTTATTGCTATCTCAAAATATGATAAAGTAGCGAAGGTGGTAGCGCCTAAAAAGATAGCTTTAGCCGAAGCCGAAGCCGAGTACAATAAAGCGATGAACGCTCTAGAAATAAAACGTGCTCTACTGAGAGAAGCACGCGAAAAAGTAGCTAAGCTTGAAGCAGTTCTAGAAACTGAAAATAAGAAATTCCAAGAGCTAAACGCGGAGGTAGATTTATGCTCTAAGAAATTACAAAGGGCAGAGGAACTAATCGGCGGTCTTGGCGGTGAAAAAGATCGATGGTCTGCCACGGCGAAAGCTCTGGGGGAAAAATATTTCGTATTGACAGGTATCTAAAGTTGAGGTACAACGTCTATTACATTTATAACTTTATATTGCACGCAGGGGATATCCTAATAAGTGCGGGAGTTGTAGCTTATCTCGGGCCTTTCACCATGCAGTTTAGGCAACAGCAAATCGAAGATTGGACAAAGACGTTGACGGGTTTCGAAGTAGTTTGCGCAGCGGATTTTCAGTTGGTCGCTGTACTAGGGGAACCAGTGGTTATCAGACAGTGGAACATCTACGGATTGCCTAGCGACAGCTTCAGTATTGATAATGGCATAATCATTACGTAATTTCTAACTTGTGTATTCTGAAAGAAGAATAATGCATGTCGATTTCAGAAACGCACGAAGGTATCCGTTAATGATAGATCCTCAAGGACAAGCAAATAAGTGGGTTAAAAATATGGAGAAACCTAACAATATGGCGCTAATACGATTGAGCCAACCAGATTACGTCAGGATTTTAGAGAATGCGATACAATTTGGACAGCCTGTACTTTTAGAAAATATCGGAGAAGAATTGGATGCTATTTTGGAGCCTGTACTAGCACAGCAAGTTTTCAAGCAAAGTGGTACACTTTGCTTGAAGTTAGGAGATTCAGTAGTAGAATATAACGCGGCATTCAGGTGTGTAACTGCAAATTTTAATTATAAACTGTAAAATTTGCAATTACACAGGTTATACATTACAACTAAGTTGAGGAATCCGCACTATCTTCCTGAAGTGGCAGTTAAAGTAACTCTTGTGAATTTTATGATTACCAGTGTTGGCTTGGAAGATCAACTTTTGGGAATCACTGTTGCTAAGGAGAGACCTGATTTGGAAGCAGAAAAAAATCAGTTAATTCTGCAGGGTGCTGAAAATAAAAGGTAGGATAATTCGCAGAACTTCTTTGGTATTAACTGCAATGCTAACACGTGCGATTAAATGTTTAGGATGCTTAAGGAAATAGAAGATAAGATTTTGGAAGTATTAAGTACTTCAGAAGGAAATATCTTAGAAGACGAAACTGCTATACAAATTCTAAGTTCGTCTAAAGTTCTATCTAATGAAATCGCTGCCAAACAAGCAGTCGCTGAAGTGACAGAGAAGCAAATTGATAAAGCTAGACTGGAATATACACCTATAGCAGTGCATTCTACAATATTATTCTTTACAATTGGTATTTAATGAAAACATTACCTTTTTAATACCTTCTCATTATATCACATAATTTCGCAGTGGATTTGGCAAATATCGACCCGATGTATCAATATTCTTTGACGTGGTTCATGAATTTGTTTAAATGTGCTATCGATAACACCGAAAGAGTTGATGATGTGACGCAAAGACTTAAAGACTTACAAAAGTACTTCACCTACTCGTTATACGTCAACATTTGCAGGAGTTTATTCGAAAAGGTATCAACGTATTATACTTTATCGCGATGCTTAATAGAAATATCCTTTTTTTAAGGACAAATTACTTTTCTCCTTGATCCTAACCATCAACTTAATGAAAAATCGTAATGAAATAGATCTTACTGAATGGATGTTTTTGCTGACCGGTGGTGTTGGTCTGGATAATCCATATACGAACCCTACTGACTGGTTGATACAGTTATCTTGGGATGAGCTGTGTCGGTTAAACGAGTATCCTGCATTCAAGTAAATTGGTTTTACTATTAATAATTTATACTTTTGAACGCTTGAAATAAATTTGCTCCTTTTTTTCAGAGGCATTAGAGAACATTTTACTAAAAATCTTATGGCATGGAGAATAGTTTTCGATTCATCAGAACCACAAAACGTTCCATTACCTTCGCCTTGGCACGATAAACTAAATCGCCTCCAAAAGATGCTAGTTTTAAGAGTTATACGGCCGGACAAGATGATTCCTTCTGTCCAAAATTTTGTAGAAGGTACAAGGTTTGGCTAAATATTTCTTTGTTAATACAATTTCTCTTTCTACAGCCAATTTAGGGAAAGAGTATATTGAACCACCACCATTCGATCTAACTTCCTCCTATGCAGATTCACATTGTTGCATACCGTTAATTTTTGTGCTAACACCTGGTGCCGATCCAACTGCGCTGCTGTTAAAATTCGCCGATGATCAAGGTTTTGGGGCATCAAGACTGTACTCCTTATCGTTAGGACAGGGCCAAGGACCGATTGCTGTTAAATTAATCGATGAAGGCGTCAAGAACGGAACTTGGGTGGTTTTACAAAATTGCCACTTAGCTAAGAGTTTCATGCCAACACTAGAGAGAGTATACGTCTACCTGCAAATACTAAATCCTTTTACGTAAAACTTTTTTTTCTTGCAGATTTGCGAGAACTTCACTATCGATACAACTCATCCGGACTTTCGTTTATGGTTGACCTCGTATCCTGCCGATCATTTTCCGGTGCTGGTCTTGCAGAACGGCGTCAAAATGACCAACGAACCACCGAAAGGCTTAAGGGCGAATATTATCAGATCGTACCTAAGCGATCCCATATCCGATATCGAGTGGTTCGAGAGTTGCAAACAGGATGCCGCATTTAAGAAGCTGCTGTACGGCCTGTGCTTTTTCCACGCGTCGGTCCAAGAAAGGAGGAAATTCGGTCCGTTAGGATGGAACATACCTTACGAATTTAACGAAACAGATCTGAGAATTAGTGTCATGCAGCTGCAAATGTTCTTAAACGAATATGCGGTAATTTTTTGAAAGACTCTCAGAAATTATTGCTGCTTTTGTATATTTAATACATATAATTTTTTACTATTTAACTTAATATGTTAAAAATTCAATATTTGCAGTACAAGTAATACAAATAACACCCATACTTCAAATAATATCCCAGGCTTTCACGTCCGTTTGTCATAACCATAAAATACAGCACCCTTATTTATTTGCTTTTAAATACGAGCAAATAAGTATATTTAAGTTTGCACGTCCTGTTTTTACTGATACATCATCCCGAAATGATTGTCAGTAAGTTGCTTTTTCCACGGGATATATTATTCAATCTTGCGTTATCCCTAACCTCATATATAAGGAGCAGTCAAATGAAAACGAGACAGATGGAAAAAAGTATGTAAACTGTTTAGTATTTCAAAAGTAATCACCATAACTGTTAATACATTTATTCCACTGTGAGACAAGACGGTCAATCCCTTCATGGAAGAATGTTTGCGGTTGCCTGCGGAACCACGATTGTATCCAGGCGTGCACCTCTTCGTCCGAACGTGGAAACTTTAAGCGCGCCATCAAGTCCAAACGCCCAGGAATATTGACGGACGGCATCATTCTGTTGCAGAATAATGCCCGACCACATGTTGCCAAGGTTGTTTCAATTACGCTGCAGACGTTTCGCTGGGAAGCCCTTACACATCCACCATACAGTCCAGATCTCTCCCCATGCGATTTCCATATTTTTGGAGCCCTGAATCAAGACATTCGTGGCCGTCGATTTGCTTCGGACGAAGAGGTGCACGCCTGGATACAATCATGGTTCCGTAGGCAACCGCAAACATTTTTCCATGAAGGCATTGACTGTCTTGTCTCACAGTGGAATAAATGTATTAACAGTTATGGTGATTACTTTTGAAATAATAAACAGTTTCCAAAAATTAATGCTAATATAGCTCATGGTATTGGTGGAATCATTCCCGGCAAAAACAATGTAGCAGAGAAAATAGCACTAACACATGTTTCTGCCTACCCGGCTCATCAGCGTGGTTCTGAGCACAATTTTCTGCTGTTACAATTGCGTTTGCCTCTCGGTTTATGCTGCTAATCTCCAAAACAGCACTGAATATGTCTTTCGGCGACAAAAACAATGTAGCGCTATTTTCTCTGCTACATTGTTTTTTGCCGGGAATGATACCACCAATACCATGAGCCATATTAGCATTAATTTTTGGTTATTGTTACTAGGCATTCTTTCCACGTGAATAAACAGTTTACTTACATTTTAAAAGGGTTTTCGTCGGATAAAGTAAGAATGATATTAACTATGAATTCAAGTCAGCTGCGAGGCGGTGGAATAATGGGAAGTTAACCACACAAACCGTCGCATTACATTGTATGTAACTATCTTTTTTTAACATGTACACGAGTCGCGCGGATATTCTGCCGAATCTGTAAAAGTTCTAAGCCGCGTTTCGTATCAGGGAGTACCTTCCGGTTTTAGAAACAAAAATTCATCCAAACTTTCTTCCCGAAAATTCCGTAATAAGGTACTATCGTAAACCGAGGTACTACTGTAAATGTATAAAATATCTCTCTTATATTCCATTTTACTTTTGCTCCGCTTAGAAGTTGTGAAGTTAAAAGAACGTTTTTGATGCTGGAAAACGTACTAACTTCAAAAAGAAACTGTTTTACTGCAGAAAATACAGAAAAGTGTCTTGTGGTAGTGTAGTTAATTCATTTTTCTTATTTCCCACTTGACACAAATTTATTACACTTTTTCAATTTATAATTACAATATGAATTTACATTTATAAAAACTTAGGGTTTGAAATGTGCGTCTCTGTATCTTGTTTACGATTCACGGCTCTGACTCATACCCCTTACGATTTTGCCGTTCACTGGTAATAACCTCAACGAAATTTGGCAGGAGTGCGCGGAAATTTTTATTAAAAACAAAATTCACTATAACGTATAATTCAATCGGCGCTTGCGCAAACACTGCGCTGTATTTGTATATTACGGCTTGTGTGTTCCGAAAAAAATGTCTTGTTTGAATTTTTTGCTTGACTGTTTAGAAATCTAAAAGTCAGAAGCTACCCGTAGTTCTCCTACTGGGGTAGCAACGACGAAAAAATTTAGTTTGTCGTTCTTAAATCTAATAAATTGTCAAAACTATGGTTTCATTCACTTTCTGGCCACTGATCATCATCAAATAATAACCACGTGAATCTATGCCACCAAATATGACATTCCTGACTTAGGTTCGGATGTATGCCTCTAGATACCAAATCAGCTGGGCTTTCATTAGTTGGAACGTATCACCAGTTTTTATGACCTGTCAAATCTTAAATTTCTACTGCATTATTTCGCACAAATGGTTTACCTAAGCAAATTCGCAAAAGTGTTTATCCAATCAATCACTCCAAGAAATATTTTAAATATTATGCCATCCCTTTGGTTACAATTGTCTTAATCCCATGAAACATTCAACGAAATAAATGTAATTGATAAACAATTAAAGTGTAGCAGTAAATGAAACAAAATGGAAAAACTTTTTGATGTTATATTAGCTTCAGGGGATTAACAGTTTATTTAATAACATGCTTGCTTACGCATTTATATAGGCTTTGTTTTTGCCGCGGAAAGTTACCTGTTTAAGACTTAGTAGTGTCTTTCACTCGCACAGTCTATTTTCTCTTTTCGTTGAAGTGTAATCAAATTGAAGAAAACATTTTCAGGACATTCAATACGAGGCCCTAAGGTATCTAACCGGTGAATGTAATTACGGAGGGAGAGTAACTGATGATTGGGATAGAAGATGCTTAATAACCATTTTGAACCAATTCTATTGTAAGGGATTAGTAGAAACCGATAATTATCCTATCGATGAATCAGGTAATTTTAGAAGTGATCTTGTAAGATTTAAAAAACGTTGCCATAACTAAAGCTGGCCACGAGCGGTACCGCGCAGTAGCGTAGAGTCGACCAGGCCTCGCGTTCCACTAGAGTTATTCTGCTAATAGAGATGTTTGCTGCCGCAAATAATTTCGCTCATCTTTTAAATAAAAATTAAATAACACGTGCTCAAACACTTACCATTTTAAGAGTCCTCCGTGAAATCACAAAGTGAATAATGTCTGTTAAATATCTGCAACATTAGATATGTTTCAACTGTTGTTTCGGCAAAACTAGTACGGCATGAGGAAAAAATGCGTTTATATGCAGAGAACGAACGTTCTACATCTAGTAATATTTGCGTAAGTAAAATAATCTTTCAAATAACTTAACGATTCTGTTGACGCACCTTCACAAATGTGTCTTAATGTGCCAAAATCAGAATTTTTCTCAAAAACACTATCAAATTTTTCTAGAACAGAAACATTTTTTTGCGTCTTCAATCGCGCATAGCTGTGCGTGAACATGTTGCACTATTTGTAGAGATTCTTCTAACGGCACCGCAGGATTTTGTAATTTTTCTATTGCATCTGCTAGTCCGAAGTAATTGTCGTGAATGGTTTTTAAATCCATTTTAACCTGACTATCTTGAAATTTCGACTGGCTTTTCTGGATAGCGGCAGCTTCCTTTGTATCGAATTGTAAAACCACGTTCTTAATATTGTCAAAATATTTATGATAATAAAACGCGGCCTGCAACCATGTTCCCCAACGAGTTGGAATAGGTTCTGGTGGCTCTGGTATACGGGGGCACAGTCTGTGAAATTCGCGAATACTTTTCGGTGATTTGACAAATACTGCTTTGGTATGCGCTATTAAAGCGTCTACCTCAGGATAACATTTTCTGATACTATCCGCCACAAGATTGAGAGCGTGAATTTTACACGTAATGTGTAACAAATTAGCAGAACGCTTTTTAAGAGACCGGCCTACAGAAAGCATGTTTGCAGCACCATCACTCACTAACATCAAGAGTTGGTTTGTTGAAAGTTCAAACTTGTCTAATGTATTTAACACTAACTTTGAAATTACTTCGGCAGTACACTGTTGTATTCGTTTGGAGACTAATAGAATTGAAGGTGCCGATTGATGAGGTTCCAATTTGCGTGCCATTACATTAAGAACAGAATGTTTCTTCCGATCTGTTGTTTCGTCGACACATAACCACAATTTTTGATCTTTCCACTCCGATTTTATTTTTTGTTCAATATGTTCGCGCGCAGATGGCACAATTCTTCGTAACGATGTTCGACTTGGTAATTTGCACTCCGAATAGTTATTCCAAAAGCAGATAAATGGTTCCTTGTCTAGTAAATTAAATGGTATATTACATGCGATAAGCGTAACGCATAAATTAAATATAAATTTTTCATTGTCTCGTGCGCAATTTCTTTTTGAGACATGCTTTTCACTATTTACGTGTCGTAGACAATGTTGTCTGGACCAGCACATTAACGGGATTTTACAGATTACACATTTAGTTTTAGCACCCTCATATATTAAGTCTGGAATTTCTGCAATAAATTTTCGAAGTTTGTCCGACCGCGGTCGTTTTGCTGACGAAATCATAATTTTTCTAGGACAGATAAACAATTGCGCAAATGACCGGCAGCGAAAATGTCCGTACTGCTCCGCAGACGAAGTAATACTACCGTTCCTCTCGGTCCGAACTGATTCTACGCCGATGCGCGGTACCGCTCGTGGCCAGCGTTAGCCATAACTCATCCTTTTTCTGTATATTGTTAGGCGTTTATTACTGCCCAGCTGAGAGAGAATACGAAGCATTCATGAATTATACAAAATCGCTACCTCTGATAACGCCCCCTGGTGTCTTCGGAATGAACGAGAACGCCGATATCATGAAGGACCAGCAGGAAACAAATCTTATGTTTTCTACAATCTTATTGACACAGGTGAGAATTTCAGTAAACAAGATAAGGGGGCAATGCAATTATGGGTGGGTGCAAATTTACGCACTTTAGGCTAAAGCAAATACATCTAAATTTCAACCGTTTTAAATTCAATGAGATGTACGGGGAGGTATATGTTGTTCAAACTACTCTCCTAATATATAAAACGTCATTATATGTCACAAAAAAATTATTTCAAATCACCATAACTTAAATATAGGCTTCATAGTGGTTATTTACTAGTTTACAAGTTAAATTTTTACCTAGGTAAAATTTTTAAGAAACCTTTAGCAAGAGATCACGTATTTTTTCAGAAAAGGTTTCAAGTCTCTTATTAATTTTCGTTCAAAAACTATTCAAAACAAAAATCACTTAACGGTACTTTTTTCTTGCTGAATCGTTACAGGACAGAACGGTAAGTACATAGTTATATTGAACATCTAAAAATTATATACGGACGAATATCTATTTGTAATTTTTCTTTAAACGCAACCATAACATGAATCTAATTATGATAACAGGATTTAGTAGAACTGAGGGTGAGTGCAATTAATTCACAATTATTCGCGTATGTGTAAACGTATATCACGATTTTATTTCATGCTGTTGACAGAATTTAAAGCGTGAAAGGGTAAGTAAATTTTATCTATATTAAGCTTTACAATAATTTATTTTGTTAGTGTTAAAAGATTGATATTTTTAATTGTACATCTATTAATTGAAACCGACTAAACGTCAGTATCGGCTTGTGGTCAAATTTACGAAGTGGTTATATGTATAGGCAATAAGGTAAACGCATGTCTTACCTTATACAGGGTCACTCACAACGATGGTCTATTAAAAATATGTCTAGAAATAATGAAAATATCGTTTTGAAATTTTGATAGGCGATATTTTGGATAATGATTAGAGCAACGCAACTGCGCTGAAAGCCAGTGGCGGACGCATAAAAGTTTACACAAAATAAATTAAATGTGATACGTGCTCAAGCACTTACCGTTTTAAGAGTCCTCCGTGAAATCACAAAGTGGATAATGTCTATTTAATATTTGTAACATTAGATATGTTTCCAAAGTTGTTTCGGCAAAGTGAGTGCGGCGTGAAGAAAAAGTGTTTTTGTATGCCGAAAACGAACGTTCCCTATCTAGTGACGTTATATTTGCGTAAGTAAAATAATCTTTCAAATAACTTAACGGTTCTGTTGACGCACCTTCACAAATTTGTCTTCATGTGCCAAAATCAGCGTCTTTATCTAAAACACTTTCAAACCTTTCTAAAACACAAACATTTATTGCGTCTTCTATCGCGCATAGCTGTGCATGAACATGTTGCACTATTTGCAAAGATTCCACTAACGACACCGAAGAATTTTGTAGTTTTTCTATCGCATCCGCTAGTCCCACATAATTGTTCTGAATAATTTCCAAATCTGTTTTAACTTGACTATCCTGAAATTTCAAGCGGCTTACCTTGACAGCCGCAGCTTTCTTTGGGTCGAATTCTAAAATCACGTTCTTTATATTCTCAAAATATTTAAGATAATAAAATGCAGCCTCTAACCATGTTCCCCAACGAGTAAGAATAGGTTGTGGTGGTTCAGGAATACCGGGGCATAGTCTATGAAATTTCCGAATACGTTTTGGGGATTTTACAAACAGCTTTTGTATGTGCTATTAGAGCGTCTACCTCGGGATAACATTTTCTGATACTATCTGCTACGAGATTGAGAGTATGAATTTTACATGTAATATGCAACAAGTTAGCACAATGTTTTGTAAGAGATCGACCTACAGCAAGCATGTTTGCGGCACCATCATTCATAAACATCAACAGTTTATTTGTTGAAAGTTCAAACTTTTCCAATGTATTTAACACCAACATTGAAATTACTTCGGCAGTGTATTGCTGTATTCGTCTGGAAGCTAGTAAAATTGAGGGTGACGGTCGATGTGGTTCCATTGTGCGTACCATTACATTAACCACAGAATGTTTTTTACGATCTGTTATTTCGTCCACACATAACCACAATTTTTCTGATTTAATTCTTTTCTCGATATACTCACGAGCAGACGGCACAACTTTCTGTAATGTTCTCTCACTTGGTAACTTAAAGTCCGAATATTCATTCCAAAACGAGACGTATGCTTTTTTCCTTAGTAAATGAAATGGTAAATTACATGCAATAAACACATAAATTAAATTTAAATTTGTCATAATCTCGTGTGGAATTTTTTTTTGAAACATGCCCTGCACTATTTACGTACCGTAGACAATCACTTTTCGACCAACACATTAAATCTATTTTACACACTACACATTGAATTTTAGCGCCATCACACTTTAAATCAGGCATTTCTGCAATAAATTCTCTTATAGTGTCCAACTTTGGTCGTTTTCGCGACGTAGGAAACATTTTCAAAACAAACGTAGAACTACGATACAGTATACGACAACGTAGATGCATACACAACAGATCGGCTTTCGAGTCGCAGTTATACTGACGCTTATACCGAATTGTCCCAGCCGTGTTTATTTTGTGTAAACTTTTTTGCGTCAGCCACTGGCTTTCAGCGCAGTTTGCGTTGCTCTAATAATGATATATTTAATAATAATAATAATAATATATTCGTTAATTCTGCCAGTATTAGAAATACAGTAGAAGATTGTACAAGAACATTGGATTCGTATCTTAATATATAAAGTAGTGTCAATTGTATCAGTTAGATAAGGATAAATGCAATACTGGAGCAAAAGGATCTAGGTCAGCAATAAGTTTACTGATCTTCCCCTAGACCCGCATACAGAGTACCACACACGCGCGTAGATAACAAGCACTATCAATAGGTAATAGGTTTGCGCACATAGAATGAGTATATAGAATATAAGTAAGAAAAATAAAATAAAATAACTGTTGCAATGCAGAGAATCAAGTCAAAAGCACCCTGATTTTGAACAAATAATAATATTTTTAACTTCATGGCGCTCTTGATTACACCGAAAACGGATATCAACTTTCTTATTTCAAATGGTACATCCTGTATATTATGGATCCCTTATACAGGCATTTCAAAGACAAGTTCATCGATATACAATATCGGAGATATAGCATGTAGTACCTTTGAGATATCCAATTTCTTCTGCAAAATTTGATAAAATGCAGAGTTTAACTTAAACATCAATATCTTCTATTCGGTATTAACCATGTCAATCAGTTTTGAGATTTTTATCAGCAACATAAACTCCTCTTTATTCCCGTAGGTATATATCAAAAATGTTATACAAAGTGTTCCAAAAACCTAGTCCACACATTAACATATTCAACTAAAAACAATTCAATTTTTTAAAATATCAACCCCTATTTTTGAGGATGTCTGCATATTCTACTTGAAGAAATGCGGCTAAAACATATTTTACTTCCTATAGCTAAATTTGCTCGTTTCCGAGTTATTTAAAAAAAATCTTGAAATCGGTTATTTATTACCAATAAACAACTAGAATTGACAAGGTATGCATTGTTTTGCTTAAGCTAATAATGACAAATGAACACTGTGACATTACGTTAACATATCAGAGTTTAATGTGCACTTATTTGATCTACGTGCTTGTACTCGTACTTTAAATTAAATAAAGGATTAGCTGGCAGATGGCATACCCAATAAAGATTTTATTTAGGTCCTATTGTTAAAGTAAAATAAATATTGAACTAAAACTGAAAAATAGATATTCAAAATAATTTCCATCTATTTGCAGACAGAATATCCGACGGTGCATGGCATTTACTGCCCTTTAGATTTCTGCGCTGCAAAGACTGGCAAAAACTCCTTACTTGCTCCTTCGAGATTTCTCGAGAATAAATGGGACTGTGGTACACCATTTATATGACTCCAAATAAAAAAATCAAGAGCAGTTAGGTCAGGCGACCTTGCTAACCATGTCCAAGGCCCTAATTTCCTCGTCCATCGATCATCAAACATTTGCGTTAATTGATTCGTAACCTCATGCGTACAATGCGCTGGAGCTCCGTCTAATTGGTGCCAACGTACTCGCGTTTCGTCACATTTAGACCATGAATAAATTCCATTACGGTAGTTTGTAGTAAATTGAAATATTTAATGCTATTTAAATTTTCGTCATAAATTTGATAGATAAGTTTATTGTCTTTTATAGCACAAAATTAAAACTAAACTTTTGGTGGAAGTTTTGTGGTCTTGTTAAATGTGGATTAGCGGCGGCTCAATAATGTTTATTTTTGGAGTTATACATCTTCTCTCTCGAAAATTTCGCTTCATCGGTTTATATTACATTAGAAAGAAAAATTGGATCTTCTTGTATTTTATCCACAAAATTCTCTTCGTTTGTCTAAATCAATTGTTATTAACGCCTGGCAAATTTGAAATCGTACATGTCTTGGTTTTGTGGTGTTCGCTGTAATGATGAATATGAAAGCCCAAGATCTACCTACGCACTAGAAATTGAAGTTTCAAGATGTGCAATGAAGTATGCCAAAACATTTACGATGTTCTCAACAGTTGAATTAATAGGCTTTTCTGGGCGAAGTATTTACTTGACCATACCACCACAATCCGATCCATGAGCACCTTACAAGTTCTATTAGTTACCTTATTACATACACTATGTACATAAAATAAATTTATTATATCTTTATTGCTGTACTCTAAATTAATAGTTTCTGACATAAATACAAACGAAATGTTATTAGTGTTCATTTGTCATTAGCTTAAGCAAAAAAAAGCCTACCTTGTCAATTCTGGTTGTTTATTGGTATATAGAATGTCTTTAAGAGATTTGTACAAAATGCTGACATAATGTTTTAAGCTAAAATATAACGATTTAACCCAACAATGAATTCTTAAAGCAACATCTACCAAGATAAGAACTTTTAATTAGAAGCACAATAAAGTTACGACGCTTAAAATATTCTGCAAGTTTTACCGATGCCGTCCTTTACAAAGTACAATAAGAAAATCCTCAGTACCAAATTTTGTGCAAATAATACAATTACCATAGAAGTTATTTAATCGGAACTAAAACAAAATTGTAACTTTGACACCCAACTTTTGAATTAAAATAAATTGGGCTAAATCGTTATATTTTAGCTTAAAAAAATGTGATAGCATCTTATATAGACCTTTTAGAGAATAATCCAGTTAGTGCCCTTAGATTTTGTCAACACCATACATAATTCTTAACTTATTTTTTTAATTTTGTTTATTTAGGATACGATGTCTGCAGAAGGTGCTGAAAAATCTCCTGACGAGTTAGTATTAGATGTTGCTCACGATATTTTAGCAAAGCTACCTGAGAATTTTGACATAGAAGACGCAAGGGAAAAGTATCCTACATCGTATGCACAAAGTATGAATACGGTATTAGTGCAGGAAATGGGTAGATTTAATAAGTTGTTGTCTACAGTTAGACAGAGCTTGAGGAACGTTCAGAAAGCTATCAAAGGTTTGTAAATAAAGCACTTTCGTAGTGAAATTATCCAAATTACTCAATCAGGTTTGATCGTGATGAATGTTGATTTGGAAGAAGTAGTGAGTAGTATCTTAACAGGAAAAATACCCGGCGTGTGGGCCAAGAACTCATATCCATCATTAAAGCCACTAGGAAGCTACATTAATGATTTTCTACAAAGGCTTACGTTCTTACAGGTTTAAAATACTTTGCACCTTCTAGTACACAATCATTTTTATGACGTTAATTTCGTAGAAATGGTTCGACGAAGGTCCTCCATCGACGTTCTGGCTGTCTGGATTTTATTTTACGCAGGCTTTCTTAACTGGTGCGCAGCAAAACTTTGCCAGGAAGTATACGATTCCAATTGATCTATTAATTTTTGATTACGAGGTTAGGAACTAACATGCACCAGCTACTAAATGTATGTTTTCAATGCGTTGTAATTTGGCACAGGTTTTAAAAGGGGATCAGTTTCACACAGCTCCAGATGACGGAGTATACGTCTACGGCCTATTTTTAGATGGAGCTCGATGGAATGATGCTCAAATGATATTAGACGAGTCTTTGCCGAAAGTGTTATACAGTGTTGTACCTTTCGTAAGTGTTAATGAATTATGAAGTTAATATAATTAACATTTTTTGAGCTTTGTCAAATTAATTGCATTTCTTTCCAATATTGGCAGAATGTCAGTTTTTATTTACAATCTCAATAATCTTATATAAAAGCAACTTTCAATAATTTTGGTAATGAAAACCTTAGTATTATCCCTGAATATTTTTTTATTTCCAATTTAAATAACTACAAAGTTATTTTAAGTGTAGATGTTCCACCTCGTATATGAAGCATAAAAGTCATACTGCGATTCTAGATATGGTTAAAGCCATTGAAGAGGGAAGACTTGATTGAGAGGCACACTTATACATGTCCCGTCTATAAGACCTCTGAAAGAAGGGGAGTTCTGTCAACAACAGGGCACTCCACCAATTTCGTTATAGCGATGACATTACCGACTAAAGAGCCCCCCGAACACTGGATCATGAGAGGCGTTGCCATGCTGTGTCAGTTGTCCCAGTGATTTTATTCATTTCGCAGAGTGCCACTATCATAGTGCTCTTGTAACATCTTAAACTTTACTATTATATTTATTTTGTATATTTCAAAATGATTTTACATTAAAATAATATTGTAAATATATTATTTTGTTTAATTATGGAATTTTTGAGAATTAGAAAATAATATATGTAGATTTTTAGAAATTATCTGATAAGTACTAATCACCAGTTACTGGGATGAAAAGCTTTCACACCATGTAATCGCGATTTTACCGACCAGTGCTTTGTTTCTGTTTTATACCTACTTCTACAAAAAATTGTAAGCTACAAGAAAGTGCAGCAATGGAAAATAGACCTTGGTAACAATAATAATATAGACTTTATATCATATTTCGTAATAATGTTATTTATTGTAGTTTGTGACAAGAATTTCTTCCTGTCTTCGTGACTCGATTCATTGTTCTTCCAGTTGACCGCGAAACGAAACGAACTAGTTTTAAAGAATTTAGATAAAGTGTTTTAAACGTGCGATAGCATAGTTTTAATTTTTACACCAAAGACAACCAAATAAAAACAGCGATCCGCTAGTACCATTTCTTCAATAATTGAAATGTTTTGAGGCGTTATCAGTTCAATTGGTCGACTGGGGCGCTCATCATCTTCAAGGGATTCTTGCCCCAAACGGAAATATTTCGCCCACTTTTTTACAGTGGAATATGAAGGAGATAAATCACCATGAACACTGTCTAAATGTTGTTTAATGTGATTAGGCGTATGCCCCTCTTTTGTTAAAAATTTGACCGCGCGGTACTCAATTTTTGTTACCTGAGACATTTTCATGCACTAATCACGTTGTCTGGCTGGCTACTAAAAACTACTACTCTTCGAGCCGTAATATATACATAAAGAAAAAAAATGTCTAGCTATACGAAAAAGCGTACATGCAACGATAAACGTGAATGGGTGATTCATCATAAGCGGAGGGGTTAGCGGCAGTCGACGGCTCACGAGGGTCACCGATGTGGTTAGTTACGAGGTAGACTGCATTATGTACGTAGGATCTTAGTAAGAATTTCTAGAGTATTTATTTTTCTTTTCTTTTATTTCATCAGAATCTGTTTTTATTTTCGTCTAAGTACACAGTAGGTCTACATCCCAACATTGCTAGAAGCGTACTAGCACGACCCGCATGGAATTGATCGGATTCCACTCAATCCCCTCCTCGCTCTCTCGCCGTACATATATATGTAGATACAGCTAATTTCACATTTTCCCAATGTGTACATATTGTAGGCCTCGCACTTGTGCAGCTATACCGCAACAGAGTTTGAACACGTTCGAACCTGTATAAGCCTGTCAGGTCGAGAATTTATGGCGCCTACCTCGTACATAACTAAATATTTTTTATTTCGGAATATTTATCTTTAAGTTGTATACTATGTTGTCCGATAGTTACAAGAGGAAAAAGCTTTTTTATTATGGATTTGTGGGAAAAATTATTTGCTGGTTCTAAAACTCATAAAGAAAGTTAGACTTTTGAATTCAATTTCTTCATGCATCCTAAAATGGTTGCCTTTGTAACTTTTGAAGCAGTCCTATCGTGTAGGTGAATTACTATCAGTATCAGTACCGAATTATCAAATTTATGAATATATTCAGTTATTCTATTAGATCACCACCTTCCACAACACATAACTCATCTCTTCTTCGAAACTTCTTTTAACACTTCTGTAATAATAATAATAATAATAATAATGGCATTTTGACAATTACATACTGCGTGACAGTAGTTCATAATAGGAAAAATCCTGCTTAAAAAATTACAAAACACATTTTGCGTTTCCACGACGATGGCCTATAAGTAAGTAAGTAAGTAAATAAGTATTTATTTATGTGACGCATAGTGCGTATATAAACGTCAAGACAAACACAAAGTAAATATATATGCTATCAACAAAAAAAATAAGCAAGTAACAACAACGTGCTGCAAGCAACAAGTAAGAAGAAAAAAAATAATAAAGTAAATCTAATCAGAATGTACTTACATAATAACAAAAGACATAATTAATAGGATAAAAAGTAACAAGAGCTTGTGCTAAACAGTACAAAGCAGACAGGAAAAGAAAGAGAATCACATCGTAGCAAAACAAAAAAAGGACTACTTTAAGTTAAGGAATTCTTTAACAGAGTAAAAATAGTGTTGGTGGAGGTAGTCATTCAGCTTTGCCCTAAATGACCGCAACGTTTTACAATTTTTGATAGGAACTGGATCCTGTTAAAAATTTTGGCACTGAAAATATTGGCTTGTTGCATAATTAGGCTTATTACGGTACGCGTAACAAGCCGCCTCTAAGATATACAAGACAAAGGTAAAATGCCGAGGTCCCGAAATATAGGCCTACATGACTTGCGGAAGTGAGCGCCCACAATTACGCGCACAACAGCTTTTTGTGCCACAAAGACGCGCTTCGTACCGGCAGATTCTCCCCACAACAAGATGCCATATTGTAATCTTGCCTGAATCTCGGCATAATATAGAGTTATAAACGTTTGCCTGGATACCTGCAGACGCAGACAACGAAACAAGTACGTTTTTGCGGATATTTTCCTTGTTAATTCGTCGCAATGAGCATTCCATGACAATGTATCTTCGATGGTAATTCCCAAAAATTTGATCTGATTACAGTCAGTTAGTTGCCGGCCTGCAAGCGAGAAAGATTCGACTTCCACAGTTCTTTGTCGGGTATGAAGTACCATAAATTTAGTTTTCTCCATACTAAGAGAAAGCTTGTTCTCATTAAACCAGTCCAGGAGAGTGGCTAAGAGATTGTTAACGTTAAGGTTAGTATTGTCCACGAGAATAGAAATATCATCAGCATATAGCGCCATATATATATATCTGAGAGTAATTGGGCTATATCGTTGATGTACAGATTAAAAAGGACTGGTCCCAATACCGAGCCTTGTATTACGCCACTAAGTACTGGGAGATGTTCAGAATTGAAAATCCTGACCTCACCACAGGAACTAGTGTACCTGATCTGCACCGAATTGTGTCCTACCTTGAAGGTAAGATGAAAACCAGGCAGCTATCCTCCCCCTCACACCACACGATTCCAGTTTAGCCATCAAGACGTCGTGCTGTACGCAGTCGAAAGCTTTACGCAAGTCGCAAAAAATTGCAATAGGTGCTTTTTTCATTTCAATGTATTTCAGGACTTCATTGTAGAATTGCAGTAAAGCCGTTGACGTTGAATAACCTTTTCTGAAACCGTGCTGGTGATGTGAAACTACTTCATATTTATTTAAAAAGGAATTTAATCTATCCAAGATACAATATTCTATTATTTTCGCTATAACGGATGTTAGCGCTACTGGTCGGTAATTAGCTATATCCGTAGTAATTCCTTTCTTGTGAAGAGGAATGATAACTGCCATCTTCAATATTCGAGGGAATATGCCGTGTTCAAAGGATAGATTAATGAGGTACGTAAGTACTTCTACCAAGTATGTTCTAAACTCCTTAATTATGGTACATGCTAAATCATCAGAACCGGCGGAATACTTGTTTTTTAATTTACTCATGATCGCGAATAGTTCGTCCGGTGAAATAGGAACAAAATACATTGACGTAGAGACAGATAATGGATGACGATTGGTTGATGATAACGGTATTTGAGCACTGATTTCTTTAATACTGTCTACAAAGAAGTTATTGAATTCACTTGCAATTTCATGAGGGTTGTGAATATTTTTACCATTCTTTACAATCGAAATGGTTTGATTGCGCTTTAAGTTGCATGTTGATTGTTTTAAAATTCTCCACGTGGCAGAGGTCTTATTCTGGCAACTGTTGATGTAATGATCGTTATACACGATGCGTGTATTGTTCACCAGTAGTCTGTGGTGACGCTTAGCTTCTAGGTATCGAACGCGGAGCTGTGGAAACGACGTTTGTAGGATAAATAAATCATTTAAAGCTGCACTGGATGCCTTAACCCCATCATTAACCCAGGCTTTTGAGTTATTGGATACCATTATACGTTTGTACGGAAAAGCATTATTATAATGAGAAACCAAAATATTTATAAACGCCAGAAACTTCTGCTCCACACCCTCACTACAATAAACATCCTCCCACGGTTCGTGCTGCAAATACAACGCGAACTCGCTTTTATTGATGTTATTAAAAATACGTCTTTTTATAATATTTCGGGCTTTAGTTAAATATTCGCGTTGAATATCCAATAGAACACATCTGTGATCAGAAAAATGTACGTCAAAAGTCGTTGTATGCGTGTCCGTTGAAATATTTGTGAAAATATTATCAATAGTTGTGGCCGAATTTTGTGCAATCCTAGTATAGTCAAATACCACCACCAAGCCGTAAGTACCCATCATATTTATTACAGATTGTTGTTCTAAAGAAGTACTATTAAAATTGACATTGAAATCGCCGGTAACAAACAGTAACTCATTCTTATTATATGTCCTATTAAGGTTATGCAACAGGTTCTCTAAACATTCCATAAATACATTGAAAGCAGACTTGGGTGGCCTATATAAATTCACAACAATGAAGCTTCTCGCATTAATAGTACATCTTATACCGCATACCTCAAACGTTTTCTCAATTGTATAATTAGTTAAATCAAGCATAATTACATCTACATCTGATCGAGCAAATATGCAGCTACCTTCCCCAACAAAAGAAGTTCTAGTAGCACAGCTGACCAACCTATAATTTGTTAATGAGACATGTTTTAATTCATCATACTTTAACCAAATTTCAGTGAGACAAATAAAATAACAGGAATAGCGTGACATTAAAATATCTAACTCGCTAATTTTCTTATTCAGGCTACAAACGTTAAGTAGAATTAAAAAGTTGATAAGATCATTATCGGATGATTCTCTTTCTGACTTTAATTGCTATTCTGGGGAATACATCGTAATGGATTTAGCTTTTTCAATTAAATTTTTATAACTACTACAACTGTGATCAAAAACTGTATGTTTTATATCGAAATTTGTTTTAAATCTGGAATTAGATTCTGAGCAGTTTATACATTTAAAATCTTCTGATTTACAATCTTTTAAACTGTGGTTACCAGCACATTTAGGACACACCATCATTGCTGTGCAGTTTTTAGAGAAGTGACCAAATCTTGAACAGTTGAAGCATCTAACAATATGGAAAGACTCACGAACTTTACATCTACGCCAGCCTATATACAAAAATGATCTCTGCATGATAGAGTTATATGACGGCGGGTCCACTTCCACAATAACATCCACGTCCGATTTTTGTTGCTAATACGAACTATTTTCATTATTGTCGAGTCCGATTTATTGAGTTTATTCTGAATAAACACGTTGTTGCAGAATTTACTTTGGTCTACAACATCATCAGCACTCACATTGTATATGACAATCTTGGGATTTAACTATTTCGGCACAATAGTATTATACGATTCGCCCGTTTTGCTCGCAATGTTAGATTTCAACAAATCTAAGTTCCTATTGTCGTCACAATTGATTAAGACACTCCCGTCTTTTCGCGGCACAACTTTATTTATTTCAATCGATAAAACTGCAGGATCAATAACACGTTTTAAATCCTTATATGTATCAGCCGAGGATTGTTTGTTTACTGGTTTTACAATAAGCACGTTTTTTGATGCCGACTTTTTCACAACGTGACTGTAAGATATTGCTCCTTGACCCTGAGTAGGAGAACTATTCGGAGTGGAATTTTCTGTTCCAACAGAAAGTTCCAAAAAATCAATTCTTTGTTTTTGCAGCCTAGTAACCGTTTCAAGTTCGTTTACTAATTTATTGAGGATTTCTATTTGCGACTTTAGTAACTCGTTTTCTCGCTCAATACTACTTTTGTTTAATTTCGTATCATCTGTGTTATAAATCACCGTTACTTCTTCATCGCTCGAGCCCGAGGAATTTTCTAAACGACAACACGCATTGCACTGCCAAGTTTTCCTATCTGCGACTTTTCCCGATTTCACCGCTGCATCCAAACATTTTAAATGTATTGAATTAATTTTACACACATAACATTTCTGACCTTTTCTCACTATTAATTCACAGAAATCACAGACTTTTTCTTTTTCTTTAGGAGCGCCAGCGTTGCCATCTGACTCGTCGGCCATCTTAGCGTGGTGCTTTTTAGACGTATGTATGTCTAAAAGTAGTTGAATGATCTATTTGCAATGTTGATGGATGGTATTATTGACAAGGATCTATTTTTTTAATGTTTTTAGTCTCATTGCACTTTTGATTAAATCAGGAATATCAACTTTCTAATTTAAAATGAAGTATCTGTCTATTATGGATTCCTTACATAAGTTTAACGATACCGTAAATCATTTGTGTACAGTGTACCAATTTAGAGAAGTTTGCCAGATGCAAACCTCGATTTATACGTGATTTTCCCTACAGCATTAGCTGTGCAAAGCAATTTTGAGAGTCTTAGTAATTACATAGCCACTTATAGTAATAAAGTTGATACAGGGTATTCCTAAAATCCAATTCAAACGTGGAGATATTCAACTATATCTTTTTAGTAACCCTTATTTTTAATAGCTTTTACATATGGTATGATAGAGAAACAAGGAGAAAATATACTATTTCCTATAACTAAATTTACTCGTTTACGAATTATTTGATCAAAAATATTATAAAACCGATTTATTTTAAGTATTTATTAAGTAGGCTTCCTGTTTTTTACGCAAAAAGTTGGTTACCATCCAAACATATTGATTCATATTTATTGTTGGTGTATCCAATAAGGATTTTACTTGTGATTTTTACTTCAAGTGCATATCATTACACGTAATATGAATGCTTCTATAATAATTTATTAAGACATTTCTGAACTGATTGTAAAGAAACAGTCTTCATAAAATTCATAAGAAAACCTCAGGCCTACCTTGCTGACTTTGTGAATTTCTTTAAATATCTCAGAAATCAGTGAATTTAGGCATAGGAAAAAAAATAATTTTTACGTTTGTTTCTTGGAGTAGAATGTGTAGAAATGGCCAAAAATATTGCTATTTACAGGGTCTTTTCTCTAGTTGAATATGTCCATGTTTGGACTGGATTTTCTGAATATTTTGTATAATATTTCTGATATTTATTTATAACAATAAATAGCTATTTATGTCATTCACAAGAATTTGAAATCTGATTTGTAACTGATGCCAAAGAAGAGATATTGTTGTTTAAATCGAAGTTTACGTCTGTCAAAATGTTTAGAAAATAATGAGTTTCTTAAAGTTGGTACTTTAAGCTACCCATGATAATTAAGCCGGGCACAATCGGTCTTCGCAACAGAATTGGATCAGTCGCATGGACCGCGGATTATAAGTAGTGTATGTGTGACTCACAGCCGACAGAAGTAATATTTTGAAATCAATACCCCAGTGTAACCAATAAAAGCTAACGCAATAAGAATGTTTGGTAAATAAAGCGAGTATATGCACACGTTGAAGTATTTTTATTGCCATTATTATTTGTTTTTGTTTGAAAACTGCATTTGTTGTATATGTAATCTAATAACCGTAAAAAGTAAACAAAGCAGTTTCTTCAAAAATCTGTTGTATTTAATATCGTAACAATAAATAATAATATAATAAATAAACGTAACTTCATAACAGTGTGGATAGGATTGTTAAAAAACTTGCACCATCAGGTATGTTTCCACATTTGTCTCGGTGAAGGTTGTTCGCTGTGACGATGAAAAAATATTCTTATATTCCGAGAAAGACCGTTCAACATCTACGGAAGTAATACAAGTATAATTAAAATAATCCTTAGTTAGTTAATGAAACTGCAGATGCACCACCACACATTTGTCTTAATCTCGTATAGTGGGATTCTTTTTTAAACATTGTCGAACTTTGCTATAACGCCATCGTTTTTTGCGTCGTTTATACCGTGTATGTAATATATTAACTTCGTCTACGATTTGCATGATTTGCACTGATTCTACTAACGACAACCCAGTATTTTGCAATTTTTCTAAGGCGTCTAGTAATTGTTTATAATTGTTGCTAATATTTTTTAAATCTGTTTCAACAGAAGTATCTAGAAATCCTTTCTGGCTCTCCGTAATAGCCTTAGCTTCGTCAAGGTCGATTTGTAAAATCATAGTTTTTACTTATTGGAAATGTTCAGAATAATAAAAAGCCGCTTGCAACCATGTTCCTCAACGCGTAAGAATCGGCTGCGATGGTTCGCGAATACCGAGATAAAACCTGTGAAATGCTCAAATCCGTTTGGGATATTTGAGAAGCGCTTTTTTTGTATTTGCTATTAATGCGTCCATCTCCGGGTAACATTCTTGAATAGTTTATGCCACAAGATGTAAAGCATCGACCTTTACACGTACCATGTAAAAGTCCCCTACACTTTTCTTTAAGAGTACGGCCTACACTACACATTGTCGCTGCTCCACCGCTCATAAACATCAACAGTTGACTAGTTGATACTTGAAATTGTAACGTATCGCACTACGTCCATAATTGCTTCGTCAATACACTTATCTAGTCTTTTGCTATCTAACAAGATTGCAAATCTCGGTTTAACGGGATCTAGTACTCGTACTATAATATTCAAAATAGAATTTTCTTTACAATCTGTCGTCTCATCAAGACAGAGCCACAGCTGCTTATCTTTTAATTCTACTTTGATCCTATTTTCAATGTCTTTACGTATACTTAGCAGCTCTTTCCGTAATACTGTCCGTGATGATAAGTTCCACTCGGGATTGTATGTACGCCAAAACTGTCGAAACGGTTCTTTATCGGGTAAGCGAAGCTATAGACCACAAACAATAAACATCAAAGGTAAATCCAACTTAAATTGGGTTTGAGGTGGCACGCCGTTTTTCTCATTTTTGTGCTGTGTGCTATTTATATGTCTTTTCCATTCGCCCTTGTTCCAGCCGTTGTTCACTGATAAATTTAGTGACTTTATTAGCCAACGGTCGTTTATTTTCCTCGCGTACGTTAGACGCACCTACATACTTATCTCTATAATTACGACTAACGCTGCGAAGGGTTGATGAGAAACTGTTGCAATAAATCAATAATTTCATTCGCTGAGGTAGCCGTTCCGATTCATCTGCGTACAAACGTCGCGTCATGGACGCGACAAGCTCACTTCTAACCTGGCGCGAAGCTCTCCGTGCCCGACCTAATGATAACCTATATCCTTTAAAAGTGTTATGCAAGTGTGTCGGGAGGAACTTACCAAACTCCAGGAGTGTATTGTGCATGTGGAAATAAAGTAAGAAACTCATTTGTTTTTATCCGATGTTCATTTGTTATCAAGTTATAGCGTACATTCTTGGAGTTTGGTCCGTTCCTCCTGACTAACCCTATACAGGACGTTCTATTTTAAATAAAGCAATTGGTATGGGTTTCCGATATAAGCAGTGCAAAGGAATTGGAAATATTTTTAGAAATTAAATCTTCCGTTCACTAAAATTTCAATAATTTATTTTAATTACTTTCGGAGCTGCGTTTAATAGGTCATCGTCGTGAATGGGGCCGTATAATATTCATTCTCAATGAAATAAATAGTGAGACATCATGGACAAGTTTTATACAATATAGCCTATCTAATATATCCCATGAAACGTATTTGAAAAGTATCCTTGTTGTTTTGATAAGAAAATAACATATATTTGATGTTTCCACAACCATGTCTAATAATAAACTTAAATGATAGCTTCAAAACTATCTCCAGATTTGTACACGTTCTCTATTCATTTATGTATGTATCTACCTTCAAATGAAATCAAACAAGACTAGTACAACAAATTTAATAGGCAGCTGCGCTAAGCTGGGAAACAATCTGAAATTAGTCTACGTTCCTCCATCTATCAACGGAATTACTCTATTGTCTGCGAGGAGCTTGGAATAGAAACATTCAATCAAGCGCGTGCATAAATGCATAAAATTAAAGATCAAATTCTCCCGTTTCCCGTATTTCTATTCGGAATCGGTATATAGAGACCGACAAATAGCGCAAAGAGAGTCTAATGTAATTGGCGTGCAGTATTTTCGCGAGCCAGGTAAAGCCGGAGGTTCGAACCGGAGAGAAGCTGGAATGCTGCTGCTGCACTCGCTCTGCCTTGGCAACATGGGATCAATATGACAATAAAATGCGCAACTACGGGAATACGCCCTTATTTATCGCCGTGTGGATATAATTATGCGAAAGGAGATTATGATGATGCGGGAGATATGCGATTGGTGTGCTAGTATGCATGTCTACATATGTATGTATGTAGAATGTGTTTTCAAATGTTGTAAGTGAAAAATTTTTATATTTTTTGATTTAGATTGCATTTGTTAAAGTTGCCTACGTTATTTTCATAATCTTCAAGTTAGTAGTTATTTTCTGAGCAACTACAGTAATAAATTTTCATAAAATTTTAAAACGGTTTAATTTTATGAAAACTTTATGTTCAGGACGCAGTAAAATATATTTGCTTTTCAAATAACTGCGAATTAGCGTTGCCACATGCACCATTTTTTATCATTTGTATGTGACACCAAACGGATTTACACGTTAATCTCTGAATAACTTAATTATTTTCGTGATTAAAACGAAATGCCACTTTGACATTTGTTAACACTAAGATCCGAAAAAGTAAAATAACAAGGAAAATAGCTGTTATTTGCATAAATTAAACAAGAATTTATTTTAAATAGAACAGATAATCATTTAAATATAAGCGCTAACACAGGCTAATATATTTTTGTGCAGCCCATTGCCCCAAATGTGATTATAATTTGAATTAGTTAATCACGTATTAAACGAGCTCAAAATGTGTATAAATAATTATTTTAAGGTTGAATTAAATTTTAATTGGAGATTGCGTTAATTCAGGATTAAAAAATGTTGTAAACTGGGGGTTAATGTTATATATGTTAATTTTTTACAATTTTTGAGATATTCGACTCTGTGAAAAAAACGTCTTTTGAGTAGAAAAGCAAGTAACCATGGATGACACGTGTTAATGAGAACGATAGAAATGAAACAATTACTACAATAGGTCATTATCCTGCTGAAAAAGTAGAAATATTTTTCCTTTACGTAAAGAAATATTTAAATAAGCTTGCTACATGAAGAGAATACAGCCCAACGGGCAGGCGTCCCTGATTTGAATACATTTTTAAATGATTATCGCGCAGTGAATAGAAGTCATAATTTTTGGTGAAAAAACGTAGTATTAAAAAAATGCAATGCTGGCAGTATTTAGCGGCCATCAAACAGTACTGATTTAACGCTTCTAGATGGCTTCCTATGGGAACATTTGAAGGTGCAAGCAGTCCTTGATATAAATAATATTAGACATAAAGAAAAATAGAGAAAAAGTTAATAACTACGAATATAACGATAACGTTGTTTTGTATTATATACAGAATAACAGAATTTATACGTCATGATATATCATGAAACTGCAAATAAACATACTATGTAATGTTTCTGTGCAATTCCGCCCATTACTAAAGCAATTATTAATATCAATAGATAAATCTTGATTAGGTAACTAACATCGCATGTGACGAAGGTGAAGAGGTCCACCTCCCGTGGATGCTCACAGTGAAGCAAGCTATTAATGCCCAATAATGTGCTCCAGCTAGAATGTGCTTAGGGGCAACCGAACCAGGCAGAATCTTATAGTTAATTATTTTAGTAACTTGGAAAATTGATACTTGAAAACACTTTTTTTCTTAATAAAATAAGTAAATAACGGAAACACTGTTTTAATTCAATTGCTGATTTTAAAAGTTGTTTTTTCACTTCCTACTGTTCTATTTGCAGGTCCTTTAAGCGATGCTCTTTATAGAGAAGCTGTTTTGTGTTTCAACAGTGCATTCCTATACACCTTCCCACATTGTCGATTGAATTCAAATGTAATAGTCTTCTACACAGGATCTTTTTCTTTCCAAAGAATTCTAGTCATCTTCTTAATTCAATTATCCTTTTTTGATTTACTAAATCGATTAATAACTACTTCCTCTATTGTGAAATTTACAGACATTTTTGCGACATTTCTCAAATAATGGCGTTAACTGTTTTCCGAAATTAATTAATTGTGCGATCTGAAGGTCGGGGAGTATTCCTAAACACACTCTTTCGGCAATTTAAATTAAACTAGATATCAGTTAATAAAATTTTACGAGTATTAAAACTTGAAAAGAGAAAACTAACCTGGAATTGTGGCGAATCAATATAAACTCTATGTATATTTATATGTTACGTACTGGAACTCTGCGTGTTTTTAAAACCACGTAACTTGATTTTTACTTCGTATTTATCTTCGAATTTAAACGGTGAACACTTGGAAAATGGAAACACAGCCAAATACGTGTTACCTGGATAAATATTCTGACTAAAGTGAGAAATTGATTAGTGTACCTCCTCTCCATTATTTTAATCGCATTATCAATTGTTTAATCACAGCCAATTTGGATAACTATACTTTTCGAAATATAATTTGATAATAGCTTTCAAACGAATATTCATATTTTTTTAAAGTAGCATAATGCATACCATGCAGAGACGCAACTGAAAGACAGAATCTATGATACTGTATGATATTTAACACCACCAACAATTGTACAATATTAAAATTTACTGATGAACAAGACGATTACTTCACGAACGATATTAATTTTCGAAATGATGCTAAAGATACAACTTAATTTATGCTGTTAATTGTTATAGGAAAATATTCCATTAAAATTGAAAATTTAAGATGTGAAGAAAATAAACAGAAGACAAGTTCCCCGTTCCCCCATGTTCGTTGTTGACTGGGCTTAAAGTACTCCCCTCCCCAGTACTCCCCATCTCCAGCGCTTGGAGGCCATAAAAGTAGTAGGAGGTACCGAGAAAGAGCTAATAGTTTCCAGAGGGATTTTGACGTTGAACGTGTCGTTAATGATAGCTACATTCAATGTTGTAAATTATAACATTACAATACATAACTTTCCTTTATACTTATTTTTACGGAAAATTTTATGATTGTCGGATATATAAATTTGGGAATTCCAAATTTTATTATAATTTCATTGGTTATCATTAATAGGAGGCGTCATTAACCATATACATTATTAAGTACTAATTACGGACAATACCAGCATTTAGATAATATACACCTTTTCCCGTTTAATAGAACAAGTTCAATAGATGGACTGAAAAACTCATTGACCCAGTTCGTGGTTCAAGTTCGAGTTCAGGGTTCATAGTTCATAGTTATCCTTGTGTTTTCCATTGCCATCCTGATTAGTCTTCTTAATTTTGCTGAAATTCCCATTGTCCTCAGTGCCTCCATCAACTTATCTCTCCTTATTGAATCAAAAGCTTGCTTAAAATCTATGAGTAGCATTTCAATCTGCATTTTGTACTCCATTGCCTTTTCTATGATTTGTTTTAAAGTGTATGTGGCATCTGTTGACCGTCCTTCTATAAAACCACATTGGTATTTACCTATTTTATTCTCTGTTTTTTTTCTTCATTCTTTTTTGTATTAACGTTGACAGGATCTTATATGTTGTATTTAGTAGCATTATATCTCTATAGTTGCTGCACTCTTGCTGGTCTCCTTTTTTGTGTATGGTAATTATTCGCCCTATTCTCCATTCTTCTGGCATTACCTCTTCTGTCCAGATTTACTTTATTAATTCATATATTAATTGATTGATTGATTGATTTTCCTACCAAAGCAGGGCTGGTCTTTACATCCCTAACACTGAAGCTTAGTAGCCTTTGTTTTACTTGAACAGGTTAGTTCCCGCAATCAGGTTTAAGAGCCTATGTAGTAAATCTTTCTCCATTGGTAGTTCGATTGCGCTTCACATAGTAAATCTGCGTTGAGCTAGCGTTGCACATTCGAAAATAATATGAGGGGCTGTTTCCTTCTCCTCATTGCAAAGTCTACGTAAGGGTTCATCTTTGTAGATCCCCATCTTATGCAAGTGGCCTCTCAAACAGCCATGTCCTGTTAATAGACATGTTGCTGCTCTAAGCTGTATCTTGCTTAATTCAAGCAGGTCAGCAGTCAGATGTTGCCACGGTCTTTCCATCATCCGTTTGCTGCGCTTTTGTCCAGCTGCATGTTTCCAATTTAATTGGTGTTGTGTTATGATCCACTCATTAATTGCACCACGCACTACATTCTTGGTAATACCTAGACCCGGTTCAGGGCCTATATAATTCATTTTTGAACCTTTCCTCGCTAGTTGGTCTGCAATTTCATTGCCCGCTATGGCCCTGTGCCCTGGCACCCACACCAGTGTGACATTGTTGTGTTTAGACAGAACCATTAGGGTTTGCAGGCACTCCCATACTAGTTTGGAGGTTATACGATAAGATGCTAGTGCCTTTAAGGCTGCCTGACTGTCGGAGAGAATGCAAATCGTCTCACCCTGCGGTCGCCGACGCAGACTCTCCCACGCGCAGGTTTGTATAGCATATATTTCTGTTTGAAATACCGTGGTGTATCGCCCAAGTGGTACACATACTTTGTATCCCTGGTGTTCCTCATATACACCAACGCCAAGAAAACTTTGAAAGGTTTGTCATAGGAGATCCTGGAGATTATTGTATCCCTACCCATATCATAGATAGGGTTTGTTACTACTGCTTCTATTCTGGTGTGCCCAGATCCACTGTGGGATCTCCAGTTGCTAGTATTTTTCAGTTTGTATGCACCCATTCTGGCTTCTCCCTTGATATAAATCTCAAGAGGAGATAGGTTTAGCATGGTTTTCCCTAGCAGCTGTTGGAGTGCTTTTAATAGCTCCTGTTATACATAGACATGCCAGTCTCTGAATTTTCGAGGGACTAGTTATCGCATGCTTCTGTGTGATCTTAGGCCACCAAACCAGGCAGCCATAAGTTATTATGGGTCTTACCACCGTAGTGTACAGCCAGTACGTCATATGTGGTTTGAGTCCCCATGTTTTCCCAACGGTTCTACGGGTTGTCATTAACACCCTCTCACATTTGTCGGTCATTTTTTGTAAATGTGAGTTCCAGTTCAATTTAGAGTCCAAGGTTACACCTAAGAACTTAGCCTCCTGACTGATCTATACTACTTCGTTGCAAGGAATCGGCTCTCTTAAACCGTCCAATTTCCTTCTCTTGATGAAGGGTACAAGTGCAATTTTTCCAGGATTTACTCTAAGGTTCTCCTTCTTGCACCATACTTATACCATTTTTAATGCTCTTTGCATTGGTTCTGAGATTATGCTGGCATTTCTCCCACTGGTGAGTATTACAATGTCATCAGCATATCCCTGTGTATAGTAGCCAGCATTGTTTAGCAAGATCAGCAGTTCGTCTATCACCATATCCCACAATAGAGGGGATAATACCCCTCCCTGCGGGCATCCTCTGGCGACAGACACCTGGATCGTCTCACCTGCCACTGCTGCCTCTACTTGTCTGCCATGGAGCATGGCTCCGACCCATCTACAGACAGTGTTGTCTACTCCAAGGCTGTTCACAGCCTGTAATAGTGATGCAAATGAGGTGTTATCAAACGCATCTTTTATGTCAAGAAACGCACCTAATACAATTTCTTGATTGTTTAGGGATGCCTCGCGACACGAGCTGATGCAAGGCACTTTCACATGATTTACCTGCTTGGTAGGCATGCTGGTTGGGATGTAATGGCCTTTCTATTAGAGAGATTTCCCTTACGTACTTTTCAAGCAGTTTTTCCATGGTCTTCAAGATGAAGGATGATAGGGTTATTGGCCTGTATGCCTTTGCCTCAGCGTATGAGCATCGCCCAGATTTTGGAATAAACACGACCTTAGCCCTATTCCAGACGGATGGTATGTAACCCAGCGCCAGACTGGCTCTATAAATTCCGCAAAGCACTGGTGCTATTGCATCTTTACCTTGCTGTAACAAAGCAGGAAAAATCTCGTCAGATCCGGGTGACTTATAGGCCTCAAACGAGTCGATTGCCCAGACAATCCTGCCGTATGTTATTGCCCATTTAGCTAGCTGCCAGTCATCCTTTTTTGGCATTCGGAAAGGCCATTCAAGGCCCCTGACACTTGATATGCTATCCAGGTTAACATTCTTTGAACCTGGGAAGTTCGCTTCCAGTAAAACCTCAAGCGTTTCTGTCCCAGTGTTCGTAAATCCTCCTGTGGGTTTTCTAATATTGCCCAGAGGATTTGTTGGAAATTCATATATACTTTCGATCAAATTTAGAAATGTACTAGATAATAATTTATATTTTCTTACTTTACCATAACAAACTTAAAATTGATATTGGTATTCAAAATTACTGTATTAAAATTAAAACAGAAAGTGTATACAAAATTTATTCTAATATTCTCAAAGAAGGCTTAGAGAATGTTAGCATAAATGTGGCCGTAAAATAAATTTAAAAACATTGTACAAAAGAAAACTAAGTTACATTTGGCGGGTCACTATTTCTTCGCATGCATCTTATATTTCTTTGTTTAAGTTTTTAAATTAAGTTCATTGATTTGCGTGTTCTATCAGACTAGAATATATATATAAGCTATTTGCCAGTTTTAGTAGTTTTAGATTCGTTTCCTTTTTCCATTTTCAGAACTTTTCTTCCGTTATTTAATTTTACGTTGTTCTCTTGTATCTCTAAAAACTGTCCTTTTATACCGGTGCGCCATTAGTGTGCCGGCGGAGTTTAGCGTGAAAACTACCAAAGATTGAGAAATGAGATTTTCTGTACATATGTAGTAAACCACCTTGAATTTTGTAAAATTATTTATGAATATATAGGATGTTCCAAATTTTTTGTAACTCCCTTCAACTTTTTTATTTTAGATGGATTGCTATATTTTTTATTAATCATCTTGATAGCCACTTAAATCATCTTTGCAATGATGTATGGTTATATGTATTATTTGTATCCGGTTATTACTTACGGTTATTATATGTATCCGATTATTACTTACAGTTATTACATGTATCTATCCGGTTATTACTTTTGGCTATATTGCAAATTTTGTTAAAATTTTGACAGTTACAGACTTTGACGTTTTAAGATCCAGCCTGAAAACGGATGCCTCACAGTGGCAGCAGCGAATAAGAAGCACAACGGTTGAGAATATGCGTCGAAAAAAGGCGCTTGAATTTCGATAAATGTTGCACGATATATTTAACACCCTGTATATATCTTTACATTACACAATCTTGAAACATATGAAGTGTTAGTCCCGAAATTGATAACAAATGTGTAACTCGAGACACTACATCCGTTTGCAGGCTGGGGGACCACACGTGCAACGCGCCAGGGATGGTGTTGAACAAACGAACGACATTGTAAGAAAAAGATCCTTTGAACATTTCGAGGTTATGAATTGGAGGCGTTAGCAACCCTTTAGATCTCATGTTGATTGCATGCACATCTGTCCTACAGACTAATTTCCGATACAGATTGAATGTTGAAAGATCTGCTCTGTATGAAATAGTCATCCAATTAGCCCATCTACGGGCAGGCGAAACATGATTAAAACGACGAATACCATATATAAATCTAAGACATGCATTCTGTAGTCGCTGTAAATGCATCCTATTACTGTCAACGCAATGATAATAAATAGGTCGACAAAAATTAAGCTGTTGTTAAGTTGGAGACGGTTACGAAAATTTGGAAGACTCTGTATATTCGTAAATAAATCTACAAAATACACTGTGGTATACTACACTGGACAACAGCCAAAATGTATCTGAAATAAAATCGACTAAATCTTACTATTTTTGGTGTGCTAAAACCAAAAATAAACTTATCTTTTTAATATTAGTTCAAGTTTTAAAGATACGTGATGTCATGTGTCCCTATATATTAATACTGTAACCGCAAGTCCGCCTTGTACTGAACAGCCTCTGTATACAATGAAATGACAAACGCCACTATCGCGAATATTATGGAATTGAATAGAAAATTCTCGAATCTTCTGGAATATTCTCTAAAAATCTGGAAGCCGTATTTGCGTATATAAGCAGCTACAAAGCGGAGAGGTTAGTCAGTCAAAGTTAGTGAGTGCAATCGAATAGCTGACATTGTAAAATGTCTCGAAACTGTGTAAACAATCCAGATCACTTCTGTTATGTTTGTGGTGAGGTGACTTTTGCGCCTCAGAAGCGGTCTATTACTCCATTGATAAAACAGGCATATCGGCTTTATTTCGGTTGCAAAATAGGGGATCAAGACAAACATTGGGCGCCACATATCTGCTGTAATACATGCGCTTCAAGTCTGAGAAACGGGTTAAATCATAAAAAAAAACGGTCTATGCGGTTTGCTGTCCCAATGGTCTGGAGAGAGCCTACAAATCATGTTAATGATTGCTATTTCTGCATGATACATCGTGTTGGGCAAGGCACAGGTATATCCAAGAAGAAAAAATCGGTTATCAACTATCCAAATATGCCATCTGCCATGAGACCTGTGGCACATAGTGACGAATTTCCTGTTCTAGAACCCCCAGGAGCATTCACTTACGAATCAGATAATAGCGATACAGCGATTTGTCATAAAGAAGATATGCCATCAACATCAAGAGATCCTGATTTCAAACCAAGCACGTCATAGCATGTTTCGGGATGCGTTTTTCGTAATCGCCATAAAGGCCTAGTACCATTTTTTGGCTTTAAATATAAACTACAAGCCAGAGGAATGGAGATTGTTTATAGACAGTTCAACATTCAGTTTAAAGGCAGTACTATTGCATATTGGAAATATTCTACCGTCTATTCCTGTTGGATATGCCGTTCGCATGAGAGAATCATACGACAATATGAAGTACCTATTGACAAGCATAAAATACGATGAGCAGGGAGATCTGTGGCGACTTAAAAGTTGTTGCACTTTTACTTGGGTTGCAGCTAGGTTATACTAAATTTTGCTGTTTTTGTGTGAATGGGACAGTCGGGCAAAGATACTTTATTACAAAAGATAAGACTGGCCTGTTCGACAATCATTAGAGCCTGGTCAAAAGAATGTACAACATATGGCATTGGTAGACTCCAAAAAGATCTTGTTGCCACCACTGCACATCAAATTGGGCCTAATGAAAAACTTTGTTAAGGCACTGAATAGAGATGGGTCAGCTTTTCAGTACCTGCGTCAGAAATTCCCAAGACTAAGTGAAGCAAAAATTAAAGAAGGTATTTTTGTTGGGCCACAGATTCGAAATATTCTGAAAGACGAACATTTTGACAGCACTCTAACAGATATTGAAAAAAATGCTTGGAATGAATTTCGCCTCGTGGTCACTTATTTCTTGGGAAATAAAAAAGCTGACAATTACGTTAGTCTTATTCCAAATATGCTGTCATCGTATCAAAAAATGGGTTGCAATATGCCTCTAAAGATCCGTTTCCTACACTCACACCTGGACTTTTTTCCTGGAAACTGCGGAGCTGTAAGTGATGAGCACGATGAACGCTTCCATCGGGATATATCAGCAATGGAGAAAAGGTACCAGGGAAATTGGAATGCTTCCATGCTTGCCGACTGCTGTTGGACTCTTGTTAGAGATGCTCCAGAAACAATTCACAAAACAATAGCAAAAAGACGGCGCATTTAGTGACTCTATTTTTTATTAATTTGTTAAAAATAAAATAAAAAAACTTGTTCTTGAAAACTGCAACTAAGTTTTAAATTTCATTGTCATTTTTGTATTCAGCGCCCCAAAATTAACAAAAAATGCGCTTTTCAAACAAGATACAACAATTAAACTAAAGTTTGTTGTCCATATACGTACAGAAAAGCTCATTTCTCCATCTTTGGTAGTTTTCACGCTAAACTCCGCCGACATACTATTGGAAACTTGAAATTTTTTGGAATTACAAAAAATTTCCAATATCAAACCCATTAATTTCACTAAACGGATACTCTAAAACTGTGGCACTGGAACACTGAAACAGTTCACTAAAACCCTTACCACAACACTTAATTCGTACTGGACGCACGTTTCGATAGCCAAGCTATCATCATCAGCAGCAAGACTGTCTTGCTGCTGATGATGATAGCTTGGCTATCGAAACGTGCGTCCAGTACGAATTAAGTGTTGTGGTAAGGGTTTTAGTGAACTGTTTCACCATTAATTTCAGGTTTGGCTTCACTTTATCGTCAACTTTCCCCAATTTTTGTGTTGCGTCAGAAACGACTTTATTGTAATGGATCTAGCTTATGTTGACCATTTGAGGAAAAATGTTGTTTTGATTTTCAAGTTTTGCAAGTTTTCCTGCATACGATTGCAAATTTTGTGAGGTGAAGTAATGTTGATGGTTCTTCCCCGAAATTCCTCTAGTTCAATTATTCATCCTTTTCTAATACAGTATTGTCATCTTATTATTTAAAGAAAAAGAAGTCCCTTCAATAGCTGTAGTCGAGGAAATCGAAATATTACTAATGTTTTCTGATTATATAGAAAATTATGTGAACATGCATTATTTGGATCACAAAATCATAAGGTATTGTTGGATATCATGGATTGTTCTCAAATTTCAAAACCTAGTCTTTTTTCACCGTGGATAAGTAGTAGCAAAAAAATTAAAGGTGCATTAAATAATCTAGTCTGAAATACTCTTAACAATTACTATAACAGCTTCAATGAATTTTGAAAATAATTCTATTTTTAATAACTTAATTCGTTTAGAAGTGTGTAATATTACATTCAAGTCGAATAAATGTAATAAATAACTCATAAGTTTCAGAATGTATTTTCACCATCTAGGGTCGAGTATTTACATCGTAAATATTTTCTTCTTACGTAAATTCGTATCCGTTTAATTTTGAATTCCTTTCCGACATAAATAGAGACTGTTACTGAGTACATAGAACTACTCTGTGACAATATAGCTTGTTTATTTTAGAGCACTTCTCTACATGTAGCATTCTATGTATTTGAACGAAGTTGTAATAGACTCGAAAATGGGAAAATAAACAACATTCGCATGGTTCATTTTCGACTTTCCGAAAATGAACAATGTGAATGGTGTTTAGGAAAAATGTGTACCTTCATTCGTACGGAATACCATGCCCGGAGTTAATTGCAAGTGCAGCGGTACCTCGGTGAGCTTGGACTTCGCCGGAAACAAACTTATTAAAAATAAATGACTATCGAAACAAAGAAAACACGTTCCCTTGAATCCTTCGGCCCTCTACGAACTGGCTCAGCTATCGAACCTAGAATGAGACAATTCATAAGGACCCAAAACGATCCTTTCGGCCTTTTCTGTCCGAGAAGCAGACTGCAACAAGCTCGTAACCGAGGCCTTGACTAATCGAGTTAATTAAAAATTTAATATTCGCATCTATTCATGATACAGGACGAAAAGAGAACGGTACAACACGGAGGACAAGGATGGGGGACGGCTCTCCGAAAATGAATTATAGATTGATACGGTGGAATCGCGGGACAGAGATGGAAGACTGAGCTCGTGATGGGAGAACAGGGCCGTAACATGTTACAAAAGGGTATCTAATCGGATAGATGCAAAGGCGTACTTATAACTTTTTCTATTTTCTCTCATATGTTAAGAGTTTCGTGTAAGACTTTCAGAAGAAAAAGTGATATCAATATCTTCTATCTTCTTGATTTAGATTCACTTTAATTTGGGGTGTGTACAGCGTGAGTCAGAATTTCCAATAAAGTATCAGGTGATAGTGTTTCTCGAATCAAAAACTTACCAACAATTGTTTTCTCCAATGTTTAGTTTTCACTCTCGAGTTAAAAAAAAGAAAACTAAACTTGGCAAACTGATGCAGTTACTTTAAAAGAATGAATTGATATGTATGTATGTGCTTTAGATTTACGAATTTCCTTCTTTTGATTTTCGTTAATTAGGAGTGTACATTCGTGTTCAAATAAATCTGGGACATGTCGTGTATTGTAACTCTAAACTTTATTTGAGCACATAAATTTGGGGCGACTTTTATCTTGAAAAATACAGTTTGTAGGACGTTATTTGTAACTAAATTTCAACTAATATCTTAAATGTAACGAAGGAGAAATATATATTTCCAGTAAAACTCGAACATATTAACAAAGTAATAACAAATACTTTGTTTGTCCACCATTTCTTTGTATATCTTCTTCAAGTCTTCGTGGTATGAAACTGATCGCCCTAAATCTTCTTCATTTGTTGATCGCTCCCATGCTTCTTCGATATATTGCTCTAGCTTTTTAGTATTTTGCAGTTCCATATTTCGTTTTTCAAATTTCAATCAAAAGTCCCCAAACATTTTCGATTGGATTTAAGTCTGCACTGTTTGCAGGCCATTGCAAAACATTGATGATGTTAGGTGTAAACCAATTATTTATAATTTTAGCTGCATGGGCTGGACAATTGTCCTGCTGAAATATAAAGTAATTGCTAGCAAATATATGCTGGACAGTTGGTAGCATAATATAGTAAACCTTGTGAACTAATCCAAGCCCAAACATTAACTCCAAATCTTCCAGAGGTTCTCTTCATTATAATATACTGTTCATCGTAACGAATTGCGCGTGGTATATACACATATGTTGACTGAAAATTTCTTTCATCGTTGAAGATAACACGATAATAATAATAATTATTATTATTTTCGTCGGGCCATGGCACACATGCCTTTAATCACTGCGACCTTAATAGAACTATTGTAACAGAATGCCCTTATGTGTGTTAGAATAGTTGGAGGTTTTTAATAAACCTTAGTACTACTCTAGGATCTGCTTCCTTCAGTTCAGTAAGTGCACGAAATGGCCTACTGAAGTGTTGGTGTCGTGTGTGACTGATAGCAACACATTCACATAGGATGTGTTCTGCCGTCTCCAGATTTTCTTGGCATAGACGGCGAATTTGATCTTCAGCTTTTCCTAGTTTAAATAGTTGGTATTTTAGGGCTACATGGCCTGTCAGAAATCCTGCCAGTAATCTAAGATCCCCCTTGCTGAACGATAGCGCTATTTTTGCTGTTTTTGGCGAGCCTGATATGAGTGCTTTCGCCTGTTTTTGTCCTGGAACATTATCCCAGTACGAGGCCTTTTGATTGCCCTCCCATATCTGCCGTCAGCTTTCTGAAGATGCCCGAGTTCATTTACACGTTCTCTGGCAAGGACTTTTTGTAGACGGGCTGCTGTTTGCGTGTTATCTATGCCTTCGCAAAAGCTCCGCCAAATTCTTCTCTTGGCTTTCCTTATTTCGGAATTGTACTGAGTTAGAGCTTGTTTATGCAGCTCCCATTGGTGATCGAGCTTCGAGTTTTAGGCTTTGTTAAACAGCCTTCTAGTCTTTGCTCGCAGTAGTTCAAGCTTCCTATTCCACCAAGGCAAGGTTCTCTTCGTTATAATATACTGTTCATCGTAATTAATTGCGCATGGGCTATACACACGGATTTTACCATTGTATGTTGACTAAAAATTTCTTTCATCGTTGAAGATAACACGATAATAATAGTTCAAATCATAATTTGTGTGATATAAGGCAAACAACAATCGTGGCTGTTTTTGCTCGTTTCTTAAATGCAACTTTCTTGCAGCAACACCACACTTCGGTAAAATTTAGTATCTTTCTACATGCTATAACTTTTGAAGCGGAAAAATTTGTATTGATAACAGCACTTTTTGCTGTTTCAAAAGGACGATATCTGATAAAATCTAAAACTGCCATGTCGTTTACAACAGTAGTTTTTTTGTTGGACAGCCCAGTTACAGTTTAGAAAATGTATTGTCTAATCTGTGGCCCAGTTCCAATTTTCCTTTGTAAAGATCCCTCGTTTTTTCACCGCTTTATCAAAACTATTAATTTTCTTGACATAATTTGCCGATAGTTCACAAAATTTGGATATTTCTGAAATTTGATAAGCAAAATTTTAAACGTCATTTTTCTAATGTATGGATGGTAATTTTAAATCCAGTTTACACCCGAAAAATAAACTTATCCCAGATTTATTTGAAACAAAATTTGGAGACGCCAAATATATTTTTCATAGTTATAAGTTATGTTTCCAAAATACTTACTGAAACTTAAAATTGTAATTTGATGATGATTTTAGGTTATAGTACACGCAATACACGATCACTTATTTATTTAAGTTCGCAGAATAATAATAATCACCAGAGACAAATTTTTTGTTCAAGAAACGTAGGAAGGCCTGAAACTTTAGTAGAAATTCTGAAACACACTATATACGCTAAACATTTTGTTATAAACAATAGCATTTTATGAAGTTCTGCAATTTTTTCTTCTCATCCAAATATTGGCTTTTGTACTCTCAATTCGGCGTTGCACATGAGGGCAAATTATCAATTTATGACGACAAAAATACAAAAGATGATTTTATTTGATATTCTGATCAGAAATTTAATGCTTATGAGAGGACTACTTAATAATTATCTTTCAGAAAAATATCTAATTAGGGTTAGTTTAGTCAAGTACTCATGGTATTCTAATTAAAAAAAATTTTCATATTAAATTACTTTTGTATTATGAGTTAGGAAGATAGGTATTATATAAAAATATTATTCTACATCCACATCCTCATCATCCTTATTATCATCATAGGCAGTCGTAGCGTTCTTAAAACAAGTTCATTGAATTGAATTTTCTTTTTTGTAGGTTTTCTTTCGATTATTTGTCACAGTAGGGTCCGGGGATATCAGCATCTAGTTAAATATGTTACTACTGATGTTGATTCTTGGAGTTATATTGTCATAATTTTTTATAGTCTTTATGGCCAGTCTCAATTACATCTTCTGAAGTTGCCCTACTGGCAAAGGTAAAGATTTTGTAATATTATGTATTAACAGCTTGTAAACAGAGGCACTGATTTTATACCAACCATGAAATGAAATAGCTATTTGTGCTGTCTTCTTTGACCTATAGAGCATCTCAACCTGCTTATGCAGTATGGGATTTAATAGCAACAGTGTATCTCTTTGTATCCCTAGAAGTCTGTCAATAACGCTACCTTTATTTCCGGTTGCGATGTTGCGATATCGCGATATCAGTTATTAAATATTTGACATAACCTCCATATTAAATCTATATCTGTATGTATATTTCAATATTTTCCACAAGTTTTGATGGAGTAATGTATTCACAAAACATATTTTTGTTTTAATTATCACCAGTTCTTACCTATTATCTTTTTGGTGTTCACTTTTAAATTGATTTTATATAAACTTTAGCAGTCATATATAGGCTATATTTTAATCGCATTAAATGTCAAATAATGAACCGGAAATAGTAATGTAATATATGATTTGGCAACCGTGAATTGAATTCCCATCAGACGTGTACTGCACACCGAGGTTGAGATGATCTTTAGCCGTCAAATTATGGAAAACATATTTGAAAATCTTTCTATTCATTTTTTATCGATTCTAGTTAAATTGTGGAAACGAGCGAAGGATTCTTAAACGATTTTCATGCGGTATTACCGCCATTGCTATTGCCTTAACCTTGTTTTGGCTAATCCACAACGAGGCCCATTTCTTTATAAAACTCAGTCGCTATTTTCCTTTTCCTATCATTCACTCTTTCTTTTATATTTTCACCTCTTGCTGCTGCTGTATTTCCTATTTGTATGCTATATGCAGTAAATATTCAGGGCATTTTGAATTTGTATGATTTCTGGGAAGGGTGAAATTGTAAGAAAGCAATAAAAGGTTAATTTCGCTACTGTTGGTGTAAAAGTGAAAAAACTTGGCGAAATTATTATCTACCTACAATCAACAATTAATTTTTAAATATACCCTATATAAATTTAGGCTGATAATGTTTTTCAAGCATGAATTCAAATTTCGTCATATACCGACATATAATAAAGTATCCATAAAAAACATTCATCCACTTTTTTTTGAAAGTACTAAAAAAAATTTTCTACTTTAAAAATATCTGGAAATATTAGAGAAACTGCTTTTAATTTTCAACTGCGATTTGCATATTTCGTGCTAACCGTTAAAAATGTATTTTATAGTATGTAATTCACCACGATTGGACTTTAATTCCTTTAAGCCCGGCGAACACGAACCGCTACGGTCCTGGACGGGAGTGCGGAGAAGATGGATGCTGAAAATAAATTACCGGAAGAGAGATGAACGTACAGCGTCTCCGAAATATGCGGGAAAGAGAAAACGCTACAGCGAGAACACAAAATACAGCATCCCTAGATGGTATCCATGGTTACCGCCCAGGACTGTGACGTCAACCCCAATGCGTTTCCGAATAGGTTGTGCCGACCCCGAAAGAGTTGATGTACTACAACAGCTACCAGGACTAAAACGTACCAGCTAGGAGGAGGAAAAAATACATTTTTGTGTCTATAATGGGTTCAAACGCTTTTCGTTGACTATTTTCCCTCTTTCTTAATAGTTGCCGTTCTTATTGCTTCTTTCGTGGATTGAAGGCTTTCAATATGCCAAAGTAAGAGTTTTAAGAGGTTTAACGTTGAATGTATTGATTCGGGGCGGATATTTTGAGAATAAATACACTGCTAAAACGTTTAAATATAGAATAATTTATTTAATTTACTAAAATGCCTAAAAGTTATTTTAAACATTCTGTTGCATAATTATATATGTAGGTACCAAGGGAAATATTTCACAAATCATAACAATGAATATTATTGGCTATTTGCTATTGATATCTCCTCCACATCTTCATTATTAAAATAAAGCAACCTGTGAATCTGTGAAATTATTTCCCAGTGTAAAATAGTTCGTGGACAGATTAGAAAAAAAAAAAGAATGAAAACTATAAACATTATTTTTAAATTTTGAAGTTGTGGTTATAACTACGTTTTATTCAGTAAAAATTTTTACGAGATTAAATTAAATACCTGGCTCTATTTAGACATGGTATTAGTACGCTATGGAAGTATAGAGGCTGTTCAGTATTGATCAGCAAACTTTGCCATCGCATAGGATATTCACATTTCTAACGTTTCTGTATAATGATGCACATGTCTGATATCCAAAGTAAAAGAGATATTTACAATCAAAGAGTCCTGCAACTTTATATTGCATCCATATGGTTTCTGATATTAGTACTGTTAGGTTACCGTAACAGCATTAAACAAAAAATACTGCTTTTGGTTTTCTGACGTGTGTGGTGTAAATATGTTAGTATAAGTTTAAAATCAAAACAAAAAATAAAAAAATAACAATAATACCTAACACCCTTGATATACACCAGGGGGTGGCGGCTCTTGGAATTCAACGAGAAAACTATTTTGGCTCCTCTCGTAGATATACCGCAAACTAACCTGTATCTTTCTCCTTCATAATTGTAACTAAGGTTTCGAAGTTTGTAACATGCTTGAATGTTTGTAGCTATAGTAACTGTTGCTGAAAATTGTCATTCGCCAAGTTCATGTCTCGTTTATGTTCAGTTTTACGCGTTTGTCTGCAGTTTTCAGTGAATTATAATGGATTTGTTCATTTCGTACTCGTTTAGTTCTGTTGCTTGAAGTTTTCGTTAAAAAATCGGTCCTTTCAAAGCTTCCTGTAAGAACAGATTTGACAATTACAAGTATTACAACTAAAGCAATATGTACGTATATTATTTATAGTATTTGTAAATTATGTTATTTAAAAATATGTTTATTTGTAGTACTATCATCATAAACTCCAATTTAATGGGCCAGTAAGTGTTTTAGCCTTCTACGGAAATTCGCAATGCAATATGTTTGCCTTAATGTGGACAATGTACTTTCTCTATTGAAAAACGCATTGCATCGAAGGAAACCCATACACCTTATGAGTATTGATCATTATCTAGTCTTGAATCCCGTGAGAATTAAACATTGTCATTAAAATATTAGGTTACATCTATTGCTCGCGGAAATAACATCCTTTGGCTTATCATACACCCCGGATCACACGTAGCATGCATTCTGTTAGTTTGGTTAGAGTTTCAACGGAAATGTTCCACTCAGTTGGAGAAGTTGCCACAGATGCTCTTTCGAAGTTGGACAGACTTTTCGTATCCATCTGTCGAGTTCATCCCACAGCAATTCGATGGAGATCAGATCCAAACTCTGTGGGGCCAGAGTGTTATGTAAGCGATAAAACCTTTTCTGTAACGTAAAAGCGCGATTGTGTACTGTGGCGTCGATTGTTTTGTTTACAGGTTTTCGCCGACCCTTTACAGGTGTTCTGTGCAGTCGGCTGTCTAAAGGTGTTTTGTGTATTACGTGTTTGTAAAAGAAGATATTATTTATTTTTCAACAGCTACAGATTCAAGAACCAGTGAAACTATAACTGTAAGTTTAAAAAATCCTAGGTTTAAAAAAGATGCTATTCCAACTCAATTCCCTAACTGTCCGCTGTATTTGACAAAAAATGTGAACATTTTATTGTTTGAATAGTTTTATATTCTTACGTTATATTTAAGGAAATTATGAAGAGAAAATTACGAAGAGATGTTTTTAAATTTGTATAATAAACGTTCTGTTTTAATACGATATATTTTAAATTATCACTGAACGTAGTCATTTGGATGCTGATATATGTAAATGTCATATTCACAGCAGTGAACGTATTGCAACAATTATAACAATTTGTTCTACAAATACCCTATTTAAAAATGATTGAAGGAAAAATAATAATAGATTAAGTAAAAAACTACATAATAGGAAAGATAGATTAGGTAAAACACCACATAATAAGAAATTAAAGACCCTGGTTAAATAGCAGGTCCGTAAATTTTCTCGTGAAATTGAACAAAATTTCGAATAAAATTGCAATTACTGTATCATTTCAACCTTAGTTTCGTCTAGATACATGTACAATTACAAATAATAATAATTAGTCGATTAAATATCAATCGCAAGTGCATCTTTCACGAAAACGGTGCTCGGTTACGTGTTTGGTTTTTGCTTTAAAACTTCGTTTTTCCAAAATAAAATCGAATGGGGTGTAAAGAAGGGCTCAGTAGACGAGTGACATCCTCTTTAAACCGGAAGCCCTCCAAAACTTAAAAAAGAAATGCAAAAAAATGATTCCTTTACCGCAGAGGGTAATATCGTGCATGGCGATACATTACCTAAACATCGTGACGTCATCGAAGAGCGGTGAGGCCTTCTAGTTTCGGTGGTAGCGCCTAGACTCATTCCCGCTTTCGTGAACAAGTTTATAGGCCTTTCATTAAATATCGTTTCTAATAATTTTATTACCTACTATTAGGACAAATTGAAATTTCTGTCTATAACATTTATTCTAATGAGCATTTCCATCTTAAATACTTTATTGTTATCTCAACTTTGTTGTAGAAGTTTTTACGGTACTAGTAAGGGTATTAAATATTCCATCTTTTAAAATTCTAATAGTTGAAGTTAGGACTTCAATGACCGGTAGTGTATGTACTTTTAAATACAAACAAAATAATATAATTGCAATGACAAATTTATGAATTTGAACAACGTCAATATGCTACACTCTTGTTCAATGTCAATATTGGTCAATGTGATCAACCTTCATATCACACAAGCTCAAATGTCTTCAATAGCTGTCAAAAAATACATATATAAAAAATACATTTTTTAAGTCATAGAGATGCAAAATAAAAAAATAGTGTAGAAGACTCGTTTCATAAGTCTTCGTCTCGTTTTTCAAATTTCGGACGCGTGCGACAAAATGCCCTCTTATGAAACTTGTTTTCTAATATACTATTAAGTTATTTACTGAAAATTACTACATACGTTTTCATATGCCAAATTACAAGGTAATGTAAATTACGTTATGGTGACTGGTATTTCGATAGATGAGGCCTCATTTATTACACCTTTAAGCTTAATTCTTTTCCTTCTACGTAGAATACAAACAATGCCAATTTTAACATAGCAAAATGGTTTTGCGCAACCTTGACGTTCTGTTTGAGTTTCTGAATTCAGTCTCAAATGATTTGTGTTTATGACCTCTTCCAAATTGTTTACTTTAGTTTCATCATTATCAAGCCAAGGTACCGGCTGCAGGAATAATCTCATTGTCTTTACCTTCAAATTACCACCGAGAAGCTAAATGGTAATAACATAAAGAAGATGGTCTTGATTTTAAGTGGGAAATGTACTCGCTGGATTTGATTTAAGTTGCAATTAGTTATTATTATTAGCAACTCATCTAAATGTATTCATATGCAAATTTTGTTATTCTTTTGAATATGGAAAACATGTAAAAGGCTGACTGAAATGATTAAAATGCTTCATGGGACACACTGTACCTCAAAAATTACTTAAAATTTGTAAACTGTAATCTAATGCAAGCATATTTTCATTAATAACTTCTTCAATACATGGTCAACAATATTGCACCAGTAATCTTGAACATAGTACATATTTTTTTTCTAATACGTATTGACTTATATATACCATAAGCAGGCACCTCTCTTAACGGTTTAACAGTATAAGCAGTTTCGTGGGAAAAACGTTTTAAATACGCTTTTCTTTAAAATACTATTCGACGAAGACATTGTTAAATCAATACTCAAATAGCAAATTACATCGTAACAACAAACGGTGTTATAAAACTCTGTTGAAAATCCATTCGCGTTTTGAAATGTTCGGTAATTTCCCGCCGAATTCGAGTTTCCGCCCATTTAAAATCGCTCTCTTCCGATCCATAACGATTACGTCAAAGGCGAACGCGTCCGCCAGTAGTCGCTTTCTTTTCACAGCGGAGGAAAGTTCTCGTTGAGAGCGCATTCAATGGACGGATTAGCGCCAAATGAGATTCGCCGCCATCATCATCCACTTCACACTTTTCGGAGCGCAATTGTAAACAGAAACGATGTCGTTAAACAAACGTTGACAACTACTGATTAAACGCATCGATTCCCTTTGATATTTTTGTCCGGGGCTCGCGCGCTACAAAAATATATCGAATTTAATAATGTAGGGGAATGCAAATTGGACCCTGGATGAAAAGGGTTGCGGGTTGGAGCGAGGGCGGACGACGAATTTTTTTTTACAATACAATAGCACTAAATTCTATTTGGCCGGCGTACTTCGGTAATCTCTAATTGGGAGGGGGAGTTTTAGATTTTTCGAATGCGTGCGCTTATTCACCGATCGAGTTATTTAATAAAAAATTAAATGAAGAGGGACCGTTCATGTATGAACTGCGGGAAAATTTCGAATGAACTGAATTTCAAATAAAAAAAAATCAATTCTGGTAGAAGCCGTATGAAACTTACATTATTGGCTTACTATGTCATGGATAATTTGAATGAATGATTATAGAAGTTGGAAGAGTTCCTCCGATTATATAGTAAAACTTTAATGCAATTCTGATAATTCACGTTTTGTCAATTATTATTTGTTACATGAATAGCATATTGATAATTTTGTAGAATAGGGAAAAACAGCATTATATGTTTATTTATTACCACAAAAAAAAGATAAAAATTACTTTGATAGGCTTTTCTACATTTACATTACGTTTTAATATTTAATACATGCTGCAATGAATAGAACAGCAAGAATATTTTAACTAAAATTAATTAGGAAATATACAGGGTATTAAAAAAACGTTTAAATATTTAAGGGACACATATTACGATCAAAAACAAGTAAAAAAGCCCTAATGAACATGGGTCCGCAAATCAACCGTTTTCGTGATAAGTGCATTTGTCTTTTTTGAAAATCAACGAAAGCCACAATTTTAATTTTTCTTTTGGTTGCTTTAGTCATGGAAACCACGACTTTCTCTAAAGTAAAACACGCTGTTTTCCAAATAAATGCGATTTAATAAAAAAAAAAACAACAGTTTTAAGTAAAACACTTTGTTTTCATATAACATTTGCGTTATTAATCAGTTCGCTGTCAATTCATAAGCTGTTTTCTGGTAGTGAATTTATTTTCGACGCAAGGGAAATTAGTTTGCGATTTGTAATGCCTTATTCAAATGCTGAAATGGCCGATGATTTTCATGTATAGTCGCCGATGGAAATGCTTTGGAAGCATGACGCCTTTATTGCGAGAATTTCCCAATCGTCAACGACCTTCGCATGTGATGTTTGGAAACGTTTACCAGCGGTTGAGTGGTTCCTTCAAAAAACGCGCTTACGAAAGCAGACGTCCAAGGTCAGTGTGTATGCCTGAGATTGAAGAACAAATCTTAGCAACAGTAGATGAAAACCCCGAAACTAGTGTGAGAAAAATTTCGGCTGAAGTAGGCGTAAGTAGTCCTCTTGTTTGGAGAACTTTCCACCAACAACTTTTATATCCGTGCCATATCCAACGGGTACAAGCCCTTACTCATCCTGACTACCGAGCTAGAAAGATATTCTGTCAGTGGTTCTTAAGGAAATCTGCTGAACACCAGGATTTTTCTTCTAACATCCTTTTGAAGCCGGTTTTACTAAAGATGGGATTTTCAACTGCCGCAATAATCACGTTTGGTCGTATGAAAATCCGCATGCTGTTTTTGAATCCAGACATCAACAGCGTTTCAGCCTGAATATCTGGCTAGGCATTTTAGATCAGTTATTGGGACCGGTTATTTTGCTACAACGTTTAACAGGTCCTGCATACCTTAGCTTTCTGGTAAACACCTTGCCCGAACCTTTGGAAGATGTCTCTCTAAATCGGAGATTGAATGTTTGGTTTATGCAAGATGAGACACCGCCGCATTTTACGCTTGTTGTTAGGGAGCACCTGAACGAAACATTTCATAGGAGATGGATAGGTCGAGAGGGTCCCATTCCATGGCCTGCTAGGTCTCCCGACCTAAATCCCTTAGATTTTTGTATTTGGGGTTACTTGAAAAGTTTAGTGTACGAAACACCAGTAAATAATCTTGCCGAGTTGCAACAGCGAATTGAACAATGTTGTCAAACAATTCAAGCAAAACCGGCCTTTTTGGAAAGGGTGCAGAGTTTCTTCTTAAGAATATGTACATCCTGTGTTGAAATGGAAGGAGGACATAGCGAACATCTGTGATTATCGTGTTTTGTAGCGCTAAACACTAAAAAATGCAAAAAAAAATAAATAAAAAAAACAATTGCAGTTATCTCGAAAACGGTTGTTTTGCGGACCCATGTCCATTAGGGCTTTTTTACTTGTTTTTGATCGTAATATATGCTCCTTAAATATTTAAACGTTTTTTTAACACCCTGTATATTAAAACTTTCATAGTCATATTATATTCTATTAACAATTTTGATATTTCTAATTTTAAAGGTAATATGAGCCATTTCTTATATAGTAATTTGTAATAATACACAATGCTGGGCAAAATTAACGCTCCAATACAGGGTGAGTCATATTTCTGCATATGTGAAATAACTCGCTTAATATTAGAAATAGAGGAAAGTAGCATAAAGAAGAATTGAACGGCTATAACTCTATTTGATCAGATGTTTCCGAGGCTCAACTGTTTTGACGTGGCCACGGCCACTTATTTTTTTGTGTAAATGTGCCATGAAGTAAGTACCGCCACACGTCTTTTTTGTTTTCAATACTATCAGCTCATTTATATCCCAATTAGTTCGGAATTTTTTCGAGAATGTGTGCGACTACAAGAAATCTAAGTAGAGATCTTGGTCCTCAACTATCTTGAGTATATTCTAGTGAAATTGTATTTTTGGTAATTAACTGGTAGACTATTATATAGTCAATTTTTCAGATTGAATATACTAATTGTTGGCGCATGCGTAAATTCTTAGTTGATCGCCTTTAAATATTGCAATATCCTTTTTATATCCCAAAAACAATATACAAATTCGACGTTTATTTCAACCGTAATTGATAGATTTTAATTAGCTTTAATTAGCTAGGAAAATCGACCAATTTGATTGGTTACAGTTTATTCATATGTATTAAAAGCCATTGAAAAAGGGCTATTAATATTTCAAAATGAATATATGATGTGGCAATCAATTTTAATATTAGGTGTAGAACATACAGTCGCAAAATGCTCTTGGTTTCCGGGTTGTCGTCGTAGCTTTTGCTATTGGATCTACCGTCAACACTTTCAGTCGTTGGACGAAATGTTGGGAATTTTGGATGAAAGAATCGCTATGTGCAGCGTAAGGTTTTAGAAGGTTAGAAAGATACTTCGATAACTTGTAGGTAGGGCTACTGATAGTGCTGACAATAGGACGTAAGGGGGTATTGGGTTTGTGAATTTTAGGGAGACTGTATAGCTTAGGGACTGACGAATCGTTAGGGAGAAGTGACCTCTGAGTATCGGAAGGGATAGATAACGTTTTAATGGAGTTGATGATGGAACGCTCAATTCGGGAAGTAGGATCACGTTTTTTTGCTCATATTCTTCACTGTCCAGGATTACCGTAGCATTGCCCTTATCAGTACTTAGTACAGCAATTTTAGGATTGGATTTCAGGTTTCTTAAGGCCAGGCTTTCTGACTTTGACGCGCGCGAGGATTTTGGATATTTCAAAGCGAACGGGATCGGCGGTTTCAGATGGAAGACCGACAAGGGCAGACTCTATGCCAGTAATGATGTCTTCAGAAGGGATAAATTTAAGCGTAGGGGCAAAGTTTGGGTCTTTAGAGAGTACAGCAACCTCATCAGAAGATAGAGGTCGACTGGAAAGGCTTATGACAGTGTATGACATGACTCTAGGATTCTTGGGTGGTTGAGGGATTAGGGAATCGAATTTTCGACTTTGTCGTGCGGTAGAAAGTGAATGGGTTTTTTTGTACTTGATGATAAGTGATGCGATCTAGGGTATTCCAATCAGATGGGGATAAGCTGAATGATAGCTCTAAGTGTAAGTAAAAAAGTTTGATAGAAACGGAATTCAGATCACGTCTAGTTTGTTTAATTCGTTCCCGAATCAATGCGAAACTTGTGCGATGAAAAATCTGGTTGGCAGAAGGAAAAGCAATGTGAATATGCAAGTCCCCTCATCTAACCCTAATTTCCGTAAACAAGCGTATCTACCCCACATTCATGGTGTCACCGATCGCATCAGCAAGATTCTCTTCAGGAACAACATAAAAACCATTTACAAACCCAATTTCAAGCTCTCAGACTATTTTCCCATTAAAGACCGCAATCACATGGAAGCCCCTGGTGTCTACCAGATTCCATTTTCGTGCGGTAGTGTGTACATCAGAAACTGGCCACCAAATCCAATTTAATTCTACTCATATATTATCTCTCAACCCTCACTATTATAACAGGAAAATCCGTGAATCGATAGACATTTTCAAACATCCCAACAGTTTAAATCGCGAAAATGGCTTTCCCTTACACCACATATGGAAATCCCAACTTATCAAACCTCCTAGCAACCGCCACGCTTCATTGATCCATAATATTTGACCCGAAACAAGCCCTATATAAACCCCTCCGAAATGAATAGTCCCCAGTCAGTGTGCAGTAACAACCCTGAAGATATCCCACAAGACTGTGGATGAAACGTAGGCAAAAGCTACGCCAACGACGCGGTTCCAACCCGGAAACTGAGAATATAGTGTTATTGACGACCGCGGAAGCCTACGTACCAGATACAGTTGTAAAATTTAATTCATACATGTAGCCGGTATTGATTCTAAATCAACCTGTGACGTACTCCTGGGTAAAATATTAAATATTTATAAAAGCTTGCGATAGACAAAAGATCTTTAAATTGAGGATGTCCTAAAACAATTTTGTGACTTCAAAAATTATTGTTGTATTGTTTAAAGTGGTATAGTAACCACAATATGGATACATCGGTTCCTATACCGGCCGGTCGAAAGTGACCCGAACGCTATAGTTGAATATTGCACTGCGAGACTGCCAAATGCAGCAGTTTTTTTATCCCAACGTGAGAGAGTCATCAAAAAGAAGAATTTGAGTTAGTGAAACAATTATGAATTTGAGCTTTTACTAAGTTTTAAAAGACACTGTTAATTTTTTTATTTGTAAAGTTATTTATTTCGAATGAATAGAATTACCTGTTTATTAAACATGGGAATGATAGTATATTTAGTGTTAACGTTAATTTCTTATTCGGTCGGGTATGACAGGTCAAATAAAAAGAAGGTGCCAATAAACGTATTGTACGTATCTGATCAAGTCGTTTATTTCCACATGGCATATACTGGACAGGCTTATCGCAGAGACTTGATCGCGGAGCAATAAAAAGACGATGGGAAACTGTCCGCTGCTGCCGGATAGGCAAAATGTTACTTGAAAGGTTAAGAAACAGCGCCTTAAAAGATGGTTGATCGAATCGAAGAAGAAAGCCTAGTGGACAAACACGCCCACCGCAGACCTAGCACAATTATATACTATGATGTTAAAATACCGCTAGTAAAATCACATTCTGGCAACATCTATCATAGTAACGCTTCTCCTTTTTCGACTCTCGCCGTTACCGCCGATATAACAAAAGGCCTAACTGCTCTGACATCAGCAGGCTGTGACGTATATTGGTTTAGGTGAACGATCTGCCATATTTATCCTCTTGATATTTACATGTTCAGATCGTCTCTTGGGTTTTGAATTGGTTTATTCAAATTATATCGGTTTTATTAAAAAAAAATAATGCGTAGTGATATTTCCGTACTTTGTTGGTGATACCTGTAATGTTTTTCTAGTGTTGTATAGGCGATAAAACCTTTTCTGAAACGATAAAAACGTGACTCGGGCGGTCTACTTATAGTACTGTGGCGTCGGCTGTTTTCCAACAATGTATACTAGGGTTTGTGAGTTGTAAAAGAAGATATTATTTATTTTTCAACAGCTACAGATTCAAGGACCGGTGAAACTATAACTGTCAGTTTAAAAAATCCCAAACTTAAAAAAGATACTAATCCAATTCAATTCCCTAACTGTTCACTGTATTTGACAAAAACGTGAATCCTCGAGCAAGTCGAGAGGAACACGAACAGATGTTTTTAAATATGTATAATAAATGTTCTGTTTTAATACAATATATATGTTAAATTATATCACAACAATTATAATAACTTGTTCTACAAGCACCCTACTTAAAAACTATTGTGGAAAAAGTAATTATAGATTAGGTAAAACAATAATAGATAATTAAAGACGCTGGTTAAATAATATATCTGTAAATTTTCTCGTGAAATTGAACAAAATTTCGAATAAAATTGTAATTATTGTATACATGTGCAATTACAAATAATAATAATTAATCGATTAAATATCAACAACAAATACATCTTTCACGAAAACGGTGCTCGGTTACGTGTTTGGAGGGGAACGACTAGCATTCTCTTTAAACCGGAAGCCCTTCAAAACTTAAGAAGGAAATGCAAAAAAACGATTCCTTTACCGCTTAGGCTAATATCGTGCATGGCGATACGTCACCTAAACAGCGTGACGTCATCGAAAAGGGCTGTGGTTTGTTATATCGGTGTTAACGCTCTGGCGGGGCTTATGTAGCTGAGACCTCCTCTTGTGACTACTCTCTCTCTATTCCGAGGTTTTGTTGGGTATAAATATAACTCCAACGATGATCTCTGTGTACTATATTTTACACAACATAGATATCATGCTGTTGTGTTGCATGTTGAGTGTTTATTTTTGTGGTAAAACATATTGTTTAAAAATCAGATTTTTGTATTTCTTCGGCATTCACCTCAAAACAAAACTACTGGCAGTATAGTCAGTTTTCTTTACACAAATATTACACAGATGAAAAAATATCGCGTTTATCTTCAAATAGGTTACTTTTAAAGCCATGTCATGTTCTACCGCCTCTCGATCCTCTCTATGTTGTATATCTAAGAAAATATAAAAAAGGTTTAACCCATTAATTACATTTGAGCACAATGGTCCCAGCATATTTATTATCGTGCTGGATAGAATTTTATTTTGTGATGTCCGTTGTATTGACTCTTACCGGGCCATCATTTATTCTGAATTTAAAACTATTTATAATAGTCTTTATAGAATTATTAAAATACCTAAACTGAAAATTAAATTGACGTATCAGAAACTTCCGTCAACAAACTTCTGCATCGATGACGAAAATTTTTCTCAAACACCAAACTGCTTCTGAAACAGACGTAAAATCATTTTTCGATACTTCGCCTTAGGAAAAATCAATAATTAGCAAATGTAATGTGCACATATTAATTTGACGTTATCTTTGCCAGTGTGTCTGGCTGAAACTCCTACACCCTCGGGGTGCATGCCAAAATCAATAGGGGTGGTGTATGGCATGGCGCAATGGTACTGATGCTGCTGCTGCCGCTGTTGCCGCGATTATGATACATCCCCTCGTTTTCGTTTTGACGTTTGTTCCTGCATGCATGTGTGTATACGTAGAGGGATGTATATTACGTTACGTTGGATGAGTTATTTCATCGTTCAGAAGTATGCATGTATATTTTTCGAATCTATTAAATCAGCGTTTAATTTCACGGTTCTGTGAAAGAAAAGCTGCCGGGATTGGGTTTTCACCAGACATTTCTAACTACTCTACATTGCGTGTCTGCGTTTTTGTTTTTAATTTTATTCTTTTTGATTCTTTCGTCGTAAATTTAAGAGAAAGAATTAATCATGTATATCTGAACAATAATAAAAAATTCTGTGGATTTTTTGTTGACAAAGGAATCAAAATAATGTAATGTAAATTACCAGGATAATATTGGTATACACCGTTTTAGAATATACAGTGTTCCGCATAAAGTCCGTATCAAATAGGAATATTATGTCAACGGTTTGGCAAAGTCCATTTAGTCTCCAAATAAAAATTAAAATTTTTTTATCGATCGGTATATGATCGGTATACATTGGAAAATTCTGAAAACTTGGTAATATACTATAGCCTACATGTACTATTAAACTAAAATATTTTTAATAATCTAATCCATCCGGTTATACCGGAAATATCTGTCAACTTTGTTATTTTAAATGGAACACCCTACGTATTATTACATTTTTTAATTATTCATTCAATTTTAAGGTTTATTTGATGTAACGACTATGTTGCTATTTCTAACCATATTTGAAATATTTGCATTTTTTGAAAATTGTTGACAGACGAATGCATGTAAACTTTTATAACTGTGAAAGTATTTAACTTGGAAAATTGAAATTTTGCAGAACTATTGACCGTATTACAATCCGAATGAATTTTTCGAAAACATTATACGGTGTCTGACAATTACGATCAAAATTTTAAATGGAAAATGTGTCAAAACTCAATCTTTTTAAATACAACTACCTATTTTTATCTGTCTTATCAAATTGTTCTTACAAAAATACAAAAAAATGATATATTCATTAGGCATCTAAAATTGATACTTTTCAAGATATTTAGGAAAATGTATATCATAACAACATCTCAGACTCCATACAAACCACAGAAGGACTGCGACAGGGATGTAGCCTATCCCCGATATTATTTAACATATATGTAGAAACTGTATTGAGACACTGGAAACGAAGCTGTGAGGGAATGGTAGTACCCATTCAACATCAACATCTGTTTACCCTAAGTTTTGCCGACGACCAGGCAATCATCGTTCAGGACACATATGACCTGGAATTTATGGGAACGAAATTATATAAAGAATATGAGAAGTGGGGCTTGCAGATTAATACTGAAAAGACGGAATATCTTGTTATCAACCCGGACGCACTATTCGAAATACTAATAGATGGGGATATACATATAAAGCAGGTAGACAAATTCAAGTACCTGGGCTGTTTACTGGGCAAGGATAGGATAGGAAGATTAGAAATAAGACAAATAATCCAAAAAGCAAAAAAGGTAGTGGGTGCGCTAAACTCTATTAATATAGGGAGAGCTATGGTTCAAACAATACTAATGTACGGAAGTGAAGTGTGGGCAATGAGAGAGGATGACAAAGGAAGATTATTGGCCGTTGAGATAGATTACCTTAGAAGGAGTGCCAGAGTGTCAAGAAGGGAAAAAGTTACTAACGAAGAAATCAGAACCAGAATGCATGCAACGGAAACAGTTGTAGACAGGATCGAAGTTAAGGGGTTAAAATGGTTTGGCCACTTACTGGGAATGCCAGAATCGAGATGGCCGAAGTAGCTGTTTGTATGGAAACCACCAGGAGCACGAAAAAGGGGTAGACCGCAAAGGTCGTGGTATGACGGTATACGAAAAAGTATGGCAGAAAGGAACCTAGTGGAAGAGTTAGTGCAAGATAGAGAGGGATGGAAGCGGAGGCTGGGTAGACAACAACTTGTTATATGATTGTGTATTGTGACATTTAATTTTTTATGGTACATTACTTTTTTTATAAAAAACTACGCACCAATGTATGTACGATGTAAGAATGTAGCTTACGTAGTTTTAAAAATATCCCGTATATCTAAGTTAGTCATGACCATTAGGAAACAATGCAGCATTGATAAAATGTCACAAAGTTTTTAATTATAAACAATGCCGGCACGTTTAAATTATACGAACGAAGATTATTTAAATTTGTTTAATATTTATGGAGAATGCAATAAAGTGATATCAAGAACATGCGGTAACTTTGCCGCTCAGTATCCACAAAAACAGAAGCCGTTACCAAGTACAGTTAAACGAATAATACAGACTTTTAAAACCTTCGAATCCGCCAAGGCAAAAAATCAAAATCATAAACCTATTGTTGATAATGCAATCATGGTAACTCTCATTTTGGGACACATTATAGCGTACCTAACAATGTCTTTAAGACAAGTAGCGCTGGAATCAGGGTTACCTAGGTGCTCAATACATAGAATACTTCGCAAACATAAGTTTCGCACATACCTGTTTTCCATGATTCAGCATCTAAAAGAAATTGATTTCCCAAGAAAAGTGAGCTTTTGTGAATTTATTTTAACATGCTCTCAAGAGAAAAAAGTATTTTAGGACAACATTATTTAGACGGATGAGACAAATTTACACGAAATGGTCTGTTTAACCGACACAATTCTCATTACTGGAGCGATTCGAATCCCCGCGTATTTAGAAAACAAAACTTCCAATTCAACGTTTTTTGACCAGTAAGAAATGATGGTGTGGTGAAGAAAATTTAATCGGTAAATATCAAATAAGTGATTTGTTAACCGTAAAATATGCACGTTGTATCTTTGTAACTGATGGTTACTTGAATATTTTAAATATATTTCAAAATTTTGAAAATACCTATTTAGAAAACTTGTAGCCGGCCGAGATTAGACAAATCTTTTAACAACATGACGGCGCACCTCCTCACGACGGTTATTTGATCAGAAATCTTTTGCAAGAAGTATTTTATGATCAGTGGATAGCTAACGGTAGACCTTGGATTTTTTATATGTAGGATTGTTTCCTAATGGTCATGAGTGTCATGACTAGAGTTGCTCAATTTGCCCCAACAGCCAGTGGCGAGCGCATAAAAGTTTACACAAAATAAATGGTCAGAAATAAAATATAATACGTGCTCAAACACTTACCGTCTTAAGAGTCTTCCGTGAAATCACAAAGTGAATAATGTCTGTTAAATATCTACAACATTAAATATATTTCCACAGTTGTTTCGGCAAACCGAGTGCGGCGTGAGGAAAAAGTGTGTTTATATGCAGAAAACGAACGTTCTACATCTAGTGACGTTATATTTGCGTAATTAAAATAATCTTTGGAACAACTTAACGGTTCTGTTGACGCACCTTCACAAATTTGTCTTAATGTGCCAAAATCAGAATCTTTCTCTAAAACACTTTCAAACCTTTCTAGAATACAAACATTTTTTGCGTCTTCTACCGCGCATAGCTGTGCGTGAACATGTTGCACTATTTGCAGAGATTCCACTAACGACACCGAAGGATTTTGTAATTTTTCTATTGCCCCCACTAGTCCGAAATAATTGTTCTGACTAGTTTTTAAATCCGTTTAAACCTGACTATCTTGAAATTTCGACTGGGTTTCCTTGATAGCCGCAGTTTCCTTTGGATCGAATTGTAAAACTACGTTCTTAATATTCTCAAAATATTTATGATAATAAAACGCGGCCTGTAACTATGTGTAACGTGTAAGAATAGGTTCTGGTGGCTCAGGCATACGGAGGCACAGTCTGTGAAATTTGCGAATATGTTTTGGGGATTTGTCAAACACTGCTTTTGTATGCGCTATTAAAGCGTCTACCTCAGGATAACATTTTCTAATACTATCTGCCACATGACTGAAAGTATGAATTTTACACGTAATATGTAACAAGTTAGCACAATGCTTTTTAAGAGATTGGCCTACAGAAAGCATGTTTGCGGCACCATCACTCATAAACATCAACAGTTGGTTTGTTCAAATTTTAAAATTTTTCCAATGTATTTAACACTAACTTTGAAATTACTTCAGCAGTACATTTGTTGTACTCGTCTGGAAGCTAATAGGATTGAAGTTGACGATTGATGTGGTTCCATTGTACGTACCATTACATTAACCGCAGAATGTTTTTTACCATCTGTTGTTTCGTCCGCACATAACCACAGCTTTTATCTTTCAACTCCGATTTAATTCTTTTCTCAACATGTTCACGAACAGATGACACAATTCTTTGTAACGATGCCTGACTTGGTAATTTGCAGTCCGAATATTTATTCCAAAAGAAGACATATGCTTCCTTGTCTAGTAAATTAAACGGTAGATTGCATGCAATAAAGGTAACACACAAATTAAATTAAAATTTGTCATAGTATCGTGTGCAATTTTTATTTGAAGAATACTGTTTACTGTTTACGTGACGTAGACAATCCCTTTTGGACCAACACATTAAAGGGATATTACAAACTACACATTGAATTTTAACGCCATCATAATTTAGGTCAGGCATTTCTGCTATAAATTTTGTAACTTTGTCCAACATTGGTCGTTTTCGCGAAGTAGGCAACATTTTTAAAACAAACGTAGAACAAGTTACTCACGATTTCTGGTGTAAATTTAGGAATTTTTTTTTACAGTGAACTACTCCACTTTCTTCTACTTAACAAGAAATTTTAATTAAATTAAATCGCATTCTCGCTACTATTTTATATTAGCTGATCAAGGAGGCTTAGGCTCGGCGCAAATGTAGTTAAAAATACCGCGCTGCATATTCGACCCATCCCATGGCCAGCCCAAGCTGTATTGAAACTATGCTTTGCTGATTCCCCTGTGTGCGGGTGCTGGGTTCAATTTGCGGCGCGCCTTAAAGTTTAACAGATACGCTCGTATGGGAAAAAGTTAAATCACAGACAAGCTTGAGGGACCGTCCTTCCGCAATCTTATCTCTAAACGCAGCCATCCGAACATCAAATATTACCCATTCGAGCAGATATATTACTTCGCTGTTGCGATGAGTTCATCCTCGATTTCTTTCTGTGAACAGGGAGAGAAGAGATGAGGAAAAATCAAATAAAATAAGAACAAGACCAGAAAGAATCTAATGAGTCTTTGTCGTCATTTCGATTCAGTCGTGTAGACGCACGGCGAAATAAAGTTTCCCCCAGGCGGGGCAGGCTAAAAGATACACTAGAATAATTGGTATCCGTTGAAAAAGAGTTGGTAATTGGTTTTAAAATCATTTCACTGCGGTTTCATTTGTTAGTTTCGCGGAACGATAGATTACAGAAACGAAATAGATTGGATTCTCTTTATTCGACAACGAATAGATTTATTTCGTTGAATTTCTTTGAATATGTAAAACCCAACATTTTTACTTCGTTTTCTTCAGTTTTTCCTTGTTTAAAATATTTAAGATCCCCCTCTTCTATATAATTGGAATTGAAAGGCAATTCTTTCGCAACGTGTTAAAGGAAGTACTTTTCTATAACATCAAACAAAGAAATATGAACAACATAGAGTATGCTCGGTAATTCTTGGCACAAAATTAAAAAATACCTATAAACTAAACGCAATATTTCAGCAACAATGAACTTTATTTGAAATGATAAGCAACATATTTATATAAACTTTTACTTATGGTAAGATTCGTATACTCCTAGTCTACCTACTTGACGTAGCTTTCTTCTTACATTGCTCATTGCCACTAGTTTTTGAAACTTTTTGCGCTATAGCCGTTACTATACGTCTGAAGGAATTCAAACTTTTCGCAGCGGTTTTCCTTTTGGAACATCCTCCCTTCAATAATGCCCAATACTTTTCAATGGGTCGGACCTGAGGTGTATTTGGAGCGTTATTTACTTTTGATACAAAATCTATGTTATTTTCTTGAACAAATTCTATGCATTTGGCAGCGTAATGACATGTTGCCATATCAGGCCAAAACAGAACATTTCTATTTTTGATAAAGAGAATAAGCCTCTTGCGTAAACACTCATTTAGGTAAATTCTCCAATTCATTCCCATGTTCATCCATCGCATGCCATATCAGATATTTTTTGAAAAATTTTTTCTTAGGTTTGAATTTTTTTCAATTAGTACGTCTGTATTGGGAGCACAATGATAGTATTCTCTCCCAGGAACACCTTTTAGATCAACAGCATAGTATGTTTCATCATCCATGATAATAACTTTTCCGCTTCCTGGAGGTGCCAATTTTTCGAGAATTTTTCTGCAAGCAGTTTTCGCTCTCGATTCTTGATCGTTAACATAATGTGGGACGCTTTTACATACGTGAGATTTAATTCCAGGTTTTTTAACTTTAACTTCATGTAAATATGAAGGGGACATATTCAACAGGGCAACCGTTTTTCTTTCAGACATGTTGATGTGATGTGATCTCTTTTGTAAAGGACTTTAACACGAGACAGTAACGTTTTATTTCTTGCAAATATTGGCCTTCCTCCTCCCGATTTATAAATTGCAGATTTAGGTACTTCATAGCGTGTCAAAACATTATATATAGTCCTTCTGGCCACCCTTTCTTTCGTAAAATGCCTAATATCTTTCTTGACTCGATTCGCAGAATTTTCAAAGTAGTGACAAATTCTTTTTACGAGTTTTTGGTTCTTAACAGTTCTCATTTCAAAACCACGAATCGTAAGTTTATAAAACTTATGCCAGTTATACACATGAATAGCTAATGACAACCAAAACAATTATTTGACATTTACTTTGACAGTTCGTCATTAAAATACTTAAAACAATGTGTGCCAGGAGTTACACTGCATGCTCTAATAAAAATAATTGTGGAATTTATAAAATATATCGTTAATATTCGTTGTTACAAAAAGTCTTCCGATACGGGGAATCGAACCCGAGCCTCCTGGGTGAAAGCCAGGTATCCTAGCCATTAGATCATATCGAAGGTTTTATAAATTTTCCTTTGATAAATTTGGAATCCTAAAGTATTCTAGGTATGCTTAAGTAATAATCACTATTACATTCTATGCCTATAAAAAATGCAGTACATTACGCATTAAAAACGGTTTTCTTGGCTCGCTAAATTAATCGAAATTATCATTTAAGTTTCGTAGTCGTAAACTGGATATTTTATAGTTTCTTGTGCAACAGGATATCACGCGTGTAAATTTTTAAGACGGTATTTTAATACATCAAAGTAGTCACAAAAGCTATGAAGGTATTTAAAAAATTTTAACATATGATTACGATGTTGGAACAAATAGTATTGAGTTAACAAATACCTTTTTTTTTATTTTGATAGATAAAAATAACAATTCCGGTACCGGGAATCGAACCCGAGCCTCCTGGGTGAAAGCCAGGTATCCTAGCCACTAGACCATACCGGATGTATGCAAACTCAACAAAATCTAAATATTAAACAGATTCATTCATTTTAAAAGTTACATGTCTTCAAAACTATTAATTAATGATTCCTCAGTGAATTGGAAAATTAGTACGGGGTTTTTTTATTAAAAATACTATCCCACACTAATTTTTCAAATTACACAATATTATATTTAACTATTTTAGTATCAAACACATGTTCTGTATAACACTATATGTTTAGATTGCTTGATGCAATTAATTTAATGAACAGGTTTAAACCAAATCTTAACGATCTTTTAAGACAAGGTTTTAGAAAAGAAAATTGCATTTACCTAAATACTTAGTTCCCTTAAAAAATCATTAATAATTCTGGTGTATCGTTGTGTTGTAATAATACTTCAAGTTGAGTAATTCATGACATCTTTGTTGTGCTATACGCTGTTTTCTTAATTTAAATTAGTGTTAATACCTTCATATGAGTAAAATTTCTTCAAATAGAACACCCAGTTTACTTTTGGACCAGAGATTCTTTTCGATCGCATATCTCTAACGGAAAGTTATTAATAGAGCCCGGTAACTGGAGAGCAATCGCATTAATTGTAGTTATTATTTAGTGTAGTGCGTTTTGATTTTATTGATATAGACGTAGTTATTAATTGTAGTTTTTAGTGAACATGTCGAAGGCTAAAAAACCACCCCTTCAAAACATAGTAAATTATTTCAGACTTTCCCGATTTGTTTTACAACGGGAGTAAGATAGTTTGTGATGTGTGCAAAATACATTTGATGTCAAATAAGAAGTGGAACAGTACAAGACACGTAAATTCCGCACAGCATAGAAAACTAAAATTGGGCATGCAACCGAGATGTGCATTTCTTTTTTTTGTAATTCTTATGTTGATAAACTGTAATTTGCCAGTAGGCTTACTCGATAAACAACCGTTTAAGGACTTTTGGGACAAATACAATCCCGAGTTGCAGTTGCCAACGGAGAAAACGACACGTAAGCATGTTGCATTTGTACGCGATGATGTGGAAAAGAAAATGATACGCATATTGAAAAAACAGTTTCTTTGGTTATGTGTTGACGAGACAACAGACTGTAAAAAAAATTCAATTGTAAATATTATGATTCGCATACTAGACCCTAGTAAACCTACATTACCACTGTTACTAGCTAGCCGAAGACTACAAGAGTGTACTGCTGCAGCAATTACGAAGGTTGTACTTAGTACGTTGGAAAAATTTCAAATTTCAAAAGATAAAGTGTTGATGTTTATGAGCGATGGCGCAGCGATAATGCGTTCGGTAGGCCGTTCTCTTCTTGAACATGGTTGCAAGTGTTTACATGTTACGTGTAAAGTGCATGCTTTACATCTTGTAGCAGAAACCATTCGACAATGCTCTCCCGAGGTAGATGCATTAACAGCAAGCACAAAAAAAGTAGTTTTGAAATCTCCCACACGCCTACGATCATTTCACACAGAGTGCACTGGTATTCGTCAGCCACCGGAGCCAATTCTTACACGTTGGGGAATATGGTTGCAAGCAACTTTTTATTATGCTGAACATTTCAAAATAGTAAAAGCTGTTGTTGCACAATTCAATCCTGCCAAAGCTGCAGCTATTAAGGAAAGCCAGTCGAAATTTCAAGATATTTCCGTTGAAACAGATTTAAAAAATATTCGTAGCTACTATAAAAGATTAGCTAACGCAATAGACCAATTACAAAATAGATCGTTGTCATTATTGGAGTCTTTGCAAATTATGGACGGAGTGCATACACAGCTACTGACTATACATGACGCAAAAATAAATCGCGTTTTAGAAAAGTTCGAGAGTGTGCTACAGAAAGATCCCGATTTTAGCACACTAAAACAAATTTGTGATGGTGAATCCAATAATCCACTGACTAAGTACAAAGAGTATTTTAATCATGCATCTATAACATCGGTAGATGTTGAACGCTCTTTTTCAAAATATAAACTCATTTTCTCACCACGGCGAACATCGCTCACCGAGAAAACTGTGGAAACACATATAATGGTGTCGACTTTTTGCCACTCTTATCCATATGATGTTAATACTGATAATGGTGCTTCTAGTTTTACTGTTCGGTAGCCAAGGCTGCTTAAAAGGGTGAGTGTTTCACTACTTTTCACATATTATAATTATGTATTAGTTCTGTTATTTTTTTTCTATTTTCTTACTATTGTTTTTGTATACTAGACAGGTACGGCTATGGCACGGTTCCCTGTTACCTGGCTCTAGTTATTAATAATGAAAGCAAGGATTGTGGGGTAATATGGTAAACACAATATTCACGGCACACTCCGCACCACACAAATTATTAATTAACTCGGGAAGGCCTTTTCGAAGACACCTGGGTCATCATCAACAAACCAAGTACCGATTGATGTGAGAAAAACAAATTTAAATCTACGAATCCCTTGCATCCCCTTCTATTAAAAAAATGTATCTATATAACATGGCTTGTATATGTTATTAATTTTTGAGATATAGGTTACTTATTCTAAAAAATTAGTATTAGATAAACTGAAATTTAAATAATTAAGAAGACTGCAGTATAGACGTTGTTGTCGGCATGCGCGGCTGTTGTCTAATGCAAATTGAATTCCAGGTTGGAACCGCGTAAGAATTGCATTGGTCTGCCAACGTTTTGCTCGCATTTACATAGGGCGTTCTCTAGGCTGCTGCATTTAGTATTGCATGCCGATTCGAGCACTGCAATTTCGACACTCTAAAAATGGGTGAAATTTCACCTCTTCTGGTGACAAACGGAAATTGGGGTAATTTTACCCTAATGCGTCAGAATGAAAGGTAAAATTTAACCAAAATGACACAACTTGTGGAAAACGCACAACAGTCGTTATACATGTTCTACGCATGTGCACAGTGTTCCGTATATCGTGACCAGTCGTGATCGCCAATATGTCATAATCTGGTATTTTTAGTTGTGATTAACGAATTATAAGTGCATAAACTTTAATTCAAAAGGTAAGTAAAGTGTGACTTAATAATTTACTACAAGAAGAAATTTTACAAAGAAATATATACAGTTCCTGGCCATCGAATTAGGACCGCTTAAAAATATTTTGATTTTGGGGTAAAATCTTAAAAAACAATTGGTAATGCTGGCAGTATTATTATTTAATTACATATAACATGCAAGTAAGTATAATTTGAACGTATGTTTATTAATATTTGCTTGTTTCTCCTCTGTGTTTTATTATTTCCTCAATCCTTTTTGGCGTACTGCCAATGTAGCTTTTTATTGTTTTTTTTTTTTAAATTTCGTCGCTATTATGTCATACATCTTCAATATGTTGTTGTAATTCTTCCTTTGTAGTTTCGTCACTTACGATGTTTTTCAAGACGTTCCACACGTTTTGAATTGAGTTTATATCGGGTGAATTACCTGGCTGAGGTAGTACATGCAGATTTTTAGATTCAATGTATCGGATTACACTTTTTACCTTATGACACGGTGCATTGTCTTGTATGAAAGCATATGGTCCTTCAGTCGGATCCAATGAAGTAATATAAGGTATTAAATAGTTTTGTAAAGCTTTTTTATATTATTTTTGTTCCGTTAACGAAATATAGTGGTCCCGGTCCTTCTGTCGTAATACACGACCGAACCATTAGAGATGGGGGGTGTTTAATAGATTTGATCGCACGTGCTTCTTTATAACGCTCTGAAAGACATCGACGAACAAATTGGCTTCTCTCCGTTAGTACTTCTAACCGTGATTCGTCGCTATAAATAATCTAGGAGAAAGTAAGAAAATGTAGAGAATCATTAAGCGAACTATGAGGATGAATTTGACCAAAAATATAGATGATAAATGAAACTTACCTTTCCCCAATCTTCAACTGTACATTTTTCATATTCTTTAGTCCATTCAAATCGTGTCACTATCATTTTAATCCTGGCTTCTTTGCCGGACGTCTGCATTTCAAGCCAGCTTCATGAGGACGTCTACTGACTGTTCGAGCTGATATTTGTATAGTTTCTCCACTAAGAAATTTATGAACACCTTTAGTGGATAAAAAACAATATTTTGTAGCCACATTTACTACACGACGATCATCTCTTACAGTTGTTTTGCGTTTGCCGGCACAGTATGTTCTGCCACTACTTGTACTATGAATATTCTCCTTAATTAATTTCGCGATTCTCAGAACAGTTTGATGTGATACACTTCTTCTTATGCAAATTCACGTTAAGAGAACTCTCCCGTCTCTAGAAGAGCAGAAATTCGTGCTTTTTTCTTTGTGGTTATATCTTTCTTCTTTCCCATTATGATAATAGTTGACCGCGAAAATAGACGCACGCAGGCAGAAATTTTGGGTTAAGTATATTTATGGTGTACTTCTGACTCGTGTTATAATATCAACGTTATATCGGTACACAATGTTGATTTTCACACTATTTTATTATTATATATTATTCTGGAGTGAAAATTTACAACCAAAATAATACATACAGTCCCTGGCCATCGAATTAGGACCACTTAAAAATATTTTTATTTTGGGTAAGATTTTAAAAAACAGTTGGTAATGTTGGCAATATCATTATTTAATTACATACAACATGCAAGTAAATATAATTTGAACATATATTTACTAATATTTGCTTGTTCCTCCTCTATGTTTTATTATTTCCTCAATCCTTTTTGGCATACTACCAATGCAGCTTTTTATCGTTTTTTAAATTTCGTCGCTATTATGCCATACATCTTCAATATGTTGTTTTAATTCTTCCTTTGTAGTTGAGTTTCGTGTACTTACGACGTTTTTGAAGACATTCCACACATTTTTAATTACACTTCAAAGAGTTTTAATTTTATTTGCACGCAAATTAATATAATTTTACGGTAATTTCCGAACGTTTCTTTTGTAAATAGTCTTTTCCACCAATGCTTCTGCAACTAATGCTCTAATGTGTAAATAATAATATTTCTTGTTATTACATTGTGTTATGGTATATCTTAATAAACACACATATGTGGTTACATATAATTTTAATGAACATATGTATGTGCATTTGTGTTGCTTAATTATTTTTTATTATTAATTACTTGGTAAGTCCTAATTTATAGACAACAAATTGGCATTCTTCTCTCTACATATTGTTTGTTTTGTTTGGAACCTAATATACAAAATAAAAATAAGGAACGTATTTAATACCCAATAGAGCATTTCCATGGTTGGATCAGCTGTAAAAGAACATTTATGAAACTTTATCACAACAACAATCACCAGTATTATCATCGTAACAAATTATTGAATATAGAATTATTGGTAAATTGCATTGTAATTTTCCAGCATTTTAATTAATCAAATTTATCGGTAGGATAAGTCCAATATGAAAACTATGAAATATCTCACACCAGCGACCGTATCTTTCACAAAAGGTAAGAGTGTTTAAAATACTAACTAATTATCTTTCTGTTGAACATTCGTTTTAGCTGAAACCAAAGTGCATTGCATCTATGTTGAAAACGAAGAATTACAACCATCTTTTGCTATCAAGTTAATTACCGAGTAAATGCTTGCTTTATCTGCAGCCATTCTTTTGGAAAATATAGCTTGAGAAGGGATTGAAAAATTAGCTAAATTAGAAGTGAGAAATTTGAAATTTTTGGAACGTTTCCTTAAGTATTAAGTATACATATATACATACATATGTAGATACTGAACTACCAATATTTTTATTCCACCCATGGAGGTAAAATTACCCGTATCATACGAGGTGGAACAGTTGCCTCCTATTTTCAAAGTAATTTTCACCCATTTTGTTTAGGATGTATAATCAAACCAGTTTCGTGTGTTATGATTTAATGAACAAGTGTTGGATATTGCGTAGAGGTTTGCAAAACGTACAAAATTGGAAAAGTAATCCGTATTTCCTCCAGTATGATTAAACAACGATCCACCTCGAATTAATAACGTCAGCACTAAATGCGATCATCTTGAATTTTCATCACTTTCCGCTTAACGTCATCATACCACCTGAGTAATTGTAATTACATCTTGTAGACGTTTCTCCCTTTCCGTAAACACAGATCGCCAACATCAGCCATCAGTAGAAACGTCTGATGTCCGTACCTTGCATCAGGGCATATTAAGCGCGGCAGAGCGCAGCCATAGCTCGTATATGCTTCAGGGTCATTGTTCTCCAGTCCCGTACGTGCCGATGTTTGTTCGCAGTACATTTGTGTGCGTGTTTTTACGGTACTACAAATGGGACCGTCGAGAGGGAATTTACGAGCCTCCGATGTTCAATCATCTATCCCGGTCAGCTGCCGTTTACTCCCGGTAAGTACACAGAACGCGACCGAGTACTGCTACCGCAACTACACTGACTAGGAACAGTCAAAGAGTATACACATATATGTATACTTTTTGGTAATGTGTACACCACCGTGCGTAAGTTTTTAACACAGAAGTAGAAATAGAACACTAAGTTTTCGTTGCAGAAAGCCTTAGAAAAACATTGTTAAAGAAGTTAAGTTCAAAGAAAAGACGCAGAAGCCTATACGGATGTCTATTCACTATGTTTTTATTATTAGGTATTGCAGGGATCATAACATATTTCGTAATTTATCACTTATCAGTTACATAATTCTTCAAACTGTGCGCTAAAATAAAAAATTGCACAGCATTTAGGTCACAATGGGCCCATTATGCTTCGTCTTTATGCCGGGGAGCCCTCTAGGCCGTCAGCCAACCCACTGCCTTGGCATAGGTTAGGACCCAGTAAAATCGCTCTAATGGTGGCAAGACGTAGCCGCTTGGCACCCAGCTTAGTCATTCTAATTAACATCAGCACCGGGCACTTGCAGAGTTTCGTCTTCAGCCCCTACATGACAAGTTATCATCTAATCTCGTCTTGTGAAGGTGCCCCTTTAGCCGCCGATGTCCAGTCAGAATCCCAACAGCCATGCGAAGGTCTGTTCTGGACAGTCTCAGGTATCTTAGTGCTGTGGTTGAATTTAGGGTTCTGCACCGTATACAGTTCGAACCCCCCTTGGCCAGCCTGTCCATTTCTTCATTGTCACGATTTCCATTGTGGCTCTTCGGCCATATTACGATGATATTGTTTGTTTCAGAGACTAAAGATAGAGCTCTATGGCAGTCTAGCAGAAGATTCGACGTTATTGGTCGGTTCAATACTGACAAACATTTCAAAAAATTCGGGTGGACATGAATTTCGCCCAGAGAGGGATAATAAATGTGTGACACAAAATTAGGAGCGATTTAAGGTAATGGTCCCCTATATGCCTCCTAAATTCGCCTTTGTTAGGATGTGAGGGACACCAGTTAAGTTCTTCTTTTAATGTTTTCCGATGATGATTGAAAGTGTTGCCAAAGCTCTCGTTATCCACACCCCACTGAAATCCTACTTAACAAATAGAAGCCAATGCGTACAAGTGAACTATAACGGAGAGAAATATCAGTCGCAATGGCTACAAAATCAACAAGGCATCATGCAGGGTTTGATATTAGGAGCATTTCTATTTATGCTACATATGAATGACCTACCAGAAGTAACGCAGTATTACCTCACCATGTATGCAGATGACAAGTCAATCATTATAAAAGAAAAAGAAAATGATACATTGGAAAAGGAAATTGTTGATGCTCTCGGTAAAACAAATAACTGATTTAGCCAAAATAACTTAAGGCTTAATGTAAACAAAACAAATTTAGCAAAATTCTCCCTAAAGAAGAATGATAATATATCAATAAGCTTTGAAAATCAGCAAATAACATCAATAAATAATGCAAAGTTTTTAGGTTTGATACTGGACAGCGCAATATCCTGGAAAGACCAAGTGCATATACTTATCAAGAAATTATCCAGAATGACAATGGGTACGATATCATCCGAAGTTCACGTTGAAGCAGCGTTGTCAGCTTATCACGCATATGTAGGATCCCGGCTGTCATATGGCATCATCTTCTGGGGAAATTCTGTGGATGCTGACAGGATCTTCATCCTCCAGAAGTCGTGTCTAAGAAGCATCTTTAATCTGAAAAAAAGGGAATCATGTAAGAGTGCATTTAGAGAGAATGTACTGCCGCATACATAAAGGTATAGCGACGCAAGTTTTAAAAATTTATAACAAACTGCCATATGAATTTAAGTCATATACACTTAAAGATTTCAAAAAAATCTCAAAGAACTTCTGATTTAAGAATGTTTGTATCATCCAAATGAAATCTTTTTATGAACTCCACAACTGATTAGTAATTTGTCAAGCATACTATTTTCTTTTGTTTTCTCTTTCTATTTGTACTTAGCTAGTACCTATTCTTTCTATTGACATGTTTCATACTTTTTGTATACTATGAAATAAAAGTTTGTTATTATTATTATTATTATTATCATCATCATTTTGTATGTAAGTTTTGAATACACATTTTTAAAGATTCTAATGGTCAATATTGAATTTAACCTAAGATATAATAGAATTCGCATAAACTTCGACATGACTGTGAGAGATTAATTCTGGTTTGCAAATAATATGTGGAAACTAAATGATAAATAATCATTATCGAAAACAGAAAGCAAATCAATACTTTCAAGAATCAACTAAATCCCATAATTTTACAAGCCTTGACTAGTAATGTAGCTATATGATACCTATCTAGTTACAGACCGCCCGAATTGCAGGAAAGTCTTGGAGACAGCAGCAGCAGTAGCCGCAGCCATTCAACCAAAGGCCGCATGTTCCGTTTTCCCAGGGGCATTCAGTCGATCGACGTCAAAAACGACAAAGTTAAATCATGCAAAAGTTTGACGTGCACACGAGCATGAATAAGTATACTTTGAATGTTTACGTTTCATCTCGTTTTACGTTTCGAGGGATACGAAACTTCCAAAGCAAAGAAAAATATCGAGAAAAGTGAGTTCCGTGTGTATCTAATAACATTTTCTGCGTTTTCATTAATATGTACTGTTTATCGAAGCGCTGAATGGTTGAAAAAGTTATTTAAACTTTCGGGCATAACTAATATGGTAAACTTTCCTCGCATTAAGTGGACTGTAAATTTTTATAACGATGATCGTCTTTTACTGTAATATACAAAAATCATTCCAATATACAGCAGTGCAGGTCACGAAGACCGAAAAAATTACAAGTTCACGGAGATTAATTAGTATTAAAAGTAATGAAGAAAAAAATCCAGCTTAAATATATTACACCGCCGGGAATAATTTGATAGAAGCATTATTTGGAAAGTGGCGTAATAATTAAAATTTTAAATAGTGGTTTCTTACCGTAATTAAATTTGATTTAAATATTTTCAATTAAAGTTAAGAAAGAATAATATATAAAAAAATGTTAAAACGGATGGAGAAATTGTATTGTAATTTTAGTGATTTTTATACAAAATCAACAATACACAGTGTTTCAGGAGAAACTACAAATATTTTAGGAGGTGATAGCAATGGTTATTCCAGGTACAAAAGTTTACACAAACATGTGCCCAATTCTTAATAGTTACGGAATGTTACTAAACAAAAAATCTCACAAATGGCTAATTGTATTTATTGATAGTTTACTGTATGAACGATATGAACAATTATTGGCAACAGTTCATAGTTAATATTCAAAACTTACACCACCAAGCTCTGCTGACAATGGAGGATTTAGCTCTTCCGCGGTCATCCTACTGTTCGTTCATGACAGAAAAACTATTCCTAATACGCCCGATAAAAAAGGGCAGTTGTGATGTTCAATACCAATATGAAATTAAAACTGTTAAATATGCTCATAGATTCAAAATGCACAATCGCCCGCTATTTACTATCCAAATCGACGGAGCTGTATCTTTGTAACCATTGAGAATTGGAAACATGTTTATAGGAACTTTTAAACTCAAATTAGTTGTTACTATCACCTCCTAAAATATTTGTAATAACTCCTGAAACACTCTGTACGAACAAAAGTAGGGTTCTACAAATAACCAAAATCCAGCAACAAAAATTAAAATGTATCAATTTTAATCATATTATGTAATGTTTTATAAAGCTTGAACGGAAGCCATATTATGTAGAAAAAGTGCAATGAAGTCAAGAAATTGCCAAGAACAAATAATATTTCCTCAAATAATAGTGTATTGCTTCAAGCGGCCAAAAGACAAAAGAAATTATCAAAGGAACAATACGATAAAAAAATATTAAAGAATGCGTTTCTGACAATTAAACGTCGTAAATCACTATTTTCAATGAAATCAATGTTCACTGGGATTATCGTATCAGTATTGTCAGTACATGGAGCAAAGAACGGTTAGCATATGGAGGTTATCCAAAAATCGCCAACAAACTTTCGGGCTAATAGCGAATTACCTTTTATTCGCAATGTTTTCCCAATGCTCCTTCAAAGTTAAATAGTGTTAGAGTCTTTCATTTAAGCGATTTCAATTTTAGTACATTAGTACTAAAAATCCTAAAACATAGGTAAAATTCTATAACTAAGTTGTTACCCAAGCTACCTCTAAAAGCTATTGACAGAAAATAAATTCACAGCATCGATAGTTATGTATGTGTGTATTGTTATGTTCGACGTTGTATGTACGGCAACAACAGCCTCCGCTGTCAACCTCTGAACGAGGAGGATGGTCAGGTTAGCCACTCGTTAGTAACTAAATATCCCTCTTGCGGAGAAAAATGGAAATTTTCTCGTTACCATTTCCCCCCAGCCAACCGGCCTTGGGGCATTGATGTTGAATATTAAATATAAGTCCAGATAACGACGATTGTAGGGTAACATGGACAAATCTACTCTTCAGTTAATTTTCCTAATCACGTAATTCGTCCAAATTCATGTAGAAATCGTCTAAAATAAGCAACAGCGTAAATTGCAAGGTATTTAAAACAATATTTCATCAATTAAATCTTTATCCGAAAGGTTTAAGTATATTGTTGGAAAATTTTTATGTTTAAAGCTTGTCAGTGACATTTTTTATCATAGAGTCCTCGAAATACAATCCCCTAATTGCGTCACTGCATTCATTCTCGTATGATATTTGCAGAAATAATTTCATTTGATCGAAATTCATCGTAAAAGTTTCTATTTAGATTAAATTATCAACATTGGCTGTGGAATAAAACAATCGCGATTTAAAATAAAAGAAAGAGGAGCGACGCCATAAAATTTTCATCAATCTTTATTCAGCCTTCGTTGAATTAAAGTGTTTCTTAACTCCGATCCCAATTTAAAGTACTCGATTGTGAAACTAAAGTATTTATTTGAAGAGAAAAAGGGTTAAATTTCCAGTACAGGCAGTTTCCTGTAGAGGTTATATAAACAGAGAGTTTATATAACATTAGAATCGTTCAAATTTCAAGATTAGTTACATTTATAATTTTAAAATTCGTTAATTTCGTTTTATTAATTTGGAAATTCGTTATAAAATTGCCGAAAGGGTATCCAGGGATACTCCCGAACCCACTAAAAATTATCAATTTAGTTTAAAATTAGAGAATTTTACAATTTTCCCAAAATCCCCTGAGACAAAACTATTTCAGTATATTCGTATATTTAACCAGTGATGTATACAGCAGTAAAATAACAATACAAGCAAATACAAAAAGAGGTAATGTATATAGTAAACAGGTACATATTGTAGGTATAAATATAAAACATAAAAATAATAATTGTGGGTCATAAAATATAAAATATGTAGGTCACAAATGGTAAATGTAAATAGAGTACAAACTCATTTCAACGTTCAGAGCCCCACAAAGAGCTCCTCCAAGGAGTATAATCCGCATAAAGGCAAAATATTTTTCAAGTGCTTCCTAAATAGTCTATTGTTTAAGTTTCAATATGGTTGGGCAATGTATTATATATTTTGACACTTACTCTCACGTAAGAATTAAATGTTTTTCTTTTCGTAAAATTATGACGAATAAATCCAGGATTGCAAGTACTGTAACTATGGACATCTGAATTGGAGAGATACAGCTCCCGGTGCTCATGAATATAACATGCCGCTAAAAACACATATAAGTAGAGCAACGCAACTGCGCTGAAAGCCAGTGGCGAACGCATAAAAGTTTACACAAAATAAATTAAATGTGATACGTGCTCAAACACTTACCGTTTTAAGAGTCCTCCGTGAAATCACAAAGTGGATAATGTCTATTTAATATTTGTAACATTAGATATGTTTCCAAAGTTGTTTCGGCAAAGTGAATGCGGCGTGAAGAAAAAGTGTTCTTGTATGCCGAAAACGAACGTCCTACATCTTTACGTTATATTTGCGTAAGTAAAATAACGAACGTTCTACATCTTTACGTTATATTTGCGTAAGTAAAATAATTTTCAAAAAACTGTTGAGGCACCTTCACAAATTTGTCTTAATGTACCAAAATCAGAGTCTTTATCTAAAACACTTTCAAACCTTTCTAAAACACAAACATTTCTTGCGTCTTCTATCGCGCATAGCTGTGCGTGAACATGTTGCACTGTTTGCAAAGATTCCATTAACGACACCGAAGAATTTTGTAGTTTTTCTATCGCATCCGCTAGTTCCGCGTAATTGTTCTGAATAATTTCCAAATTTGTTTTAACTTTACTATCCTGAAATTTCAAGCGGCTTACCTTGACAGCCGCAGCTTCCTTTGGGTCGAATTCTAAAATCACGTTCTTTATATTCTCAAAATATTTAAGATAATAAAATGCAGCCTCTAACCATGTTCCCCAACGAGTAAGAATAGGTTGTGGTGGTTCAGGAATACCGGGGCATAGTCTACGAAATTCCCGAATACGTTTTGGGGATTTTACAAACACAGCTTTTGTATGTGCTATTAGAGCGTCTACCTCGGGATAAAATTTTCTGATACTATCTGCTACGAGACTGAGAGTATGAATTTTACATGTAACTAGCCGTTGATTAAGATAGATTGCAGATAATATTTTTTAGTTGCCTTACAAAAATTCCATTAATGTAAAATTTAAACATTCTAATGCATAGTACAACCAATTTCCTATTTTACCACTCTATTTTCATCTGAACTTGATCTAAAGTTATGTCAGCCGCGTACCTGCGAATGTGTGTATACCTGATCGATTTTTCTAACTCGCAAATGAGTTCCATTCGACAAACTTTTAATGTGAGCGTGTATTTGTATTTTTGTGTGTATATGTGTATGCATATATTGAAATCTCGCAAAAGCTCGACACTTACCTACGTGTGTGCAATTCCATCCCAATATCGGTAACCTTGATCGCCGCTCTCGGCACCAGAATGGAGTAGGGTTGCCTAGCAACCCCGGAACACCCATCTAGCATATTAAAACATGTGTACGTGACATATTTTTGTAACATTAGAGTGATTTCATGTAGCAGGATGCGTGAATAGGAGCCTTTGAGAGTTTCATAAAATTTGTCGGATATATTTTATTTGTCTGACATTTATATTATGTTTATATACCGTTTTCAAATTAAATGCGAAGCAAAGTACCACAAAATTTGAAAAATAAGTTATTATGTGAATATAATGTATGTACTTTACAGAAAAAAAAAGAGCGTAAACCACTCGCTAGGTATGCAGTACGTGTAGTTTCGGTTGCATAAACAATCGAAGATTTATGGAGTTTATGGCCAGTTGCGTCGACACGAAATAAAATTTAATCTTGAGTTAAGTTAAAACGACTGGTGGAATGTGACAATTGCAGTCAATGAAGTAGAAATATTGTCACATTCTATTTATTGTTCGACTTAATGTTGTATACGAAGTATGCTCATTCAATAGATGTCGCTAAATGTACTCGGTCGACTAGTAAGTAAGTCGCGCTGAGCATACAAGGCAGAACGGATACGATATAGTCCTCTTTCATAGCTCATAGCACCAGTAGGTACATACATACCTCTCATAGCACTTATGGCTCTATGTGTCACACCACGTTTTATGTAATAAACATACTCCAAATAGTTAACTAGTGTTTGATATCACCAACACAACATGGCGCAGCCAGTGAAAGTTAAAAAAGAAAAGAAGAAAAAGAATGGAGTACTTAACGTAGCCTGAAACTATGAAGATGGAAGGAGATATAGGAAATAATTAGAAACGATTTAAAGAAAACTGGACAATTTATGAAATTGCGACCGGTTGTTCTGAAAAAAGGAAAGCTGTTCAAGCTGCAACATTATTACATTGAGTGGGTAAAGAAGCTAGGGATATTTTGTCTACAACAGACATTACACAAGAAGAAAGAGATGATCCGGAAGCTATTTTAAATCAATTCGATGATTATTTCATCCCAAAAACAAACACGAGTATTATCAGTATTATCATTATCACATTTTCTTAAAAATCATCTATTTCTATAAAATGTTTTGTCATTTTTATCATATGATACCAAATACGATCGAGGCCTATTTTTATCAATTTTTAATATTTTTCCTGGTTCCCACAATTTATCTTCCCCTTGTACTCTTTCATTTTCATGCAAAGGTGGTAAAATAGCATTTTTATCAAAACATTTCTTTTGGTTTTGTTGTTTCTTTCGTAGCACGTGATTATAATTGTGTGATTTTGGTATCAGTAGTTTATCAGAAATCGGGATGTTACATTTGATTTTTCTTCCAAAGAGAATTTCTGCTGGAGATGATATAATATGATCAACTGGTGTCGACATATATTCTAATAACACTACGTATGTACATGTCTTTATTCTCTTCTAAAGAGAAGTTTTTTAACCGTTTGAACGTGCCGTTCGATGAAACCATTGGATTGTGGAAAATGGGGCGTGCTTATTCGATGTGTAATTTCCCAATCTTTTAAAAAATTTTGAAAAGCTTCGTTAACAAATTGAAGTCCATTATCGGTATATCATATCTTATCATTAAATTGAAAGAAATCATCTGCTACTATTTCCCAAGGTCGATTTGCAATTTCTCTATTTATTAGATGTTTTTTAGAATTTGAATTTCGGAATTTAGCACAAGTGTAAAATTTTTTTATGCGATCTGTTATTTGCTGAGTCATAAAAGGCCAATAAATTAACTCTTTTGCTTTTAGTGTTTTAGTGATTCCCATATGATTGTAGTGCAGTCTATTTATCATTTTGTTTCTTAAAGACTTGGGTCTATTATTTGATTTCCTTCAAATAAAACAACCCTAATTTCATTTATTTCTGCTCGTACTGACCAATATGGCTTTAGTAAATCATGTACTTTTCTTTTGTTTTCGGGCCAACCCTCTTTAATAACTACAACACAACACTTCAACAACACAACACTTAACTCAAGATTAAATTTTAATTCGTATCAGTGCAACTGGCCATTAGGTTCCCATTTAATTTGAAAAAGATAGTACCTACACATACATACTTAGCAAGAAAATGGTACACGGCTTTACGAATTATTTGGACTGGATGTAAAAGAAATGCTCAACAGTTACAATAATAGAAATTTTTAATTTGTTTAGAATTGGTTTATATTTAGTGGTTTATATACATATGTATTTTTAAATAAATTCTTCACCTACAATAGAAAACTTGTATTGCTTTTATCCATTACTCTTGAAAAAAAGTTCTGAAAAGTACGTATAGGTACCAGTAATAGTTGATGGTGTCGTAAATGGGAAGGCACGGACAGCTATTCGATTTCCTCGTGTATTTCCGTTGCATAATACAAGTCGCTGTCCACGTCCTCTCATTTACGTCATCACCTACCGCTACTGATAAGTACTGACTACACAGAAAGAAAAACGCTGTTAAATTTAACAGTTTTAACACATTTGGGAGTTCCTTGGGGACCACTCTATTTTGGAAGTGAATTTGCGACTCAACTTCTCAAAAAAGGTGTAGCAATGTATTTAAATTTCTACATATTTTTTCTGAAATCTATTTCTATAAGTAAGTATGTAAATTTGCACTTTTCTAGATGTTAAACTTAACGAAATAAAGTAAAATGCTACACAGTTCAGTTACATTTCAGATATTGAATCGTTAATACTACTTTTACACCTTCACTTTAACATCTTGGAAGATAAAAAATATAAACGTCAATCTTAATTAAACTACCAAAAGGGGTTAAAATATCTCAATTTCTTGTCAGATATAACTCTTTGCGGTATATCCGAAAGATATTCTCAATTTGTTGTTTACATTCATTTCCAATAGCAAAATATTATGCGCATGTAGTTTGGAAATTTTATGGAATAACATTTGTTATGAAATTAAAACACCGCTGAATGATTATGCTAATGGTAACGTATAATGCTAAGCGAATACATTTAGCATGTAAAATTGAAATAGATGAATTAGGTAGCATAACACAAACATATTCAAATTGTAAATATAAATAAAATAATATAGAAGCAGTTCAAAAAACGGTTGAGGACAAACATTATTAAAGTTAAAAGAGCTTCATTTAAAATATGTTACTTTAAGAGATAACTACTTTAAAATAGCTTCATTATGAGTAGTTTCAAATGATTGAAAAAATTTAGAAGCGTTTCACATCATTTATAATAATAATAGTAATAATAATAATAATAATAATAATAATAATAATAATAATAATAATAATAATAATGATTAACTACAAGTACATGAAGTCAACAAATTCCTTAAACAAAGAAATACGAGTAATATACACGAGGATGGTATGATAAATACCTGTGTTAAGGATGACAACGTAATTGTTTTGCATTCAGCAAATTTATTTCTCCTTGTAGTTCTATACATTTAGTCCGGTGATGTTCCAACTTTTTTAAGCCATCCAAATAATGGGATCGAACTCTGCAAAATAGGCCTCCGTTTTAGTATTTGACGTGAACCGCTTTCCTCCAAGACATTTTTTCAAGTTTGGCAAAAGAAAGAAGTCATAAAAGGCCAAATCTGGCGAATATGGTGGATGGGGCTCCCATTCGTACCGTAACTGGACTAGTTTTGCTGTCGCAATTATCGATGAGTAGGCCGGGGCGTTATCACTGCGCATCACGCTTAAACATCTTTAAACGTTGCTTTGAAATTTTCACCCGATTCCGTTTTTGATCAATCGCCAGCAGATCCCATCTCGCCGATAATTTTCTCATGCTCAATTTTTCGTGAAGGATGTTGCACACGCACAAATGTTTACCATATTAGCAATCTTTCTAATTTTTGCCCGGCGGTCTGCTAATACGATATCATGAACTTTATTGATCATATCGTCTGTAGTCACCTAAGTGGGACGTTCCTCATCAAAGACGGATGTTCGGCCACCCTTAAATACATTAAACCACTATCTGATGGTCATCGAAGGTGCATGATCCCTATAAACTGCATCCAACTTCTCCTTAATTTCTGCATTCGTTTTCTCATAAAAAAAGAAAAATTGAATCACTGACCGGTATTGTTCTTTTTCCATGATTCCACAAATTCATAAACTTGCTCACTTTCAACAGCTCTCAAAACAACACTACGAAATTTTGACAGACGTCGACTGAAGAATAGTACTCACTGTTGATAATGTAAATTTTGATACAAAGTGCCATCTGTCTTCAAACACGAATACTTCTTACATCATCCTTGTATATACAATTTTAGTAGAACCTTTAATAAAACAGATACTTCCACAAATTATTCGAAGAATACGAAGGGACAAAAATACAAGTTTCAAAAACGCTTAAAACCAAAATAACTTGTATACATGCAAAAAGGGATACATATACATATATTATAAAATAGTAATCTCTTATATCACTGAAAACGAAGAAGCAAGGCAACATATTCATAAATAACACTGTTTCAAGAAATAAAAGCGCTTGATTCTCACGAATGAATAGAAATATTACATCTTATTTACATAAATCTAAAAATCGTCACGGTTTTATTCCAAATCGATCAACTAATGCTGCTTTATTTAATTTAATTACTAGCATTCATAAATCTTTGGTTCTGGGACACCTTGTGTGGCAATGCTAATCGATCTGTCGAAAACTTTCGACTGTATTAATCATTCTATTTTATTGCATAAGTTAGAAAGGTATGGTATCAATGGAGTAAGTCAAAAGTGGTTTAAATCATATTTAACTGATCGCCAGCAGAGTGGTTTGTGGTGGTGTTCGTTCGGATAAGTGTAGTCTTGCTACAGGGGTGCCTCAAGGATCTATTCTCAGACCAACTTTATTTGTGATCTATATGAATGATTTACCAACTTCATTAGGCTTGGATTCAAATTTAACCCTTTACGCAGACGATATCAGCATCGTTGTCTAGCAATTTTAATGAGTTTTTTCAACAAGTAAATAGTATTTTTATCATTGTTCAAAATTGGATGTATAAAAATCAATTGAGACTAAATTCTGATAAAACAGAAATTATTTTATTTAACAGAAGGAGGTATAATACTTCTTGTTTTTCCTTAAATAATCAACTTACCAAATTAACTCAATCAACAAGACTGAGTTATCACGAGCTTGTTATGCTTTATATAATTTAAGGAGGAGTTGCAGTTTCAACATTTTAAAAAGTTTCTACTATTCTAACTTTTATTCTCGAATGACTTATGCAGTTATTCATTGGGGAATGAGCACTACTGCGACAGGAGTCTTTATTTTACAGAAGCGAGCCATAAGATTGCTAGCAGGGCTCAGCTGGAGAAGTTCCTGTAAAGAAGCCTTTAAAGAATATGGTATCTTAACCTTTTATGACGCATATATTTATGAAGAGCTATGTTTTGTTTATAAGTACCGCGATGAGTTTGCTACTAACTCATGGCATTTACACAACACAAGAAATGTGAATTATCTACCACCACCCAAACACAAAACAACCACTTTTGAGAGATATTTGAATTACACTGGATGCAAGTTGTATAATAAATTGCATACTAATATAAAATAAATTAATAATTTTAAGATTTTCCAAAAACAGGTAAAGCGTTATCTTTTATGCACCAATTGCTATTCAATCAATGATTACATTAATGCAAACGTATAGTTGCTTATATATTTATATCTATATTTTTTTGTTGTTGCAATTATCTGTGACGAGTTTCGTTGGTATTTGTTGTGCTATTATTCCAAATAAACGTATATCATTTTTATTGTTAATGGTCGCCATAAAGTTTTGTTTCCAATTCTTAGGCTAAAGTATTGCTTTAATACAAAAAGTGGTATTCTTAAACAAACTATCTAGATAAATACCCAATAAATTTTGCAACTGCAACTAATATTAAAAATTTGGTTATTTAAATTACCCCTAACAAAAAACTATTTTCATCTAAAAAATGCTTTTTGTTAGACAGTGGGTAAACAACAGGCGTTCTGGGCCACTTCAAGGTCGCGCTTTTAATGGAAGTTTGACTGGCGCCTCGCGCTTTTAATCCGCGGGTGATTTCGCGGAATCGAAGTTTGATTAGCGGCTCGCGCTTTTAATCCGTGGGTGATTTCGCGGAATCGAAGTTTGATTAGCGGCTCGCGCTTTTAATCCACGGGTAATTTCGCGGAATCGAAGCCACAGGTACTTTTAATTAGCGGCTCGCGCTTTTAATCCGCGGGTAATTTCGCGGAATCGAAGCCAAAGGGACTTTTTGATTAGCGGAAGCCGTTCAGAAGCCCTTCAAAAGCTGTTCAGTAGCCGTTCAGAAACCGTTCAAAAGCCGTTCAGAAGCCATTCAAAAGCCGTTCAAAAGCCGTTTAGAAGCCGTTTACAACGGCCCCTTGTAGCAGGTATCTGTTGCAAGGGGCCGTTTAACAGATTGCGTCATCGGCCATGACGCTAGAAAAATTCCGAGAACCGCGTCATTGCGAAATTTTCCGCGGATGGAATTCGATTCCGCGAAATTACCCACGGATTAAAAGCGTGAGCCGCTAATCAAACTTCGGTTAAAAGCCCGATTAAAAGCGCGACCTTGAAGTGAACGCCAGTTGTTTACCTGCTTTAGACATATGCAGAATAATCTTATTTGCATTCAAAACATTTTCAAACTCACGTTTCACCCATTACGCGAAGAACTGATGAACACCTTGTACAACCTCGTATAATTGTGTTAAGCCATAACGACAATATGGTAACATTAGATCGTGTGTGAGGAAAGATGATCAAGTTTTATTCCATTACGGTGAACTGCTACTGCCCATAGCTCACCGTCTAGGGAATTGCTATCTTCGAAGTAGGTTTGTGATAGAGTAACACTTCCTAGCGAACTTTTTTCGAATGAGTATTAACTCAGACAATAAAAGTCAACGTTTATGCGTTATTCCCACTGGAGAATTTATGCTCACACACCTGATGCCAATATATTTTTAATACTAACTCTAACCGATGATATCGGACATATTTTTATTTACCGCTTCTACTTCATTTCATCGAGCTTTTGGAAAAAAAAAAAGAAGAAAAAAAGAACCTGTGTTCGAACTAAAGTATATATTTAATAAGATACGTTAAATACAACAAATAATTGTTAAACGTGAAAAGCTAATAAGCTAGTTTTATTTATTTGAATTTGATTTTAACAGATATTTATTTAGCAAATTCTGTTGTGGCAAAACTTCTCTGTATCTATTTATAACAAATAAATTTGCTTACACAAGCTCCTAAGTAATTTTCTTACAGCGGGAATGGTCCTGGGGGAAATTTTTGTCAAAGGTGAATATTCACTCAGCTGCGAATGGAAGGGAAGGGAATATAAATGCAGAGATTTATGAATCTCAATGAGTTAAATGTAGAATAAACTTTTGCTCTTAAAAATTGCATCTACCCATGTAATAAGACTGCCGTTGGTTAATAATAAAGCAAAATTCCAGCCCAAGAAATTCAGATTTTAAGCAAGCAAGATTTATAAAAACCATTTTAAAATGAAATTAACCGTTGCAAATTGGAATTTTTGCATTATTGTCATATATTATTTTCCGAAATGCTACACACTCGTATATGTCATGTAGACATAAATCGTACATGAATCATATTTTTCAATTTCAAGAAGTTATAAGTTATAAGATATTGTACGATTCGTTGCTAATTTGTGCACATGTCGAGAACCATTATTGTTTGAAATCGCGATAGAACGTCAAAATATGCATAAAAAAAAATAGTTTTAAATGTCAGATACGATGCATCTATTCACAATTTTTGCAAAAAACGCGAAATGTCATAGGACCTCAAACATGATATTATTTAAAATCATTAAATTTAATAAATACAGACAATTATAAACCGCATAGGTTTTTTGCAAGAAGAACTAGGTTATAATTTAGGGATTTTAATGTTTTTTTTTATATAGGATGATTCAAATTAGCGGCCACTATTGCTATTTCAAGGGAACAACGCATTTAAAACTAAAACCTGTATTTCGACGCTATGCATCAGCATTGTAGAATTTCATTTCATAATAACAATAAATAATAATCGCATGGAGAATAAAAGCGTGTCTTAAATCACCCTCTATCGAAGGGAAATTAGTATGCCGAAGTTTTCTTGGTCAAAACTGGGGTCTTAAGCCTCAAATGACCTTTTGGTCCTATACGGCAATAATCAGACCCATGATCACCTACGCCTCTCTAGTTTGGTGGCCAAAAATCTCTCAGAAGATTGTGCAACAGCAACTTCAACGTATTCAGAGACTTGCATGTCTCAACATCACAGGAGTGATGCGTACTTGTCCCACAGCAGCTCTAGAGGTACTGCTGGGAATAACGTCGCTTTACATCCACATTCAGAAGGAGGCTATATCGAGTGCCCTCACTCTTAGTAGAACAAGGGATTACAGCCTGGGGATCTTAGGGGGCACCTCAAAATCATTGAAGATCCCAACATAAACTATCTAATGTATACTGCAAAGGACATGATCCCTATGCAATACAATTTTGATCAGCCTTAGAAGGTGATCATTGAAAGCCGTACTGAGTGGGCATCCGGTGAGACTCAATGCGAAAGGGGTATCCTGGAATGGTACACAGACGGCTCGAGAATAGAAGGTGTTGACAGATGTACGCATTAGTGGTCCTAACTACCACCTAAAAATGCTTACAGGACCTCACACCAACATATTTCAAGCAGAGATTTCTGCTTTAAACCAATGCGTCATAAAGAACAGCGCAACTTTCTCATAATTTATTTTAGAACAATACTTTATGGTTTTTATATTAGAATATACGGGGCGTTGCATTTAGGAAATAATAAATTCTGTATTTTTAAGATTTTTTAAAATGCATCATTCAATCGTTTCCTTATTAACTGTACTTTAATAAGAAGTTGAATTTGCTAATTTAATCGAATTCGTAGGACTAATATTAAATTAAATAGCAGTAATTGTTCGCAAATTTGAACCACTCTACATATATAAACAACATTAAATAGATTCAGCCACATCGAAAAACAAAACACCTTTGTATCTTTGTTGGTAGTAAAATCTTCTTGCCGCCTACTGGTTCCGCAGTAACTTAATTTAGTACACCTGCAAAGTACAACCTGCTCCGTCAATGAGTCACAAATGCGTGGTGATAACGGAAAGTAGCTTCACCATCGTACAAAGTGGGGGGGGGACCAGGTTGATTACCCTTGGTCTTGTGGGTGGTTTGTTTACGAGAATTACGTAGTGTGATCTCAGCAAGGCTGTGTAGATCGTAGATGTACACCACTACCAAACTCTTCCAAGTTCGAATCCTTTTTGTAAATACCTAGATGTTTTGATAGCTGTAGATGTATTGTAACATCTCGGCAGACATATATATTTATACAATTATTATACATTATATTTATTAAATATATGTCTGTTGAGATGTTACAATACATCTAGGTATTTATAAAAATGATTAGAGTTTGCAAGGGACTGTGTGGTGTAGTGGTAGCGCCCTCACTCGGCAAACGGGAGTCGTAAGTTGGAATCCTACTGGCGTCTAATAAGATTTTTATTTCATTAGGTTATATTTGATTACATTGGTAAAATCAAGGAAATGTCGATTTTTCTTGAAAAGGTCTGTAATTTACTTTTACAAACAATGCACATTTACGTACATATTGTAATGTTATAATTTACAACATCGAACGTAGCTGTCATTAGCGGCACGTATAGTGAGCTCAGTGTCCACTCGTTTAACGTGAAAATCCGTCTGGCGGCTATTAACTCTTTTTCAGTAGCTTCTACTCTCTTTATGGCCTCCTACTGATGAAGTGGGGGTACTACAAGACTAATTTAAGTCCAGTCAACGACGAACATGGGGTAACGGATAAGTAACTTGTCTTCTATTCTTTTCCTTCACATTTTAAATCTTCAATTTTCAGTAAATTCTTTAGCATAATTTTGAAAATTAAATATCGTTCATCAAGTAATCGTCTTTTTGGTCAGTAAATTTTAATATTATAAAGTTGTTAGTGGCGTTAAATGTCATAAAGTTGCATAGATTGAGTCTTCCAGTTGCGTCCCTGCATGGCATGCGTTATGCTATGCATTAAAATAAGAGTATTCGTTGGAAATTCATTATCAAATTATATTTCGAAAAGTATAGTTATCCAAATTAGCTGTGTTTAAACAATCGCTATTGCGATTAAAATAAAGGAGGCGAGGCACGCTAATTAATTTCTCACTTTGAGTCAAGATATTCATCCAGGTAACACGTGTTTGGCTGTATTCCCATTTTCTAAGCGTTGAACGTTTAAATTGCACCATAAATACGAAGTAACAATCAAGTTTGATGGAATAGACAGGTTTCCAGTAGGTAACATGAACAAAAAGTTTATATGGGATCATCATAATTCCAGGTTAGTTTTCTCTTTTCCAGCTTTAATTACTCACAAAATTTCATTATTTGATATCTATAGTCTATTTTTTAACTAGATAGACCACCTTTAAATTTGCGCGCTAAAAGCACGCCCTGTAATTGGTGTATGCGAAATCCAATTCACACAAGGAAATTTTGCAATATCAAACGTTCGTGTTTACCACTACTGATGTTAGCTTGTTGAGGCTATAATCGTGTCTGCTTTTAGTTTGTCTTCCTACTTTTGATAAAAAAGACAGTTCAGAGTTTTTACACATTTTGCGTACGTAATGGATTCTGCACCAGGAACAAGTAAGGATTTCAACATGTCGCCCCCCAAAGAAACGTACGGCCTGAGGATACTTTTCTCTAACTGAGAAGGATACTGTTGTAAACATGTACAAGAAGTGAATTTTGGATAAACAATATAAGTCTATGAGAGCGATTACATACATATATTATCCAATGTAGCTTTGCTTGTTTAGAGGAATTTGTAGAATTAGTGTCTACAACATAATTAAAGAATATAAAACCAAAGGGAAGGTGTCTTCTCCAAAACATAGCGGTGGTCGACCCTGCCTGCTTGCCACATTTGATGAAAATACAAAGACTGCACGACTGTACGACAACTAGTGCATTGTTTTTTTTTTACAAGAATGAAACACTTACTATGGACGGGGTTTTAGGGGCCATCAGAGATCGTAATAATATTCCAAGAATGAGCCGTTCATCTTTGTATACATTTTTTAAAAATATTAACTTTAGGTGACTTTTATATATGTTTGAATAACGTTATAAATACATATTGTATGGTTTTATAGGTATATGAAAAGAGACAGAAAGAGCTTTCTTATTGAAAAAGAGGAGATGGAGGCGAACATATCTAAAGACTATTAGATTATATCGCTCAGAAGGTATAAAAGTATATTATTTGGATGAAACGTGGCTGAACCAAGGTCATGCAAAAGGAAAGGTTTGGGTTGATACAAGCATCACAAGTCACAGGCAGGCATTTATCGTAGGGGTTTTGTCCGGTTTGAAACATCCTGCTAGAAAAGGACACCGTTTAATAATTCTCCATATTGGATCGGAAGATGGGTTTGTTCCTGACGGATTGTTAGTGTTTGAAGGGAAGGAAACCTCCGATTATCATGAGGACATGAACAGTAATGTTTTTGAAGAATGGTTTGCCAAAATGTTACAACAATTGCTCGACAATGCAGTGTTTGTCATGGATAATGCTAGTTACCACTCGCAACAATTAGAATATGTACCAACCACTACAGCGAAGAAAGTTATACAAGATTAGCTGCGATTGAAGAATATTGAGTTTTCGGAAGACATGGTGCGGTGAGAATTATTGCATTTAGTCAGAATGAATAAACAAGCCCATAAAAAAGATGTTGTTGATGAAATGGTCTCAGGTGCAAAAAAATTGGTTTTAATTACTGCCTCCATACCATTGCGAACTTAACCCAATAGAGCTGATCTAGGCTCAAATAAAGAATGAAGTTGCTGCAAAAAACACGGCATTTAAAATGCAGAAGTAAAACAATTGTTGTTAGATGCTATTAAAAACGTGACAAACAGCAATTGGAAGAAATGTGTTGAGCATGTATTAAAAGAAGAAGAAAAGATGTGGGCGTTGGACGGGCTGATTGGTGATGTCATGGAGGAACTCATAGTTTCAACTAGGCCAGATGGCGATAGCAAAAATGTTTTAATTTTTCGATTATTTTAAATTCATTTCTTGTGTGTTTATATTGTTTTGCACTACTTTTCTTAATATGTAATTGTTGCTTGCTTAACTTGGAAAACTATACTAATAAAATATATCTATAATTTGCAGCATTTATAATGTATTAATTATACCTACATAATTAAATCAAAATACAGAACTACCTTTCTTGTATAATTAAAATAGATGAGTGACGTCATTCGCATTTTTAAAATTCGAACCACAAAAGTTACTATTTGTGACTGTGAAACGGGTTTTCTAGGTGGTCTATCTAGTTAAAAAACAGACTATAGTTTAACTTAAATTGCCGAAAGAGTGTTTAGGACACTTTGGCACCTTGAGACTGCATAATTAATTAATTAGTTACATAATTGGGAAAAAATTCCTTTTTTTAAATAATTTGCCACGTTTAAAACATTATATAACAATATATAGCTGGTAATGTAAGAATTTTGTTCCGTTTAAATAGATCAACACAAGATTCTCTAGCGCTGCGATTGAATATTGATCTGAAACACTTTTTTTCAAGTATAAAGATTTTATTCGAATTACCCCAAAAGATCACACCTTGTTCAAAAATGAAAATCTCAACAAATATTATGTTATACGTACTCTCTGAAACAAATTCATCATTAAAAATTTTTGAAATCAATGACAAACTTTTTAATATAATCCTATTTATTCGATATTAGCGTTAAACATGTACATTTAACGTGGAGTATGCGATATTAAAATCGTAAATACGTAATATTTTCCTTTTACGAAGTTCTGATGTGAGAGGGCAAAATAAATTCAGTGGAGTTTTCTCGAACGCGCGGCGCTTAATCTGAATTTCTTTTATAGCAGTAAAACAAAACGCGAACAGTATAAACAAAGGAGCGTGGAAGGCGTCTGCGAATATCATCCATCCGTGCTCCGGTAATTTCGTACATAACTTGCTTCATCGTCGCTATATGAACCATGTTTGGCGTTGAGCTGGTTACTTGGCAACCCCTTTGCATCTATCTGCATGTAGTCCAGGAATCGCCTTCACCCTCTCCGGCTCGACCTCAACAAGCGGCTTCGGCATCCAGACGTGCCGACAGTAGCGTACCTCTAGGAAGTAATTTTATGATGACCATTGTCATAAATATAAAATTTATCAAAAGTGATATCAATTTAAGCATTAGCATAATATTGATACACTATTTTGATCAGCGATGCAAGGATCAAACAATGGTCAGCAAATTATTAATTTTTGTAAACCCATGAAGTAGTAAGTATATAAATATTATGTTAAATATTTACATCGGAAATATCAGCTCCCACTTTAAAACGTTTAGGGTATTCAGTATAGCTACCCGATAGAAATGATATTCCCTCTAGCGGATAAAAGCTATTTTTCGTAGCCAAAATTTGTGGGTATTAAATAATTTAACTCCAGCCAATGATGATCTTGGTGGATCGAAAACGAAACTACTCTTCTTTTTATTCTTCTCGTTTTATAAATCTTCAAAATTATTGTAAAATTCTCTTGAAACAAACAACAGGGTAAATTCAAAGGTATTCCTAACATTATTTCGTATATTAAATATGTTTCTTTAAGGTATCTTTATTTTTTTTTATTATTCATTCTCTCATGCTACTTCAAGAAAAATAACTTCGTTCGTCAAAATTCCTCGTTAGATTATATTTGGGTAGATATCATCAAAATTTGTTGTGGAGAGAAACAATCGCTATCGCGATTAAAATAAAGGAGAAAAGGGACACCAATAAATTCATCAATCCTGGTTAAGCTTTCTTCGAGTTAACTAATATTCGTTAATTTCCATTTATTGATATGAAAATTAATAAAAATTTGCTGAAAAAGTACCAAAGAATACTGCCGAATCCCACAAAAGAGTTAAAAATTTAATTAATTTACAAAATTCCAATTTTTTTTAACAATTTTCCTGAAATAAAGCACCATCAGAAAAGTATGTTTACAACTGGTTTGCAGAATTCCGTCGTGGTTGTGCTTCCGTCAGTGATGAATTTCGTAAAGGTCGACCAAAATCGGTTGTTGTTCCAAAAAACTTCGATGCTGCCCACAATATGTTTGAGGAGCATCGGCACATTCGATTTTGCATGAACATTTAGGTGTGAAAAAGGTTTGTTCCCGATGGATTCTGCATAATTTCACTCAAGCACAAAAAGGCTCGATTCAAATGATGCAAGGAAGTGTTCAAAAAATTCGATAGAGGAACAAAATGCGCGTACAATATCGTAACAAGTGACGAAACTTGGATATATTCGTACGAGCCAGAAACTAAACACCAATCAACTGTTTCGGCGTTGCCAGATTAATCGAATTCAACAGAAGTTGTTCGTTCACGAAGCACCTCCAAGAAAATGTCGTTTTACTAGACATGTCTCAAGCATCGCTTTGGGGGTCGAAGAACAGTTAATGCTGAATGATACGCAACAATTTGTTTGCCAGAAGTCATCGATGAATTCAGGAAGAACAACCGGCAATGTTGCATTATCGTTTATCATCACAGTATCATTATCTCATACAACACGTCAAACATTGATTATTTGAAGGAGAAAACATCGAATTAATGACTCATTGCCTATATTCACCTGATTTACCGACTAACAACTTCTTTTTGTTCCCGAATGTCAAACAAAAAATGCGTGTACAGTAATTTTTATCACCTCAAGAAGCTGTTGAAATCTTCAAAAACCATGTTTTGGAGACACCACCTTCAGAGTGGACAAAATATTTCGTGAATTGGTTTGAACGCATGCAGGGATGTATGAATCTTAATGAGAAACATTTAGAAAAACAATAAAACGATTTGTACCAAAATTTTGTTTGTGGACACGATGTATAAAATTTATTTTGATATCAGTCTCATTAGATCAAGTTTGATGTGAATTCATATAAAATAAAATGAAACAACATCCAATATGGGCCTTTCCATTTTATAACTAAAATTGTTTATAGCTTCTCTTCATACTATCCAAGCAATAACTTGCTAGTACATCAAGCCCATACTTCACTTATCATTGCCTCACTCGCTTGTTAGAAGTGTTCACATTGCTCATCGCTAACATTTCGTTTATTTTGAAAACAGAAATGTAAATTTTAAAAGATATTTTATAACCGAGATTATAAGAACTTATCACTGTACCCAAACTAAGTTGTGGTGCACAGAAGAGCAATCTAAGATGAGATTAAAAAATGGAAGGAAAACCAAAAGAAACAAGGACCAGGACAACGTTACGCGAAAAGTATCCAACTTTGCCAAAGACGTCGTAGATAATACTATCTTCTAGCAAAGAGAATCCAAAAATACTGGCAGCAGAATTACTGACAGCAAAAGCGGCCCAAAAATTTTAATGTTATGCAAACTAGAAAAACTGAAGATCAGCTCTAAAATCTGCATATGTCAAGGTTATGTAGAGGCGGCAATCCACGTACTATGCAAACGTTTTGCCATCACTTGCAAACGACACACCTTGCAGCAGGACTTTTTAGCCCACTTTTTAGACCCACTGAGCTGAAGGACGAGGATCCTGGAGTAGTTACAAGGTTCATTAAGCGTCATTTAGTAGTGTGCACGTTAGATTTTATGTTGCATGATTGGTGACACTGATGTAGAAGTTCTCAATGATACTAGTAGGAATATAGACGCACTATAAACTAATTTCAGTCAGCTATAAAATATATACTTTATGAATACTTGCTATTGGGAAACATCTTTGTTGAACAGTAGAAAAAAATGAATTTCTGGCTATATACAGCAATAATCAGGTTTGGTATCCAAAAACAACTCAGAAGACTCTGTAACAGCAGTTTCAATATATTCAGAGACTTGCATGTCTCAACATCGCAGGTGTGATGCGTACCTGGCCCATAACAGCGTTGGAAGTTCTGCTGGGAATAGTGAGCATGCCTTTGATTGACCCTAACCCCTTTTGTGGTCTTCAAAAGAGCCATATGAAACAAGCAATTAAGCCATGGGAGGATAATCAAAATCCTTCGCACGGGGAAAGTGTTCCAGGCCAAAAACAGAAGAAAGCACTTATATCAGGCTCGCCAAAGACAATTAAAGTGGCATTGTATCGTTCAACAAAGGGGACCTTAGATTACTGGCAGGGTTTTTGACAGGTCATGTAGCCCTAAAATATCACTTATTTAAACTGGAAAAACCTGTCGTCTATGTCAAGAAGAACTGCAGACGGCAGAACACATTCTATGTAAATATGTTGCTATCAGTCGTACATGACACATTTCAGTAGGCCATTTCTTGCATCTACTGAAATAAAGGAAGGAGATCCTAGAGTAGTACTAAGGTTTGTTAAAAGCCTCCAACTATTCTAACACACATGAGGGCATTCTGTTACAATAGATCTATTAAGGTCGCAGTGACTAAAGGCATGTGTGCCATGGTCCAACTATAATAATATAGCTGTTAGTATACATCATCACCAACACCATTAAGGATTAAAAATATTGTTATTACCAAAACTTACAGCTTTATTAAAAAAGAATAATCTCCGATTATAAGACATCTTTTGAAAATTAATGTCTTTTTATTTATAGAAACATGGAACACAAATAGGCATATATAGAATTACTTCCTTGCGAGCAGCTTTTACTTTACTTAGTTGTTGCTTGTCAAAGGTTGCATAAGTCATAGATAATCAGTGGTTTCGGCGTTTAATCTAAGTTTTCATCTGGAAAGGTTCCAAAAGTATTAGTGTGGTTTTGCCGTATAGTTTCGCTAGTCATGATTCGCCGTATTGGCCTCTCTCCTTTCCGTTCATTGCTATCTGCATATATATTATTAGCCTCTATGTGTTGTTCAATCTGCTAATTCACTTATAACCTAATCTTTGTGGATTTCCTCTATAGGAGATCTCAGTATCAGTAAAAAATAAATAGTGAGAAAGCTGGTTTTCTTCATAACAGTATCGTTAACGCAGATGGCTCGGGACCCTTTGTGCTATATTTTGCAATGTAACTTTTATGTTTTGAAACATCTACTTGATTTTATATAACTAAGTTCTTGATGTCTACACCAGTTGATCATTTACGACGAGAAACTGTAATTTATAGAATAACTGGCTTTCTAAAAACAAAGCCTCCGTTCCAAGTCACTTGCAAATAGGCTACTTGGTACACTATTTGTTTTATTAATTTTTCAGCGGCATTTTGATATTTGGACATGATATGCAATGAAGGTGACACATATTATATTCTTGAAAAAGTTGAAAATTGTTACAGAAAATTGCAAAATAAACAAAAAATCAAAGAAAAAGAGCTGTTTATTAAAGAACTCAAAGCTAAATATTATAAGTGGAACTAACATTGGAATGCAATAAACATAAACTAAATTCTTAATAATAGGTTAAACTTTTTGGCAACAAAAGTATTTTTAATGCAACAAAAGGAGCTAACCTATAAATAAATTTCCATCTGAAACATCCTCCAAAGCAGTTTCCAGTGAAGCTTTCTCAAAATCATGGTACTTCCTACTCCCGGACTTTTTTTTATAATTTGAAGGTACCTTTAAAAGGTTATCTCAAGTCACCTGCAGCAACACAGCGTTTTGAAAACAATTAGTTACTGACGTTAAGTTAAAAATTTGCAACATAAAATTAGCTTAAATTAAAAACAAATAACGTACTACACAAAAAGTATATTCATAAACAATTAAAAATAAGATCACCTGAGTTACACGGAGTGCTTTTTGATGTTCTCAAACCTGGAATCTGTTGCGGTTTAGCTGACAATTGTTTGCTGTTTAGCTGTCAATTTTTTGCGTGCGTCTGTGAATGTCAGTTTGTAGATAGAAATGATAGATGGGTACTCTAGAAGTATTAGCTGCACACCATAATTTTTGTAGTACCGCTACTAGTTGGCGCATCGCTATATAAAGCCAATTAAGGAAATACAGCATTTTTTGCGAAACTATAGTCCCGAACTACTGTCCCAAATGATCTATCTTTACGGTATGCTCAAAAAATGAAAACATCTAACTTCAAAAAATATTTTATTATTTATTTTGTGAACCTTTTTAAATCGAGAAAGCACATTTCAATTATAATGAGCCTAGTAGTTTAAATGTAGAATTGTTTCATATTTTCTTTTTTTGATTTACTATCTACCACTCATATTTCTATGTTCAGGTTATCTATTGGCTAATTTGAAATAGTTTTCATGTTGAATTACCTTTTTTAGTAAATCTACATTGCTATTGATTTTATACATATAAATTTTACATATATAAAAATAATGATTTGATACATTTAAAGTAGTACTTATTCTCTTCAATATTTCATTTGAAACTTTAGAACCGTGAAACTATGTCCTTAATTCCTTTACATTATTCAACGCCAAGATTGAACAGTTGAAAACAGTGTAGGCTAAATCATTATTTATACATATTTGTTCTAAATCTGCCAAATATATTATAAAGGTGGTTAGTCTAAACTCCAATTACTTCAAGAACATTCTGTAATTTATTGATTTCATTTATTAAATTATAAAATCTTCAAAAATATATACATTCTCAATGGGGAACCTCGTTCAAAAAACAGTGACATGCCCTGCACTGTAATATCATCGTTCTGTCTTCCCATTGGCATTAAAGAATTTTTTATATAACACACTTTTTCTAAAATTCTTAGTTTTCGATATATATATATGTTACCCTTACTTTGATAAATGTGTTAGTATGCGTAATAACCGGGTATTATACATAATAACCAATAAAGGTGGTTAATGTAATAATATGTATGAAATTTATTATGTTAACTGGTTATTTTACATACAACCCAAACCCTCTTGGCTGAAGTGATAAATTACAAAATTTAGGAAGTACGGAATTTTCATCAATGCTTGTGAAATAAAAAGACAATGTTTTATTCAATGGAAAAATGTTTTATTCTTACCATTTGTAAACAAACAACCTTCTACTTGTTAGAACATGGCAAACTGTCATGGCATTTCGAATTACAGAGTAACCCATGCGTCTTGCAGCTACATTTTCCTGAAAGAATTCCCTTGCAGTTACATTTCTTAAAACCTTGACCGCCGGTGATTGAAGATTTCCTGGCACACTCACGAAGAGTTACAATTACATCTGGAACTTCCACTTGTGAAATGAAATTTTCCATACAAATGGCAAACTGGTTCCTAGAATGTTTTTGAGCCAATCGTCCTTCCTTAGTGCCAATCTCATACATTTTGCCATCAGCATCCATCTGCAGAATGACCCCAACAATGTTCCTGGAGTCACTTCTACCCCTGTCGACATCAGGAACCCGTATTTTTACAGTATCTCCAATCTTGCCTCTTGGAAACCTCGATTCAGACATCAGCCTCATCTTTTTTGCCTGGCACTGCAATGCACTTACGGTATTTTCCCTCTTCTTTTTAATAATGTTGATTTTGTCTGAAATCACATTTTCCCCCGAAATGTCCTCTACAGCACTATCTCCGTCCCCTGTTTGTCCATCTTCCTTTTCACCATTCTCTATTCCTTCCAAATTTTCTTCGCTACCAGTCTCTGTTACTTCCCCATCTTCTTCGAAACCATTCTCTGTTTGTCCATCTTCATCTCGTACTGATGCACCTGAAGAAGAGACGATTAAGGTTTCCAGATCTTCTTCAGATTCCAGGTTTCTGATGACATCAGTAGAAAGTGATGTTGTAAGACCGACTTTTGCTGGAACCCCAAATGTGGCCTCATATGGGCTGCAATTTATGCCTTCGTGATGGGCTCTATTCTTCATGAATTCAACAAATCTCAGACCCTCAGACCAGTGTGGAGTTTGGTTTGTTTCCGTCCAATTCGTCAGCATATTTTCAATGTCCTGATTTGCTAGATCCACAGAGCCTTGCGACTGGCTATGTCTCGGCTTTCCATGAACTTTCTTCAATTCACTCGACATTTCGCATACTTCTTGAATGATGTGATTACAGAATTCACGGCCATTATCACTTTGCAGTATGCTAGGAGCGCCCAAAATTGTGAAAATATCAAGCGGGTTATGTGCAACTTCCTCTGCTCTTTTACTTTTCAAAGGCCGCAACTATGCAAATTTCGTAGCATGATCCTGGTAAACGAGGACGAATTTGTAGTCATAGTCAGGCTGACTCTGCATGTCAATTAAATCAACCTGACATCTTGAGTTCATCTCTTTAAAAATCATGGGACGCACTACAAGTCCTTTTTTTGCCAATTTTTGATTTCTTTTTACAGGTTTCACATAATGTCAAGTACATTTTTACCAGTTTTTGAGTGATGTTTTTGTATTTGTTCTGCAGCTGCCTCAAAATTCTTGTTCTTCCTCCATGTCCAATCACCAAGTGTGTCTCGTGAATTATGTTGAAGATCTGCTCTGTATGCACATAATAACGGACTGATGATGACTCGTCACTCACCGGGTATATTAATTTTTCACCATCACCCAACTTCATAATGTCGTACCGCTTCAATCGTTGATAATCCTCAGGTTTTTTTCCACTGGTTTTAGATTTTGGCACTCGCACTTTCTCAATTAAGTTCTGGTAGCCTTCTTTACTCATCATCCCACTATTTTCCTTCTTATTCTTAAAAGCATTCAATAAACTTCAAAAAACTGTTAAAACGACCAGTATCCATATCAAGATAACACAAGGCGTCTGCACCCAATGAACACTCAACCTCGACTATCATGAAAGCAAGCAATCAGATGCCACATGCATCTAAGGTTGAAACTTACACACAGACAGGTTCAAACCTGCATAAGTGTGACGTTTATCATACTAACCAGAGGGTGCTGGATATGATTCATAATAACACGTTAATGTGATGAATTCTTTAAAATATAAAATAGTTATCACATTAATCAGAAGCGCTTGGTGTTATGTATAATACCCGGTTATTATGCATACTACTCTCAATTATCAAAGTAACGGTAACATATACAGCTCCTAACTTACGTTTGAATTTATTTACAAAACGTTATAAAGGATCTTTAAAGTATGTAGTTAAAATTTTATTTTAAAAGCATATCTGCCTATTATTAATTTTCAGTGAAAACCTCTTCAATAGCTTCCACGGACGTCTATGTACCGTGTGTATGCTAGCTTCAGTTTGCTAAGTTCGAAGCATCACGTTTACATTGATACAGAAAAATATGTGTGTGCAGTCGTCGCCGCTGAACGATATGACAGGCCTTTGATCTCGAGACTCGTTCTCATTTTCCGCCACCGCCAGCCAGCTACTGCTATTAAATTTCGAATTTCCCGTAGAGAGGCAAAGGAGAGAAGGCCGCTGCTATATAGCGCGATGCGGTCTAGTTTCTCCTGATCGACGACGGTAACAGGTCTCGACAGATTCATTTAGTTTCCCGGAGAGAGCAAACGAGCAAGAACGGATCGAAGCAGAGAAAGCTGAGAGGAATCTGGGTGAAGCGGTGCTGCCTGCTTCTATATCCGCCGTTGCCGTCGCTACAATTTTTGTGCGCTGCATCGACGGCTTTGGAAATAATTAGTGTTTGGCCAAGTTATTGGACAATATTGCCCGGTCGACGGGAAAATTTCGAGAAGGGGTAATTGCAATTTAAAAGGAAATGAGAGTAGAAATTCGAGATTAATAGTTCGAACGGCTTGTTGGTTTTCATTTGTGATCGATTTCGAATTACACAGGATGTTTTAAGCAAACGTACACATCAAATTGGAAAGTCTTACATACACGATATACAATCTATAGAGTATCCTAACCTTTCAGACTACTAAAATTGCGCCCTGATAACATGATAGACATCATTTTAACTCAACCGTACGCGATGTGCTGTATGACAAAGCATGGTTTACTGCGAGAGCTGATAGACTAAAGCTGCCTTGTTGTGTGAGAAATATGCTTATTATTAGTCAATAAAAAACTGAGAATGTCCCATAAGATCGAATACTGATTTCTAAAGTGTAAACCATGCCCATACAACATGAACTAGTCTATGTGAGAGCCACAGATATAAGATGCAACATAATTCAATACCCAGAAGATGTCTTTTTATGGCAGAAATCAGACACTGGACACCTAGTTAGCCCTCGAATGGCACAAAACCTGGCATCCAGTCTATTTCTGAGCGATACTTCCAGTAGCTATAAAATCAAGATGTCCAGAGGATAGTGTGCTAATATATTCAATAGACTTTTGTGTCATATATGTAATAGATATTATACTTAACATATTTTATGGATGGTACTATAGACTTCACAAATGGCTTTCGATAGTTCCCAACAAATGTAAATATTTTGGGCAGTTAGCGGTTCAGTAATATGTTGCTGGCAACCATTACTGGGTCGGCAATCTTAATTGTAGCTGGACCAGTACTTTGGTCATTAGCTGATCCAGTGTTGCTTAACCAATGCAGGCCCATAGACATAGAACCATAAACTTAACGATAAATGATAATTGTTGGTTCAAACAGGGCACTGCAGCATACGTTCTACGCTGTAGACGCTTTTTATCGGCAGGTTTATGGTTCTGTCTCGTGTCTGCATAAGTTATGCAACGGCTAACGGCCAGAGTGACCTATTATGGGTACTGGCCCAGCAATAATTAGCATTGCCAAGCCAATAATGATGTTGCCAGCAACATATTACTGAACCGCTAACTGCCCAAAATATTTGTATTTGTTGGAAACTATTGAATGCTATTTGTGAAATCGATAGTATCATCCATAAATATGTTAATGGCCCGTGATATTTGTTGTTTTTTGGGCAGTACTTTATCATACTTATACATGATTTGCTGCTTTGCCAATTTTTGTATTTTGGAATGCTTAAAGATTAGCAGTTCACACTTAACCAAAATTTATTTTTGGATCAAGGAATATACCAGAAAATGTTCGTGTGCTGAAAGAAGGCGGTACTTTAATTGTATGGGTTGTATTTTATACTCGGCGGAGCTTTAGCCGCCCGAATGTATCGAGACGAAATTTTGGTCTTTATGTGGTAGCAATAGGATCAGGATTTATATTTATGGACGATAATGCCCAACCGCATAGAGCGAATATGGTTAACGACTGATTCGATACCAATGGAATTGAACGAATAGAATGGTCTGCATGCTCATCAAATTGCAATCCTCTCGAGCATGCATGGGATGTGTTGGAAAGGCAGGTAGAAAACGACGGCACCACCACGAGGACTCTAGCAACTTAAAATTGTTCATCGGGAAAAGTGGACTAGAAAATGCCGCTGGATAATCATGTCCGCTCTATCCCAAACATGTGTAATGCTGTATTCGGAGTTCGGGGGGACCCTACTTACTATTGAAATGCAATATTATTATTAATTCTGCCAAAATTCGTGGAGTATATTTTGATTGAATTTTTAATTTAATTTTTTTATAATAAAAATCAATTATTACATAATTCATTGCATTATACAACATGTGCGAACAAAATTGATAAAGATTTGCATTATAGCTAGTAAATATAGCGTTCCTGTTAATATTATCTCTGTACACACATAAACCAAAAATATTCTCTAATTGTTTTGAGCATTGTAATTCACATATTCCATACTATTTATTTCTGATATAACCCTTCAACAGTAATCGTTCCGTTTTCTTCCAAAAAATGCTCTGTATTACATTGTAACATGTATGTTTCGGTTTTCTTTTGATACTTATTGTTAGTTCATGCCGATAGAACTATTTCACTCTCCTCCTGCTTTCCAATTTTTCAGATGATTCTACCAACGCAACGCTGTCTTCTCTTTAAATCCTCTATAGATTGTACTTCAAATTCATTTCTTTATTTGTTAGTTGCCAATATGTTGTTCCTTTTTTGTGACTTCTTTGACTCATATACATTATATGGTATTACGTAGCTTAAATCTTCTGTTTTACGTTTTTATCGATATATACCGTACATGCCTTGTGAGAATTGATTAACCTCAATAATTTTTTTTTTTTTTGGTACATTTAATAAATTAGCTAAAGATCAATGACGCTATTATATGCTCATCGTAATATTTTACATTATATAAGTTAGGGAGAATTAATACTTATAGCGGTGAAAATATAGTATTAAAAAAAAATAAGATTATCGAAAATTATTTTCGTTTACTTTTCTTTACTATCTGTATGATTATGACGATAAATTTCGAGAAATAGGAGTAAATCCAAGAAAGTTTGATCATCAGCGCAAATTAGATTAAAGATGTGCAGCCTGGAGTTAAGAACTTTACCAAGAAATCCTGAAACTTTGATTAGAAAATGAATTATAGATGAAGCATGAAGATGAAGCATTCCTCTTTTTTATGATAACCGAATCAATAATTTCGCTAATAACTTTTTCCATGTAAATAATAATAACTAGATGACATCCTACGGTTTCGCCATACCACAACATATAGTATTACAATATGAGTTTTTTTCCTTTTTTAAAACTGTTAGTTACAAATTTAAAACCTGAAAAAAAATTTGTCAACCAATGGCGATGAAGTTCATTGCGAATATTTAGTGGAAATATTAAAGAGAAAGCCACAGTGAAGTATTGCGGGATCTTTTCTCGAAAATTGCTCATTCCAAGTTCAAAAGCACATCTAACCGTGTAACCGTGGAGTTTTTTTTAACGTATGCGAAGACCGCAAAATATGAAACATGTAAATTCCAATTTGCATACGCCCTAGAAAAAAATTCCCAAAGGCTGTTTCTCCTCCCGCTTTGTTTTGCATCAAAATTAAAATTTCGCCTCCGTTTGCATACATATGTATGTACATATGTAACAAGCCGGCGAGGTTTCCAAAATAAAATCCCATTATTTCCCGCTGAACGAAGATGAGAAGGTCATTCGCGAAGGTGCCCTTATTCGTCTTCACCGTCGCAGGAAGAAGAACGAATGGACGGACGGAAGATAACAGCCTATCCCGGATTCATTGATGACTACGTTTGTACAGTGCCGTACGGAAACAATGTCTCTCTTTATCTCACCATCAGTCACGGGTAAGTTATGTTAAAGTCAGAAACTTTTTCCACGATTGAAATAAAAAAGTTGTTTTTTGCTAATCAATTATCTTTTATTTTAAAGATACACGAGATGACTGAAGTACAATGAAATTAAAATTGGCACAAATACGAAAATATGATACCCAGAAATTTAAGAATAGAGTCTGTAGAGCAAAGAAACAGAAACTGTTAATGATAATAAGCCTGAGAATTAAAAACGTTTGAAACATGTGCTATTTGCATGTGATGTTTGCAGAATACTGCCACATCGCTTCGCCGAGAAATAGCGCATTATCAGCATGGAAATAAATTTAAAAATGGATGTTTTCTTCCCTTGATCGCCAGAATGCGGATATAGAATCAATGGGTCGAAAAATATACTCATTCAGGGTCTACAGCGTAGCATACGGCCACCAACCCCGAGGATCGTCAGTAGGTATCTTTAATTAGAGTTAATGGCAATATTTCCAGTCACAACTATAACGAGGTAGTCTTACAGCCCATAGTGTATCCTTTGCATCAGAAGTAATAAATTTTATTGAGGAAAATGGTGCAGTTTTCTGTAGCCTGTCTGATCACCCGACCTTCCGACACCCAAGAAATTTAAACTTATTGTGGAAGTAGGTTAATGATAAATGGATTGCAGCCTTTCAACACACCATCCGCCCCTACTTTTACATAATGCCAACAAGATTGGAGATGATCACAAGAGATAATATAGATAGGTGGAGCGCATTGTTGGATAGTACTGAATTTTTAGGTGTAAATGTTTATAAATCAAATGATTTAATTGTTTTATACTATTGAATAAATCTGCAAAATGTCTTACCTTTATCTGCATTTGTTCTTAGTGTCGCAATAAATAATTATATAAATCGAAGTAAACTTGTCCTTTAAAGAGAGGAACACAACAAATGCTTATTAGGAAGTCATTTCTGCTATACAAACATTGTAGTGTAAGTCATGTCTACATTTCATATGAATAGAGACGACAACGCTGAAATTTTCAAATCTTTAGACGAACTTATTAGAATCTCTCAATGATACGCCCGCTATTATTCGAGGTATAGTTTTCACATTATAAACGCCTGATAAATCGAAACAACCGAAACCCACTGTTCAAACGCAACTAAACGACAGTGTAATAAACTGTTAAAGTTTATTACACTGTAATAGGATAAAATAAGTAGGATATCCCTTTTTAAGCATTATTCTTTTTCGATGAGGTAGTTTATCTATTTAATATACAAGTACATTCGAGGATGGTATGATAAACAACTGTACTAAGGAAGGCAACGCAGCTGTTTTGCATTTAGTAAATTTATTTCTCAACACAATCTCCTTGTAACTCTATACACTTAGTCGCTTAGAAAGGGATGTTCCACCTTTTTTAAGTCATCCAAATAATAGTATTTGTCAAACTCTACAAAATAGGCCTCTGTTTCGGCAGTGACTTCTTCATTTGATCTGTACCGCTATCCTCCAAGCCGTTTCTTCAAGTTTGAATAAAGAAAGAAGTCACAGCGGGCCAAATCTGGCGAATATGGTGGATGGGGCACAAATTCGTACCGTAACTGGACTAGACTGGCTGCCGCAATTTCCGATGAGTGAGCCAGGGCGTTATCATTTGGCAGATCATTTTTGTCTTTGGTAGGTGGGGCCTTTTTTTCTTTAGTTCAGTATCGAATCGGTCCAATAAATCATCATAGTACTGTCGCGTGATTGTCCTTCCATTTTCTCAATAATCAATTAAGGTTATGCTTTACAAATCCCAAGAAATCGTTGCCCTAACTTTTCCGGCTGATGAAATCGTCTTCGCCTTCTTTGGTACACGTGCGCCGGGAAAAACCCATCTTGCCGATTGACCTCTGCTTTCTGGCGTGCAGTGATGTATCCCATATCTCATCTATAGTCACATAACGCCTCAGAAATTCACTCGTATTGTGCTTAAACATGTCCAAACATTGTTTTGAAGTTATCACGCGATTTCGTGTTTGATGAATCGTCAGCAGATGCGGCACCCATCTCGGCGATAGCTTTCTCATACTCAATTTTTGTGAGGGATGTTTCGTACACGTTCAATTAAGACGTCTACAATTAGTAATCTCTCTAATCTTCACCTGGCGGTCCGCTAACACGATATTATGAACTTTATTGATCATATCGTGCGTAGTCACCCCAATGGGACGACCTGGCCGCTCCTCATCAAAGATGGATGTTCGCCCACGCTTAAATTCATTAGACCAGTATCTGATGGTAGTCATCGAAGGTACATGGTTCTTATTAAAGAGAAGCTGGATGCAAGCTTCTCTTTGATTTCTGTACACGTTTTCCTATCCAAAAAAAGAAATTGAATAACTGATCGGTATTGTTTTATCATGATTCAGAAACCTACCCTCATTGATAAATGGTAGCGACAACTTGTGCAGTGTTGTAAATTACACTAAAGTATCGGCACACTCCACACTGCACAAGTTATTATTTGATTAGTTCGGAACAGAATTCATGGATTCTCATTGTCAACCATATGGCCGAATTAATCAAATAACAGCTTGTGTGGTGCAGAGTGTGCCGATACTTTAGTATTATTTGCCGTACTACCCCACAGACCTTGCTATAATTATTGTGCAATGTATTTGAAAAGTTACCCATACCTTTTTAATTATTTACAACACCTAACATATAAAAAGTAACTGAGAACTTTACCTACGCTTGCTTATCGTATAATTGGAAGAAAATGTTCTTGCTGTTCTTTCACATTTTTTTAATTTTTCATATTCTCCGCAACTACCTTTTGTTTTCCCCGTTATCATAACTTAGTCTTTTGCTTATCTCTTCGACTGTCTTGCAAACATTTACATTTTTTTCAAAAATACATCCAGGCACTGAAAATCATTGACTTTTTCCTTGCAGAAAAGTTTTCGCTTTGGCAGCCTTTTTTTCAAATGTTCACCTCCATAACCTATAATTATTATAATGCAATCAACAACAGAATGCAAATACAACGTAATTAATAACAAAACATGTATGATAATAATTATTGTTACTGTACTCACAACAGACAACGCTACTAAAGGTTGCAGTAGATTTGAAAAATTAATTCATGGGAAAGTAGATATAAATAAATGAAGGGGAAAACACGGAAAATAAAAATTAGAAGCAGATAATAACACAACAAACGATAAGTCGACAACAGATAAACGTAATCACAATTTTATTACCCTAGGAATAAAACGCGCCCAAAGACTTGGCAACAGTTCTAGTTCTAAAAAAGGGTGGTTATGTATAAATCAGTATAAACTAATAAGAGACGGTTACATTCCATAAGATACAATACTTCGACCTCAACGTAGCACAGGCGATACATACAACAGATTTAGTGTATTTAAAATTAGTAACTCTTGGTTTCCGGGTTGGAACCGCGTCGTTGTGGTAGCTTTTGCCGACGTTTCGTCCACACTCTTATGGGACATCTTCAGGGCTGTTACTGCACACAGTGTGCAGTATTATTGATGACCGCGGAAGCCTACGAGGCTGATAAGTGCAATTTGCTCTTTTCTTTAAGGAAAGGTGAATATAGGTATTCTTTATTTGCTTTTGACAAATAGGTAAAATTGCAATGATCCAAAGTAAAGAAGAGAAAAATATTATAAATTTTGAAATTAAGTATTGGTTAGATAGATTGGAGATAAAAAATGCTTAATCGGTAACTCGTAGGAGAATAATGATAATTTGTATACTGTTTGATAATTTTAAAATAACATGACATAGCGAAATAGCAATAAAATATCAAAATTCTGGTCCTAAATGTTTTAAAAATTGTCTATTTATCGAAAGTAATTTTGTTTGAATCTATATCATAATTTCAAATAAATAATGTTTGAAGAAATTAATTACTTTTTATAATATTAGAAATGGAATTCCAAAGAAAATGCATTTACGTATATTTATATTTGTGTTGAGCACTATTGCTTACTATAGGGTCACTAATTTCCGCAGGCACTGTACATGAAGGAGATGATCAATTTTTTGAATAAACCGCCGCGTCCTCTGTCTCGCGCTTGCTCGTTGCGAAAAATCGATGACGCGGGCATATGGTCGGGGCGAACCACCCTTCCCCATTCGAGATTCGAACGAACGGTGGCACCGTATCAGAGAGTCTGATAAAAGGTATAAACACACATAGAGCGTGTGTGACAGAGTGCTATTAGATTTATAGACGACTGTGCGTGTAGATATAAATTAGAAGGATATAGCGAATCGTTCAAATAAATATTCTTAGAAAAATAAATAGAATATGTAAGTAATTTATCCGGGAAATTTAGCGCATTTTTACGTTAATATTTGAGGTTAGGTTTTTGCGCACTTTTTACCAGTTTTGCAAACATCTAAATACGTATATGCAAACGCGATTGTTTTTCCTACTTTTCGGACGTTATCGAGATATATTTTGATTAATTTTTAGGATGCAAAAAAGCGTCGAATAAGGAAAAGCGTATTAGGTGGGTATATGCACCGCAACATCAGCAGCATATACTACAAAAACAAATCGAAATAAAAATTGTTCGCTCTCCAGGCAGTTGCCAAACATTCTGGAGGAACTCGAGCACCAATCCCGAAAGGCCAACAGGGGTTTTCCTTCGTGGTAGGGATAGGGGAAGGACGCGGCGAGGAGTGGTGTCGGCTTGCGCAGAGGGGTGAGTACCGAAACGACGACCGTCGCGACGGACCATAACGCGAGTAGACAGTCTGGCGTCGGCAGGTCTGCGAATACTTCAGTACTATTTGGTAAGTGGCCTTTATGTAGACCTATTTTTAGTGTTTAGTATAGTCCCTTTTTTACCTATATACATGCAACACCACTCTTTGGTTATCTGATATTATAGTACTATCTACCACTCTACTCTACCCTACACTACTCTGCACTCCACTACACACACTACGGCCGATGATACTCTCATCATCCGCATCATCATCACCACCGGCGACATCTCGCCTGTCAAGGACGAACGGTTTGGTTGATATACATATGACGATTATCATCGATAAATGTCCGGAAGTTAAATGATGAGGAGAATTCTTTCGGTCCATTCTTTTGGCATCTTTGTGCTTGAAATTTTGTGATGTTCTGATGTGCTTTAATACGCGGAACCAAGCTCTATACTGAATTGAGTGACCAAAAAAACTGTGATTTTCTTCGACTTACAAGAGACGAAAGTGTTTGGAAAATTTTTTGCGATCAATTTTTCCAGACATACGTGAATACTAAAGGAAATATTATTACGTATCTTTAAACAGACCAATTGCAATGTTACACACAGAGCAACTTTAGATTTACCATACACATTAAATCAAAATCTGCTAATAATTGCAGCAAAAAAGGATTTTTTATATTACATAAGTATATTTTCAAAAAAATATAATTTTGCCTGTTTTTCTTTTTTTTAATTTGAAAAATGTAATGCAAGTTTTAAAATTTCAATTCGCATGTAACGAAAAAACATTTTTATTATTCAAAAGAAATAGATGCTTTTCCAAACTTAAAAAATACAAAAAAGTCAATTTTCACTTCAAGTCTCTGTAAAGAATTCACAAATTTCTTTAAAAGTCTTTGTTTGAAATTCCAGAATTACACCAATTGCACAAGTTTTTGCATCCAATCTCTTAGAACGAATTATATATGTTCATATCCTTTCCTCGCTAACAAAGAGCTTTCCGGCTGCCCTAAATGTTATTTTGATAGCATCTTCGTTATCCTGGTATTCATCTCGCGAATTCAGAAATTTGGATAACCCAATCGAATCGAGAAACCGAAATATTTTTAGCTCAACGATGTTTTTCTCGTTGGGATGTTTTTCCGGAAAAGTGAAAATGGGCTACGATCTTCTAGTCGGGCGAATTTTCTGCACCAAAAACGTCCCGAACGACAATTGACAAATTCTAATAATGGGCGGGACCCAAATATGCGCAGATCATGATTTCGAGATAGAGAGGAAGAAAGACAAAGATAAGCGGGTGAGAGAAAGATAGCAAGAGATAAAACGTACGTTCACTCACACACATTGAAAATAAAACAGTTGCATATCGGCAACATCAATGTAACATCTCGTCAAGCAGTGCATTTAGTGTACACACCGTATCACGTAGATGGCACTATTAAATCTCGTGAGTACATGTTTATAATTGCTTTTCCCTTCTGTGCGCGTTCTATATTTCCAATTTCCTGTTTCGACTTGATTTCGCGTCCAGGAGACGTCCTTAAATGCTGCTTCCACCCTTTACCAATCTTTTTGAAAAAGTTGGACAGGTTAAAAAATTCACGAATTTGCAGAAGAATCATTGTTACGCTTCTTACCGTTTAAATAATGAATCATCCTTTTGCTACAAAGAAACTTTTACATTATTCAAACTATTATCTTTTTTTCCAAAGAAATCCACTTATAAAATAAAATTAAGCATAATCTGTGGCTGCTTAGTAATTACGTGATTGTTTTGGTACTTAATGGCAATTTGGGAGCTCATCTGAATCCATATGTTTCACCTGCAAACCTTGTCTAAATATTTGTTGAATATTTTTTTTTGTTCAATTTAAGTTTTTTTTTTCAATTATTTAAATATCTCTTTTCATTCATCATATTCTTTCCTCCAGATTCCAAAATACTCAGCAACCAGTAGATACCATAGCCCAAGAGGTTATGTCACTGATTTCTTTCTACTTTCGCCAAATTAGAACCGATTATAATTCTGTTTTTGAGGTTATAAACCGATTTGAAATTAATTTCCTCTTAACAACTCTTACATACAAAGCAGAGAAATAAGTACATTTTACATTCTTCAGTTTCTGTACCTATTAGTGGTCATGTTGTCCAATATAATTTCCACTCTGCAATTGCTTAATTCTAAGTTTTCACAATTTTTTTTTATTTCAATCTATTCTTTATTCTCATCGTTGTAATTGTTGTAAGTTTTAGCACCATTATACTCTTTGTCTTATACTTGGACCTTTCAAAAGCCACAAAGGGCCGCATGGAGTCAATTTACAATTTGTTAAATTATATTTTATGAATTTATTTGTTTTTGATATAATAAAATATAAACACTATTTAGCCAGATTAATTTTTGAGTAAACTTTCAATGATTGAGCACGCACTACTTCTCAATAGTTCACGTCTATAAAGATATCAACTTTACATACGATTTGAAATGTTACTTGAAACAATTTTTTTCCTCATAATCATACTTTGAAAAAATTTCACACTTATTGACGGACAGCACGTTAGATGAATCATGAAATGTAGTCGTTTAGCTTTTATTAGCTGGTATTGAATTTGCTCAGTCAACGGGAAATATGGTTCTAGATGAGTCACCAAATGCATCTGCTGCACTTATGTAATAGATGTTATCCAAAAATAGGCGTTCGTTATAATTAATTAAATCAATATTCCTTTTTATTTGCTTATTTTTGTTTATAGTTAAAATAATACTTAAAAATTGAAACTATTGCCTGAAAGCTTTTGTTACTTAACTCTAGAATACAACGGGAAGCTGGTAGGTAATACAAACAGTGTGACCGAGCATTTTAATAACTTGTTCATTGATTCGATCCACAAAGTAGTATTTAAATTTTCTATTTGTCAAAACAATATTATTAAGAAAAATTGTATTTCTATAGTAGTATGTGTGCAATGCCTTATTGCGAATGTCAAGTTTTGGAGCTATTTATAAAATTGAAAAATAAGATGTCTTCTGGGCCTGATGAAATACCGTGTAGTGTATTGAAAAAAATATACAATTGTTTGGTAATTCCACTAACATATTTAATAAATTTATCATTTCAATCCGGTGTCTTCTCTTCTGTTGTCCCGTTGATAGATTACTTATATATTAATAGTTACCGCCCACTTGCAATTTCTTCTGGTCCCAAAAATCTTTCAATACGCTATGCAGAATAGGTTAATTTCTCATTTAGACAAATGTAATATTTTAACGGAACATTCGTGCGAGTTACTAATAGGAGTTTTCTGTAACTTAATCCGTGCCTTCAACTGCGTCGATCACGATCTTCTATTGACTAAATTGGTATGGTATTTGCGGGGTGGTTGCTAAGTGGGTTGAGACATATTTAAAAAAATAGAAGTCAATTTGTTACTATTCAATATCAATCTAAGTACTAGAAAGAGACGTCCCACAAGAGAGTATTTTAGGCCCTTTTTGTTAATGATCTAAGTGATATTTTACCCGGGTGTAATCTCGTAGCAATATATAGGATTGCAAAAACAAAGATAATTTATTATCACAGAACATTAATGAGTTGTTTTCACATAACAAATCGTTTCTTGATGCCCATAAAACCAAATATCTTATTTTTCATAATGTTAACAACAAAACACAATATAATACTTATATTCTTACAAATAATATCGAAATATAGCGTGCTTCTGAACTTAAATTTTTAGGATTAACTGTTGATGACCACTTAAAATTACAATCCCACTGCCTTCAACTTGGTAGGCTTAATACGGTGTGCTATCAAATTCGAAGTTTGAGGAACGTTATCGACATGAATAGTTTATTGTCTTTTTATTATGCTAAGGTTCACAGCTTATGGCATTACATACAGTCTGGGGCAAATCATCGTATAGTAAAGATGTGTTTTTGGCTCAAAAAAGGAATTATTAGATGCATTGATAGTAGCTAATCATGTATACATTTCTTTAAAAAATGGTATATTCTTGCCATGGCAGCGATACATACATTTGGACTTTTAATTTATATATATATTTAAAAAAGGGACAATTTTTTGTGTAATAGTGACATTCATCAGCATAATACTAGATCAAAATCTAATTTTCATATATCTTGTTTTTCATTAAAATTGGCAGAACAATCTCCCCATATGCTTTACCTCCCCATACAAGGCATTACATCTTTTAAGCATAGAGTCAAAATCTTACTGTTGAGTAATTGTATATATTCCTTTGACAAATGCTTTGTGTGATGTCGAAGTTGAATTCCATACGGAACAGAATCTAAGATTGAAAATGTAGAACCCAAGTCCAAGAAATACGATTATAGTTACGGTTGAAGGCGATAAGCTAAGAAAAACTAAAGCCCGATATAAAATAATTAAATATCTTCCTCTCTGCTTTCCATGAATATGTTTCATATTTTATGTTACACTAATATTTTTTTTGAATTCATACCAAAAGTTGCTGTCGAATTTTATTGAATTTATATTTAAACCTTTTAAAAATTTATGCCTGATATACAGATTGAGAGTTGGTCCTATGGTCGCCCCTACCTGGATCGGATATATTCGGAGTGGGAGAGGGGATATTCGTTCATTACTGAAATATGTGTTATGACACGGCTCTTAACTGTCACTTGCTTAAAGTTGACGTTTTGGTTTTGATGTATTACCTTTTTTATATTATATCGATTGTATGTTACACAATGGATAGCTTTTCGCTACAACAAAAGAAGTTTGTGATAGAATCCTATCATCTAGGTCACTCTATTAAAGAAATTACCCGTTTATTTGGAACCAAATTTGAAAAAACTATTGGTTTTGAAACAGTACGCCATATAATTAGAAATTTGGAAAATTATGGTTGTTTATATCCGTGCAAACACAAAAGAGGTGCATATTGTATTTACGAACAAACCAGTTGTATACATAATTTTTTAATTAAATCCCACAAAATTTTCATTCGAGATTCTTATTTTTATGAAAAACCACACTATTATACTTTACTGCCATGTTTCTTAACCGTTTTTAATCACACGCTTGCCGTTGGCAAATTGTATGGGCAACGGATGGAAAAGGAACGTAATGTATGACGTAATGTAAGTTGTAAAAATAAAGGCAAATAGCTATTCGTACTACAGTTACATAAGTATTTAGCCCATCAGACCCGACGCAGTGCAGCGTTTAAACAGTGCTCGGTTTATTGATAACACCGTGCCTCGAACCCGCACAGCATTGGGTGACTATAATAATACAGTCGCGAATAACTCAGATTGATGAACGATGGTTAGTGAAAATTACAAGATACACGTTTCATTTTTTTCTTTTACTTTATAGCTTGAAAAAGACTTTATTACACTCATTACATGTTCGTTACTTCTTATCTTTTATACTTTTTATGTTACCAGCCTATATAAAACTAAACTTTGTATTACAGAGAGCGCCAAATTTAAAATTTGCCACTGTACACAACACAGATGAAATGATTTTATACAAGTTTCTTTTGTTGTAAGGAAAATATATCCATTGTGTAATACACGCCGAATCGGTATAATAGAAAAAAGGTAATATGTCAATACGTACATCAAAACCCAAACGTCAACCGTAAATAACTGACAATTAACAGCAGTGACATAATACATATTTGGGTAATGCAATGAATGAATATCCCCTCTCCCGCTCCGAATGTATCCGATCAAATTAGGTGCGACCATAGGACCAACTCTCAATCTGTATGTCAAGTAACGTATGATCTCTTATTTTTAAAATTATGTTTTTATGTAGACGCTAAATTGCGTTTTGTTAATGAATTATTAAATACTCTAAGTTCGTTCGGTAATAAAATATAATACTAATAGTAATACATATTTCGTCCCATATGACAAACAAATTGTGTGGGATATGCAATACGCAAACCGTCAAAGACATTTTCGATTGTACAAAACAAGGTTTATCCGGAAAGGAATATTAAATAATGCCACTATTTAATTGTTGTATATAATTGCCTTATGGGTAATATGAATTACAAAAATGTCAAAACAACCTTTAGAAAAGGTACCAAGTGTAGCTTTAGACCTAAGAATTAAGTTCGATATCTTCGCTCGTTAAGTTTCTACTTATTTCAGTGTTGTGTATCGGTTTCTTTATTTTCACAGGACAGACTTACTAATGTCATGATTCTTACTTTTTTAATTTTGAATTATTTAAATTTTCCGTTTCCTAAAATAAGAATTGAATTTTAAAAAAACCTCCTATTCCCTACTTTATCTATATTTGAATGTCCACTTTCATCTAAGGAATTTTCTTCTAAATATCAGCATCACGTCAACTATTTTTTGTTTAATCTTCTGAAAAGGCAATCGTCTCTTGTCTTTTCTTAGTTGTCTTTACAATGTCAACATTTTTAACGATTTCTCAATTTTGAATAACGATTGATTGGTCTTCATGAATAACTTTGCTTTAGTAAACGTACGCTTGATTTTATTATTTTCTAAATATTGCTCTTTGTTAATAAATTAAAAAGCAACAAGACGAGGCAAACGATAAAAATGTTCATACAAGAAGACGGAATGAAAGAAAAATGAAATTCAATCTTAAAGGAAAGAGAACGTACCTACATCCCTAAATTATTTTTTTTTATATTTCATATGCTCAGTAACTTGCAAGTTACTTACCGCACTGCTGCTAACAAGTTATAGATGGTAAGCTACGATTCGTTAATGTTTTCCACTGCCTTCTGGGAACCAGCCTTTTACAATTCGAGATAAGTAGATTTACATTCATTCCAGAGGCGACTCTTTCCCAATAGTTAACATACTACAACTAATGCAAATGAAAGTGAAGCTAGTGTTGAATGTCATTGTTTATTATTTCTTGAATCGTGTCATCACTAAATATAATTTCACATTGCTTTCTGAGGACTTCCAGAGGATTTTATCTAAATTCCTAACAGCTATGTAAGTACTTTATCGTGTTTAATGTTTGACATGTCTTTTATAGATCTTATATTATTCATTCGTATAATAAAAAGCTATCAGCATGTTTAAGAAATAAAGGGAGAGATTTTATTTAACAAAACTAGAAGTTTCTAGTTAATTTAATAAGTAATAAAAGTAAACCAATTCATTGAAAATTCACTAGTACAAACTATGTGCATGCTTTAAGCCACATATGGTTGTACCTTAATCATAAGTGTGCCATTTCTAAACCACTAACATAGATTACGACAAGCTCTGTATAGTCTTTAAATAGAAGGAATTGGGTATAATTTCAATATTGAATTTATTTCGCTAACAAATTTGGAATTGTTTAATCATAGCATTCGTTGGGGGTTTAGGCTCTGTTGCTTTGTCTTAGAAGCATTTTAATGGATGTAGACTACGAAGAAAATCAATAAGATCACTAATATATATCAACATGCAACAACGTACACCCTTTATTTTTATTTTAGAAACCAATAATGTGAAAATATATATGCAAGTAAAAATACCAATTCGATGGCAGGATTAGTTTGTGAAAAGAACTACTTCCAACAATACAAAGAGGTGTGTGCTTATTTTCCGAGTAGACTATTTTGTTTTACTTATAAATACATAAAATTCGGGAACATTATGACCTCCTTTCTATTCAACATACATACGTGATAGTAGTTAATTATAAATTTACTAAAGTTTTGACAGCTTCCATGATTCAAATACACATCGTTCAAGGTACAGATTGGATCAAGGCGCGCCACCTTCCCCAACATATTACATTTAAATTTAGAGCAAGTCTGTTATTAATTGCTATTTTAATTACATCGTTGCATTATTTCGATAAGATAACTTGGATGTCCATATAATTGGAGTTCCACTGTATATGATTTTACTTTGTACATATTAGGTGAGTTTTCATATAACGTCTCTCACGTTCCTCACTTGCTTCATTATTCATTAGTAATACGAGATATTGGGATGTGCTATATGCAAGTATACTTATCGTAGCTGTCGTATATATTTAATTATTCAAGTTTAATAATTAACACTCGGCAATCCGCCCTCTTTCCAATTTGTGGTTGAAAGATGTCACCATCATCGTGAAGGTGACTCCCTGCCATGAATAATTGAACGGCGTTCGTCAATAGGTAATCACGCCGAATCAGCCGACAATTAAAATTGATTTTATATTTACACCACCGCGAGCGTTTTGATAAAGGTTATAGAGGGATAACTTCGACCCGTTGCTTTTACTAGACAGGGTTATGTTAGGCATTGTCACGTGGTACTCTTAGCGTTGTGTACAACAGTGCCGGTGTGTACAGCGAAAGCGAACGGCGACCGTACATACCCCCCTGCAGCACCCCTTCAATATCGATTACCGCATGCAGTTTTAAGTTAAATATGTTAAGAACTCCCGACTTTGATCGGCGGCAGCAAGCTTTTGACTAGTCGAATGGCGAGTCAAAGCAAAAAAGCGGAAACTAATCGGTATGGTTCTGTAAATAACTCTGGACCCGTTCTTGCATACGGTTTATTTGTATCAACGAATAGTACAAAAAATAGACTATGCAGCACCTTTGCTTTTCACTTTTTCGTTCGTTGTTGTAGAAGTAATAATTCAGTTGAAAGTTTCGAACAAATTTTTAGACATTTTCACACATTATATCTTTAGTCCTCTTAACATATGATCTTTTACTATATTATTATGCAATGTTCGTTTTTCATCATATTTTTCAACTGCACTGCTATGTATAACATTCTTACTGTATTCTAAATGCCATAGTAACGAACAAAATTTGTGTCTATGGCCCCATTATTTGTCTTCCGGCTCCTCCACCAAAGTTTAATCTATAAACAACGTGTTTCCCAATGCACGAATGCAATTCACAAAGAACAATTACCGCCATTTAATTAATACATTTTCGTTTAAAGATTACATGTGATGATAAATTCATTTCAGTGGCAAAGCAGATATCATAAATTATCGTAACATGGCATTTTAGCAAGTTTAAAAATGGAAGAAAAAGAGCGGAAAAGTTATTATGATTGTGTTCAGTATTTTTGATTATTTTACATTTCATTATATTCCATTCACATTACATGGGAAAAACTAGATAACCCATACATACACATTACATTAACAGCTAATAGTAATATAACACAACATGCATATTCATGATCTTAGTGTTTTTTTCCATCATATGAGGGCTACAGAGTCAAAACTCGTACTCCCAATTGAATGATTACTTCTTCTTTAGAAACACGAAAATAAAATCCTTTCGTCACATTTCCTTGTGCAAATATCACATCAAACTTGCACGTTAGTTCTAAAACAGATGCTCGCAACGAAGTTGTTCACCAATAAAACTGTAAAATTTGTAATAATGCAAATTCGACATTATTTTTGATATCTACTAACGAAAATGATTTTTTTTCTCTTAAATTTTGATACAATAACGAATATTAACGAAACGTCTTTCCTGATTTTGTAAAAATTGGTACTTCATGAGAATCTGAATTTTGATTCTACATCCTTGATATGAAGTTCAAGGCGCTGGCTGGCTTCAACGTAACTGCCACAAATGTTTATTTACTTGCACGCGTATGTTTTTAAATCATAACTATGAATACTGGTCATATTTCTAGAGTTGAATTTAATTTTTGCAAGTCCTAGACTGACATCAAACATATAGAAGCAAAACTGCAAAGAAACTGTACTGCAGACAATAGTGTAAAACGCAGTTAAGGTTCTGTTAGTATAGTTTCAGTAAAGAGCCTTTCATTCTTTAAAACGTAATGGTTCTATTCTTAACAAATTTTCCTTTGTTTATTGGAATTTTTTCCGTCTGTTAGTACCTCTAGGTAAATACATTATTTTGGCACGATATCTGTTTTTTCATCTAAAAGCTAATTGCACAGATTGATATATTCCAAATCTCTGTATATATGCATATTAACAAATACCACGCTATTATCTTCCTAGATAAGACAATATCATTTTCTAAATAGGTTTTCTATGACGTAATTATCATATCATGTATTTATCGTCTAAAACAGGAACAGTTGCGGAATATGCATACATATGTATATTATTAAATATATAATACTAATAATTTTATTTACGACTTTTTGCAAATACTTTTTCTGTTTCAAAGGAGTATATATGGGGCTGGAGTTCTATATGTGTGATTCTGTGTAGTATTGGTAATATTGGCTTTTTCTTTTTATGAATTATGTTCCCTATATCACAGCTTTACAGTTTTCTTTTCAAATGGAATCTCTTTGTACTTATATCATTTCTCTTATGAACTATTTTTTACCTTTAAATTTTTGCTTATATCATCTCCAAAACTGGAAACAACTAAATTCATATAGAAATGTAAAAATCGAGATTTAGCATAAAATCCTCAACTTAGCCTTCAACAAATGTTATTTTTAGGAACTTTTGCCTCGAAGTACATATAAATCAAGAGCGTACTTTATAATTTCTAGGGCCTTCTATAGTTCACATTTGGTAAATATCATGTTATTAATATATTTATTACTATGGTTACTACTGTAAACAAAAGAAAACAAAACACTCCGGTACGGCGTGTGTCTATGCGGAACAATAAAAATAAACATTTTCTATTGACAAAACTAAATCTAGTTCAAGGAGGTGGTTTACCTTCTAATTGGGTACTGATTACGGCACTAACTGACGTCACACGCGTCGGGTTAGCGCTGCGAACACATCGATAATACAACAGAAGCCGTAGAACGGATCGAAAGCGCAATCCACAGCGGATTCATTCATGTCGAGCACATGTTTCTCTCCATAATTCTTCTTTGCATACTCGCATAGCTATATTTATTCTTATTTTTGCTTCATTTTGATTTTAAATGTTTGCATATTCTTCTTTTATTTTGAAACCAATCAAGTCATTAGTAAACTAATAATAATTAGTAAGTTTTTCTTTATGCTTTGAAAGTGGCCCGAGTTGTTCCTTGCTATCCGAAAAAATTATTGTCCTTTTAACTTGCACTATTTTTTTTTCTACCACTTCTACACTGAGAAAAAGGAGTTGGTTCATCCAACAAACCACGAAGTGTTGCATATTTACGCGTTCATTCAACTAAAAATATGTTCATTCAACACTTTAGCGAATCATTCCAATCACCTTGCAACTTCACAGAACACACTAACTGTTGTTTTAAACCATATGGAGCGTTGAGTGCATTTAACAAACAAATTAGTTGAGTCGACCAATTTTTGGTTAGCTCAACCAATCTTTTCTCTCAGTGTACAGTTACTCAATTTATTGATGTTCTTTATAACCCTCTAAGTGACGACCTTAAATGTGCTGGGATTGTTGGGGATTTGAATGAAGCTTTCGACATGGTCGACCATATTTTACTTCATAAATTGTACACTTGTGGAATACGCGATAGTATGCACAAATGGATTGAGTCATACATTTCAAATAGGAGACAAGTAGTTGATATACGTAACATAGGATCGAGCTTCTATTGATAAGACGCGTACTACAAGGTTCTGTAATCGGACCATTGTTTAACATTTTTATTAGTGGTTTACCTGCAACATTTTCCAATTTAGTTCTTTATGCTAACTTACGTTAATGTTAAGCCCAACAAAACCTTTTACAATAACATATACAAACAAATTTAAATCGCAAAATCAAAACTTTAGATCTTGGTGTCTTCGTTCGATAATAGATTATTATGTACTGAACATATTTCATCAATGTGTTTATCTGCTTCCAAAACTCTAGGTTTTGATATACCCTCCTATAAGCAGTTTTCAAATTTAAATTTAATTGAGCCTTTATATAGCTATGTTCGTTCTAAGCTTAAATACGCCTCCATTATTTGGCATCCCCACTATCTATATCAAAATTTTGTGATCGAGCGTGTTCAAAAAAGATTTTCTGTCTATTGCTAACCGCAGTGAGCATTACAGTGTGGAGTTTCTTTGCAAAACCTTACAAAATAATATCGATTCACCAGCTCTTCTTGTCGCAATACTTAACTCGTACTAGACGCACGTTTCGATAGCCAAGCTATCATCATCAGCAGTAAAACTGAATTGACAAACTAAGTGAAAAACTAACCTTATATAGCAAAAAAATTATGCAATATGTAAATTTAAAATAAGCATAGTAATCCTTAATTATATCTTAATTACAAATGCAAACTATATGCTTCCAGCTCTAGTTGACTAATTCTAAAATACTGAGACTTAATTTCTGAATTTAACCAACACCTTTTGGCCGAAGAAATAGCTCTATTTGCTGAACTTGATTTACTCTTGCACTTAATTTGAATGAAATTCGGAGAAACACTTAGTTTGTTAATTCAGCTTTACTGCTGATGATGATAGCTTGGTTATCGAAACGTGCGTCCAGTACGAGTTAAGTATTGTGGCAAGGGCTTTAGTGAACTATTTCACGGTTTCCCAGCCAACTTTGCATAAAAACATAGCAAAATTTGTATTCTGGCATATGGCTATAATTCTTAAGTGGAAGTGTAATATATATGTGGTGTGGTTACAGCGTGTCCACCTAGTGCGTGGACGGAAGACAATTCCTTTCCTAGGCAATTTAGATAAAAACTTTTCAAATAAAAAGTATTCAAACAAGTTCTACATAACATGAAATTATGCCCAAGTATACCGGATGTTTCGCTGCCAACTGAGTTTGGTTTTTTAAAACGAACACCTGTATATTATTACATTTTTAGATGTCCATCTTCATTCATATCAACTTTCTTCAGTATTCCTTATAACCATCTATCTTAATTTTTGAGTTAATCTGAGATATCTGTGAAATTTCGCTGTTTTTTAACAGCCAATGTCTTAAACGCCCTACACGAAAAAAACGGTGATTGACATTTTATTTGATTGAGTGTTTCTTGAAGTTTTCGGCAATATATTAAAAAAATATTAGTTGCTAGAGTCTGCAAGATGGACATCGAATTCGTGGCCATGTTTGATTTATGCTACTTCATTTTTTTTAATGGAACAACTTGTATATTTTTCCAGGATCTGATAGAGAAACTATTCTAGAATTTTTCTTATGAACATTCTAAATGTATCGCCTTTTAGTAAATTAAAATTAGATACTATAAACTTGTGTTTCGCTAAAGATACTCATTAAAACTAAGGTGCAAAGATTATCTTTTTTGGTATAATTCCAGCATCCACTTGAAGTAACTATCACATTACTACATACATTGTTTAGCAAGTTAACAAGCACAGGCGGCTATTGAAATACAGTAGTTTCCGGATATAACGAATCGCAAGGGACCGAGAAATTTAGTTCGTCATATGCAGAGTTCGTAATAAACAAAATGGATGAAATACATTTGACAAATTAAAACATTAATGATAACTACATCATTCAAACGATATTTATTTACATAAGAGAACAAATTTTGAGAAATACTGCATACATATATTTTAATATTTATTTACATTAATAGTTACTGATTAAAAAAGTCTGTAATTTTTCACTGTTTCAATTTCGCGCCAGCACAAATTTGTTCAATATTATCCTCAATGTTGGCGAATATATTCAAAGCATCTTTAGGGGTATTATGGGACTGTAAAAAGTAGCGAAGCTTCCTAACACATTTGCAGCGCTTCTTGATTAGTGGGGATTGGCATATCTTCGCATGTGTTACATTCATAACTACTGAAATCGTCTACAGATTCATTGAGTACACTGTTAATTATCTCATTGCCAGTTAAGAATTCGGCGATTGCAACTAGATCGTCTACATGAACGAATTCGTTAAAATTGATATTCTGCATAACACTATTTACGACTTCATTATCAACGACACATAAATTAATAGTTGCTAAAGATGATTTTTGCTTCTTCAACTATTGCGAAAGTGATAATTCGTCATCAGAGTTAAACTTATCAAAAGAAGTACAGAAACCAGCATGTCTGAAACAATTGCTGATAGCTTTCTCCGTAACTTTTTGCCATGCCTTATGACTACAATTTATTGCATCTAGTAAATTTATAGGCCTAGAATTACCTCCGTCAATTGAGTTAATTAGGTTTCTAAGCAAAAAATTTCGTTAGTAGCTTTTAAGTGCGTGTATTATTCCCTGCTCCATAGACTAAAGCTTGGAGCTAGTGTTTAGTGGCATAAACACTAATTTAATATTATGCAAACCTTTCACTGGAGGACGTGCAGGGCAGTTGTCAGCCAATAGAGTAATTGTTCTATTCATCAGTAATAACTGTTCATCCCACAGTCTCAGTTCTTCCATAAACAAATCGCCAGTCACCCATGCTTTTTCATTTTGATTTATTATTCACATGGATTTGTTTGATGTGTTTGAAACATCGTGGATCTTGTGATTTGCCTATCACTAGCAATTTTCTTTTCACTTCCCATTAAATTAGCGCACAGAAATATGGTTAATCTTTCTTTTGAAAGTTCCCTTGTCGGTGTTGCCCGGGCTTTCCGAATATTGTGTATTGATGAAGTAACTAAACAAGTTTGCTTTAAACAGAAACTATTTCTGTTAAGACTCTAAAATTGGTTCGTATTGAACGAAAGTTCATCATAAGCGGGTTCACAATAAAAGGTATTTCTTAATATTATTTTTATGGCAAATATAACGGGACGCAACAACCGGTGGTTCGATTTAAGCGGGTTCGTTTTAGCTGATCATTACTGCAATTTACTTAGAGTTTGTGAGCGACTGCAATGCGCGCAGTTGTCATGATCAAGCCGAGAACCTAATGCTAGCGGTAAAGCGAGAGCGAATAGAGGTGGTTTAATCACTTAGTAAGATTCGACAAACTGCGCTGAAAGCCAGTGGTTGACGCATAAAAGTTTACACAAAATAAACACGGCCGGTACAATTCGGTATAAGCGTCAGTATAACTGCGACTCGAAACCCGATCTGTTGTGTATGCATCTACGCTGTCGTATACTATATCGTAGTTCTACGTTTGTTTTGAAAATGTTTCCTACGTCGCGAAAACGACCAAAGTTGGACACTATAAGAGAATTTATTGCAGAAATGCCTGATTTAAAGTCTGATGGCGCTAAAATTCAATGTGTAGTGTGTAAAATAGATTTAATGTGTTGGTCGAAAAGTGATTGTCTACGGCACGTAAATAGTGCAGGGCATCTTTCAAAAAAAAATTCCACACGAGATTATGACAAATTTAAATTTAATTTATGTGTTTATTGCATGTAATTTACCATTTCATTTAGTAAGGAAGAAAGCATACGTCTCGTTTTAGAATGAATATTCGGACTTTAAGTTACCAAGTGAGAGAACATTACAGAGAGTTGTGCCGTCTGCTCGTGAGCATGTCGAGAAGAGAATTAAATCGGAATTGCAAGATAAAAAACTGTGGTTATGTGTGGACGAAACAACAGATCGTAAAAAACATTCTGTGGTTAATGTAATGGTACGCACAATGGAACCACATCGACCATCACCCTCAATTTTACTAGTTTCCAGACGAATACAACAATGCACTGCCGACGTAATTTCAATGTTGGTGTTAAATACATTGGAAAAGTTTGAACTTTCAACAAATCAACTGTTGATGTTTATGAGTGATGGTGCCGCAAACATGCTTGCTGTAGGTCGATCTCTTAAAAAACATTGTGCTAACTTGTCGCATATTACATGTAAAATTCATACTCTCAGTCTCGTAACAGATAGTATCAGAAAATGTTATCAGAGGTAGACGCTCTAATAGCACATATAAAAGCTGTGTTTGTAAAACCCCCAAAACGTATTCGGGAATTTCATAGACTATGCCCCGGTATTCCTGAACCACCGCAACCTATTCTTACTCGTTGGAGAACATGGTTAGATGCTGCATCTTATTATCTTAAATATTTTGAGAATATAAAGAACGTGATTTTAGAATTCGACCCAAAGGAAGCTGCGGCTGTCAAGGTAAGCCGCTTGAAATTTCAGGATAGTCAAGTTAAAACAGATTTGAAAATTATTCAGAACAATTACGTGGAACTAGCGGATGCGATAGAAAAACTACAAAATTCTTCGGTGTCGTTAGTGGAATCTTTGCAAATAGTGCAACATGTTCACGCACAGCTATGCGCGATAGAAGACGCAAGAAATGTTTGTGTTTTAGAAAGGTTTGAAGGTGTTTTAGATAAATACTCTGATTTTGGCACATTAAGACAAATTTGTGAAGGTGCGTCAACAGAACCGTTAAGTTATTTGAAAGATTATTTTACTTACGCAAATATAACGTCACTAGATGTAGAACGTTCGTTTTCGGCATACAAAAACACTTTTCTTCACGCCGCACTCACTTTGCCGAAACAATTTTGGAAACATATCTAATGTTACAAATATTAAATAGACATTATCCACTTTGTGATTTCACGGAGGACTCAAAACGGTAAGTGTTTGAGCACGTATCACATTTAATTTATTTTGTGTAAACTTTTATGCGTCCGCCACTGGCTTTCAGCGCAGTTGCGTTGCTCTAGACACCAGTGAATTACTCCGTACCTAATTTTAGAAATAAAAGTTGAGTGATAAAATGTTAGCAAAAATATTTTAGCAAAAAAACGTGTCTGCGTAACTTCACATTTAATTTACTAAAGAACGACATATTGTAGGTATAGGCAAATGTTTACAAAAAAAAAAAACAGATTCTGGGCGTGCTCGATTCAAAAAAAAGTTGAAATAACACAAATGAAACATGGCAAAGATTTCGATGGCCATCTTGTAGACGCTAGTTGCTTTAAACATTTTTCGTTGTATTGCCGAAAACTCAAGAAATACTCAATTGAAAAAATTTGTATCATCGCTCTAGCGTGTGAGGCGTTTAAGAAAACAGCGGTATTTCGCAAAAATGTCAAATTATCTCAAAAACTAACACAGATGGGTGCAGGAAATACTGAAGAAAGTTGACATGAATTGAAGAAGGGCATCCAAAAACGTAATAATGTACAAGGTATTCCGTTTAACAGATCAAACTTGCATCCTGCACTGTGGAAACCAAGCATCTTGCATACCTGAATAAACTTCATGTTGGGCATATTTTTTATTTAAAATCTTCTTCCCTAAATTACTCAGGGAAGGAATTATCTTCCACCGATGCATTAGATTGACACGCTGTATGTGGATAGTTGGATTCGTCTTTCGATTATCTTTCAAAAAAATGTATAGGGTATTCTATTTAAGATAAGAAATTTGGCATCATTTCATTAGAAAGCTAGCAGTAGAGTGGGGATACTTTAGGATCTTACTGTACACTTACATTTACCTATTTTATGTTGTATAGAGCTAAATATAACTCAATTTTTTATTGTTCTAATTGTTATCTTGTCTTTCTTTACAGTCCTATCGAGGCTTAAAGGCGAAGTGGTCATATGACAAGGCGTGGGTGAGTCGTAAGGCAATCACAAACACATTACGTGCAACGCTGGGACAAATTCTATGAAAGGAGGTCTATTAATCAAGCAAATATTTTTTTTTATTTTTTAATATTCTCGCTTAATCCGCTTATAAACATCCACCCGGTATACTGGTGATGCGATATTTTGCGATGTATATTCAAATTTTACGGGCCGCATTAGTTGGATCGCGGCAGAAACAAGAAGCTAGATTTGGGAGGTCTGCTTCCGCGATGGGCCGTATCTTATAATAAAGAGCCCCATATGTCGGCTTCGAAAACTGCGTAAGAATTGACAGCTGTTTTATTCTCACTCCCTCATGCGATCATTTTTTCATCACACGTTATTGCAAAGCTCACCTTGTGTTCTTTTCTCGCAAATCTTTTCCTTTCCCCAACGGTTAACCATAGAAATTATGGGGCTCCGTATTATACGATGGCTCTTTACGCATCAGATCTGTTAAAAGCTATATAATAGCTTACGGTTTGTAGATCCGGACGATTGGATGCGTAGAACACGTCTTACATTCTGAAGCGGTCTAACAATCTCCTGAGATTTGATTCCAAATATCGCGTCATCGGTATACACAGAATATAAGGTGAGGATGGAGTAGCACGAGCACAAAATGCAGATGAGTCAAATATGCTCCCCTTGGGAATAAATCAGCTGTCCACGGTTTCTTGTCTATGGCGCAATTTAATTTTGCTTTTAGTTGGTCACAACAAAAATATTTTATATGTTTAAAATGCTGTGTCAAAAGCACTGCCAATTGTCCAATTAATAGATTTATAGAACATCTTTGTATCCAAGAGCATCCACAACTAGCTTTTGCGGATGGACAAGATATACCGTGCTGACGAGCCCTAATGAGAGCGAAACAGCTGATTGCGGTGTATTTGTCTCATCTGCAGGATACGCTTCACAACTCGAATGCATGATAATATCAAAACGTAGCTCAATGTAATCTAACGAATGAATGTTGCATAACACAATTTGTTTCATTTTGCTTAACGTGGACGCACATAAATATTAATTAATCTTTAACAAAATGAAGTGTGTGATATGTTAATTAATGTTCATATACAAAGAATTATGCTAGTAGCATGCCTAATTTGACTACCAAGCATATAATTAAAATTGATCAGTGTGAAGAAGAAAACTAACAGAATGTAAAGCTGTAAAGTTCATTCAACCTTCATACCAAGTACGCTATACATGTTGACTACAATTATTCAATCCATTTCGCAATAATGGCAAAGTGGTATAAACAATTTCTCTCAATAATAATAATGATTTTGCTAATAATATTATAAATTTTGGAAAACCGTGCTTACAATCTAAAAAACAATCGCATATTATTTGTTTTTCAGTATTAACAGTAAGTCACCATTAATTGTTCTTGAGATAATTCTAGCACTATTTATTCCTTTACCAAACTACATACACTTCAAGATATCGATTTATTCTCTGTTTCATAGCAACTTCAATTGGGATTGAAATAATCTATGGAAAATCTATGGAATGTAGACTATTTAAACGAAAACTGCAATAACTTATGATAGGATTTAATTTTAATAATGCCCTTCTACATAAAGATAGCGGCGGGACACTTGGCTTTTTCAAAGCAAAACTATTAAACTATAAAATGGAACGTCGGTATTCTTTGTGAAATTTGTTCAAGTGTCGTATAATTTGGTTTTGATTAGTTTGTAAAATAGGTCTTTAGATCTTCCACATCTTTTAATTTCATGGGTATGTTTGAAAATATCTGAAACAAAACGAATCCGATTTGCAAAATATGGATCTAAACATATCTAAAACTGAAAAATTCAATGTATGCCTAAAACATAGTTCGTTTTTGCTCCAGTAATGTTAATATAATACATACACATCACACAAATTTAGGCTATTAATACTCTATTAATACTACATAGAGTTTATAACAATAATTCTCGTAGAAATATTGAAAATAAGAAAACTGCTTCGAGCACATCGAAGAAATGTAAAAATGCAGGCAAAAAAGTGGCAACTCGCAAGATTTTGAAAATTCGCGATTTATGGCCAATCTCACCGACATGTTTTAAATTATAAGTAATTCTGAGAGCAATAAATTTTACCAATTAGTTAAGTTAAAAATTAAGTTATCTCGATAAGATTGGCCATCATTGGTACATCCATTTTTATATTTTTTATCTAACATGCATATTTGAGTTTGGGGTAACCTATGTATTTTTTATGAAATAACATTTTGAGGATTTCAAGAAATTAGGGGAATAGGGAATTGTTTCTGACAAATGTAAAATCGGCTATTGCGCGCTCTAAGCAACCTAAAGGTTTACTTGCTTCTTGACCAGCAGCACTCACATTCACAGATTTATTCACATAGTTGAACATATTAGCAATCATGTGTTTCCTTACATTTTTCTCCCTTACGCCGTTTTTTTATCTACAGGCAAACTATAACAAAATGTATAGGTTGTCACATATATAAGAACTATGGAAAATATCTACACTTACTTGTATACGCTTGAAAATGAAACATTCTAAACAGAACGACTTATACAACTATAAACAATTCAACTGAGAATATATAAAGTTACTATGATTATGGCTCTTGACACTTGACAGGATAGATATTAATAATACATATTTCTCCACATAAATATAAGTGGGATATCGCAACACTGCAACCGGAAATAAAGATAGCGTTATTGATTGACTTCTAAAGATGGAAAGGAATACATTGTTGCTATTAAATAGAGGTTGATATGCTTTATAGAAAAATAAAGAAGGGGATCTCTAGTCTTTGTAACAATGTCTATAATCTAGCTAGTAAGCATTGTCGTTCTGATGTAAAAGGTGGTGGCTCGGCAATTTTTGTGAAAAGTAATTTAATTTAGGAAGAAATAGACCTAACTACCATGTCTGTTGAAAAAAATATTGAACTCTGTTGTGTAAATATTAAATGTAGAAACAAACGATTTCTTGTCGTGTGTATATATCGTCGATCATCTGGAAATGTTGAGATGTTTTTTAATGTTGTAAGTGACCTACTGGATTTGGTCTGTGATAAATTTGACTATGTAAACTGGTTGTGGTGATTTCAATATGGATTTTGAAGTAGATTCAGAAATAGTTTCCTGTGCAGATAATATGTTTGCTTGCTACAGTTTATACCGTTTAGTCAGGGATCATACACGACTAACAAGCACCTGGGCTTCCTGTATAGGCAATATATTTAGTAATTTTGTTTTTCTAGATACAAATGTTAACATAATAAATTTTGGCATTTCGGATCACAGTTCCATTATTGTAGATTACATAGTTAATGTTGACTAGACGAGGAAATATACACTATGTTCGCGATTATAATAAGAAAAGCATTCAGGATTTCCTTGCGCTTATTGAAAATGAATCATGGAACGAAATTTTTGCAGTTCATGATACAAACCAAAAATATAACGTTTTTATATCAAGTTTTAAATATTATTTTGAAATAACTTTTCCTCTGAGACATTTCGAGGTACGAAATAAAAGTAAGGCTAATTCTATAACTAGTGAAATTAAACAGGCTTCAAACCGCCTTAAAGATTTGTTTCAAATTTGTAAAGCCTCGAATAGTTCTGATTTATGGAAATATTACAAACAAAGAAAAATTGCAACACAATAATAATTTTATAATAAATTCAAAAAACAAATCCAGGGCCGTTTGGGAAATTATATATAAATAGTGGTAAACAGTGTAACAAAAATAAACAAGTTATGCTCAATATAGATGATAATAAGATAACTGATCCAAGAATGATATGCCAATTATTTGCAGACCATTTTAGTGTTTTGTCAAAAAGACAAAGCATGAGTAGACGTAATTATAACAATACAAACGCGGTACTATCTATTTGCATCCAACTGATTTTAATAATGTTGAGTCGGTAATCAAGATACTCGCCCCTAAAATGTCAGCAGGAATAGACGGTATACCTCAAAAAATTATAAAATTGGTGCACCATCGCATTTCAACCCCGTCAGCTAATATTATTAATTCTATGTTTAACACCGGCATATTTCCAAACGTTCTTAAGGAAGCAATAGTAGATACATCCGATACAAAAGAAGGGCAGCCCTAGCGTTATAAATAATTATCGTCTCATCTCAGTATTGTCATCATTTTCAAAGATCTTTGAAAAAGTAATATACAATAGGTTTTTATCATTTTCTCAAAAAAAATAGTGTTATTGTCAATTGTCAATATGGTTATTTTCCTAACAAATCCTGTGAGGATGCTATTTATGATAGTTTGAATTAAATTTGGAAGCACTTAGATGAGAGTAAATATGTTGATAGCATTTTCTTTGATTTAAAGCATTTGATCTCATAAATTATAATATTCTTTTTGCAACTATACGGTATTCGGGGAAACGCGTTAAAAGTCATTCGTACATATTTATCGGGTAGTTTTCAAACAGTCTGTATTAAAACCGTGGTAAAAGACATAAACACTACGTTATATAGTAAAAAAACAAGTATTGAACAGGGTGTACTACAGGGGCCAATCCTGGGTTCCCTCTTATTTCTCATTTTTGTTAATGATCTTCATTTGTTCATTAAAAACGCCGGTGTGTATCAATACGCCGATGATACTTTGTCAAAAACTGCTACAGTAGCAATGAAAAATATAATTACATAGTGCGATGACAATGCTTTAAATTTGAATATCAATAAAACGACTTTTCTTGTGTACAATGAAGCAAAACGATCTACGTATGTAAACTGCAACAGCAAATCGCTTCCGCAATCCACGAACTCGAAGTTTTTGGGGACTACCATGGATGACTACTTGAATTGGAAAGACCATGTGATTTGTTTAAATAAAAAATCACGCAGTTCTTTTAATGCCACATACCAGTTACGAAACAATATTGACTTACATGTTTTAAAAACATTATATTTCGCTTATATCCGTTCTCGAATGAAATACGGTATATTAGTCTGAGGAAATAGTTCACTATGAAGGAGTCTTTATTCTTCAGAAGAAAATCCTACGTTGTATGTTATTTCTTCCTAGTACAGTATCATGCAGAGATTATTTTAAAGAACTAAATATTATGACTTTACCATCGCTATATATTTACGAACTTATAATGTTTTTCTTCAAAAGCCCAACGATTTTTAAATCCAGCGCAAGTTTATCTGGTTCTAATATGATTACAAGAAATGGTCAAAATTTATCTATTCCGCATCATAAAAGTAATTTATTTGAAAAAGATCCGTATTATTCATCAAAGCTTTCAATGCATTATCTTCAGAATTAAAACAAGTATAAAATACAAACAGTTTCAAAACCAAACTAAAAAAATATTTATTGGAGGGTGCTTTTTATAGTTTCGAGGAATATCTCCACAGACAGTTACATATTTAGTTTATTTTTTGTTGCCATGTCTAAGCTCTATATATAGATATATATTTTAATTTGTTGTGTTTTTTTTTGTACATATTCACTCGCGTTTCTTATGTTAAATTAAATAACAACCAATTTAAAACTTTCGACGCGCGTTACAACACCAAAAATTTTGATTTACTGCTCATTTACTTTGCTTGATTTACTACTCATAGTCAATTTTTTTACCAGAAATTACCTCAATATAATTGTTTAAAATTTTATAATGCATTGCCTAACTACCTAAAATTATTAAAAAAGTTTTAAAGAATTCCGTAATCACACAAGATTTTTAATTGATAAGTAACGCTGGCCACGAGCGGTACCGCGCATCGGCGTAGAATCAGTTCGGACCGAGAGGAACGGTAGTATTACTTCGTCTGCGGAGCAGTACGGACATTTTCGCTGCCGGTCATTTGCGCAATTGTTTATCTGCCCTAGAAAAATTTTGATTTCGTCAGCAAAACGACCGCGGTCGGACAAACTTCGAAAATTTATTGCAAAAATTCCAGACTTAATATATGAAGGTGCTAAAATTAAATGTGTAATCTGTAAAATCCCGTTAATGTGTTGGTCCAGACAACATTGTCTAGGACACGTAAATAGTGAAAAGCATTTCTCAAAAAGAAATTGCGCACGAGACAATGACAAATTTATATTTAATTTATGCGTTACGTTTATCGCATGTAATATACCATTTAATTTACTAGACAAGGAACCATTTATCTGCTTTTAGATAACTATTCGGAGTGCAAATTACCAAGTCGAACATCGTTACGAAGAATTGTGCCATCTGCGCGCGAACGTATTGAACAAAAAATAAAATCGGAGTTGAAAGATCGAAAATTGTGGTTATGTGTCGACGAAACAACAGATCGGAAGAAACATTCTGTCCTTAATGTAATGGCACGCAAATTGGAACCTCATCAATCGGCACCTTCAATTCTATTAGTCTCCAAACGAATACAACAGTGTACTGCCGAAGTAATTACAAAGTTAGGCTTAAATACATTGGACAAGTTTGAACTTTCAACAAACCAACTCTTCATGTTAGTGAGTGATGGTGCTGCAAACATGCTTTCTGTAGGCGGGTCTCTTAAAAACCATACTGCTAATTTGTTACACATTACGTGTAGAATTCATGCTCTCAATCTTGTGGCGGATAGTATCAGAAAATGTTATCCTGAGGTAGACACTTTAATAGCGCATACCAAAGCAGTATTTGTCAAATCACCCAAACGTATTCGCGAATTTCACAGACTGTGCCCCCGTATACCAGAGCCACCAGAACCTATTCTAACTCATTAGGGAACATGGTTGCAGGCCGCGTTTTATTATCATAGATATTTTGACAATATTAAGAACGTGGTTTTACAATTCGATACAAAGGAAGCTGCCGCTATCCAGAAAAGCCAGTCGAAATTTCAAGATAGTCAGATTAAAATGGATTTAAAAATCATTCACGACAATTACTTCGGGCTAGCAGATGCAATAGAAAAATTACAAAATCCTACGGTGCCGTTAGAAGAATCTCTACAAATAGTGCAACATGTTCACGCACAGCTAAGCGCGATTGAAGACGCAAAAAATGTTTCTCTTCTAGAAAAATTTGAAATTGTTTTTGAGAAAAATTCTGATTTTGGCGCATTAAGACACATTTGTGAAGGTGCGTCAACAGAATCGTTAAGTTATTTGAAAGATTATTTTACTTACGCAAATATTACGTCACTAGATGTAGAACGTTCGTTCTCTGCATATAAACGCATTTTTTCCTCATGCCGTACTAGTTTTGCCGAAACAACAGTTGAAACATATCTAATGTTGCAGATATTTAACAGACATTATTCACTTTGTGATTTCACGGAGGACTCTTAAAATGGTAAGTGTTTGAGCGCGTGTTATTTAATTTTTATTTAAGAGATGAGCGAAATTATTTGCGGCAGCAAACATCTCTATTAGCAGAATAACTCTAGTGGAACGCGAGGCCTGGTCGACTCTACGCTACTGCGCGGTACCGCTCGTGGCCAGCTTTATTGATAAGGCATTCTATTATGTCAGAGAATGCCGTGGACTAACTTAATTAAGTTTATTTGTTCGACTTGCCATATGTACAAATTGTATTTTACTTGGCCAATAAATTATTAAGTATAAGATTCTTTAGCAACATCCCTTTTTTGGTAAATCTAAATTTTGAAATAAAATTTGCTCGGTATAAAATTTATTCCATAATATTTGTCTGTACAGGGCATGTATAAATATTTATAGTAACTTTCTTTAAAACTGGAAGATGTTGTAAAAAGTCCAGATGTAACATTCTGGAAATCTATATACTTATCGCTTATTATAGTTATCAGATCAGCCTTGCATTATTTATATAGGAAACGCTATTTTCTAGGATTTTTATTCTACCCGGCAATATATTTAGCAGCGGTTCTTCCTAGCTGTTAATATATACGGTTTTGGTCTTTACGCTTCATTTGAATTTCAATGTGGCAACTAAATCGAGCAACAACAAAGGGAGATAGGCGCTTTTCTGTGCTTTAGCCTGCTAGCCAAAGCTTCGTCGATATCGACTTTATTCTATTCTCTTCTCGTATCTGTGTATATGTACGTTTGTCTGTGTGTACGCGTTACACGCTGGTAGCCATTAGGACAAACATGCATATGTATATACTATCATCTATTATGCATATGTGTGCATTATACATACATACATAGGTGTATGTACGTGTGTATACATTTATTTTTGTTCCCAATAATTGCCCTAACATACGTCACCAACGATGACCGTCTCTAGTACCACCGTATTACGGAAAACGTGACTCCCACTCCAACCTCCGTATATAGTACGTTATAATATCCTGCACAATACCTACTATTTACATCGGACAAAATCAATGCCAGACAGGCACATTCGTACGGAAGACCGTACCTTTCGGTTATAACCGGCCGATGGCCAGTGAAATGATTGCTACAATTGCACGACATAATTACAAGGGTATAAAGAGATACTAGCGATCGAAGTGTGCAATTTTAGAAATCGAGTTTCATCCTTTAGGACGTAACGTGTTTATAAAAGCTGTTTAGTTCTTTTATAATCATTAATCTTACGTAAGTGTTTCGTGGAAGAATTCATTAATATTTATAACCATTTTATAACAATATCATCAGATCTAAAAATCTGAAGTGATCCTTAAAACAAATATGTTTACATAACAGTGTTTTCCTCCAATTTTATGGCTATTTGTTACCCCCTCTGTCCCAAATTATGGTATACATTTACATTTTTATTTTGTCCCAAATTATGGTATACAAAAAAATGAATTAATTTTTCTTCCATAAATTTTATTTAAACTCAACTTTAACTTAGCTTTAACGAATTATTACATTATTTAAACAAATTTCTATTTGATAATTATAAACATAAACTAAATTACGGGCTATATCAAGAGTCTCGTTACTTACACATTATCGACACAGGCAAGCGTCCTTCACAACGAAGCTTTTCTTTGTACATATGTTCAATTTTGTAATTGTTGCCACCAGAAGCCATCATAGTTGACCCCATACACTTTTGAAGTGTCAAAAAGACATTATCTAATTTCTCATTACTTAATACATTGAAAGCATTTTGCACACATTCGATTAATTCGTCTATAATTTTTGGCGACTCTTGGTGTTGGAGCGATTAAATCGAATTAAAAAAACCAAGATCTAAAACATTTAAATCTGGACTATTTGGTGGCTGTGATTTGAATTGAATGTTCCATCCCTCTTTTACTCCTTCAGTAAGCAGAACAACACCGTTATCAGAAGAATGCGGTTTGGCATTGTCTTGTTGAATGTAGATGGGTTTTGCTTTATGTGATGCTGGAAACTTTGATCTAATAGCTGGCAAAATATTTCCAATGATCATTCTTTTACATTCGACGGCGTTGATAGATTGGATGAGTTTGGTTATTGATGTTCCTCTTTCTCGATGCTTATTGTTTCGTTTGGCAGGTTCTTGATAAACAAATGGCCAAAGTCCTACCTTTCCGTTAAAGTATTTCTTTTTAGCAGAATCATACCTCGGTCTGGCTACTGCAGCCATGAACATAAATTTTATAATAAAGCGCTTACTTTTACAAGATCTTTCAGGCTCTTGTTCATCAAGCAGAACATAATACGATCGTTTTATTTGAGTCATGTAAAACCATTTTTCGTCAATATGTACGTAATCATACATGTCATGAAAAAATCCATTTCGCTTTACCTTCGACAAGCAAAATAATAGTCGAGCTAGTTTGTTTTCTTCTGTTAACATTGGTTTCACTGTTGAAGATATCCGCTTTAACTGTTTACCTTTTTTAAATACGCGGAAAATGGTTGATTTTGGAATTTCAGCTGCAAATGATAAACTGCGGATTGTGCCGCGATGATTAAACGGGATATCCCGGATCTTATTCAAAATTTCCGAGTAGTTTTTGCGTTTTCGACCACACTTTCCTTTTTTTTAGCTGAGACATCGGCACAAAGAGTTCATTTATCATATTGTTCCTTGGCACGGTGCCAAATTCGCGACACACTTAATCGAGTAACGTTAAATTTGGCGGCAGCTTCGTTAACAGCACCGCGGCTCAACTTATTTCCGGCTTTACGTTGCAGCAAAAATTGTAAAATGGCATTACGCTGGTTACAAGTCAATTGCTTAGTTTTTCTGTCTCTTATACAGGCACCACTACTTTCTTCAAGTATACCTTCCATATTTTCGTCGTAACGGGTGTAATTTTGATTTTTTCCTCTTTTTGACTTTTCTCAACTGCTAGGTAAGAATGTAAACCTTAGTTTTTTGGCACAGCCAACTATACAATTATTAAGAATCAATTAATTTATCAACATAAAATGATTAAATACATAAACTCCATTAAATTTCTATAATTAGAGAATTTTTAAGAAATGTACACCATTATTTGGGATAGAGGGAGTAGATTATTATTTTTAGGAATTGTTTTTAGTACTAATTAAGATTCAATTAACAGTAAAACGATTGAATACAGAATTCTACACTGAGAGAAATGTAGTGGTAGGGCATATAATATATTTGTAGTTAACCTGCTGTGGTAGTATTCACCCCACTTATGCTTCTCGCAACAAACATATACGTAGATCTTACTGCAGTAACCATAACATAAACTATTTTTTTATAGTTCAAGTTTTAGTAGATGTTACCAACACGCAATATGGCAGTGGGAGATATATTGTAGTGAAAAAAACAAAATACTTGTAGTTACTTACTGCGGTTACATACACTACAATATTGTTGTTGAACAAACATTAGTGTCACAGACAGATAAACGTTTACTTGTATCAAGGCTGTCCGCTTCAATTCAAGGCAATTACTTTTTCAATTATCCATAATACAATAATTGTTTTAAATCAAAAGAAATATTTTATTAGGGTTTTTTTCTCCGCCTAAGGTAAGTATATACTTGTATTGATGGATTCGCTGAAATATTTCCCAGCGTTACCTAACACCTAGTGATGTAGTCATGCTGTCTTAGAGAATGGCGACAGACACATCAATACAGACACCATACTTACCCATACAATGATATAACCTTTTAGGTACAACGTTTCATAAACATTTTCCATATCAGTTAATATAATATCTTTTTTTCTTCTTATTACTATTTACCACGAGTACTAATTTAACTAACTATAGCTTTTTAAAATATATAATAAATAATCATAATAAAAAATGGATAAATAAATTTAACTATTAACTCATTAACTATTAAACTACATAAAAATAATCCCTATTTAATTACATTATTAAAGAAATAATAATAATAATAGTAATAATAATAATAATAATAATAATAATAATAATAATAATAATAATAATAATAATAATAATAATAATAATAATAATAACAATAATAATAATAATAATAATAATAATAATGATAATAAACTTTATTTCAAGGACCAGAACAGTTTGAAATAAGTCAGAGAAAGGCGACAAAACAAAAAATTAAAACAATACAATCTCTAAATAGAAAAGGAAAGAATAATTAAATAACGAGTCGAAGTGACTGTACATATATTAAACAGAACAATTGAAAAATTCATTAAATTAATAAGAACATTTGGATAGTAACCAAGATTTTATTGTCTTTTTAAATTTATTGAAGTCGTATTCTTTCCAATTATCCGGAAGACTGTTATAGATTTTTATTCCATGAACATCAACACAATCGGATGTAAGTTTAAAACTATGCTTCATGAGATGTACGTATCTTAGGAACCCTTACGCCATAACTATGCTGAGCATTGTTAGTCTCTAGTATTTTCAAAGATTGTTTTAAATGCCTTAATTTTAATATTATTATCTTTAGTTTCAAAGTTAAAAATTGACAATGAAGATCCCATTTCATCGACGAAGCTAGAGTTACTCCCAACAACTTAACTGAACTAGAATAATTAATAATGTTGTTTGAAATCTATAAATTTGGATAGGAATCAATTTTCTTTTGGATAGTGTGAAATAGAATGTACTTAGTTTTGTTAAAATTTAAGGATAGTCCATTTACACAACACCAGCTGTACAATCGATCTAACATGTCTTTGCGACGCTCTGAACATCCTGCTCATTGCACTCATTGCACTACAGTTGTGTCGTCCGCATAACACACTACACTGTAGTCTCCCTCTTTGTAGTTGGCCTCTCAATAGAACTTTGTGAGATCTGGATCATTTTTTCCATTCCTACCTGCAATATCAATATTTTCTTAACTTAAAACTAAATGATTTACTTAGAAGAAACATTTTTCTGTTTTGTATTTTCTAACCCTAGGAAAATATTTATTTAACAAGTAGACTTTCAAGAAAAAATTAAAATTAGGAGCAAGTGAATGAACTAATGAAAAGGTATTTCTTATATGTTACAGTATAATTAAATTATCTCTTGAATAATGTAATTGAATAGGGATTATTTTTATCCAGTTTAATAATTAATGAGTTACTATTTAAGTTTATTCCTCCCTCGTTTTATTATTACTTATTATACATTTAAAAAACTATAGTTAAATTAGTACACGTGGTAAATAGTAATAAAAAGAAAAAAAATTACATTAACCGGTACCTTTTGAAAATGTTTACGAAACGCTTTACGTTTATTGTATGGGTAAGTGGCATATGTATTTCGGTTTCTCCTATCTAGGACGGCATGACTATAACTAATGGAATTAGGTGGCACCAGGAAATATTTCAGTTGCTGTTTTTAAAGATTAGTGGCGAAAGCTGAGAGATGTAAGAGCAACGCGGATAGAAACAAAAGGCGATAGTGCTTTTCTCTTTTCACATTGTATTTGGCGGTAGTGATTCCATCAATACCGTGAGCTATTTATTATTAGCAGTATCCTGATTATAGTTTCTAAGCACCTTTTTGATTTGTACTTCTATATTAAGTTCTCTTTTGTTTGAACATTATTATAACAAAATGCCCTTGTGTATGTTAAAACAGTTGGTGGCTTTTAATAAACCTTAATACTCTAGGATCTGCTCCCTTCAGTTCAGTAAGTGCAAGAAATTGCCTGCTGAAATGTTGGTGTCGTATGCGAACAATGGCAACGCATTTACATAGAATGTGTTCTGCCGTCTTCAGATCTTCTTGGCATAGACGACAGATTTGATCTTCAGCTTTCCCTAGTTTAAATAAGTGATATTTTAGGGCTACATGGCCTGTGTAAAAATCCCGCCAGTAATCTAAGATCCCTTTCGCCGAACGATAGCGCTATTTTTGCTGTCTTTGGCGAACCTGAATATGAGTGCTTTCGCCTATTTTTGTCCTGAAACATTTTTTTTGTCCTCCCAGGCTTTGTTTTATGTGGCTCTTTTGAAGACCACAGAAGCGGTTAGGACCAATGAAAGGCATGTTCGTTACTTCTTTGGCCAACTTATCTGCCTTTTTATTTCCTTCAATCCCTTGGTGGCTTGGGACCCACCGCAAGGTAACGTGGTTATTGCGTCCCAGTTGCCTTAGATTGTGTACACATTCGTGTATCAGAGCAGATTCGTATGTGTAGGCCTGAATGGCCTTTAGAACTGTCTAACTATCGCTGTATATATTTATAGTTGCGCCTCGTATCCCTTTCTCGAGGTTCTTTATGGCGCACAGGTTTAAAGCAGAAATCTCTGCTTAAAACATGTGGGTGTGTGGTCCTGTAGGCATTTTTAGATGTTAGTTAGGACAACTAGTGCCTATATATGTTCCAACATCTTCTATTCTCGAGTCGTCCATGTACCATTCAACGGTACCTCTTTTGCATTGAGTCTCACCGGATGCCCACTCAGTACGGCTTTCAATGATCACCTTATAAGGCTGATCAAAATTATATAACAGATAGTTTATGTTGGGATGTTCGAGAATTCTGAGGTGCCCCCTAAGATCCCCAGGCTGTAATCCCTTCGTTCTACTAAGAGTGAGGGCACTCGATATAGCCTGTTTCTGAATATGGATGTGAAGCGGCGTTATTCCCAGCAGGACTTCCAGAGCTCCTGCGGCACAGGTACGCATCACTCCTGTGATATTGAGATATGCAAGTCTCTGAATATGTTGAAGTTGTTATTGCACAGTTTTCTGAGTTGTTTTTGGCCACCAAACCAGAGAGGCGTAGGTGATCATGGGTCTGATCATTGCCGTATAGGACCAAAAGGTAATTTGAGGTTTAAGACCCCAGTTCTTACCAAGTAACCTTCGGCATACTAGTGACGCCGTAATGGCTTTTTTTCTGTAAGTTGGAGATGTGGGAGTTTCATGTTAGTTTTTTGTCAAACGTAACTCCCAAGCATTTAACTTCATCGCTGAAGCTAATGGTTCTTCCTTCGATGGAGGGTGATCTAAGACAGACTTTTCGTCTCCTTGTAAAAGGAACGATTGTAACTTTTTGCGGCTTTATGCGCAGGCTATGATTTTGACACCATTTATAGGTGTCATTGAGAGCTCTTCGCATAACTTGCGGTATGATATTCTCATATTTTCCGTTTGAAGTAAACTACATTTTATTTTGATATCACAGATTAAATCGGCCTTCAAAATTTTTAAAAATATACTTGTGTGTTCCATTTAAAAAATATTAAAATTTGAATTTTCTCCAAAATGCATTATGCAATCCTTTCTTTCATTTATTGTATCTTAAAATACGAAGTAGCAGTGGTCAATCAAATAATTGACATTAAAACCACTGGTAATTTAACCGCAGCAGTAACGAAATTAGTAGTAGAGTCCCGGTATCTTAGAACAAAAATATAAAACACATTTTTTTGTTGAGCTTTTGAAAGAATGTATAAAAAACATTTCACTTTACTATCACCTTTACCACAACACCTCACTAACACTGGACGCATGTTTCGATATCTAAGCTGTCATCATTAGTGGTAAAACTGAACTTCGTTTTAAAGACTTGGATGACACATTCTTAATTAATACATATGCAGTATCTGGACCATTTTTGGTTTATTTACAGGGATTAATTTCGAGAACCTTTTCTTAAAAACATTTACTTTACCTTAAACTTTCTTAGCAACAATGTCTTCTATTCTGTCTCCAGTTTAGTTCTACTGCTGAAAATTATTGAAACATGCGTCCCGTGTTAGTGAAGTGTTATGGTAAGGCTAATAGTGAAGTGTTTCATTTACATAAGTTACCTAGTTTTATCTAATTGTTTAAATGATTTTTATATTAAATAAAATTCTAATCATTTCATTTTGATCCAAAATACTTTAAACTTCACGTCATGCACTTTATAGAAGGGGACACAAGTTATAGCTTTGTACATTTTCAATGTAGAGATTTTAATCCCATCAATTTTCTACTAATAAATTACTAAAATCTATTTTTAGTCTTTACCTCGTAATTAAGGTAACAATGTTACAATTACGATATGGTGGCCTTCACTTCCAAGATATCTTAAGTTGTCAGTAACATTTTCAAACATAAAAAAATTAGGGTAGTCAATGAATTCTTGTTTTGGGAAATTACAGATGTAGGCATTAACACCATTTCGTCGATTTACAACTATAAAGAAAATGAAGTTACTAAATGCAAGTAAAAGTGTAAACGAAACAGCTGTATGACAAATATTAGTTCCCAAAAGGTAAATATTAAAATCTACATAAATTCCTTACAGTAACAGTTCTAGCTTCCTTTAAAAGAGTTTATATAGTAACTGACACGTAAATTGGCAGGGACAGTGCACTGTAAATTATCAAATTTTCGTGAGAGTAGTGCATTCATGTGTAATATACGAAAACGTAAAAATGATCTTAATAAACAAGCTTCTAAATAATCAATCCCGGTGTTATAATTTTCTGTATATCATAAAAAAATAATATGTGTGTTTACAATAGCTAGTACAGCATCCTCTTCTCTCTCTTCCTAATCTGTACATAACCAATATTATTATTTTTATTCAAATAATCAAACAAACCGACTCTACTGATTTGAATTTCATAGTATCTGAAATGAAAGTTTCTATTTTGCGGTAATTTCAAAAAGTTATATCTTCTCAAGCACAAGGTATTTGTGAATTGTTAGGCAATACGAATTTTTATGTCATTGCGATGTATAGTAATATACTAGGGTAGGTAAGGATTTATTTATAGGCGCGAGCCTCATACATACATATTGCGAATAACGTTGTCGTTTGTGCTAGCTACGTCCCCTCCGCTCCTCAGTGCCCCTAGACAAACACACACACTTGCAACTCAGTCGCCTAGCATACGTAGTCGAGGTAATAGCTCGGTACAGATTCTGGGAAATACGTAATACATCTTATTTGATTTTTGTCCTATTGATGGATTCTAATCGTTGACTATTTCAAAATAAATACTATTGTCGTATATCAGGCAAAGAAAACGTCCTTAATTTAAGAGGAAGATGACGAATTCTAGATTACATTTTTTCATTTTCAAATACCCGATATATTAAATGTTCAAATGATAATAAGCGCATAACAAATACTTACATGTTTTCTAAATCTAATTGATGGAATTTTATAGTAAAATGAATCGTATTTGTATGCGTAAAAATTCAGTTGAACGTATTATTATAGTAAATGTTCAAACAAGCAGTCATTTGCAGCACTGCTTCTACCGTAGTACCATTTAACGACTTCTTAGTTTATAAAAACATAATTAAAAAGAAAGCTAAAAAAATAACTTACTTACTCCTAACCCTTCTACCCTCTCTGATGTCGGGTGTATGGGAGTTGAATTCTATGTCGGAGTTCTTTTCCATGCTTCTCTCCATGCTTTTCTATCTTGTACCTGCCCTCTAATTTCCTTCCAGTTTATGTTTCTTTTTTCGACTGCTTCTCGTACTTCCTCCATCCAACATTTTCTAGGTCTACTTTTCTGTCTTCTTTTGGTTAGTTTCGCTTCAAACACTCTTCTCACCATCGACTTTTTCTCCATTCTCATAATGTGTCCCAACCACCTCAGCTATCCTTCTTCTATTCTGTTTTGAATGGGTTTCATTTTCAAATCAAAAATAACGAAGGAGAAAAGACCAAGGGAGGCAAGGATGATCAATTAAAGAAATAAACTACGGGTATAATGCATGGCTAGCGTCTAGCGCGATCCTCTTCTGATGGCGATTGGATTCTTATTGATAGATTCGCTTCGCGCAACTCCCCACTATTCTTTCATGGCGGACAAACACTGTCATATATTTTAGCTGTTCACTTTACTACGGAACCTACTGACGCGGTATATCATAACAATAATATTCAGAAATCATTATTTACAATCTCTTAGAACTACTTTTTTAATACTTTATGAATATGTTACGCTCACAAATAGATAGAACAGGAACAATATACACGTCGCTTCAATATAAAAATTTCAGGAGTTATTCAAAAGGATAATGAAGATCTAATTGCCATTGTTACTTCTTTAATGCGGGATAAAATGCAAACAGATATTGGAAGTCAAGACATAAGTATCTATCGTGTTGGACAAGATGGCAGTGTAAACAAACATTGTTAAATTGGCGAATCCGGCTGTTCGACAAAACATCCTACAGAACCGAAGCTTTTTGAAGACATCTTTATTATGGAAGACCTGACTCAGTCCAGGTACGGAATTTTGGGTAAATGTCGTAAGAAGTTTGGTAATAATAACGTGTGGGTGCGAAATTGTAAGGTTCACTACAAAGCGATTAACAAGGATAATAAGGATCATAAGTACGTTATTAGTGATTTAAATGACTTTACTATGGTTAGTAAATTACTTGATAAAATTACGTTTTGTCTGGAAACATTTTTAAATTTGAATTTTCTTTAAAATTTTGTAATATTTAAAGATGAGGAGTGTAGGATAAACTGGTAGCGTCTTTTTCCTAGTTTTAAATAAATACATATTACTGTTACTTTCTTGTATTGTAATATTGGTCCAATATATTTCTTTTTGCATCTTTAGTACATATGTACATACAATCTTAATTTTCTTGTTGTAGTGATATTTTTCGTTATTGACATTAATAGTGGCCAAAATGGAATTATATTTCCAAAATGTCAGAGGGTTGCGTACCAAAACAAACATAATTTACACTAATATCGTACAACATAATTATGACATGGTACTGTCGATTGAAACGTGGTTGAATGGGGAAATTAATGATAGCGAATTTGTAGATGATAGGTATTGGATATATCGGGTGGATAGAATTAATAAAAGAGGGGGGGAGAGCTTTAATAGCAGTGAAAAAGAAGTTCAAACCTAGTCTTCCAACTGTTGATACTTTGCTAGAAACAATATTTATTAAAATCTAGATATACGATAAGCATTATTTGACTAACGTTGTCTATTTTCGACCAAACTCTCTAGTCGAATGTTATCTTGAATATTTTAATATTTTTGAAACTTTTCTAAATATTTTATATGATCACAATGTATTGATTGGTGGTGACTTCAATCTTCCTGCTGCAACCGGCTCTGAGTACAATCTATTGAATTGTGGTATTATTTGTGAGTATTTAAGTGAATTTTTAAATTGCAATATGTTAACGTCAAAAAACAACATTTGTAATACAGCTAACCCCCGTATAACACGGTACTAACGTTCCTAAAAAAATGGCGTGTTATGTGAATCTGTGTTATACGAAACAAAGAACTAGGGCAAAAAAGGGAGTTAGGTTCCAAAAATTTAAAAACATACTATGTTTTATGTTTGTATAATTAAGAAAAATATATTTGTTAAAGTAATTTTAAAGAAAAGTATTACATTAATATGTATTAAGTAATGTTTTCTTCATCATCACTACTAAGCACCATTAACCGAGGGCCTTTTCTTTGTGACAAAATATCCTCATCCTCTGAACTCTCTTTAGCACTATCTTGACTTCTATGATCTACTTTTCGCAAAAAATCCGTTATTTTTGATTGCTTGCTTTTAGCTGAAAGATCTTTATAAATTTCTTTATATGGTGCTAAGCACTTCTAGAGTTCTCTCTTAAACTTTATGATTCTTTCAGTTGAAGGAATCTTCATTTAGGAAATGTGACTGCAGGTGTTCAGCTAAGTCCAGACCTTTTTTACGCTTTTTAGAGTAAAATGTTTAATTTCTTCATTTTCATTTGTGCTGTCGTCCCCTGAGTTATCTTGGCATTTTCCAGATGTCTTTTCTACCAAATCTGCTTCAACAGTTTCTTCTTCCATCAGTAATTCTTAGATATCTTCGACAGTCATATCGACAAAACCTTCCCCTCCTAGAGACGTCGCAAGTTCTACTATTGCATCCATTCTGTTTTCCGCCTGCTCGATTAGATTTTCATTTTGAATTAACCCCGGCTATACATTTTTCCAACAACCATGTAATGTCATAGGTTTTATTCCTTTAATGGATGAATTTATAAGATTAATACAGTCCAAAATTGTAAAAACTTTCCATGCCTCCATAATTTCCATAGATTCGTTGTCGACCTTATTCAAAACTTATTGTAATGACTTCCCGGTGTAATTAGTCTTAAATGTAGCTATAATTCCTGATCTAACGGTTGAGGTGAAGAAGTTGTATTTGGTGGTAAAAAAGTTAGTTCGACATTTGGGTAATTTAAATCTTTCGAATGGCTGGGTGCATTATCCACTATTAGTAGAAACTAAAATCGAGATTTTTCTGCTTTAAGCAGTTTTCCACATTTGGTATAAAACAGTTTAAAAACCACATTTTAAATAAATCAATAGTTAAGCTTTTTTATTTGCTGACCAATATACCGGTAAATCGCTCTTATTTAAGTTTTTCATTGCACGAGGATTGAGAGATTCATAAACCAACATAGGTTTTACCATGTGATTCCCTGAAGCATTACTGCACATAAGTAATGTTACACGGTCTTTTGATACCTTAAAACCTGGTGCAACTTTTTCATTTTTTGAAATAAATGTTCTCTTGGGCACTCTTTTCCGCCAATAACCGGTCTCGTCGGCATTAAAAACTTGATGCTGTGAAAATCCACCCTGTTCAGTAATTTTTTGCAATTCCTTTGGATAAGTTCTTGTCGTTTCTATATCAGCTGATGTGCTCTCTCCTTGTATGAAAACACCCTTTGCGAGCAACAAAGTCAGGGTTAGTTGCAGATTCTCCATTTTCCCTTAAGTAGTTGTAGATTTTTAAAGCTTTATGTTTAATAATAATGGTGTCCAGTGGAATCCGTTTTTTTTAACATTCTTCATTCTAGATGTTAAGAGCCTTTTCCATCTTCTCAATTATAGATGCTCTGGGACGAGAAGTTATATATGCAGCAGCAACGGAAGCTTTGATTTTAGCTTTTTTTGTATAGTCCGAATTGTTGCTTCATTTAAATCTAAGGTTTCTGCGACATATGATACTTTTTCCCTCTTTTCGAGCTGATCCAAAATTTGTAATTTTTGTTCTAGCGAGATGAAATGTCTTAAAAGGTATTTTTTTTATTTCCACCAGACAGTTCAGGGCTATAAATTAATTCACAAATGGTTGAACAATACGCACCCAAAAATTTGTAATCAAGTAAAAAGAAAAACACAAAATTTTGAAATCTACTTAAAACTCGACGAACAAAAATTCAATAAATTGCAATATTCTGCAAGTAAATACGACATACAAGCTGAAATTACAAATTTCTACCGAGATATATTGTGCACTTAACAGCTCTTACTCCGTGAGATGGGATTCCCCTAATTTTGAATTTTGCCCTTAAAAGCGTTAAGCGTAATATGGGGAATTACCTAATTCTCAAACCGCGTTAGAGTGAAACCGTGTTCTCGGATGTCGTGTAGTATGAGGGTTTTCTCCGATCCCCGAACCGCGTTAAAGCGAAACCATGTTATAGAAGTACCGTGTTATACGGGGCTTACCTGTATTAACTTTAAAACACTTGATCTTATCTTAACCGATTTGGGCTTAGTAGTCGAGGAGAGTGACTATCCATTAGCACCTATTGATTTGCATCATCCTCCCTTGTATTTCAAACTGTGTACCCCTAACAAATCTGATACTATTCAGAAGAAGTACACATAAATAACTTTAATAAATACAACTATTTTAAGAACGATTTTCAAAAGCTCTATGTTCTATCACGATATGATTGGACACCTGTACTTGCGCGTGATGAAGTTAATAGATCTGTTGCTATTTTTTATAATATTATGTATGACATATCGAATGGTCCTGTTCATAAATCATCTAATTACAAAGCTAGATATCCCAGTTGGTTCACTGAAGAAATTAAAGCTCTAATCTCAATTAAAAATTACCACCACAACAAGAAAAATACACTATTTAATTTTGAAAGGTATAAAGCAACTAGAGGGGAACTAAAATCTAAAACAAACACTGCATACAATAATTACTGTGCTAATGTTGAGTTATCAATTCGAAACCATGGTACCAATAAATGTTGGTCACTTCTTATGAATAAAAAGATGAGTCTTGCTACAACTAACACTTTAGTTCTTAATAACACTGAATATTCTACTGCATTAGATAAAGTTAAGGGTTTTTCTTTTTTACTTTTCCAGTGTTTTTGGAGAACCAGCGCAGTATACTAGCAATTTCTCAAATAACTCTGGTATTAATTCTGTTGATATTGGTTTAATCACTGAAGGGGATGTCCGGTCTGCTATTAACAAATTAAAACCTAATACATCGATCGGTGTTGATGATATTCCAGCCTACATTTATAAAGGTCGTCCTGATTTCTTTATTACGCCTCTTACCCATATATTTAACTTATCCATTATGAACAACACATTTCCTGACGTTTGGAAACTTTCTAAGGTTTTGCCGATATTTAAATCTGGAGATGTAAAATTAATGACTAACTATCGTCCCGTTTCAATTTTATCAGCTGTTGTATACATTTTCGAATATATCATATATTAACAAAATCTATGCACTTATCTGATGATCAGCATGATTTTCTTAAAGGGAGATCCATTGAATCAAATTTATTAATATTCTCGAATAATATTTCAGATGCATAATTCCCAATTGGACGTAATTTTCACAGATTTATCCAAAGCGTTTGATAAAGTAGATCATGATATTCTTTTTGAAGAAACTTCATACATTTGTATTTTCACATAATCTTTTAATTTTTTTTGGGTCTTATTTATCCAATCGTAGGGAAGTACAGTCCCTGGCCAAATTACTTGAAACACTCAATATTTTGTAGTTTCTCCATAATAAAATATAAACTATACATGTATTATATTTTTTATTTATAAAATATGTTGTAAAAATATGTAACATATGTAAATATTAAATAAGTAATTAATATTTAGTCCATAACCCATGATTTTTAATAACACCCTTAATTCTTCGGGGCATACTTTCAATGCAAGATATGATTGTCTCTTTTATATTTTCATTGTTCTCCCATACATCCTTTATATTCTTCATTAATATTTCCTTTGTAGGGTTTTCTCTTTCATATACCTTACTTTTTAGTCGATTCCATACGTTCTCGATGGGATTGAGGTCCGATGAATTTCCGGGCCAACGTAAAAGAGATATGTGATTGTCTTCAAAGAATTTCTTAACCTTTTCTGCCACATGGCAAGGAGCATTATCTTGCATAAATATACGCCCTGTCGGTATGCGACGTCCTTGCTTAAAATACCGTAATAACGTGTTTTTTAACACATTTATGTACTGCTCTCGACGCATTGTACCTTCTACAAAATACAAAGGGCCGGGTCCGTCTCCACTAATCACTCCCCAAATCATTACCTGCGGAGGATGTTTTACAGTTCGAAGAAGCGTGGACTCTACGAACAAATTGTGCGCGCTGCACTAACACACAAAGCGAGCACTCGTCACTAAGGAAAACCTATTAAATAATGCAAACATTAATTCAGTAAAAATCATGTTGTTAAGTTATTCACCTTTTTCCAATTCTCGTCTGTGAAATGTCGATACTCTCTTGCAAAGTTGAGACGAGCAGATTTCATTTTTTCTGTTAAACGCGGCTTTTTTACAGGTCATCGGCCCATTAGGCGATTTTCGCGCAATCGGCGCCTGATAGTTGTGCTCGAAATCTCTATTCCTCTCTCTTGTAAATTTTTTAGATTGTAGCAAATCTATTGCTCAAAGCCTGATGAACAATTTCACGGTCAGATCTCTTCGAAGTTTTTCTTTTCCGACCGCACTTTGCCCGTCTTTGTGTCGATGTGCTAGCCCCTACGTTTAAGTTTCTAACTAAACGCGATACAGGAGAAGGAGATACTTTCTGTAATTTTGCAATTTCTCGTTGTGAATGTTTGTTTCATTGTAGAGGAGCTTGTATAGCGGCTTTTTGTTCACTCGTTAAATCTTTCCTGGGCATTTTCTACAAAAAAACCCAAATACTTCAATTTTTTTCAAATTCCAAATAATTAATTATTAAGAGAGAGATAGAATAACAATTTTACCTTTGCAATATCGATATATCAACACAAAACACTTAACGATACTCCACAACTTAGCTTCTAGACGGTTATGACGAAATATTTCAAAAAAATTTCGATGCATTCTCTAAACTGGGAATTCGCTAAATGTAAGTTGATAACTGAAATATTTATATATACGTATTTTACTCTTCTAAATATCATTTCTCTGGTATTTTTATTTATTGATACAATAATCTAGTCCCCCTATAAACGACCGGATTCAAAGAAAAGGATATTACTATAATAGGATGGGAATTTCCAGGTAAAAGGGTTGATTTATGACATGTTTCAAGTAATATGGCCAGGGACTGTAGTGTTCTTTGAAGGTGCTTACTTGGAGCCCTTTTTATCTCGAACGGGAGTTCTCCAAGGAAGTAATCTGGGACCCCTCTTGTTTTTATTACTTTTTGATGACATAGTAGATGATCTTGAATTTTCTAAATGCTTACTTTATGCAGATGGTTGCAAAATTTATAGGATAATTATAACACGTTTGGATTGCTCTCATTTACAGAGTGACTTATACAAAATATTGGTGTCAACTTAACAAACTTTCTTTAAATGTTGATAAGTGCGCGATTGTTAGTTTTACGAGAAAAAAATTAGCTTGCTTCTTTAATTATGAGTTGAATAGTTTTTCTCTTACTCGCAAAAATTCTGTAAAAGATCTTGGAGTTGCCTTCGATTCTCTGAACATATACGGGCGGCAAAATGGAATTTGCATCCGCAGTTTGGTCTCCCTATGTAAAAAAGGATAATGATCTTCTGGAAAAAATACAAAATAAATTTCTGCGCTATCTTTATTACAGAAAGTATGGCCAAAATCCACCCTTTCAATTATATTTTAACATTCGCAAAGAGTTTTAGTGGCCGCCGCTTATAGATAAACGTGAGGTTGCCACGATATATGTGCTGTCTAAGGTTTTCAATAATGTATTTGACAATGCAAAGTTGTTGTCACTGTTTCGATTACATGTACCTTATTACGTATCAGGTCGGTTCTACCTATGGATATTAGTAAAAATTACTTGTCACCCATAACTAAAATTTGCAAACAATATAATGAATGCTTTTGCAAAATAGAGATCTTTGGAATAACGAGATATGGTTATTTTATAGCTGCCAGAAATGTGATAGGTTTCAATCGGCAGTGATTGTACACAATTGATGTTTAGTTGGCTTCAATTTTTCGTAGATTACATTACCTCTAACTTTCTCAATGTGACTTCCCATTGACATTTTCACTAGAATATTCGCTATCTTTACTTGATATTGTATAATGCTCTACGATTATATATTTTTTTCTAATTTAAACATATAATTAGGATAAATTCCTGTAGGTGTCTTTTTGAATAAGTAAATAAATATATTAAGTGAACAGATCAAAAAGCATGCAAATACATATGTATGTATTACGTTTTTCTGATAACATCCAAGTTAAAATAAGAATTCAACATAATATACGTAAATTCTCAGTATTGTAATTGCAATATCTAAGGCAATACATTATTTGGATGCTAAAGATTGTACTTAATAACTGGATAATCAAACAAATGTTAGAAAGTTTTTTTTCCCCTTTTATAAAAGATTATAATTTCACATGCTGGCAACTACATTTTGTACCTTCTCTTGGAGTGGAATTTGATATGTCAAGAATTCATATTGTAAATCTAAAACACATTTTATATATCTAAAGTTCTTTATTGATGATCGAAGAGAGATAATGTGTAGTAGAAAAGACGCTCCAATTAGAATATTAAGCTTATTGCTCCCCTATCTGTTATTCAAAGATTCGCTTAATATTTGATTATCTTTACCTTAATTTAATATTTCAGTATAATCATTGAAATACGCTGTCAGAATTAAACATCTCACGTACTCAATATAAGATAATTAGTAAATGGTAGACCGCATTGTACCCCCTTCTGCGGATACTATTTATCTATTACCTTAATGTAGTTGCTGGAGCTTTACCATAAAGCCTGGCAAAGTTGGGAATCCTTGAACTTCGCCGCTGTCATGAATACGAATCGAGTATATGAAAGGTCAACTCATAAAATGCAAATAGCTCATTTAAATTTTCGACAAAAAACATGCTTTACATAACTTAGGAAGATTCGCCTAATGAAATATTCCAAGCGAAAACTTCTTCTTAGATTTTTTATGCAATTGTGCCAAGGTAAATATAATAACGGATGCGCGAAATATATAATTAACTATTTTTTAATATGTTCACTTCATCTCGTTATTTAGATACATCTAATTTCCAAATAGGTCTATATACTATTCAAGTAAGAATTGTTTTTAATCCCGTTGCACGTTAAATTTTGTTGTTTGAGGTTTTGGCTTCACAGCGACATACATGTCTTTCTTGTGGCCTTTTATTCTGGTATCTTTATCTATGGCTACAAATTCCTATTTTAGGACTTCTATTTATTATTTTGGATTTTATGATTATCACCAAGTATCCATTGCTCTACTTTCCTCACTTCGATTGTGGTCTTTCATGGGAAAGTAGTCTGAAAGTTTGGAATGTGGCATGAAAATGGTTTTTATGTTGTTCCTGAAGAGAATCTAGCTAATGAGTTCGGTGACACCTTGAATGTAGGGTAGATACGCTTGCTTACGAAAATCATGGTTAGATGATGGGAGTGGCTGTGGAAAAGGGTTGGTGTAGCGGCTAATGGTAGTTTGAATATCTTTCCTAGAATAATTATTGTGAATCAGATTTTCCGTGATGTGGTTCAATTCTTGAGGAAGCGAATATGATTTAGATATGGAAATGGCCCTTTGAGTAAGAGAATTGATAACACCGCGGTTTTGGGCTGGTTGATGGTGCGAGGGGCCATTGAGATATCTATCCATCTGCGTGGGTTTTCGGTAGATGGAATATCCTAGCGCACCAGTGTGAACGGAGGCGTGTGGACGAAACGTCGGCAAAAGCTACAACGACGTGATTCCAGCCGCGAAACCAAAAAATAGAATAACAATAGTCCTATTAGATGACAGGTACTGCACTGCAATCGGTGTTGGAGCTTTTTCAGCGATATCCAGAGTTTGGCTATATTTCACATGGATTGACCAGCAGGAAGTGCCGCATGCTATAAACAGTTTAAATTCCAGGAAGGCGTTGGGTGTAGATGGCATACCTACAAAAATTGTAAAGGCGCTGGGATCTAGCATCGCAGAACCGTTGGCGTTTGTCATTTGTCGGTGAGATCTGGTATATTCCCTAAAGACTTGAAAGTTGGCACGACACAAGGTCCTTACCTTCCCAAGTGTTTACATATACTGATGCATCGAATATGTAGAAAATAACGCATCAGAGGTCAAGATTTCAGCTGTTCATCAATATTGTGCGAGGCATGGTAATCTTTTGAGAACTCAACCACATAAGACTGCACTATTTGAGAAAGAACCTACATATGCGGGTAAGCAATTTTTTAATAAACTGTCAATAAGCCTTAGGCAAGAGAAAAATGTACGGTTTAAAACAAAATTAAAAAAATATCTCTTGGAAAGTGCATTTTATTCTGTGAAGAACTTTTTAAATTCTTGACACTTAAATTCTGTAGATCGTCTGTTACAAGTTTTAAAACGTTATTGCGTTCTTTGTATGTACATTTTTAACAGTATTTGTCCAATTTTTATTATTGTGTGACGTAATGATAACAAGGACTGTGGGGTAGTATGACAAACAACACTAAAGTATCAGCACATTCCGCATTACACAAGTTATTAATTAATTCGGGACAGCCGTTTCAAGAACATTTGGGTTGGTCCTCAACCGCGTGACCGAATGTCGTCATATGGTTGAGGATGGGGTCGCTAGAATTCAATGCCGAGGTCAGCTGTTTATTCCACACCGTAGGAACGGAACTATAACATATTTTGAGAAAAAAAAATTAAAAAACCTCACATGAACCTTTTAGAAAGCGGTTATAGGTTCGATACGATGTTTCGTGGTATTCATCCGGTTATGGTGTTAATGTACAGAGTTACGATGCTTTACTTTAAAAAATGTTGTTATTGTACTTAGAAGCAATGAATCCTTGTAGTAATTTCCATCCTTTAGGAGTTACATCTTCCTTCGAGAATAGTCTCCTGTATTTCTCAAAGACTTAGTATAATCCAGAAAAGCGCTATTTCGTAGAATCAGTTATTTGCTATCCCCAATTAGAAATAATTATTAATTTGTTAATAAACAACTTCATTCTTTTCCAATTGAAGCTTGCTTAGAAGAAGTGTTATGTTACTTTGCTAACAATTGCAATATAAACCCTTCTTCTAGAGAAGATTATTATTCGTAAGGAGATGTATAAATAAGATACTATACCAGCCCCACAGAGGTAAATTGTGTTAAATCCACTTTTTACGGAAAATTAACTATACGTATCATGTAACTTGATATAGTATGAAGTCTTCAAAAATAGGTACTATTATACTAACAATGTGACTCTAATCGTTTTAGAAACTCTTTAAAAGTAGTAAATCACGTCCATTTATATAGATTTCACTTTGTTCGCTTGCGCTATAAAGTTTAAAGACTGTGACTTAATACAGTTAGCCGCATTTATTTTTGTAGTGAGTGAACATTGTAACTGCTTTGATATATTTACTGTTATTTTGTAGTATATGGTATAAAATATGTCTCAACGACATATATCATCACTAGCGATATATGGAACAGAGCAGTAACTGCAGTCAGCTTGCCATTTGTAAAGGAAGATCCAACCTCTTCCTCTTATTAGGTCAAAAATTAATAATAATAATATAATAACGGGAGGAGTGGGAAATAGAATGCCTTTAATATAATGTTTTCTGCTTTGTAGCTAACTTCAAATAAAATCGTTTGACAGATAGAACGTTTACTATTCTGAATTAGTTAGCTTTAAATTGCCTCCTTACCGGTATGTTGGAAACAAATAATTTTTTGATAAAATTTAGTGGAAAGGAAGTTCACTATAACACTAAATTTAGTAAGCAATAGTACTATTTCGAACAGAGCTTTGCCGAAGGGTAAGAATTTATCCCAAAAATTTTTAGTGTTGATTTCAGACCAGGCTGCTTCGGCTGCTTCTATTACCTATTGCACATAATTGTTACCAATGCCCCATTTCTACCACATATTATTCAAATAAAATGTTTCTTTAGAGGTTAATTATTGAATAGAAATAAAAGAATAATACCTGGGTAAAACATACACTGTTTATTTACGGCGCATTGAAACTGACATCAAATCGAATCCATGAGCTGTATGTAAATTTATTAACTCCAAACGAGGGACAACCAGAATACCAGGTGCTCTTACCAAAGGTGACAATGAGTACAGCAATCTGAAGGAAATTGTTGACGCTTCCGCAGATGTATTTTCAAATGTTTTCTCTCCGGATACAAAATCAAATTTGCCAGACGTCCGCACGTATTCAGATATTCTTAAAACACTATACCGCTTTCGTTCTTAGCAAACTGGAATACGCTAGCCTTGTATGGAATCCCACCTACAATGGCCATGCCCTCAGTCTCGATCGTTTGCACCGAAAATTGTTGAAACTATTGTCGTTAAGGGTTGATGGAGTTTACCCACCGATAGCTGCCTGTCAAGGTGACTTATTGCGTCGACGTGGAATGGAACCTTTCTCCCAGCGACGTGACAATCAACAAAGCGATTTCTTGATAATCGAGTCGACTGCGAATTTTTACTATCTACAATTTCTTAGCGTAGATGTCGGTATTGAGATTTGGCATTGCTATTTTCGTAAAATTTGACATTTGTTAATTGTAACAACACAGAAATCGGCCGAATAGTTTGTTTACAGTGAGAGTTTAAAACAAGCAATTTTGTGAAAAAAATAGATTTCATGTCAAGGTTTTCGTTGGATGATTTTTATTATTTAACTGAGACATCGGGTCATTTCGTTCAACTTTTGGTAATGAAGCACCACCAGAAAAGACTGTTTTCGTGAAGATCAACCAAAATCGGGTTGTTCCAAAAAACGTGGATCCTGTGCGCAACATGATTGAAGAGGATCCGCAAATGATTTACACTGAGATACAGGCATTCTTAGGTATATCGAAGACTGCCGTGCATTCAATCTTGCATGAACATTTAGGTGTGAAAATGATCTGTTCCCGATGGATTCCGCATAACTTGACCCAAGCATAAAAAAGGCTCGTGTCAGTTGGTGCAAGGAAATGGTCAAAAAATTCGACAAAGGAACTTCAAAATCCACATCCAACATTGTAATAGGTGACGAAACTTGGATATATTCATACGAGCCAGAAACTAAGTAACAATCAATTGTTTGGGTGTTCCCAGGTGAACCGGATTCAACAAAACGACGCACTTCAAAGAAAATGATTGTTTCTTTCGTTGTACTAAACATGTCGCCAACATTGCTTTGGAAGATCGAAGAACAGTTAATGCTGGATGGCATACAACAATTTGTTTGCTAGAAATCATCGATAAAATCGGGGAAAACAATCGACAACGTCGCATTATCCTTCATCATGACAATGCCAGCAGTCACACAGTACGTCAAACAATTGATTATTTGAAAGAGAAAACCATCGGATTAACGTCTCATTGCCCGTATTCACGTGATTTATTGCTTAGCGACTTCTTTTGTTTCCGAATGTCAATCAAAAAGTGCGTGAACAGCGATTTTTATCACCTCAAGAAACCTTCAAAATCCATGTTTTGAAGATACCATCATGTTTCAAGAATTGGTTCCAACGCATACAAAAGGGCGAATATTTTGAAAAACAATAAAACGATTTGTACCAGATTTGTCTTCTTTCATTGTTTCTGTAAAATGTAAAAGGTATCCCTTGTCTTAATACATATAATCGTTATGGTTTTCATAGATCTCAGTAACAAATGATATGGTCGATTTTTGAGAACCTCTGTTTGGATGTGATTTTCCTAATAAAGCTCTCTGATACAATTAATTACAAAACAAATACCAATAAAACACTTAATACGATGGAAACAAAGCTTTGTTTCAATTTTTGCGTCAGCAATGGTTCGTTGTATTCAGTCGCTATCTATTTTCGAGACATTCACAGAACCTTATTTCGCATATGTATATCCCTGACGGTCTCCTACATAGTCAGTCCATCCCCTAGCACAATAGAACGCACGCATTACTCACATGGGGTTGTTATAAACTAGTTTTCCGCCATCACTATCGATTTTCGCTGGCATTAACATAATGTCAACGAACGGAGGGATTAATTAAGTCGAAAAAATACGATTTTTTTCAATAGCGAAACAAATAGGCCTCACATGTGCGTGTAATACACGTTCGCCCTACGTAGGTGTAGATATAACGTATGTGTATACGAGGTAGGCGCCATAAATTCTCGGTCTGAAAGGCTTATATAGGTTCTAGCGTATTCAAACTCCATTGCATCATAGTTGCACATGTACGAGGCCTACACTATATATATTACGGCTCAAAGAGCAGTAATTTTTAGTAGCCAATTAGACAACGTGACTAGCGCATGAAAATGTCTTATTTAACGAAAATCGAGTACCGCGCGGTCATTAAATTTTTAAGAAAAGAAGGGCATACGCCTAATCACATTAAACAACGTTTAGACGGCGTTTATGGTAATTTATCTCCTTCATACCCCATTGTAAAAAAGTGGGTAAATTTGGGGCAAGAAACCCTTGAACATGATAAGCGCCCCGGTCGGCCAATTGAACTGATAACGCGTCAAACCATTTCAATTATTGAAAAAATGGTCGATCGCCGTTTGAAAGTGAAGGAATTAGCAATGATGTCTAACATCTCTGAAATAAGTATTCGCCAAATTCTCCACAACCATTTGGGTATGAATAAGACTAGTGCAAGATGGGTACCGCATCTTCCTTCTTCGTATGTGAATGAAACCGAAACCGATTTTGGAGTCCACTGTCACAGGATATGAAACGATGGTTCTCTATTATGATCCTCCATCCAAAAATGAATGGTTTTAAGAACGTTAGTGAGTTGCAAGCAGCTGTAATGCAGCATTTTGAGGGAAAAACTTTAGATTATTTTTACAAGGGTATAGAATTAATTGATCATTGTAATAAATGCATTGAAGTTAGGGGAGATTATAATGAAAAATAAAAATTGTTATATTTTACCAAGCTTGTTTTTTTCTATATCAGGCCGAGAATTTATGGCGCCTATCTCATATGTAGTGTCATTTGAAATCGAGATATTGGAAAAACACCATATACACTTAAATTTTCCGTGAGCTTATTTACAGATACATGTGAATAACACGTTTTGTATCGACGTCGTCAAAGATTTTACATATGTATAGACGTATCGGTGATTCTAAGAGAAAATTGGGAAAAGTAACTCGTAATGCACCTTTGAAGCTTCATTTTTGTATTATTTCCAATACTGATGTATATTCACATATAAAACCGGAGTTGATAATTTGTTGCACTTATCTTCATTGATGTTAAACATTAGGTTAAGTATCAAAGTAAATAAAACAATTTACGTAAAATAATATAAAAGTCGTTTTTCATTAAAGAGAGAATCAAATTGTTGAATACTTAATAGTGTGAGAGGAAATTTCATCCTATACCTTTTTCATAAAGTAAATAGCATCTGCCAGATTAGTAAAATTGAGCTAAGAGGTAGCTTATGAACGGATTGCGAACTTTCACTTTTAGGACAAACTGCTTTAAAATTGGACATATGTATATGTTGTTACCAATAAACATTCTTGTAATCCTTTGCATAAAGCGCCTATTCTGGCCAAAATGCCGTGGGATCTATCTCATCCTCGCATTGTCTTGAGCCGGGCGCTGATCATGAGAAAACGTTATTCTAATATTTTTTATTCTACTGTCCTTAAAAAGTCACGCAGCATTGTCAAAAAATAATACAATCCTTCTGTTTTCCGAGTTAATCTTTTATCAAACTTTCATAGTAGAGTATGTACATTAACGTTTGTGTAGATCTCTATTTAACGGGAATTAGTAATACTGCGCACAAATGCCCCCAAACGTTAATATTTAGCTTTCACTTTCAGGTTTTCCAACTATTTATTGTTATTTTATATTTCATTTTTATGGCTTTTAGGCCGCGTTCACCTAGGGTAGCGTGAAATTAGTGTAAGAATTTGACAACTGAGACTAATGATTTGCTTAACCTAAATTTATCTGTTGATATTGCTTTTATAATGCACGCAATTGCACAGATACGTTACATGGTATGTTTATTGGCAGTTAATAATGTTAAAGTTTGACGTGTGTATAGTTTCAGGTTACACCAATTTCGCGTTGCCCTATGCGAACGCAACTTGATTTTTAATTAACATATTATTTGATTTTAGCATAGCTGTAAAGAGAACTCAGGAATACTGTAGCAAATCAAAAAACCTAATACAGCTATTACCTTTATGTACGTCTACATGTTCGTGCTGGCTGATTTACATATTTTCATTTGGACGGAAGTATAAAGTTCAAAAGTAAAAGGTAGCAATAGAAAGTAATGCTAAATTTCAAGCCTACTAGTTGAAAAATTGCGAATACTTTGCCGTACAAGAAAGCTGGAAAAAATAAATTTATTGTGTACTACGTATACAGAAAGGAACTAAGGAAATTTAATAATTCGCAGAGGACAAATTTTTATAATAAACTTAATTTTCTTCAATCAGGCTGACCACTCATTAAGATAAGTACAAGGAAAACTAAACGTGTAAATATGCATCAATTCCTCCCTAAGTTATTGTAAATTGGTTGATTTTCAAGAAAAATCCAAAAATATCCCAAAAGCCATCTTTTTGCTCACCTCTTTATAATGGGTGTAACTTTCACTTCGCATCCCCATGATTATCCCTTCATTTTTTTTGATGGCACACCCTGTATATTATTTCATTTTTAGATTCTCCTCTGGATTTCAAAAATGCATAATAGGTAGGGGTTAAAGTGAATCATTTGAGAGCCAGATCATTGGAATTTGTTAACAGAAAAGATTTAATTCATAATAAATTACAACAATTAACTAAATTAGACACTATTGCAAGTTTTTAATTCCTTGTAACTTTTATTTCAATAGTTTTTGATATCAAAGGAATTACAAACTTGCAATAGTGTCTAATTTAGTTAAATCACTAAGCTGGCTTTTTCTCGGAAACCGTAACACTTTGTATAACGGTATTGTTGGCTAAATAAGTTCCAAACCGAGTCACCTACCATCTCCTTTCAGATATGACCCTGTATAACAAGAGAATTGTAGGTACCTTATACCTTAAATCGACAAAAACCAATCAAGCGTTTAATTAATTTAAATGTCTTTTTTTCTCCTTTTAAGTATAAACATGCATCCAGCCTTAAATCTCATTTAGGACGCTTCAAATGCGTTAGAAACACCTTTTAAGGTAATGCTAGTTTTAAATATGTTGATAATACCGGGCGTGATTCGTCCAATTTTATTATTTAAATACCAACGGAGAGGCTTATTATTAAGCGTTATTATTTGATGTCATAACTAGTGAGTTCTATTTAAGTAATCGATGTCCCAGTATTCCCCAACAGCTTTCGCTAATTACAGGCGGCATCGGCCGGCCATCATCATTATTACGCTTGCGCCCATGGAGTGTCTTAAGATGTTAACCCTCAACATTCGTCAAATTTGGATTAAGGAAAACCACGGGAAACCTTACTTTGAGATTGTGAGCTCAGGGGTCGAACGCGGTACCGCGAGACACCTTGAAGTAAAGTTATAACTTGCCATGTATACGAACCAAATCATGATTTCAAGAAATGCTTATCAAACATCTGCTATTTACCATATATCTACGAGGGTAGCCTGAAAAGTTTGCAGCATTTTTAATTCATTTATTTCTCAATATTTCATTCAAATAGTAGTCGGCATCTTGTTCTGCAAAATAGGCGTTTACGAATATGATGGCCTCCTCATTCGATGAAAATCTCTGTCCTCCTAGCGAAACTGTGAGCCTAGGAAACAGAAGAGAGTCGCTGGGAGTCGCAACCTCTGCTCTCCTAACCTTAATTCGACGGTCGTCCAGCACCATTTGGTGAACTTTTCCGATGTTATCGTTGGTTAAATTCAGTTAACCAAAATTTCGCTGTGGCAAATGATGGTGCATTGTTCCCGTAAACAGTGTTCACCTCGACTTTAATTTGCGTAGGCGTATTGTCTTTTAAATGCAAGAATTTAATAACGGCTCGAGATTGATCTTTTCAATTTTTACAGAAACTATAACATCAATTGACACAAACGACTGTTAAACAACGACTGAGCGTCCAACTTGAAATTTTCAAAGTATCTTTCAACGCATGCGCAATTACATTGCCAGAATATTTTTGACGAATAATGCCGTCTTCATGTTGAGGCTTGAAATTTTTCAGACTACAATGAAAGCTTCCCGGCTTAATGTCGGGGCAATAGAGGCAATGTTGTCTTAAAATCGAGTAAATGTGTGGCCATGCCAGTTGAAGAGAGTCTTTATAAGAAAAATCAATTTATTAGGAATTATCTGATCAAAAGTCAAAAGAATATACTGAATGAATATGTCTCCGTTTCATGTGGAGATTGTTTTAGTGTTTTCTTACTTAATTTCAAGTTTTGTTTAGTCGGATTATCTTCTTTTTTAGTTTACACTCTAGCAATCCATGTTGTGGTCACCTTTTACTTAAGTTGGTTCTTGTTAAGTGATGTACACCTTTTAAGTAGTTTCCTTCGTATTTCTATACGTTAACAAGATATAGCCAATCTTTTGTTTACATAATATGTATATGTAGTATAAATAAATAATGATCTACTCACAAGCTTAGCTTCATGAATGCATAATACATCAAATGTAATGAACATTTCTATATAAGTAGTAGCTAATAAACGAAAAAAATGCTCACCATTTAGAGTAGGTATACCTTAACGAGGTATAGGTTGGCGCATTAGCAGATGATGCGTCATTCCTGCTGCACTATATGTCAGATCTTTTCAACTTTAGTAGGAAAAGTCGACGAATAGTGAACGATTTGATTCACTTTAGTAATTCTGCATCGAATCTTTTTGTACATTGATCAGCAAATTACCTAAGATGTTCAACATCACTGATTTACTTAAATCTACATAGCTATCCCCAAATTACATATGTATCATGATGGATCAAGTGCGACAGTTTTGGGAAGGTATTTCATTTAAAATAATAATACCTATTGTTAGTATAAGCTATGAGTTCATAAGTATTTGCCTGAAATACAGTGCTCTGTAGAAAGTACGTCTACTGAAATGTGAAAAGCCCTTGCACCATATAATGCGTATCGCTAAACCAGTATACTATCGTACATACACTATTTTGGGTCAGCCAGGCTTATCAGCTTATTAATTTCCAGATACTGTTGTTTACTTATCCAATTAGCTTATTGAGTGTAATCAGTTTTATTTACAAGTTTATACCATTTACTCCACTTACATTTCACAGTTTGAAGTTGAGTACTGCATATTTCTGCAGTGATGCATATTGCCACATATTACATTTTTAATTTAATTTTACGTCAAAAGAAGATCCCTGATTGCTGGAAACGCTCTAAGGTAATCCCTATTTTTAAATCTGGAAACAAAAACGGTGTTTAAATATTTGCGGTTATGCGAAAATATTTGAGGTTATGCTCTATAGGTCCGTTTATAATCATTGTCAATCAGCTTTCCATTCACCAGCATGGCTTCATTAAGGGTCGATCAACTGCTACTAATTTATGCTCCTTTTTACACATTGTATCTGATGTGTTAGACGAACAGTATCAAGCTGACACAATATGCACGGACTTCACCAACTACTTGCTAGTTAGTTACTTTTTACCGAAACAGTGTTATTTTAATATAAAATAGGTGACGATTTTACTAAACTGCGGGGTGTATTTACATTATTAGGGAGAAAATGTTACACCGTCCCCTTTTACTCCGAGAAATTTTTATCTGTGGAAGAACTTTTGTATAAGGTCTTATTTTTCAAAGTATTTGACGATAAGTAATCCATATCCATATTTATTCACAAACCATATAGTTTCTAATTTTATACTCAACCCTCTATTTTGCTTTCGCTTTTATTCTTCATGAGTACCTCTTCTTTGTCCCATCGCTCAGTACTCTATAAAGCTATTCATGCTATTACTTGAGCATTATCTCCTTAGCAGCTTGTAAAAGCCGTATTAAATAACATAATATCCATGCGCTTTCTAGGAATAAAATCATATAACCGATTGAGGGCACTAAACGAGCTTTCTTTATTACTTATTTACGTAGTTGTATTTATGTGTACAGAGTTACGACTTGACCTAGATATCTGTAAAGCGTATCAGCTCATTTGTTCTATTAATAACCACTATTAAGCGGGGGTAAATGCGTTGAAAGAAGTCCATCAGTAATAACGAAAGCTCTCCCCGTATGTTCTACATATTTGGACGTGTACGTTATTGTTATATAAAAGGAAATAACTCAATTTCACTATTAATATGAATTCATTAAAAATAATAGTTCTTTATTGTGTTATATTACACCACTCGAGGCCACTGTTGTGTTTTACGCCGTTAGATTTTTATAATGCACGCGAATAATTAACAAATTGTCACAAAATTTGATCGTGTCAAGTGACACATGCTTTTATTACGGAATTAATAAGTTACTTTTATTTACCTAATAACGTTAGAAGAATTAATTATTAATATATAACAATTTTATTTTATGTAGTTGCTATAATAGATTACTATTACTTATGCTATTTTCTTTGACACGCTTTCAAAATTTACATTTAAAACAGCTTAAATTTGACAAGTCATCGAAAAGATCCCTAAATAGAAAAATTAAGGCTATCTACCTTCAAATAGACACTTTACGCGATGAATTTTATTAACTATATTAAAATTATCCTCAATAATATTGATTATGTAAATAGTACATTGAAATTTTGACGTATAATATTCAAAATTGTTGGAAATTCGATCTCTATTTCAATAACTACCATTGAACGCCTATGGAGTTTTGTCATTCATGCCTGAAACGGAGTATCTGAAACGGAGAGTTAACAGTGTTTGTACGTAATGAATGTTCATTGATGTAAAAAATATTTCCGGAAATCTTCTTCAAGTTGAATATTTTTTCTGCTTCTTGCCGTCTACTTGACCTCAAGTGTTCTTTCTGGAGGCGCTTTCGTTCCTTATCTTTGTTAACGACATCGTTAACTGTTTTTCTTCTCAATGTTCACTGTATGCAGATATTATAAAAATCTTCCGTGCGATTTAATCTTCCGTTGATTTTAAACTATTTCAAATCTACACAGAAAAAATTGCGTGTAAAAATTAATACTAAATGTGGTGCATACTATTTTAGGTAAATTCCACACTGCGAATTTTGGTAAAGTTTACCAAAACGATAGATTAAAACCTACACTCAAAAACGGGTTAGCGTGTTACACTTAACAGTGTAAAATTCCAAGGAATAAGGTATACACTTGCATGTTACTTTTACACCTAATAATGTTCGGCCTTCTTATGTATGCGTTTTGTGTAATATGATAATTGTCAAAGTCTTTCGGGTTTTTCTGTGCTTATTACACTAAGGTACCTACTTGACGTTTTGCTGAACACACTGCAAGTTTCTTCAAAAGTTTTCGTCAAGTGCGTTAGTGTAACACACACGGCAAAACTCGAAAGACACCACATTAATGGAAAGCACCTGCCAAAAACCTACACTCCATCATAATTGTCGTTGCATAGTCAAAATGTAAAAGAAAAACATTTATAGCATAAATACATTCGTGCATTCCATTTGTAGCACGTATCACAAGATATGTAAGCTACGCTCCCTTCTGAGGCTCAGAAATTACTTCAAATACATATATAACGTAAGTTTCAACATCCATATAGGTGCCAGTTAACATTTTGCAACGATGCGATCTAGTAACATTCTTCCTTTAGACTGACAGCCGAGATCACTACGTTGCAAGAAGGAGAAGCATTTTTGTTTGTATCCAGACAGGCGTACCGTACCTTCTATCCCTGCCTGTTACACACTTTATTTAAATCGTTACTCTTTTATACTGCAAATGGCTTTTACACCCCTAGAGTCAAATATCTCCTTACCAAATTTATTTTCGTAACAATGTGTAACTTTGTCCAAGTTTGGTGTCAATTTTTTAGCACTTGCTATCTTAGCTTTACACGAAAAAATTTTCAACTGTGTAGATTCTATTTGCGCTTAGTCTGAAAGAAGTTTCCTTAACGAGAACAAAAATAAGAGCTGAAGTATATATTTTACTCGAAATAAAACTCCAGTGCAATTCATATATTCCACCTGCGAAGCACACTTGTTGCGTTGTGACGCTATTAAAGACCTTGTTATGTATTTTCACCAACCAATTAGCATGTTTTCATTATTTCTAGGGAAGCCTTCAGTATGCAATAAACACAATAAAAGCAGGGCTCTTGGTTTCTTTAACGCATGTGGTCAAGTTAGAATATTGTTCTGTAAAATAAAATCCTTCATATTAGAAACCTATAGATTTGGCTGGGAATGTACAACGCAAATTTCTCCAAACTTTGTATTTTAGAGAACATAGAATCTTTTTCTCATTGTTATTGCCACCGTTCATTACACATTAAATTCAATCTTTCGTCTTAAAACAAATAATTGTTTTCATATATAAACTTATTCACGCCCATATATCAAACACACAGAGAAAAAAAATTTCTTGGCTCAAGCAAATATGCATTCAGTCAACCAAATCGTCATTTTAAATGACGGCAAAGATATATTTTTTTAATTTAAAAAAATAATTTTTTTGACATCATTATTTGATTCAAATATATAATCTCTTGAAACAAATAACCTCAAGTTTGATTTGAAAATATATCTGTTTGATTTAGTATACGTAACATGTTTGATTCAACAATATAATTCTTTCTTTTAAGGAACTTCGTCAGTTTGAAACAAATATATTTTTCTTTACCGTTAATTTGACTTTAACGTTTAGTGGTGATCGTTCCTAAAATGGGAATATTACTAACAAATCTAAAAGAAAACAAGAATTCGATTTTTTTGCATGTTCCCATTTTGGGAACATTCGCCAATAAAGGGTTAAACAAATATGTATTTGCTTAACAAAATATTTCTGTGGTATGTCCAAATTGTTATAATATATAGCTACAAAAATACGTCGACAAAAAAATTGTTAAAAAGTATGCACTTTTATATAGGTATCTATAAAAACAATAATTACCTATGTATGCGTAATTTTGTAATTGTATACATACAAAATTATTTCGATGAAGATGATATAACCGCAAAATAACTTGTGTTGTGTGTACAGATACGTGAAGATTAAAGTGATACTTGTACTATTTTTGTTTGCAAAGAATATTACAAAATTTAGTACTTCGGTAATCTCGTAGGAAACCTGAGAATCGCGAACGAGTAACAGGTATAACTGTATGGTTAGGTGCTAGAAGGGTACTAGGTATTATGATAAAAAGGGTAGGAGATAGAACAGCATATACCTCAACGGACTTATCCATGCAAGCATGTTATACTAAAAAAGAAAGAAATATACTAACAACTAGCTACAAAATATGAAAACGGAAAGATCAAAACATTGTTAAATGTTTGGTGAATTGAATCGCAATTTATTTAAACTGCTAACATTGGTGATAGTGGCCTTGAAAACGATATCGGCGAGATTTTTGTAATCCCCAATACAAACAAGAATTCTGATATTCGCCAATCTGTGGCAACTATTTTATTTTTTTTTATACAGAAATTTTAACGTTAGTTATCCAATAGTAAAAATATATGAATCCATTATCCTACTTACTTATTATTTTCTTCATTTACATCTCACCGCTTACGAATCACCATCTTACATAACCTAAACCAGCACTACGACTGCGATTGCCTTGAGTTCACGCAACGGAAATTGAATCTTTATCTGAAAGGTTTCTATAAATTAGTAGTGGATTTTCTATTTTAAAGCTTGTTGGTGACAGTTCGGACCACAGAATCATCAACAACCAACCTCCTGGTTAAGTCACTGCATTCGTTCTCATATGCTAATATCATTTGATAGAAAGTCATCGAAAAGTTAGTTTCTATTTGGGTAAATTATCAAAATTGGCTGTGAAAGAAAACAATCGTCGGTCTTTCGCGATTTAAAATAAAAGAAAGAGGAACGACGCCCTAAATTTTCATCAATCTTTATTCGGCCTTGGTTGAATCAAAGTTTGTCTTGAATCCAATCCAAAGATAAGAGTTAAAGGGTTAAATATCCAGAGCAGGCAGTTCCTGTGGTGGGTATATAAACAGAGGGTTTGTATACATTGGCGTCGTTCGAAAATTTAAAGGTTAGTTAATTTAAAAATCTTAAAATTCGTTACTTTGATTTTACTAAGTTGGAAATTCATTCAAAATTGCCGCAAGGGTATCTAGGGATACCTCCGAACTTACAAAACTCATTTATTAGAGTTAAATTAGAAAATTTAACAAAAATTTGAATAAAACCCCTGAGAAAGATATTTCAATATACAAAAATGTTTGTACATTCAAACAAATTCAGTCTGTTGTTCTTAAAAAATGTGTTTTCACTTAAATAAATCTTTGTTGAATTAAATAAGTAATTTCAAAGATATAAATTTGTTTGATTCAAGAATTTTTTTTTCTCTGTGTACTAGTTTTAGTTCGAAGACGGTCCTGCGTTTAGTTGTGATTAGCTGTGTGTAGAAAGAACTCCGTAATTAAATCCAAATTTTGGAAGGTTACGAGTGTTTTATTAACCAAAGGATCTAGTGTGTTAGCGGTGCCATATTTACAGAAAATTGCCGTAAGTAAAATATAACGAATAGGACAAAATAGACAGCTTTTTTCTTATCTACACTGAGAAGAACCACTCCTCCGAAGAGACGATCTGGGAAAACGTTTTTATCGCGGTGTAGATAAACCACGACAAAACTAACGGGGCGAATAGGCCCGGATTACGGAGTATTCAAAGTACGAAGAATAAAATGGAAAACAAATTGGAACAAGTGATGGAAGTGTTACAAACACTTTGCCAGGAAATGAAGGAAATTAGGACAGAGAATAAGCAATTTTTAGAACAGATGAAAGAAATAGTACGAGAAAATGAAACTATCAGAAAAGAAAATAAAGAACTTAGGAAGCAGATAAAACAAATAAGCGAAAAATTAGAAAACTTCGAAATTGCGAATAGAAGAAATAATGTGGTAATACAAGGGAAAACTATCAAAACTGAAGATCAAACCATACTCAGGGAAGAGATGAAGGACTTTATGGAAAATGGTTTATACATTCAAGTGCAAGTGAAATCAGCAAAAAAGTTAGGAACTAACACCTGTAGTAGAATTGGAAAGCACTACAGAAAAAATCAAAATTATGAGAAATAAGAGTAAATTAAAAGGAAATAAAAATATGAACATATTTATCAATGATGATATGACAAAAAAGGAAAGGGAAATACAAGGTAAGAAAGACAGCACTAGAAGAGAAGAAAAGTGGTAAATTTGTCAAAGTGGGATATAGGAAATTAATCATAGATGATAGTGAAAGAAAATATCATTCAATGGAAAGACGGAAAAATAGCAAAAAACTGAGTAACGAACGGGATGGAACAACGGCAATGACTAAGCATGGACAAGGATCAAGATCTGGGAAATACGAACAGACGGACAAGGGTAAGACTGAGAATATCGACAGAAACAAATTAAAAGTTACAATTAAATTGGCTACGTGGAACGTAAAAACAATGAATGGTAAAGCGAAGGAGTTAGAAATGGAGTTCGAAAAAACCAAACTAGATATTTTGGGAATAACAGAAACTAAACGGCAAGAGAAAGGAGAAATGGAATTAAGAAATGGACATTTATTACTGTATAGTAGCGTCGATAAACAGGATAGAGCGGTATCAGGAGTAGGATGCATATTGCATGCTAATATTAGAAAATTACTACAAAAATGGGAGCCAATAACAGAAAGGATAATACTAACAAAGCTCAAATATAAAGATCACATAAAAACGATAATTGTAGCCTACGGACCAAATGAAGATGACAGAACAGAAACCAAAGAATGTTCCTAGTAACAGAAACTTATAAAGGACAAATTTATGTAATAAGAGATTTCAATGGAAAGGTGGGGCAGAGAGACCACACATATGTGGCAACAATAAGAAGCCACCGAGAACAAGTAAAAAATAATAACGGAAAGAAACTTCTGGATTACTGTCAAGTACACAGCATAAATATATCCACAAATACACGCTAAAGGCACCTACAAGGAACGAGAAATCAATAGTCGACTACATATTAATCGAAAAAGAAAACAGAAAATCGATAACAGATGTACGTGTAAGAAGAGGACCTGAAATCAACAGCGATCATTACTTACTGGTAGCAACAATAAGAGAATTTTTGGACTATGAGAATAGAAGCGGTGATGGTAACCTGAACATAGTAGAAACTGAAAGAATAAAAACCTACAGACTAAAGAACAGCTTCGTCAACAGACACAATTGCAGGTATTGACCTGAACATAATCTCTATTGGATTATAGAAACAATACGTAATATCCACAAAAGTTAAATGTATGGGCAGGGATAATTGGAAACTACATGGTAGGACCTATCTTCCTCCACGAAAACTTTACTGCTAATTCCTACTTAAACCTAATTCGTAATAGAATTATATCCGATTTGATTGCTTTATTTCCTGATCCAAGCAATGACCAGGTATTAAGAGACGACGTCTGGTTTCAACAGGCTGCCGCACCACCGCACCACCGTGTTCGTGCCAGAAATTTCTTGGATTAAAGTTTCCCGGGAAAATGGATAGGTAAACGAGGACGCATTCGATAGCCTCCTAGATCACCAGATCTGATTCCTCTGGATTTTTATCTCTGGAGTCATTTAAAAAAGCCGGAGACTCTAGATCTTGGTGCAGAATTTTAAATGCATTGCATTATATCTCTCATCAACACTTGCAGAAGGTGCTTTGCGAATTTACAGAGAGATTTGGACACTGTCAAGTGGCAGAAGGAAAACACCTACTGAAGTCGTTTTTCACTTAAGTTCTTGTTTGTCATGTTGTAATTATGTTATTCTTGTATTTGCATTGTTTTGATCAATATTTCCAAAATAATTGAATTTAGATATAGGATGCTATAATAAAAATACTATAAATTGCATTTAAAAAAATTATAAGTGATAACTAACTTGTGACAGCTGATAACGGAAGCATAATAAAATAGTACAATGTTAGTCCTACAGGTTGTCAAAATCGCGGATCCTTTATCATTTTTCGTTCTCTTATAATTAAGCCGTTCCGGAACATTTGCCCATCCCTGCATAAGAAAGAGAGCCTCTTTGAAGATTGGATTGAAATTTGAGTGATTATTTTTATCCAAATTTCTCTTAATTTTGTTATCAATTTCTTACGCATTTCATCTCTTTATTTAACCAAGCATTTATTTAATCAAACAAATCAGAAAAGAAGTGCCAACATCTTTAGATCCTGTATATCTTAACCAGGTACACTATTGCTTGTTTTCTGTAAATATTAGAACTTAAACTTTATAAAAAAGGAAGAAAATAACATCTAACTTAATTATAATTAACAGAAATACGTATTTGTGCAACAAGTTACGAAATGTAATTATAGCGGTATTTGAAATTCATTTAGAACAACAACATAGTTCCATTTGTTTAATTTACGTAAGTTATTATACCAGGAACATCATGTGCGTTTCAAGGTGGAATTAGGCAACTCATATTTCCATTTTCTTTAAGTTTAATGCAACCTTTAATCAAATAATAAATGGGAAACAATTATTCACTTGCAATTACTAGTACAATAGTTTAATGTTGCTGCTTTAATAAATTTATTGCTGATCACAAAATATTGAATGAGTGTATAAAACGAACATATGTTATTTTTAAACTGATACGTTGATGTCATAGAGGGTAATATTTTCCGCGTTGAACTTATCTATAAACGCAAGCGTATCGATATCCCACCTTTTGTGTACAATACAGAGAAATACGTAGTATAATACAGAAAAAAGTAGAAGGCAGATAGAGATCGATAAACCGTATGCGTTTCGGCGCCCTTGCTGCACAACTGATTAAACATCCCCGTATGAACACGGACATATACAGACCGAAACTTATCTTCAGTTTCGGGCTAAATGCCTTTTCAGCGCTTTAGAGGTGTTCAAGCAAAACCTTAGTTTTTTGCTGCTAAGTTGTTTTTAAGGTTCGAAAAGGGTTAATCACCATTTCTTTGGTGCGTATACAGTAAATAAAGTTGGTTAAATGTTATAAAAGCTTACCAATACTTTATCATTCCTCAAAAAGACTGTCCTATAAAATGAACTTCGAAATCGTATGAATGACATACGAGGTAGGGGCCATAAATTATCAGCCTGACAGGCTTATATAGATTCGAGCGTGTTCAAACTCCGTTGCGTCATAGTGCAAGGCCTACGCTATACATATTACGGCTCTAAGAATAGTAGTTTTTAGTAGCCAGCCAGACAACGTGACTAGTGCATGAAAATGTTTCGGGAAACGAAAATTAGTCATTAAATTTTTAACAAAAGAAGGGCATGCGCCTAATCACATTAAACAACGTTTAGAGGGCGTTTATGGTGACTTATCTCCTTCATATTCTACTGTAAAAAAGTGGGCAAGATGTTTCCATTTGCGGCAAGAATCCCTTGAAGATGATAAGCGCCCCGGTCAGCTAATTCAACTGATAACACCTCAAAACATTTCATTTATTGAAGAAATGGTATTAGCAGATCGCAATTTTAAAGTGAAGGAATTAGCAGTGACGTTTAAAATTTCTGAAACAGGTATTCACCGAATTCTCCACAACCATTTGGGTATGAATAAAATTAATGCAAGATAGGTATCGCATCTTCTTTTTGCATTCCAACGTGGACGTCGGGTCGAATGTGCGCGCTCGTTTTTAAACATGTGGGAGACGACCTAAAACCGATTTTGGAGTCCATTGTCGCAGGAGATGAAACAATGGTTCTTATTTATTTTTCGATTTAAACAAATACCTTAGGGGTCATCGTTTTAAGGACGATGGTGAGTTGCATGCAGCTGTAATACAACATTTCGAGGGAAAAGCTTTAGATTATTTTTACAAGAGTAGAATTATTAATTGATCGTTGTAATAAATGTATTGAAGTTAGAGGAGATTATATTGAAAAATAGAAACTGTTTATTTTTTCTATATCAGGCCGAGAATTTATGGCGCCTACCTCGTACGGTATAAGTGAATTTGGCCTACGATACAATTGCAAGTTGAAGGTATGTGAAGAATGTATTTCAAGAAATTTTTTTGGCGGAAACAGCATAAATGGGACGTGGTCAAGAGGAAATAATACGGAGTTATACGAAAATCAACTACTATAATCAAACAAGAGGAACGCCAAGAAAAATTAACGAATCATGTGGAAAAGGGCCTAAAGACTCTATTCTTCTTTTAACTACTACTACTATTTTAATAAACACCTGCCTGTTTTATCATCGCTCTAGCCTCAAGTTATGTTGTCTGACCACTTTTCCTCAAGCATCCCATTGCTCTTCTTCCATTTGGCGATCGGTCTCTTGCTATTCTCAGGGATCTATTTTCTGTCATTCTTTCTATATGTTGATTCTATTCTATTTTTCTGTTTTTGGTCCACTGCTTCATTTCTTCTAATCCCGCATTTCGTTCTAATTTCCTCACTTCTTATGTTACCTTTCAGTGTTTTGTTTGTTATTTTTCGTAGGATTATCATTTCCGCTGTCTCCAAAAATCTTTGTTTTATTCGTATATGTCCTTGTTTCCACGGTGTATGTCATTATCGACCTTATTGAACTTTTGTATATGCTAGTTTTTGTTTCCATTGTTAGGTGTTTGTCTCTCCATGCAGAGTCGTTTAGACATCCCGCTACCCTGTTCGCCTTATTCACTTGTTGTCGTACTTCTTCATCCACCCTTCCATGGCTAGATAATTTGATTCCCAAATAGTTCACTTTCATCAGTTCTATTATGTTGTTGTTAACAGCCAATTTGCGTCTTCTTGGTTCCGCTTATATCACTATTGTTTTTGTTTTTTCCGTTGAAATCATCATGTTATATTAGATCGCCGTTTCTTCGAACGTCTTTGTAGGTCATCTTCATTTTCCGCCATTCCCGCCATTATTGTGGCGTCGTTGGCATAACATATTATCTGGATTTTCTTTTCTCCCATTCCATATCCTTCTTTTTAACTTTTTTATGATTTCCTCCATAATCAGATTAGCGGACTCAGAGAGTCTCCTTATCTAATGCCTGTTTCGGACGCTATTGATAGTGTAAATTCACTGATCAATTTTACCATCACTACGTTATCTATATATGTATTCTCTACTGTTTTTATTAGGTCCAATGGTATTTCTCGGTCATGTAATAAGTGTATAGCATCTTCGATTCTTACCCTATTAAACGCCTTCTTCAAAACTGTTGGACACACATACGCTGGTTTATTGTACTCCATCGGCTTTTCTTTAATCTGCCTTATTGTGAAGACTGCATCCGCCCACGACCTCCCCGTTCTGAAATTTTGGATAATTGAGGATAATTCTTTTAGTTATTTTTGTTGCTATTATTCTTGTTGCTAATTTAAGTGTTGTATTCAATAGATTTATTCCACGATAGTTAGGATCTTTTTTATCTCCTTTCTTGAAGAACATTAGCATGATTGCTCTCCTCCATTCGTCCGGTATTCTGTTACTAGTTATGATTTTTTGTATAAGAATTTGTAGTTGTTGTACTAGGGAATTACCTCCATATTTTAAAAATTCATTTGTTATTTGAAATCTCTTGGGGATTTCCGATTCTTTAGTTTTTAGATTCCTTGTTTTACGTTTGTTTCTGTTATTTCCGCTTTTCACCAGTTATTATATTTGGAGTCTCCAGTAATACCTCTTCGTTTTTTCTTCTAAACATATCTTTAAAATAGAGAACCCACGTTTCTTCTTTAATGTGCCCAATTTCCACCAATTCCTTCATTTCACTTCTTTGTTGTCTTATGAACCGCCATATTTATTTTTGTTGTCCGTAAAAATCCATCTCCAGTCCTTTTGTGAACCTTTCCCAGTAATCTATTTCTTTTTTCTAACCAACTGGTGAGTTTCAGTTCTTACTTGCTTATATTCCTGGTAAGATTCTGCCGTTTTTACTGATTTATATTTAGAAACGCCTTCTTTTTTCCTTTACATTTTTGTTTAATATCCATGGTGTGTTTGTTCATTTTTTATTTCTATTTATTGTCCTCATTTCGAGGACTTCCTGGACGGCCTCCATAATATTTTTTATAAGTTCTTTCCAGTTCGTTTCTATGTTGCTTTCATTTTCAATATTTTCAATTTCTATCTTCTCCTCGAGCCTTTTTTGATATAAGAATTTTATTAAGTCGTCTCAAATTTTCTATTTTTATTCTTTCTTCTATCCTCATTTGTATATTTCTTTCTTTCTATCCCTCATTGGATCTTATCTTACAAAGTACCAAATAGTGGTAGCTTCCTACATTAGGTGACGTCAGACTTCTCACGCCCATTATCTGTTTATCATGTATCGCTCTATCTGTAACCACGAAATCTATCATTGATCTTTGTTCTCTCGTATTTTCAAATGTATACTTATGTTGAACATTATGATGTGTTGTTTATTCTTAGCTCGTTTATTGTGTAGAAGTCCACTATTCGTTTTCCGTTCTCATTACTAGTGCTTTCATTGAATATTGACTTTATTCTTATTATTATTTCTTCTCCTATTCTAACTTTGAAATCCCCCATTAATATTAGTTGTTCATTTTTCTTTACTTTCCACTATTGTTTGTAGCTCGTCATAAAAATCTTCTGTATCCTTTTCGGGTTTGCAATTCTCTGGTGTATATATCCCAATTATGTTTATAATTTGTCTGTTTACTCTCATCTTTATCATAAGTATTCTCTGCGATGTACACCGACAATCTTTTATTTGATCTTCGTATTTCGTTTTTATCATTATTGCTACACTTTCCTTCGCTTTCCCGTGTTTTGATACACCACTATATATCAGTAAGTATTCTCCTAACAGCGTTTGTCCTTTACCTTTCTTTTTTGTTTTCCTTCTCTATTTCCTGATCTCTATTATTAAGGGCTTTTTTCCATCAGTCTTGAAATATGTTTTCTTTCCATTGTTTGGTAGCTGCTTTAACTATCGTATACACTATGTCTACAGCATTATCTAGAACAGTGCAAACATTATTGATTTGGCGTCTAATCTAAGGGATAGTAAACTTTTAATCATGAGGAATTGCTTCTGCAGTACTGTCCTATAAGAAAATCGCATTAAACTGAAGCTTCTCATATAAATTACTGAGCAAGTTGTGCCTATACCTAGACCCTTCGCAGCTTCAGAACAAAACCGCTTATACCTTAGTTGCTTCATTCACAATTTTCTAGTAATAGCTATATTATGATTATGAAACAACAAATTCTAAAAACCTTTACATACGTACTTGCAATAACACTAGATAATGTTTGTTTTTTTCTCTTAAATTCTGCGCAATACTTTTTTACTTATTTACACATATAGTCCAGACGTGAAATTTAAATCGGTAAGCAGGAAATTTCGGTGGGTATGAATGCAGCAAGGACATGACGTTATATATTAAAAATTCATCTTACATGTATGGGAATCTCTAATTATACAAATTGTGTTGCAACCGTTGTACTATTGTTAACGTCGTTGGTGGATGACTTTTTTTCACAGAATGGAAGTAGATACAATGGGATCGACTTAATAATGGATTTAACAACAGAAAATGTGCTTTCTCAAGTATTCTGTAGGATGTCTCCAACAGACTTTGAAAACTTTTTGAATAATGTTGGTCCAGGAATTTATAAAAAAAAAGGTACATCATATCGAAAAGCAATTCCTGTTAAGTACAGATTAAAAGTAACATTGCGACATTTAGCGTCTAGAAACTCATATTATAGTTTAAGATTTCTTTTCAATTTTTTAAACTTATTTCTGATATAACTCCAAAAGTATGTGCTGCAATTGATAAATGTTTGAAGGAAGAAGTAAAGATAGGTATAGGTTCTATTAGGTATTTCTATTTATTATTTTATAACAAAACCAACTACCTCTTATTACAACAAAAATACAAATAAAGGAAATTCCAACACAAAAAAAAACAATTTAATTTTTACAGCAAATGTAAAAAAATAAAAAAAGATTCTAGCACTGATATAAAAAGTAACTACAGTATTTCTACGATAATGTGTCCCAATTATTATTTTGGAACATTTATTACTAGTGTCTCACAACGCCGATTTCATACAATTTTATAAATTGTATAATTAATACATCTTTTCACTCCATTTCTACAATGTTTTACGGGCGGGAGCCTGACTTAATCTTCTCGCGCGACTTGTGAAGCTTGCGAGCATGGCTTGTGCAACCGTCCACATTATAAAATGTCATGAGCACGCGCGCGAGTAGTCTTTACACCCCTTGACGTACATTACTTCGCACATTAAGTAATCGGTTTTTTTAACTTACCAGTCTAAATTTCACGCAAGAACCATATCTGTAATTTCCATGAGATTTGACATTACTGAAGTGTGAAACAGCGACACTAGTTGTACATGGTATATATACGTAAATATCCAGGGTCCATCTAAAAATCACCACTATTAGGTAACATTATACAGGGCTCCACATTCCTCTTTAGGATACTAATGCTCCTTTGTTTTGTCCATTATCTTCTTTCATTCCTCTTTGCTCATTATCTTCTTTCTCCATTCACTAATTCTCACGCTTAATAACAATAACATCCTGGTCCTCCCACCTTATTTTAGATATATCTTTTGGCTCGTTCTGACGTTTGGTTTACGTTTTCTTATCCTTTTTTCGCATGCCGCCATCGTGTCTTCTCAATAGACTGTTATATCACAAATTTCCACATCCAAGGTACCATTAGCACCTATTATCTATGCAATTCTTGTTCTGACCTCTTTCTCGGTGTTTCCAGCTACATATATAGCCCCGGGCTCCCTTATCCCTGGCGTTTTATTACTTATATATAACTCCAACCAACAATAATCCCGGTGAACCAGCTAAATAACTTTTCTTTCAATTTCCTTCACGTCTTTAATGTTCGCTTCTAATGTAATATATCCCCACAAAATTATATAGAATCAATTCAGTCGCATCTTTATCATAATTTCGCAATTTAAATATCACTAGGTAATAAATAAAAGTTATGTGGAGAACATTCATACATTTCGGTTTACATCGCATGGCATATTATCCACTGCAATATATTTTAAAGAAAGAGAATGTGTGTGTGTCCTAATTGACCGTCCTAATTGACCATGATTTAATAAATGCTATCGTGAAGAAAGGAGTGAAGGCAAAAGACGGCTATCTTCCTGCTTAGTTCAAATCGCCGTTAAGTAAACACTATTGGGCTAAGTGTGTTATTTTCGAAACAATTCCAAGTATTTCAGCGTTTGAAATATATTATTTCAAGACTAATTGTAAGATAAATTCAAGTTTTGCTTACTCAAACAAACGCGGGCTTTCGAGTGCGTGACGCGTTACCATGGGGAGTTCGTGTAACGTCAAAATTTGAGGTTCGTTTTTCTTCTTTCAATTTAATTTTCGTAAAACGTTATTGCTTGCTGTATATTTTTTATTTGAACTGCCGAAAGAGTATGTAGGGGACACTCTTGGACCTATTGACCATGAAAAATAATTAATTTAGTTAGAAAAGAATTTCTCTGCAATTATCGCGCCATCTCATTTGCTTACATTTTATTTTCTTGGCTTTTTAATATTTCATTTATTAATTATTAAATTATCACTTATTTCGTTGGTTATTAATACTATATACTCGTTGTCTGTTTTGGTACATCTATTGGTCCGGTTATTTTTGTATTGAATTTTCTTCATATTTATTACTTATGAGGCTTATTGTTTCTGATGCGTGTGTTACTACTGTTAATTATTATTATTCTATACATCTTCATTTTATGTTATCGCCGCTAATCGCCTTTGGAAGACTAGAGAATTATACGATGAAGACATTTCTTGATAATTGTTTACTAAAGATATCTTACTTCAGGATTAAATGGCTTTAAAGTCTTTCATTTGAGCGCATAAAAATTGACAGAGGTACGATAATATGTCATTATTGAGAACCAGTTTTACAGTTTTACAATACTATTATTACAATACTATTCGTCACAAAAATCCAAATTGTGCCAAAGCAACAGTCGAACAACGTCGTTCTTGAATAATGTAAAAAAACATGATAACCAATCGATTGAACGTCAAAAAACGATTGAAAAAAGTTTTGAAATATTTTTGACCTTAAAAATTTCGTACGTGCTGTTAGAGTGAACACATCTCTCTAATATATAGCAGATATATGCACGTAATTTATATATTATACAGCGTGTTCAAATTACATGGAATAATGCTCTTAAAACCGCGACAGTGGTGATCGTGACGGCCATTCTACAATTCTCCTTCTTCTTATCCAACAGTTTGGGAACATTTCATTTAAATAATTTCCTACATGTAATTGATAATGAGGTGATGCGCCATCTTGCTGGAACCAGACGTCGAGATTTAGACTATTGTCTATTAGTTCTTCTTCAACCCCCTCAGCATTAGGAAGTAGCACCCAAAGAAACGGAACAATTTGATTCTGCGATAAGTCTATAAATATCTATCCTCAGTAAGATTTCCTTTGATAACAAAAGGACCGGTAATATGTCCAACGCAAATTCCTGCCCATGCGTTTTTTGTGGTCTTTGGGTATGGTGCCAGACCATTCAATGAGGATTTTCCCGGGACCAGTATCTGCAATTAGCTATCCTATTAGCAGTACCATTAAGACAAAAATGTTTTATGGGAAAAAACAATCATGTTAATTAAATTTACGTCGGCTATAATTGTCATCATCATCAATTCTCAAAATTCAACACGCGGTCAATCTTCGAATAATTTTTGAATACTAATTGTTATTTTGGAGGTTTTAGGTCATTAAAGAGAAAAGAAACGAATAAACAGACGCATTTTATGTTTAAGCTGGTTAAAATATTCTAAATTTATTTAACGTGACTTGTCCTCCTTAGTCATAATTTCATTTAATAAAAATAAGATAACGAGAAAAAATAGCTATATGAAACAGCTGAAAAAACACTACACCACTCTATATGAGAAAATGAGGTCGTGACATCATCCATCAAAGCTGACAAACAATATTTTTCTCTCGCATAACTCAAAACAATTCTAGAATCTCGCCAAACAACTCTTACATAAAATATTTTTTCATTGACGCACCATAGCTGCTGTAAAAGCATTATTCAATACAATTTAAACATGTTATATTGTGACTTTCTCAGTTTCGATCACACAAATTGTAATTAATTCGAAGCATATGTTTTGGAAATTCCTAGATTTGCCTCATGAATTATATATACTAGAATTCGATCGCGTAGTTGATTTTCGTGTTTGTTATTGAAAATTATATATAATCATAATCCCTTTACCCTAAGGTGTCGGGATTACATAAACATAGTATAACAAGTGTTTGCTCATATACAAATTTACACCACTGTTTCTTATCTCTGGCTGTTAACATTGCTTCCTGTCATATATTCCTTTACTATGCAGTATTTTTCCTGTTGTACGAGGGACGTTCAGTAATTAACGAGACAAATGGCTGTGAAAAAAAACAATTTATTCAATGACAATGAAATTTACACTACTTTTCAATGCAGTCTCCACCAACATTTAGGCACTTCTCCCATCGCTTTGTGAGCTTTCTAATTCTTGACCTTGGTGTCCGAGCCACTTGTGTACAGCTTGTTTCCATTCAGACTTTGCCGTTTGAATTTAGGTTTATAGTGGTGAATCCACGTTTCGTCGCAGGTTATAACACGGTCTAGAAAGTCACCTTCCGTTCGAAACCGTCGTTTGAGTTCAGAACAAATGCAGTATCTTTATGGACTTGAGTCTTGAAACCCATCTCGAACACGTTTTGCGATAATTCAGCTTGTCATGAATGATTGAATACATAGTTCCAACACTAACATTCCACAAATCAGCTATTTTCACGATTCTTATACGCCTTTTTATACGCGAGCTAGAAATGGAGCCAGTACCGGTCTCAGGTACTGTTACTGTTGAGGATCAAAGATCTTACATTAAGATCGAAACTTTACGTAGCAAAAACCCGACGGAAATCCACAGTGCATTAAATGGAGTTTTCGGTGAGGTAACAGTGGACCGTAGTACAGTTTCTCCTTGGGCTAGTCGTTTTCGTGAAAGTCGTGTGAGCATAAACGACGACCCAAGACCTGGGAGGCCGAAAACATTAACAGATGAACGAAGTGTGAAACTTGTGAAAGATTGTCTTCACGAAGATCGTCGTGCGACATGTGAAGAAATTTCTGAAGCCACAGGGATTTCACCAACGTCAGTATTCCTGATTTGACAAATGATTTGCACAAGAGAAACATTTCTGCGCGATGGCTCCCTCACTACTTGAGTGCTGAACAGAAGCGGACACGCCTGGATATTGCGACCTTACTGAAATGACGATTTGACATTGAAGGTCAAGCATTTTTGTGTCGCTATTGATGAAACGTGGATTAGAGACTTTGAGCCCGAATTGAAATCACAGTCCAACGAGTGGAGAGGTCGATCTTCCCCAAGACTAATCAAATTTCGACGAGCTCAATCGAAGATCAAACAAATGATGATCTTTGCTTGCGATTACCACGGAATCATCATGACAGACAGAGTTCCATGTGGACGAAGTGTCACGGCAGTGTATTATCGTAAATTCATGCAAAAACTGAACAGAAAACTGCACTAAACCCAATCTCAGTTGCTTGAGGCTGGGCCACTCATTCTCCATGACAACGCTCGCCCGCACATTGCCAATCTTGTAACTAAAAAGCTGCGCGCATACAGTTGGGATGTGTTACCGCATGCACCCTACAGTCCGGACATGACTCCATCAAACTTTGACTTATTCCCAAAGTTGAAACAATCTATGCGTGGACTTCGTTTTCCTTCGCTGAAAGGGCTTTCTGCCGCCCTTACCCGAGCCATTCGACTGATGAACAGAGATGGCGTATTAGATGGAATAGTCTAGCTTCCCAACCGGTGGGACGCAGTCATTGCGAACCAGGGAGACTATATTGAAGGATTGTAAAGAGATCGTGTAAAAAAATAAACATCGTAGTAAACAATAAATTTGTGTGCATTATTTATGAAATATCCCTCGTATCTATTATTTGTAATTTTTTGTAGTCTGTAAATAAGTTCTTTATGCTTTGGTTGTATTTTTTAATGGCATGGACACTGTAAATAATATAGGGCACATTCCTCCACTTTGCCTTAATCCTTCTTGCGTTATGAATACTGGCGACGTCCTATTTTTATAAATGACACTGGTCGTGGTATTTTTGTATAGGGTTCGAATCGCCTCGTTCATTTGTTATCCACGCCTTTGTGCTCTGATAAATTCTACATTACTGTTCTCGGCACTTTACCGAAGGCTTTTCCTAAGTCTATGAAAGCTACATACACTATTTTTCTCGTCAATCTGTTTCTCTCTATGATCTGTTTGATCGTGAAAATATCTTGAGCGCTTCCGCCTTTTCTGAAACAACACCGATAAAGTTGTTTGTATTATATTTTTGCTTCATACTTTCATATCACTGCTCAGCAGTATTATTCCTCACTAATTTCTGTAGTCTATCTTGCCTCCTTTTTTAAATATTTGAAGTATCATGCCAATTTCTCAGCCTTTCCGTATAGTTCCTTCTTTCCAGGCTTTATTTACTATTTCTAACAATATGTTCGTTCTTTTCATTTCCATATTTATAAGTTTTTCAGATATTATTTTGTTCCGACCTTTGGATTTACCATTTTTTAGATTTCTCAGAGTGTTATTGAAAAGTGAGTTCTCGAAATTGCATTATTGATAATTTTAAAAGTCATTTCAGTATGCATATAAAAAAATGTGCAAAATTATATATTTGTTTGTATTACAGGTCAGACAACTCGTAACAATTTATAAGAAAACAATCTGAAAAGTTTTAAAATGATAGAGTGCATGTGCAAAGATTTTCTAGGAATGCATATTACGAATTTAGTGTCTCTTTTTGCGCAATAGCCGTATTTCATGGGGTAATTTTCACTTTCCTCGGCCATTCCTTCATCAGCGACTATAGAGTACGCAACTCACATCAGGTGAGAGATGCACGGGGACAAAGCAACGCAACAATAATACCGGATAATTGATTTAACAGCTCGGCGAAAGTATATTTTCCTAAAATATCGATCACGCTTGGCGCGCTCCTAACACGTCCGTCGCCGTTCCACGATGACGTCACTTTGATAGACACACACATTCGCGCACATATAAGCTCACCGATACGATTCGAACACGCACACCCATGCATGGACCTCCTCCGTCCGTGTACACACGCGGAACACGAGTCCTAGCGCACGCGACGGTCACGTGTCTCAACAGCTGATAACTTATCCTTTTTGTACGACAACGTCGGACATGATTGGGCTCAACGTGCTCGTACGAAATATGCAACGGACAAAATCAACGCGTCGAGACCATCTAAGCTTTCATAGTTGACACAGCTACAATGAGGCTATAAAATGTTGATAATAATGTTCGTAGGTATTACCACATATTTGTTCTGTTTATTGCTGTTGTATAAAAAAACCAAACATAGTATAGAAATTGGATTAAATTACCATCTACTTAAACATATGTTTGTGTATGTAGTAATTACTTAGCAATAATTACATATATATTTTATTGAGATATATAGAGGAGGGCGTGGGGTTATAAGAAACAGGGGTAATAAGATGCAGATGTGTTTCTGTATATGGGTGTAAAAATCTTTAAAAAATTCACAAGGCACAGAATCATTGTCCACAAACTATAAAAAAATCATTAGCACTATTTTTTGCAAAAATATCTCCATTTCAAGACGAGTCTACCATAAATCTTGTCGATTAAAAGTTGCGCTTTTTGAAGTACCAAATTTGCTCCTGGTTCTGGTAAAGTACTTTCTTGTGAGTTTTTGTTTTGGATTTGTGGGCAATCAGAAAGGCTTTCAAATGAAATTTAAAAAAATTTTCATTCATATACCTGGAAATAAGAAAAAATATGTGTATCTTACTACCCCAATTTAAAAAAATCTTGGATAAATAGGAAATGTAATCTTTTGGTTACTTTTTGTTTTATTTAAACTATTTTATTTAACGTATTTTTAATATATTTTGTATTATTTGTTTAATGTTGTTTTTTGATTCAAATTAGGTTTATTTGAATATGCCTCAAGATTATCAGTTAAACTCAACTATGACCTTGCAAGAATGGCTGAAGCTATCGATGCTGTTCATCGATATTTATTTTAATATTGTGATTAACCAATTTGTTTATAAATAACAATCTTGTGTTTAAAACTTTCGATACGGCCTTTTGCCACATTCATCTTTACAACTCTATAAAAAATTAACAAAAGTAAAACTGTGTGATGTTTCTGTCACCCCCGCTAAATTTTAACTGATAGCAAGTCAGGACTGAAGAACTTGTTCCTTGTTACCCCAACTGGGTAATTGAATACCTTTTTCTGTGATACTAAGAAACAAAAAATATCCTCTTCATCATTTCATTCAAAGCAAATAACATTTTGTCTATAAAACATTCACATATAAGGTTTTCAATATAGAAAAATCAGTCTTCAGACTAGAAATAACTGCTATACAAATATTTTCTGTATCATATTACTCCATCAGTTTCTTATTAATCCACCCTCCCCTAACTAAGAAGTTTTAATAGCATAATATAAGCAATAGTAGCAAACATAGGCTGCCATTTATCCTCTAAGTAGCAAAATGTATTGCTTCTTTCTTCTCTTTTCTACTCTTTCTAAAATCTTCAAATCAAGATGAAGTCAAAGATATCCGAGATAAATAAATAGGTGAGCAAAATAGGATAAAATTCACAGCGGACAACTTCTCCTTTTTCAGTTCTTTCAGTTTTCTTGTCCATCCTCTTATTTTTTTCTGATCCCGCATATCTAGTGATCTCGTTTCCTTTGTAGATTTTTGTCTATTCCTTTTTATTTCTTATACAGTGAGCTTCCTAAAAGGTAGCGTTTTTAAAAAAAGATAAGTCGATTTCTATTTTTTGTGAAACAGCTTTTGCCATTGTCGGCAGTTCAATTGTATTTCCGGTGTCACCGGAAGTGACGTCAACTTTCATATTTTAAATAGAACACCCTGTATATTTTTACGTTTTTGAAAAGATAATCGAGAGACGAATGCAACGATACCACATATGTTATACTTTAACTTAAGAAATATGACAATATGCAGCAATAAAGTTTTTTGGTAATCTATGTTTGTTGTTACGCAAAGTTGGCCAGGAAAGAGCGCTAAATTGTTTCTTGAGTCGCCAAACTAATCTAAAGAGCTCATTGCGAAGCAAAATAATCATAACAATTGCCAAACTGTCAAATCTCAATTCCAAAAGCGTAAATTATTCATGTTGTTTATTGTTATTATATCCTGCACTTCCTTCTTTGTTCTCGTTATTATTTTCTCTCATTTTAACTTGTTTTGTTAATTGTTGTAATTTCCTTAGTTTATCGAACTTTATTGCGATTAATTAATTACGGTAGGTTTATTTAAATTTATTAGTTTTTGAATGACAATATGCCTGTTTTTTAGATTTTTTGTGTTGTTAATTTTATAATGGCTTTGGCAAATTATGCAAAATTGCTGGGCCAATTTTAACATTATATAAATCTGGCAACAATTGTCACCTTATTAGCCGTGGTTGCGCAACAAATTGTACAATAAGGTAAATCATATTAGCTTCTGTTAAAGCAGTTCGCCCTGTACATTTTGTACTATCTATCCTTACTTAGCGCAAACTTCAAATATTTCCGGCCGTACCCATGGTTCATTGTGTTCCACTTCGTAGTAATTGTTGCCAAATTCACCGAATATTAAAATTAGGTACTTGGTGTTTATATTACGCGGTCCATTGTAAAATCAACAACATAAAAACTGAAACTTAAGCACATTGCCTATCAAAAACTAACAAATTTAAACAAACCAACCATAATTAGTTAATTACAATAAAGTTCAATAAAGGAAAGGAGGAACAACAATTAACAAAACAAGTTAAAATGAGATGAAATAATAACGGGCACAAAGAACAGCAGTAGACGAAAGTATGACAATTGCAGGTTATAATAACAATAAATAACAAAAATAATTTATATTTTTGGAATTGAGATTTGACAGTTTAGCAATTGTTATGATTACTTAACTTAGCAACGAGCTAATTAGACCAGTCTGGTGTCACTCACGCCACTTGCTGCAAATTGAGCCATTTTACCGTTTTGCGTTGAGGTGGTCAAACGAATAATTTGCTATATATGTTGTTATAAATTTTGGTATACCACTATTATGATATAAAGTATGTCCAAATAAAAGGTAATTTTCAATTCGCAGATCCGAGTGTTTCACCTAAATACTCCTCCGGCAGTTTAAAAGAGCAAATTGCAAATAATTACGTCTGCGAAAATAAATTGATGGGTTAAAAAGCTAACCTTGAAATTTGACGTTTGCGCCCTCTCTCTATGCTAGCGCGTCACGTAACAAAAACCCGCATTCGCTTGAATGATCAAACTTGAATTCACTTTGGTCTTGACATAAAATTTCAACACTTGAATTACTTTTTAAGTAAACCACGTCTTCTCTCAAAGGCAACTCCTATTAAGAAAGGTCGATGGTCTCGGCGTCTCCTCACTCCTTTGTTACCGATAGCATTTGTCAAATATAAACCACGGCCAACTGCGATACATATTTCCTATAGACAATATTTTATATTCTTACAATTTGTATTTTAATCAACTAAATTTCTTTTCTTTAACAATACCATATTACAACCTGTAATATGCCACTAGAGTTCACAATCTAACGCCTAACGACTTAACATTAGCGAGTATGGACAGCCAAAAAATGTACATATTTCCTACCGGACTTGACGACTTATTGCCAAGTGATTTTTAATTTGGGAAATTATTATAAAGGCTAAATAGAATTTATTCACTCACTACGTTTTTGTAGGAAAAAAAAATCATTAAAAAAGAACCAAAAGAATGTGGAGCAAAAAAAAGTTATGTAACCGTTTTCCCGGAATTAACGTTAGTTCGAGATAGAGCGGAATCCGCTTAATGTCACTCCACATGACGCTAATAACAGCAACTTTCCATGTTGCAGTTTTAGCATAATAGTATATATACGTAGCACAATTTGTTTTTTATATTTTCAAATGTTTGCATAAATGCCATCTTAAAATTTATAACTTTCGTCTTTTCTTTGCCATCACAAAGATAACACTTTTCTACATTTTACAAAAATGAAATTTTAGCTCGGTTTTTGTATCATCTCTTATAGCGTATTCCATTCGACTGCACTACAGCGCATTGGGAGCTTACACTTCTAGTTCGAAAATTCTGGATCGAACAGTGCTAATGGATCGTATCATTCCTGCACCGAGCGATTTTAATGTTATGTTTCATTAGGAGAGATTAAGTACATCGGTTATAATTGCCATTGTTCTATTTGTAAACATCAACTGTTGTCAATCAGCCGTATTGCTCTAATTTTCTAGCAGGAGCGGCCTTACTAATGGAACATATATTATCGCTCTAATCTTTCCAGTGGAACGTACAGCTCGTGCTCCGGGTGCCCTAGAATGGAATACGCTATAATATTCATATTAGGAATATCTTAATTTGATTTCACAGAAGTTGAGATTTACTCTTCGCATATGTATTGTTTCTTTAACGGTCAATACCTTAAATGCCTTCAGTGGTGGTGGTGATACAAATTTTATTCGATTGAGCATTTCTTGGAATTTTCATTAGATGTCGAAAAAATTTATCAATTAAATTCTACAAGATGGCCGTCGAAATCGTTGCCAAGTTTAATTTATACTATATCATTGTTTTTGTATATTTTTGCAGAAAGCTAGATAGTGGAGCTCCTCTAAAAATTTTTATAAATATTTTTCTCTGTCCAAAATGCTTACTTCTTTAATATGTAAATAACATAAGAATTTATTCAAACAAGTTTTTCGTTTGAATACCGGGTGCGCCATTAGTGTGTCAACGGAGTTTAGCGTGAAAATTACCAAAGATTGAGAAATGAGATTTTCTGTACGTATATAGCATACCACAGCACGTTCTGAATTTCCGAAACCGGCTTTAACTTTTTTATTTCAAATGAATTGCTATATTTTTATTGATCCTTTTGATAGCCATTTAATTAACCTTTGCAATGTTATATGCTTATGTACACTTTCGATAATTATTTTTGGCTGTATTGCAAATTTTGTTAAAATTTTAACAGTTACAAACTCTGACATTTTAAGACCTAGCCTGAAAACAGATGTAGTGTCGCGAATTACTATTTTGCTATCAATTTAGGGGCTAACACTTTATACGTTTCAAGGTTGTATAATGTAAAAATATATACAGGGTGTTAAATATATCGTGCAGCATTTATCGAAATTCAAACGCTTTTTTCCGACTTTTTCAAATAGAACCTATATTTTTGATATTGCTAGCAATTCCCCTGTAAATTATCTTCAAAATGGTACCAATAATGTAATACTTATTTCCAGTATTTTCGAAGATATTACACTTTCTAGGAAATACGTCTGTAATATTCGATATGCGGCACATCTAATGCAGCTAGATGGCCATGATTTTCAAATAAAAACTACTATCTGAGGACACATTAAATCTTTGCCTAAGACTTCCACATAAAGTTATCGTTCATAGTTTCTCTTTGCTATTATCGCTTTTTAGTCTGTTATAATTTTATTAGGGCTCATTTATTATAATTTGAATTATTTATATGTTCGTTACTAGTTATTACGTACTACTTTACTTTTGTTGTCAATTACACAATTGCTGTTATTTTTTACTAACTTTCATTTCATGAATTTCTCGAAAGAGGAATTCATAGACATGGTATTTGTTCTTGGCGCTTGCAACAGAAATCCGCTCTTAGCATGAAAAATGTCAGTGGAATACCCCTTGTGGCGTTTTTCCGTGGTCTACTATAAAAACTGTTTATACGATACCCTACACAATGACAGAAAACATACAGCAGCGAATATGAAACGTCTTTCTTGAATTAAAGGAGGACAACTTGACTCAGAATATAAATTCGTATAGAGACGGTTAAGAATATGCACATAACAAAATGGAGACATATTTGAGCACCTTCTGAAATAAGATTATTTTATTATGAAAAGTCTAAATATGTAGATTGCATTTTAGAAACTGAAAATAATAATAGTTTTGTATTACATACGGTTTCTTATTACTTAAACATGATCCAAAAAATTTGCCTAAAAAAGAACAATTGAATGGAGGTAAATGATTCCGTTTTTATTATCTCACAATATTAAAACCAAGTTACACAAATGTGGCACTTAATTATTGCCTTCTGCATTATGTGGTGTTACATATTAGAATTGTCATACCTAAGAACGTGCTGGGAATAAGTATAACAATGTAATTTTTTTATAGTAAGTAAGATAATATCAAATGCACCATTTGATATTTAACATTTTTTTGGGTCATGGCCATCTAGTATCTAGTATTAGATGCTCGCATATCGGATATTACAAACGTATTTCCCATAAAACTGTGAAACTACTGGAAATAAGTATCACGTTGTTGGTACCGTTTTGAAGGTAATTTTACAAGGAAATTGCTGGCAATATAAAAAAATATAGGTTCTATTTTTAAAAAATCGAAAAAAAGGCTTGGAATTTCGATAAATATTGTACGACATATTTAACACCCTGTATATATTTTTACACTATACCTCCTTGAAGCACATAACGTGTTAGCCCCTAAGCCGATAGTAAAAGAGTAACTCGCGACAACATATCTGTTTTCAGGCTAGGTCTTAAAATGTCAAGAGTCCTATAACTGTCAAAACTTTAAAAAAATTTGCAGTATAGTGAAAAGTAATTATCGAAAGTGCACATAACCAGATATCATTTGAGAGGTAATTTAACTGGCTATCAAACGTATCAATAAAAGATATAGCAATCCACTCAAAATTAAAAAGTTAAAGGCGGTTGCGGAAATTTAGAACACCCTATATACTTGTAGATAATTTTGTAAATTGCGCTATCGTATACTGTATACGTACAATAAATTTCATTTCTCCATCTTTGATAGTTTTCACGCTAAACTCCGCCGACGCATTAATGACGCACTCGGTTTAATGCTGCGATGAAATACCAGACTTCGGTTAGAAAAATTATAGGCTTAATAGTTATTTTACGCATATAATTCCACCATCTACTCTAAATAATCACTATTTTCCAGCACATACTGTCCAGCAGGTCAACAAGTGCCTATAAAATGCATAGATTTATTTAAAACATTGCCCACTAAGTTTTTTCAGCAGTAAAAAGAAGTTGTTTAGAAAATTGCCTCATTTAACTAAACTGAAATATTTATGAAAAAACTTCCTAAATGAATTCTACCATGAATATTGGTCTCAAAATATTAGCAAATGTTCAACTAAATACAATACATTTCCGTACGTGTGCAGGAAAATGGTACCCCATTTATCTCAAATGCTAAGCTAGTTAGGTATAGGGAATATTAAAAATAATTAGCTTGAATTGAAGAGAGGCATCCAAAAACCCAGTAGTATACCGGAAATACATTTAAAAAACAAAATGCGTTTAATGTTGCGCAAGATTTGTTTTCGAATAATTTTTATTTTAAAAATTTTTCTCTAAATTCCTCAAGGAAACAATTATCATTCACCTACAGTGCATATTATTCCAAGGTATGAACATAATTTAATATGTTTTCACTTGAAAGAAATAACTTACATTCATTATCTATCTCTGATGCATTATTATTATCTAACTCTCATCTATTTATGATATTGATTATCCTGTATGGAAGAAACTGTATGATGTTGGATAATAAATTATTATTATTATTATTATTACCATTATTATTAGGAAACAAACAATTTCAACTTCTTATTATTATTTACAATACTCAGGGCATCTATTTTCTCACGTATTTACTAGGAAACTAATGGAGATAATATGTATTTATTTCCAACAGATACACATTTACCCAGTTACAGAAAAGTAGCGTAACAGTTAAATGTAAATTGAAAAAAAAAACAATGCAAATACAAAATACATCTAACTATAGATAACAATTTACTAGAAATATCATGGACAATATGTATATATATATATTGTTATGTTCAATATTTACTTCGAAAATATCAGCTGTCAATCTAAAATATTTAGAGTTTTCAGTATAGCCACCCGATAGTAATGAAAGTCTTTCTGGCGGAGAAAAGCTATTTTTCGAATGCCACAATTTCCCTCCAGGCCCACTGGCCTTGGAGTGTGGACATTAAATAAAATATATAAATCCAGGTAACGACAAGCGCGGAGGAACGGTGAAGTTATTTCTCTTTAGTTCATCTTCCTATTTTCGTAACTACAAAATTAATGTAAAATTATCCTAAAACAAACAACAGGGTAAATTCAAAGGTATTTCTAACATTATTTCGTATATTAAATATGTTTCGATAAAGTATCTTCGTTTGTAACAGTAAAATTTCGTATTTTATGGTTTCTTTATCATAGAGTCGTCTAGTTTGAGTCATCTAATAGCGTCACTACATTCATTCTCTCATCCTATATTTGGGTGGATATCATCAAAATTGGCTGTGGTCAGAAACAATCGCCATCGCGATTAAAATAAAGGAGAAAAGGGACGCCAATAAATTTATCAATCCTGGTTAAACCTTCTTCGAGTTAATTAGTATTTTGACTGCGGTCTCATTTTAAGTGTTCGATATAGAAATTAGAAAATAAATTCAAGGTAGAGGAAAAGGTTGGAGGTTTCAATAGATAAATTTCCAGTAAATGTCATAAGGAACATTGTGTTATATGACATTTTCTTGAAATCTAGGTTAGTTTCATTTATTTCAATTTTAACATCCGTAAATTTCTATTTATTGACATTAAAATTCATTAATAATTGCCGAAAGAGTATCAAAGAATACTCCCGAATTCCACAAATGAGTTAAAAATTTAATCAACTTGCAAAATTGCAATTTTTTAAATCCCAGAAATAAAACATTTCAATATATATGTAATATCAAATTTAACATTACATTCGCGGGTGGTAAAGAGGGGAGAGTTATGTGGATAAGACCGTACGAAGCAAAGCAGCATCAATGACAAACCTAAACGGGTCAGCATTGATATCGCAAAGGTCTGAGATCCTGTTGAACTAGTTATACATTAAGGAGACTGGAGGTCTAACTAAGACATTTGTCTGAGTAGGACTGTCATAAAAACATCCTAAAGATATCCTTCAGAATAAGAAAGTTGCATTTACTTAACAACCACAAACAATTGATCTTATTAGATATGATCCAAAGAAAGGAATTTTACTCTGAAAAAATGAATTCAATAAATCGTGTCCGTTTGCTCCGTTTTGTTAAAGCAACGAAAAATATTATATTTACTAATAAATTTATTGCAACAATGAACTACGTCTATTAAATCGAAACATATTTTTCAATATAATAAAAATTAATTTCGACAATTTCGGTGATTAGAGTATCTTTAATTAGATACTCTCATCCATACCTAGCATTCACTATCTTCGTATATATACGACAATTTCAAATACATCTACCAACTTCCACAGAGGTACGCTGATGAACCGTAAGATGGCGAAACGCGCGCCCGTACATGGTGGTTGTTGGTAGTTGGTTTCATTATTATTTAATTCCTCTGGCGGGATAAACCACTAGTCGAGCTACTACCCTCGCAGAAAACATGGAGCATTGCGAGTTGCTCACTTCTATAGAGGTCGATGTAGCTATTAATTTCGACAATTTCAGTGATTAGAGTATCTTTAATTAGATACCCTCATCCATACTAATAAATACCCGTTTATTATAATGATTAAATATTGACTAATAAGGACTAACTGTTTGTAGTAAGTAAGAGTGCGAGACTGGTGGCCTTTAAATTTCCTTCTATCGGTGTCGGCAAAATGTATCATAAAGTAAATGCCAATAAAAGAACCGCCATACGTCATTTTTGTTTTCAATACTATCAGCTAAATATGTGAATAAAGTTTATTTGTATCCCAATTACGGATTTTTGGCTGTGCATCGTAATTTAAAATAAAAAACATACTTTAGGGATTTTTCATTAGACATTATGTATGTACATATGTGTTCATCGATATAATAAACAACCATTTATTAAAATGATAAACTCGTTCGTTGGAACCATTTTGATAAAGAAAATGATTACATTAACATACCTTTTTTGTATTAACGTACCTTTTTCATTCAGTGTAGGAGAAAGATAATTCTTCTGGTGGAGAGAGATGTAAAATTAAATTTACGCGGCAAAGCACTATACTCATAGCTTCTTTCCGGATAAGATCCTTCAGATAGAAAGTACAAAAACATTAACAATCTTCTTTGTATAGACTTAATGGCGTTGATGTAAGTGGCGTAGATGGGAAACCACACCAATGCACCACACTCTAACCGAGATCGAAGAAGTAAATAAAATAAAGAAGATAGTCTATTAAATTAAGTCCTTGCAATTACCATAAATAAACCCATAGATCTTATAGTAGTGCGATACCAGTAATGTGATTGAAAAACAATAAAGAAGAATCAAAGACTACCGCTACAAATAAAAGGTTGTTGTAGAATGCCGTGATATAGAGACGATGTTTTGTCTTTATCGTAAGGTTTCACCAGCTAATAATCTTACAGATACGGCCATATGTAATAACTATTTCGAGAAATAAAAATTTATATTTTTGTGTATTTCATCCTTTACAATTAATGTGATTAAAATGTCCACCATTTTCATTAGGCGATGTTCATATCTACAAAGAAGCTCTGTTGTGTACGTTCTTCTTAGTAAGTCTGGAGTAATATCCTTGCATGCTCGACATATTTTGTTTTGTCGAAAACAGACCCCATAGAAGAAATCCAAACTTGAGAAATTTGGTGAACGTACAGACCACCTAATTGGCCTTCTATTTCTAATCCAATTCCGATAAATGAAATCATAAGTCTAACCGCTGAGTTATTCAGGAAGAACATGTAGTGACTGTAATGAGTTAAGAATTCCATCTAGCCGTGTTTCATTACTTTACTGGGATCCGATTAATTTTTCACGAAATTATATTCCCACTTACAAAAAGTAAACCGTTTCATGTTTATGTAATAATTAAAATATATTTTAATTAGTACATAGGACTGCGTTTGTATAACTAGTATAGCTACCCAAAACTTATGAAAAATATGGAGGGTACCAAAGTCCACGATTTCCTTGGTATTTCCGACGTAACTAAATATTTGACTAAATTTCTACCCGATGAGAAATCGCACCTGACATCTCCCGTTTGCCGGACAGGTGTGTTAACCACTATACCACGCCAGGAACGAAATCACTTTTTAACACGTGAGTAAATAGATGTAAGATATTCTAAAAAATTCAAAAAATACTAATATGCAGCTTTGAAATAGAATAGATAACGCGTTATTTATTGTATTATGTCGTTATCTTAAGTTGAATTAATATAATGGTTTACGAAAACGCGCTGTGGTAAATATCATACCATTTCTGCAACAATTATCGAGCTATATTTATTATTTAATACTCAACGCTGTCCATAGTGTGCCTGTCATTCTCGATCGCTAATAGCAGGGACGCCAGATTTCTCCATCTCATCAGAGGCGCCGAATATGTGCGAATACATGCAGACGGCGAGTACCGAATCATACTCTCCACTCACAGTAGTTGTCAAACATGTGTTAGTGGTGCACTGCGATGTTAGATGCCAGTCTTTTAGCGTTGGTATTTAATTATGTTGAACGTACGTAGGATTAAAAAACGACCAATTGTAGATGAAGTAAATCAGTTTATCCCGGTATTTACAGACTAAAAATACAATGGTGCAAAAGTAATATGTCCATCTTGTAGCATATACTCTTATTCTTAGATAAACAATTAGTCCCACACTGGTCATTCGTGCGGTTACTGCACGGGTAAACTTTTGCTGTGTCCACTAACACTAGCACTAACTAAAAGCAGATGTATGATACCGTATAAGAGAAAGTTTAATCGAGATTTACTGCATTTCAATGATAAGTGCGGTTGGTATCAAGGAAAAACATCTTCACGTATACGAGATTTTATCGCTTAACTCAATGTGAACAAGCACATAAAAATGTATTGCCACTGATCTGTTCGATAAAATCTCGTATGCAGTACTCGAGAAAAATATAATCGGATAGCTGTTATGTGAACTCAGACGTTACATCTACAAACTCAGATTTTAATCTTATAGACCAACTCCTATGGCGGTTATAGCTTTGTTGATGGTGTTACTACATTATGGGCCTTTGTTTTGCCGAAGATAAACTTAGCAGATAAACTTTTCGATATAATTGTGAGCAGCGTTAATGACCCTCCTTTTGAAGTACATTGAGAAATAATCTACGATTTCAGCTCAACTTCAGGGTATCCTGGAGCGCAGTTTGTGGACGTGGAAGAAGATGATAACGTAAATTATAACATCGAAGTGGAAATGGATGTTATTGACCAAGAACAAGAGCTCCCAGATGCAATAGACATAGATATCGACTATAGACGTGCTGCCGTGGAGTATTGGAGAAGTCGAAAAAAAGGTCGATATTCGTTAAAAACGGTAGTGCATCGCTACAAGAAAGTTACATCGTTACAACAATTACAGCGGTGGGAACAGCAAGTATCCTCCGGCGGGACGAGACACCAAAAGCTGTTTCAGCTCTCCCAATATGTATTTAATCAGTTTAAAGCTGGTCTTGATCGTCAAATGATAATTTATGATTATGATTTGAGAAGATGGGCATCGGAAGCACAAAAAGAGTTGCAAATCCCTAACTTTGTTGCGTCGGAGAGGTGGATACAAAAATTTAAAACCAAACATAACATTGTGTGCCGCAAAATAACCAAATTTCGTACAAGAATGCAAGTTAGTGGAGCTGTAAATGTAGCTGCAGAAGCGGTAACCTTTGTTAAGAGCATCCATAACTTATTACCTGAATACGGATTAGAGAACGTTTAAAATACCGACCAAAGTGGATTTAATATTGAAATGCATACGGGTCGAACATTGACTGAACGAGGATCCACATCCGCAGAAGCCGTAGTTCAGTCAATTACAGCGACCACGCATAGTAATACCATTCAACCCATTGTATCAGCCACCGGCAAATTAATGTATCTCCTTTTCGTCTGTTTAAAAGAGGTAACCGGCCGTCTGGGACCACTTGTGTAACAAAGAATGTTCCGTCCGTCAAATATGTACATCGTGGCCACCAAGTCCGGAAAACTAACTAAAAAGTTGGTTACACAATGGGCTAAAGACGTATATGCTCCATACGTTGACAAAAAGACACTTCTGCTTATGGACTCTTGGTCAGGACAAAGCCCTGACGACATTTCTGAAGCTGTGCCTGCTGACCATCAAGTTATAGTTATGACTATTCCAAAGGGTGCCACATGTATCATTCAACCTCTTAACGTGTACTTTTTCCGCTCGTAGAAACAATTGACTCGACAGCTGTTCGATATTATCGTTCTATCAGCCTTTGCCATCCAATTATATCAGAGAGACAATATTCTACGTTTGCAAGGGCTAACCCATTTGCAATTTTCTTCACCACGATATAAGGAGATGCGTAAATATGCCTGGTATAAAAGTGGATATCTCGCGGAGCGTCCTGCAGAATTTACGACTCCATTAAAATTCTCTTTCCAGGATTCCCAAATGTCCCACTGTGACGAATGTGGAGAACCAGCTATAATCAGGTGCAAATGGTGTAAAAAATATCTATGTATAAAACACTTTTTCATTGAATACCACAGCTGTGGAGTTTACAACCAATAATGCAAACTAACAGCCTCATTAAAAAAAATGTAAGATGTTTACTATTACTGTTTTGTGTAAAAGTATGTAAGATGCAAAGTGTGTTATTTGTTTTTTAATATTGCTAAGATGTTTAAGTGAATTTAAAGCGAACCCAGCCAATAATTCAGGATGCCAAGAAGATGTAACAAGGATATCTGTCTATAGCAGAATTTATCATTTCTTACAAGGAAAGATTTTTGAAACAGTGACTTCTGATTTAATTTAATAGATAAGCAGTAAAACTAAAATCTTTAAAAAATTCAATAGTATTCAAAGATTACTTACAAAGACTTGCAGGTATGTGAAGACTATATTCGCATATACGATATATAAGAGAATATGGGACAAGTTACAAGTTTCTGCAGGTGCCAAACTTTAGAGTTAATTAATTTGGTAAGAAATCCAAATATGCCAACAGCTTACAATATTCACATAATAATTGAATAATTTCATTTTATTAAGAATGATGTAGGCTGTTAAATAATTCCATGCACTCAAAAAAACAGATAGCAGGAAGTATAAGAAATATGTTACCTATTCGTTACCTAGGGACAGCCAGATTTTTCAAAAAGAGGTATAACTATATACATAGGTATATTAGAACGCACCAGATATTAAAAGGTAACATAATTGTAATAAAGCTTATTAAAATTATATTAAAGTTACTTTTATCTTTTTTTTGATTGTGCGAAACGCAACAAACCGCCATGAGTGGATTTAATTATCATATGCACATATGAGCGTGGTCTGAAAAGCTTCCAACCTAACACAGAAACAAGTTTTTTTTAACAAATTCAGTTTTTTTTCTCAACCTAGTCTCCTTATAAATCTATACACTTTTCCCAACGATGCTCCCACCTTTTTATTCCTTCCAAATAGTGATGGATATGATGGCCTCCTCATTCAATGAAAACCTCTGTCCTCCGAGCGAAACTTGGAGCCTAAAAAATAAAAAAATTTTACCGTTGCTCCAATTCGAGAATTTTTGCTATGGCGACCAGCGAAGTGTGTGTTGGTATATCAAAACTTTCCTTTTCCTTAAATGCGGCCGCTTTTTTCGCAATTTCTGCCTTCAGCTTCTCAAGTAATGGTGTATAGTATGTCTACGTTATTGTTTTTCCTTTTTCAAGTCGATTAACACAACTTCATAACTATCCCAAAAAATAGGCGCCATCACTTTTTCGATTGTGCCTTTAGTTCCGCAGTATACTAGCGTATTCAAGCTTGATCCTCAGTTATTAGTCGACGCCAAAATTTAGATTTACTTCGCTTAAACTGCTTCAACAGGGCTTTCGAAATGTTCATTCGAATGCGTTTTTGGTCCTGATTACAACAAGCCCGGCACCCAACGCGCGGTTAGCTTTTTCATTACCAAATCGTCAGCGAGAATTTAATGACGGCGATATTCGTTTTTTTCACTTTTACAGAAACAGTAATATTGACTAACACAAACGACTGTTAAACGACAACTGAGCCTTCAACATGAAATTTTCGAAAGTATCTTTTAACGAATAACGCCATCTTCATGTTGAGGCTTATCACTTTTCAGATTACCCTCACACTTTCATGTTGCTATGTATAGTATTTGAAACGAAGAGTTACTATTTTGAATAACGTGAAATTGTTTGTGGATGATAATTTTAATGTATATACCGCGTGTTGCTGCTGTATCAATCTATATAAACATATGTTTTATGTCAGCAATGTAGGTAAAACATATTTAATCGGGTTTTTCTAAATACAATATAAAACAAATTTAGCGGTTAATTTAAATTCAAAACAATCGGTTACCGTTTTTGAAATTTACTTGGCATTCCCTAAAGCAGGTTTATTTTTCTACCTACGTTGATGCGCGAGCTACAGGATTCCACATCGAAAAAATAGTATAGCACTATCTGACACAATTGTAGCAATCTGTGATACAATTTATGGTGAAATACATACGCTCCAGAGGCGTAGTTTGTAGTCTTTTTTACCAAAAAAATACACACAAAGATTTTAGTAATTCTTACTACATAGACTGGTCAATATAAGCTCCCTAACCTCAAATTTGTATGAAAATTTACATTCAAAAACTTCCGTTTTTGATTTTGAAAATAATGTAGGTACTTCTTACATATGTGCATTGTACATACACACTCACTACACTTCGTTATCTTAATGCTACCAACTCCTAACCTCTTAGAAACACTTAGAATGGCTTTGTGTATGCATTAAAAACCATCCAGAGCCTGCGCAATATCTTAGCACAACATATGTACAATATAGAAGAATTTACTACAAAAAGAATACTACAAAAATATGTAACAAATTCCAAAAGTGCGATAGTAATATTTGACATCACTGTAGCGCAATGTATAGTTTATTTCAAATTATAAGAATATAACTGTAGACTTACAAGGCCTTTAATACTTTTATTGCACCTTCTGTGACGATAATTACCTGGCAATGCATATTGAATCTAGGGGCCGTATTGACTATAAATTACGGCCCTCTAAGATAATTATATGTTTATGTATATATATTTTACAAACAGTATAAATTTACATAGTAAACAATTCGATGTTACAAGTAATTAAAGAAGTTACATATTAAATGAGATTTAAATGTAGAAACAGGTAGTTACGCATATCGCAAATCATAATTCCATTTCTATTCAATTCACTTAAATTTTGTCATTACGGTCCTCAGCAGTTTGTTTGCGTATCCAGGTAGTTATTACCGCAGGTGGTGCAATAACAGCATTTAAGCCGTTCAAAGTTATATTCTTATAATTTGAAATAAACTATACTATACATAATTCTACAGTAATAAACGCCAAGGTTTTCCATTCGGTGCAGTTACGTTAAAAAGAAAAATTCGTAAAAGCTAAATATGTAAATTAACAACGAGGTACGCGTAATACTATGTCCCATTCTCCTTTACTTGAAAATATATTTCAAATTAAGTTATTCTTCAAGTAGTCAAAAATATATTCGAGGCAATTTCCAACAGGAGACCATACCATATTTTTGATTTCAAAAACAGAAGTTTGTTTCTTTACCGCTCGTTTAAATCACTGTATTATTGCGTTAAATATAAAAGACATGTGCGATCTTCAGAACATTGCTTCGTACTGCCATCTAGAAGATAACGAAATACACGTGTAAACTGAAATACATCACTTTATATCTTAAGTGCGTATCAGCATCTATTTATGCCCCTGTAAAGTTAGAACGATCCCCATATACTTATAGAAGTATTGATGAATATTTTTAAGTCAACTTTGCACAATTCACCTTTGAATCAAAAAAGATTAGATTTTTTTTGATTTGATTGGAATTATACCTAATATCCCAAAACACATATCTATCCTTAAGACACATAAATTATTCCAATGCAGGAAGGCATCATAGAAAGCTTACATACAAATAAGCTCTACGATATTCCGAAGCAATTTGAATTTGTATTACTATTGACTAGCATACAGTTTGTTCTATCATTTATAGTAATTTAATAGAACAATGAACAGCGTTCTAGTACGAAAAATATGTGAATTAAATTGAAAATCTTGCTATAATGTTATAAACATTATAAATTAATTTCTATCAAAAGAATAGTGAAGAATCATATTGATTCTAGTAGTGAAATAGCTGAAGAAATTCAATATTCAAATATCAGTTTCAACTTCGTAAAACCTCATGTGTGGTTTCGTTCCATTTATATCTTTGTAATTTACACATGAAGATCTGCAGTTAATTCTAATAACTTTTCAACTCCTTTTCGGTGTTCCCTTGCATCTATCTGCTCACTTTACAAAGCGTTAATGGTGCAATGTGTGTATATAATCAAATATGTGATAGCAATATCTTATCCTAATCGAACTATAATTTTTGTTAGGGCAACTATTTTGTTAGATTGAATGAACGTATTGTAATTATTAGTATAAATTGTTGTTATTTTAAAAATACAAGGGTTGCTGTCCCAAAATTTTTCTTTGTGTGCATTCAGGAGTGACGTTTCTTCCAATAGTAGTTATTTGTTTCACTGAGGGATCTAGAATTTTGTAGAAAAAAATTATTTGTTATCCATGATTAATAACTGTAGTAGTGGGGTCATTGCGTTGTTAATAAAAAATATTGTCGTAGGTGCATAAGTAAAAGATATCATATGCTAATTTTACACAGACTGCTTTCTGCTGTAAATTAGCGTTGTGATAGTTTTCATGCATCTACAAAATATTGTTTGAAATACATATTTGCGACATCTATCGTCGCTAACGGTATACGGTACAATGCAGCAGCTGTAGTCAGTTATAACCAGTACAACGACAACACCAACAAACTTCGCCGTATGTATACAATTACTGTGAGCGGGAAATAAAACGCTTTTAGGATAGCATTTCCTACTTTTTAAGTAATGTTCGATGTTCCTGTATGGCATACGGAATATACAGGCTGATTCAAATTAAGCGGCCACTATCTCTGTTATTATTGGTCCTACGATGTTGGTTAAATTAAGAACTAATAGCTTTTTTTAATAAGCACTTAATAGAAAAAAATTAATAACACATTTTTACAAAGAAAAAGTACTATTTTTGTAGAGAATGCCTCCGTAGCCGGGGTGCCCGTTCTGCGTATACCAACCTGTGCCACTTTTATAGCTGCCAGCAACTATTCTAGAATTGAGAGAGAAAATGAATTGTTTTATGTCCGAAAAATATGTTATTTAGTTATAGAACGTCACATTTGAAGCTTTTTTGGCAATGTTACACATATTAACTAAAATTGTTGGTTTGTTGCTTCCTCCAAGAAACATGAATATCAAGTAAATAAAAATAATATGGTACACTTTGTATAATATAACCTTGTCTAATGTTAACATAATAATTACAACACAAGTACAATCAAATATTGACCATTCTTTATTGAAAACATACAATGTACCGAGTTAGTAAGTTCCGTAGTACAGTGAACCGCTAAAATATATGGACAATCTTGCAACGTTTGCTCGCTATGAAAGTATAAGAGCGGGGAGTCGCGCGATGGGAATGCATCAGACTCAGTAAGAATCCAACCGCTGTCAGCAGAGCATCGCGCTAGATTCTAGCCATGCATTATACCCCTAGTTTGTTTTTTTAATTGATCATCCTTGCTTCTCCCCTGTCTCTTGTGTTTCAAAATTATACTGTAGAATAGTTTTCTTTTTAATTATGTTCTTATAAACTAAGAAGTCATTAAACTAGATAGAGGCAGTACTGCAAATGAAAAAATTTAATCTAGTTATTTTATAATGAGCGGTTCTATTTATTTTTGGAATTTATCATTATTCCTTTTAAATTAAGGACGTTTTCATTGCTTCATATACGACAATAGTATTTATTTGGAAACAGTCAACAAACTCCATCATCAGGATAAAAATCAAATATGGGACTATATATGGGCTTATAAATGAATCCTTACCAACGCTAGTATATATGTATTAAGTACATTTTTTTCTAGAATAAAGGAACGACGAATCTAATTTTTATGTAGATTTCTTTTTAAAACAATATATTTCCACATCTTTTAGCACGTCATCTAATCTTTACAGTAGATATCTTAATACTAGAAATTTCTATAACTTTTGGATTAGATAAAACAGTAACACAGTTTTTGTTCAGAGCTCAAGACTTATTCCCAAGGAATCCCAAGAAATTATTCTGCTATATATTTAATTGCTTATTCAATCCATCATCATCTTCTCCTATCTGTCGTTTAAAAAAATATATAAAAAATACCTTTGAAATGTTTGTCACCTGTCACTTTGCCAAAAAATGTCTTTTGTGTAATTGCCAGTGTTGCCGTTTACAGCAACAACATACCTAAAATCAAAAGCCGGCGCCGCGCTGGTTACAATACGTCTAAGAAATAGAAACCAGTGTCGGCTACAGAGGCAAGCCCTTTTTTTTATAGATGCCCTATATGTTTTTCAACATTTTGAAAGGTAATTCAATTTCTGATATAAAAATTTTATACACTATTTTTCTGAAATAAATAATAGGAAAGTTACAGTGGTTTTTAGTTCCTATTAAAGATACATAAATGTTACTGAATAGATACAATGAAGAAAGAATAACTTCTACAATTGTAGCAAATGCCATTACAAATAGTTATAGGATCCGTGATGAGGACAATTTGCAGCAATTAATGAAACAATATTGTATCAAACAAGAGTGGGACAAAACTTGCAACGTTTGCTACAATAAACATTTTTTCAACAATTGTGCAAGTGTATCGTATTTATCGTATACTTATTGAAATACTATCATAGTGCATTTTAGCATATACTATATTATATTACACAAATTGCAACAATTATTTGAATAATTGAAACATTCTATAGTAAATAATCACCAATTATGTAGTATTCTCATAATCATAATGATTGAAAGAACAACTAAACAAAATAACAATAACTATTTCATTGAAGATATTACACACTTTCACTCGCTGATGTGTGTTCAGCCATTCAAGCATTCAGCAAATTTGGCGCACTAAGGTAAACTACGGAAGAACTTTATACTCTAAAAGAGAGTTACAAGGTCGGGGCTCGATCCAAGACCGATAGCTTGGAGAACTATACATTCCGCTACCTAGGCCACTAATTATGAAAGTGATTTGAGTATATAAGCACATCAGTTGCTGACTAACCAATACTTCCTGGGTCTAGTCCTAAGGCAAGAAACATTTAGTTCATACATTTAGGTACGCTTCGATAATGAAATCATCTTGCTTACAAACTCACTTATTGTCTGTTGTTTATTTTAAGATAATGTAATGCCATATTATAAAAACCCTAAGTTTGGGAGATAATGATTTCCCCAATATGCGATCGTACAGGTACATGATACAATGACGCAATTCTTTTCTCGGGCTTTTTCTTACTATTTCACAAATCTTTATAAATTGTAAAGCAGAAATAGAGGAAAGATACTATAATTCACTTAACTTGGTTGGCTCTCATATAGTTATCTGAATTGCTATAATCCCTAATCCCTTTTGCCAGATAAGTTAACTTAATATTGTTGAATGTCAAAACCGCGTATTCTTTTACTCAAGTATTAGGAACTAGACATCCTTTTGTGAATTTTAACTAGTTTTAAAGCATATTTTACTACAATAAAAATACTCCAATATTTTAATGAAAATTACTCTTTAACGATGGCGCAGCTTTCTACAATTACGTGAATTTTCAATACAAAATCGTTCCGACAACGTTATTGCAATTATCTCCACAGGATTTTTTCTGTGTATTTATAGTAAACTGCTGTAACTCTATACAAAGCCAAATAGCTCATTTAAGAACAAACTTATGCAGGGCACCTTTTCGACACATTCGCAATGTAAACCTATGATTTCGTATAGAATTACAACAGTCTACTGTAAATATTAGACTACAACATGTATTAGAAACTAGAAGCCACAATGACCTTCTCAATATTCATTCCAGAACGATAGTTTATAAATTTTTTATATTAAGAATTGAATTATCTTTCAACAAATTGGAAAATATCTGCTCCATTTAAAAAAATTGTGAATTTTGATTTGTTTTGTAAAAATACACTATTCAATTGTTTTTCTATTAACAGCATATTAATCAGCAGCAAAAACACTACCGGTTTACTACTCCAACCGACTTCGTAGGACCAATAATAACGAAAATAGCAATAGTGGTCCGTTAATTTGAATCAGACTGTACACTGTACGGTGTCTTTCATCACCCACGTGACTGAATTAGCTAAATTTGGAAGCTTCTACACCGTGTAGTGGTATAAAAGAACTGAACTTTTCGATTGTTGGAATCTAATTATTTTTTTATATAATTCACCATTAAAAAGCAGGTGAACATTATCCCATCTTAATAAATGTAACGATTGTTTTTTAATTTTTGTGTTCAAAATGTAAAATGGTATCAAAAACATAAAAATTACAAATTATCCCAAGAAATTGAGTTAAACAGAAAAAACTAAGGAGCAAGTTTGTACAATATACATAAATAAACATCATATATACATTCGTTAATGTTAGCTTGAACAAAATCTAAAATGCTTAATTGATGTAATCTAGCTTTTTTTCTGCAAGATGATATAACTTTCATAACACGTCTCAAGATGTTTAATATGTTGAAACGCAGTAAAATCATTATTAGTAAATTATTTCAGTTAGGAAATAACGTACAATACCATATTATAGGAAGTTATTGAATAGAATCCTGTTCTAATATCTAAAACTCATCTCCTGATAAATTCTGAAAAACTTCTATTTCCGTGTCAAATTCAAAAACTTCGATATTGCCGTTGCCATCTTCTGTCTGGACTCTTCCACTCTTTCTGAATATTCTACTCCTAATCCTTTGCAGCATTTGAATAAATCGACTATCGTTAATAGTGAATGCTCATCCTCAGGATTTGACATTTCCAGGATCCTGCCTTTACAACGCTGTTCTTAAATTGTAGCAGGATTTACCTTGTACCATGTAGCTTTAATAAAGTACAAACCATCTATCACATCAACAAATGATCCAGCGTTATCGAGGAATAAAATATATTTCTTTTTGGAAAAATACAGAATTAAAAAAAAGGGCGTGCCAACGAGAACTGCCTTTATTTTCGATTTACTTGTCATGACGATAACCTGTAATTTGTTACTTCACTTACTCAAAAAAGAACCGCTTCGGTAGTTTTGGTATAAGTACAGCCCCGAGTGGAAGTTGCCAACTACGAAAACAAAACGTAAGCATGTTTTATTTGTACGAGAAGACGTGGAAAAGAAAATCAAATCTACATTAAAAAATCAATTGCTGTGGTTATGTGTTGACGAAGCAACTGATTGTAAAAAATCCATTCTAAAACGTTATAGTACGTGTACTGGCCCTCATAAACCGACATTTCCACTATTACTAACTGGCAAAAGTGTACTGGTGCAGCAATTGCGAGGGTGATAATTAGTGCGTAGTAAAACATTCAAGTCTCACTACGTCAAGTGTTGATGTTTATGAGCGACGGTGTCGTGACAGTGCGTTCGGTAGGCCGTTCTCTTCTTGAACCTGGTTGCAAGTGTTTACATGTTATGCGTAAAGTGCATGCTTTACATCTTGTGGCCGAAACTATTTGACAATATTCACCCGGGGTAGATGCATTAATAGCAAGTACAAAAAAAGTGTTTCTCAAATCTCCAAAACGTCTTCGATCATTTCACGCACAGTGTCCTGGTATTCGTGAGCCACTACAGCCGATTTTTACACGTTGGGGAACATGGTTGCAGGTAGCTCTTTATTATGCTAAATATTTCAAACAGGTGAAAGCTGTTACTCTACAATTCAATCCTGCCGAAGCTGCAGCTATTAAGGAGAGCCAGACAAAATTTCCGTTGAAATAGTGTTACAAACTATTCGTAACAACTGTAAAGGATTACATGACGGAATAAAATAATTACAAAATAAAGCGTTGTCGTTTAGGGAGTCACTGCAAATAGTGGACGAACTATATACACTACTACGCACTATACACGAAGCAAAATATAATCGCGTTTTAGAAAAGTTCCAGAGTGTGTTAAAAAAACACATTCTTTCACCACGGAGAACATCGTTCAGCGAGACAACTGTGGAAACATATCTAATGCTGTCAACTTTTTACGACTCTTATCCAGTGGATGATAATACTGATAATGGTGCTTCTACTTTTGACGTTAGTTAATTCCGATGCTGCCGCCAATCTACTTGATAACTTTGCTTAAGAAGGTGTGCGTTTCGCAACTTTTCAGATATTATAATTCTTCATTGGTTCTGTTATTATTATTCGATTTATTACTTATTTTTTGGTATTGTACTTACTGAGAGAAACGTTCACCTATGCCATGCAAAGACATTGCCTCGCTTTACTTATTACTAATGCCTACTGATTATTCACTTGCTCATTGGTGTCGTGTCTAGATATCGATAGGTCACAGCTTCTTTACTTATCTTTTGAATTCAGGTCTATGCACTTATAATTCGTTTATTATCACTAAAAATACCAGATTATGACACATTAGCAGTCATGATTAAAGAATGCAAGTTGGGTTACATACCATAGATATGGATTTGATATGCAGGTAAACGCATTTCAGTTCTTCGGCAATATGGATTGTTGCGATGTATATACTATATATTTATTCATTAGACGATATAAAAACTCGTCCGTTCCGAATCGCAGTAACTTTTATTTAGTAATGTATTTCGTATGATGTAAGATTGATAATTAGGCTTACGTTACGAAACTCGACGCTCGAGAATTGCGTTCTCGGGCTCACGATACATGGTAGACATCATGCGCATGGGTAGAACATATAGAAGGACTGTTCTGTGCGTCTGCGCACAGAACACATACTGTATTTTGGGGATAAAATTGCCCCACTTTCTGTTTTCCCCTACAAGAGGCAAAAATCCCCCCTCCCCCATCCGCAATTTGGGCGAATTCCCCGATATTTCTAGTGTTTAATGAAAAATGGTTAACAATAACACCAAATTTGAGGAGACCTAACATTTTCTAGGGTAAAATACTATCTGTAACACCGAGTGTGACGATACGAGGGTTGCCTTTTTATATTTCGGGACTGGACTATCCAGGTGCTGCCATCTACTAGCCGACGTACCTATCGTAAAGTACGAGTTTTTGTCGGTATACTTTACTCAGAACGTTTTGACGTACAGGCGTCATTTGTGTTGTTGACAATGAGTTGAAAGATTCATCTCGGTAAAAACACGAAATTAAGTCGTGAACATTCCCGTGCGATAATTTTTTACAACTTTCGACGTGGATTATCGCAACAACAGTGTATCGATGAACTGAATTCGACATTTGGCGACGAAGCACCATCAAAAACCACCATATATCGGTGATATGCGGAATTCAATCGTGGCCGTGGTTCGCTCAGTTATGAATTTCGTGAAGGTCGTCCTAAATCGGTTGTTGTTCCAGAAAACATCGATGCTGTGCGTGAGCTCATATTGCAGGATCGTCATGTGACTTATTGTGAGATAGAGGCATCCTTGGGCATTAGGGGGACCAGCATACATTCAATATTGCATGAACATTTGGCCACCAAAAAAATTTGTTCGCGTTGGATACCACATAATTTGACACCCGCATAAAAGAGGGCTCGTGTCGATTGGTCGGAAGAAATGCTCAAGAAATGCGATTGCGGTGTTTCCAAACACGTCTACAGGCGACGAATCATGGATCTATGCATATGAGCCCGAGACTAAACAGCAGTCGAAAGTATGGGCTTTCAGAGACGAGCCTAATCGAACAAAAGTTGTGCACGAAGCACTTCGAAACAAATGGTCGCTTGTTTTTTCGGAAAAACCGGACATGTGGCAACTGTACCGTTAGTGCAACGCCGGACGGTCAATTCTGAATGGTACACAACCATTTGTTTGCCAGAAATCTTCAGAAAATGAGGAAGACCAACCATCGAAGAGGCATCGTTCTCCACCAGGACAAAGCGAGTTCTCACACATCGGCTCAAACAAGTGAGTTTTTGAGGACCGAAAAAGTTGAATTGATGAGTCATCCGCCGTACAGCCCTGATTTGGCACCCAATGACTTCTTTTTATTCCCGCACATCAAAAATAAATTAATAGGTCAACGTTTTTCAATGCCTGAAGAAGCGGTTGATGCGTTTTGTGGGTACCTCCGTCGGAGTGGCGAAAGTCCTTTGAAAATTGGTTCAAGCGCATGCAAAAACGAATAGATTTTGATGAAGGCTATTTTGAAAAACAATAAAACCATTTGCGATGATTAATTTCTTTTTTTTGTTTTCTATTATAAAATTGTAACTGTAGTTGTAATTGCAAAAATTACGAAATTATGATAAAATTAAGTTCCCTAAAAATCGATCATACAAAATAATTTGCCAATTTTAGCATTATTTAATGTTTCCTAGTGCTTATGCGTATACGACCGTCATTCATACGATGGAATAGTTTAGACGGTTTGATTGCTTTCCTTTTGCAATTACGACCGCCTTCACACAAATAGTAAAAGTTGAAGAGCAATTTGCGTTATATTTGGAAATGTTTTATCGATAGGAAATATTATCCGAATGCCCTTATGCTCCCGGACAAAACAGAAATAGCAGCAGCCACGTACTTAACGCATTCTCGATAACCTCTATACAGTTACGTCTGTCTAACTTTTCCTTCTTATTGGATTAAAATGCTTTACGTCAATTGTGTGTTACTTGCAACACATTCCGTGCGAACTTATTTATCGTGCGGTGTAGAAAATTCTTTTTGTAATAATGTGACTTACAAATTGTATCAAACAAATTAATTGTTTAAAAACACCCAATTTGATAGTACTAATACCTTTTTTCAATTAAAATTTAGTTGTCTTACATAATACGTTAGAAATTTGATAGCAAACATTAACTTGACATAATTAATCAATGCATTGCCCTTACCGCCAAAGGTCAACTTCTGATTTGGCATTGCAACACCTGTTGCTACTGGTGGAAGTCCTCACATACCCTGAAACATATTTTTACATTATTTCAGATGGAATTTTTGCAAACTTTTCATTCATTCTTTTGCCCTTGCTCTTACAAAAAGCCACCTTCTAAAATTTAAACTTAAACAGCTCTAACTTTAAAGCAAAATTGTATAATTGTTTTAATGGAAGTATGCAGATGTAAGTGAAAAAGGTAATTCCTCTACACTTATTTAGCAGTATCTTCACCAGAAAGTTATCGGTATTATTTTTACTAAACTTAGACATTCCTTCTGCTTTGTAATTTTCACTTGATAACATTCACCCTTTGTAATTAGATATCTTAATTTGAATTGTTTATTTAGTACTGATTTAGGTCTTTTCGCCATACGATTGAATCTATGTATATATTTTTTAGAAGTAGGGTGAGATTAAGTAGTGCATACAAGATTCAACAAAGTCATTTATTATTACTAAATGTTTTGCTTTCGAACTGATTCAAAAGATTTCTATCAACAGCAACAATAATGTTCACTGTTATGTCAGTAATAATAACTAGACCGGACACAGAAAGCTTCGCGCCAGGTTAGAAGTGAGGTTGCCGTGCCCACGACGCAACGTATGTATGCAGATGAATCGGCACGGGCTACCTTATCGAATGAAATTATGTAAGTATGTCTAACGTACGCAAGGAAAATAAACTATTATTATAAATTATTATTGTTTGTGGTCTACCGCTTCGCTTAGTCGATAAAGAACCGATTCGACAGTTTTGGCGTACGTACAATCACGAGGGAAACTTACCAGCACGGGCAGCGTTACGGAAAGAGCTACCAAGTATAGGTGAAGGTATCGAAAATAGGATCAAAGCAGAATTGAAAGACAAACAGCTGTGGTTATATCTTGATGAGAGGACAGATTGTAAAAAAAATCTATTTTTAATATTGTAGTATGAGTACTAGATCCTATTAAACCGAGATTTGCAATCTTATTAGCTAGCAAAGGACGTAGTGCTCGATACGTTACAACAATTTCAAGTGTCAACTAGTCAACTGTTGATGTTTATGAGCAATGGAGCAGTGACAATGTTTAGTGTAGGCCGTTCTCTTAAAGAAAAGTGCGAGAGACTTTTACATGTTACGTGTAAAGTTAATGCTTTACATCTTGTAACACAAACTATTCGAGAATGTTACCCGGAGATGGATGCATGAATAGCAAATACAAAAAAGTGTTTCTCAAATCCTCCAAACGGATTCGGCTTTGTCCCGGTGTTCGCAAACCACCACAGGCGTTTCTTACGCGTAGGGGAACATGGTTGCAAGCGACTTTTTATGATTTTGAACATTTCCAAGAAATAAAATCTGTGATTTTACAATTCAACCCTGACAGAGCCAGAAAGGATTTCTAGATACATACTTCTGTTGAAACAGATTTAAAAAATATTAGCAACAATTATAAACGATTACTAGATGCAACAGAAAAATTGCAAAATACTAGGTTGTCGTTAGTAGTGTAAATCGTGGACGCAAAAAACGGTCGCGTTATAGCAAAGTTCGACAGTGTTTAAAAAAAAAATTCCGATTATACGAGATTAAGACAAATTTGTGGTGGTGCATTCATGCCAATTCATTAACTAACTCTAAGGATTATTTTAATTATGCCTTTCTTACTTCCGTAGATGTTTATTGTAGAAATATTAAAAACATATTTTCATCACATCGAACAACCTTCACCGGGACAAATCTGGACACATACATGATGGTACAAGTTTTTCAACAATCCTATCTACACTGTTCAGAAGTTACGTTTATTTGTTATATTATTTACTGTTTCGGTATTAAGTACATCAGATTTTTTAAGAAACCACTTTGATTACTTTTTACGGTTATTACATTACATATACAACAAAAAAAAACTAATAATGACATTAAAAACAACAACGTGTGCATATATTCGCCTTATTTACCAAACATTTTTATTGCGTCAGCTTTTATTTTTTACACTGGGGTATTGATTTCAAAATATCACTTCTGTCGGCTATGAGTCACACGTACACTATTTACAATCCGCGGCCCATGCGACTGATCCGGTTCTGTTGCGAAGACCGATTATGCCCTATTTCAAATTCTGAGTTATAATTATCTTGTTTGTGTATTGGTATCTTAAATGAGTTTTTATACATTTTAAATGCTCATTGTGTCCCATAATTCAAGTTTTAGGACAATCTAATTATCCAAATGTTGCTAATTTTAAGCAGCCATTTAATATTAACACCTGACAACAAAATATTTTTATGAACACTGTACTCTCTGTAGTCCCAATTACTATGAGAAATGTTCACTGTTACCAACAAATAATCAAAAAACCTTGTTTCTTACTCTTACTAAGGAAAAGCGAAATAAGGAAATAAAAAATATTAGCTGTGGTACTTCTTCGAATGACTTTAAATATAAATACTACCAAACATCAGCTACAGCTAATTTGTTATTGTAATTGATTATGGCTCGAATTTTAATCGAAAACATAATTGTGTTCGGGATTCCATAAATGTTAAAAGTGAATTGTGTATCATATATGAAGAAAGCAGTAAGTTTCATGTTTTAATTTTTCAGGAAAGTTTGTCATTCTCCTAGTGTTCACTGTTTGCCCTTATGTGCCTTTGTAATTCATAAGGCACGCGGTGAATGCCAAGAGCAGACTTAATTCAACAGTAAGCTAGCGCAATGGTATTTCTCCCTTTTCGTTGTTATATTATTGTAATGAAACTCTGTAGTAAGTTTAAACTTAGAAATAAAATAATAATTGAAATATTAAATGTGTGGAGGAAGTTTACAGTCTTATTAAATGAGATAATTATATTTCTTTTTCGAGAAATGTTGCAAACTTAACGGATTCGTAAAACAATCCCTGTCCGACAGCTATTTGTAAATTATTTAATTAAGTGTTTTTGAATTTTCGAATTAATTTTTTATTTATTTTAAATTTATTTGAGTTTTTGAAATTTATTTGCATTTATTTGACCAAATAATGAATTTTATAACTATCCACTATGGTTCTCTAATTGAAAGTTGTAATTCGATGTCCCTTGCCTCGATGCACTTCCCAATTCAAATACAAATGTTTTCTTTCTTCAAATCTTCATTAAAATTCCAACATTTTGATAAAGGAGGATCCAAATAATAGACTTAATAAGTAGTATTTAAACCTTTAATATTTATTTGAAACCTTTTCATTTATCGAAGAATTCCATCTATTTTGTTCCTTCATCAAAATTCAAAGTTTACTTTAGGAATAGAATCAAATAACAATCTTTCTGATTTCAATATCCACTAAAATGCTTTTCACCTCCATGGAGATGTTAATATTACAATCACTGATATGCAGCTCAATTAATGAATTTTGGAAAGGAAAAATATGGAATTTTCCTATAGTGAATTTTGTATCTCGCATGAACAGTTGTTTACTGACTTCTTAACAAAAATACATCTTACCTACATATGTAAGACAAAGAAAGAAAACTAGTCTGGGGAAAAATTGTGGGAAGAGGTCAGCAGCACAACTATATACAACTATAAGTGACAAGTTCATTATCAAATGTGAATAAATAAAACTAATTAAACCTTTAAATAATTATCACAATGTACATTAAATTAAAAGTTGGTTAAATAAACTTTTATTTCAGTATGCATCTAAAGAGAATCGAAACGTTAGGGGTGCAGTCTTAATGTTATCCGGTCACAAGTCGGGCAAATGTCCTCAAAAGTTCTATTGTAGCACTGTAGAATTAACTTTGAATTTCACTGAATATAAAAATAAAATCTGACATTTTATTTCTGTTTTCTAATGTTGGGATTCGTTTTGTTGGTTTGATTCTGTAAAATCCTTTCCACAAATAATCCATTTTTAAAAGCATATATACTTGATTCATTTATCAATAAAATATGTACTTCAATTTAAATGCAAATAAAGATATACCAAACCCCCAAAAGAACTGACTACATATAGCTACGAGCTGTTTTTGATACGATTCCGTACTCCTTAATTGTCAAGGGGAATCTCCGCGTCCCATACGTCCATGCATGTATGTTCGGCAACAGTCCTGTATACGCAGCCTTGGCAAGTTTCTTATTAAAAAAGCGCGTTAGTCCCGCACATGCATTGTTCTCAACGGACCGCAAACAGAGTGTTCTGTGGGGTAGAGCGAATTATAGGGGTGCATGTTTTATTTCCTTTTTCGACAAGGGTGTATCGTTTTAAAATAGAGCGCACTGCACGGATTTCGTTATTGTTTAATAGAAAAGCCATGCACACGAAACAATGAACTTGTGCAGTGCGGATAAAAGGAACTAATAATTACTGCAGACAGCGTCGGATGGGCGATGGAGTAAAATTTTGAACTGTAATGTGCCGCTGGCAACGACCAATCAAGGCATATTGAAGCAACTAAATGATTAAATTTATTTGTATGTTAATAAGCATATAGCTCAAACACTATATTTTGTTTCATTCTTTTTTGAAAAGTGCTTGTCATTTTTCGTGAAATATATGGGATGTGACCAACAAAACTAATATAAAAATGCAATAGAACATCTTAGAATTCGTTCCTGCAATAAAACAGTTTTCGAAAATAATTATAATCTTCGCTGTAGGCAATAAACAACAGACAACTAAAGGTGGCTAATTGAATTTGCTACAGTTGTGTAACTATGACTAAAGAAATACAATATTACTATGTAAACGATTTATTTCAAGGTTTTAACTTAATACTTATGTTATGTTAGAGTTACAAAACCTAGTCTCCAAAATAGCCAGGAAATTTTCATAGTTTGATAATAAAAATAAGCTGACTTTCCATCTGTTTTATAGGTCACTTTTTAATAAAAATAGCTCCTCCTCCTGTGTGAGTCGATTCAGCAAAAAAGAAGGTAATTTATAAAAGATAACAAGTTTGGCTGTGATTTTTGTACGTTTTTTAATGTCTAAATTCTTTCATCTATTGCGAAAATTCTATGCATGGTAGATATGTATACCATTGAATGACGTTACTATATTAGTTCATAACCTCAATTAATATTTGCATGTTGTTTTGATTAATTTTGACTTTCGTGTTAGTAGAAAATTAATTATTGTATAAATATAATTTATATTAGATAAATCAAATTATGTCACTAGTCTATTAAGCAGAGAATGTAGAATTTATTTTCGTATTGTTTATTTATTTTATTTTTACATTTTTCTAGAAGAAGTTTGGATTTATGCTTTCCTAAAACCGTCGTAAAATACTTGTTTTTTGAGTTTTAGTCAATTTGGTCTATTTTTGAGCTATTTTTTTTGTTTACAGGCATTTAATACGGGTTCTGCAACACGTCTATATTAAAATTTTTACAAAAAAATTTACAAATTGCCATAAATTTTAATAGGGTTTAATATATTCGGATTATATTGGACAGGAGCCTTTTTTATTTTTTAAACACGTTTTAGAATTTTTGATTTTGATAGCTGAGACAGCTTCCAGAAATAAACTTGCATTCACATACTAAATTTGGTTTGATTAGAATAGAAAAGTAGTACAGTTACAAACAGAAATGTCTGAAAATTGTCTAATATATCCTCATGTGATGGTACTACTACAAACTTATAGAACTATAAACCTAAATTAAAATTTTAAATACAATTCAAAAGTGTAATAGTATACAGAGAGTTCTACTTAAAAAAAGCTAGTATGGATTTTGGGTGTAACCAAAATCTACATTTCCCTACAAAATTAAATGTCTATGATTATGTTAAATGCATACAAGGGTTATTCTTTTACTTTTTCATATAGCCGCGTAAAGGGTGCTACCAGTGAAGTGTCGTCTTTTATTGAACTTAAATCGAAAGTTTCATCAAGATACTGCAAATGATTTAGCCACAGCAAATTTTTAAAAGTCGAAAAATGGATTTGAACCGAGAAAATTTCTGGGCAACAATTTTTTACAACTTTCGAAGAGAATTTTCTCAACAACAATGTCTCATCGAGTTGGTTTCAGTTTTTGATAAGGAAGCACTATATCAGTCGACAATTTCTCGCTGGTACTGCGAATTCCAACGTGGTCGAACCAGTCTCAACCAAGATCCCAGGACAGGATCATCAAAGACAGCAATCACCCAGAAAAACATCGCTGCCATGCGCCAACTGATCAAGGAAGGAAGATCCTTAGGCATTTCAAAGACGTCAGTCCAAAAATTCTGCATGATGAATTGGCTTTGAGAAGGTTAGTTTCCCGTTGGATGTCATATCCTTTAACCGAAGAACAAAAGGCGGCTCGCGTTAATTGGTGTCGAAAAGCTTTGAGCCGGTTCAACAAAGCTCAAAATGTGTTTATAATATCGTAAATCATGATGACGAATCATGGATTTAGTCATATGAATCCGGATCCAAACGTTAATCCGCTGTGTGGGTATTTCACGTGTATGGAAGGAAATGGTCGCAACTTTTCTCTCAATTTCGGGTCATGTTGCTACAATTCCTTTAGAAGACCGAAGAATGGTTAACGCCGATTGGTATACAACTTTTTGTTTACCAGAAGCGATTGCCGTGCTCCGCAAAGCCATCCCACTACGACGAATCATCCTCCACCACGATAATGCGAATTCACATAGAACTCATAAGATGATTAGAGCAGCAAAACATCGAGTTATTAGACCCATCCTCCGTACAGTCCTGGCCTAAGTCGCAACGATTTTTTACGCTCCTTAGAATTAAGAATGAGGTGCATGGTCAACGGTTTCAATTGCGCGAAGAAGAAATCGATGCCTTTAAAATGACAATTTTGATTGGACATAACTGCTTTACCGGTTGGTTCGAAGCAATATTAATCTTCGTGGAGAAATACAATAAAGGACTTTAAGTCCATCTGGTTGCTGTTACGGGTATGTGCAAAACTAAAAAGATAACTCTCATATTAATTTGAATACCACTGCGTTTTAATAAAACCGTTAAAATTCATGTGTTTAGTAGATAGTAGCCCGATAAATATCAGCTGAAACAATCATTAACATTAAAAAATATTCCATGTTTTTCTTTTATATTATTGTTCTTTTACAATCTAGAGAATGTGGAGGATAGATATCACTGGTTAACAAAATTTAAACTTTTTCTTGTCCCGCAAATTAGTATATGTGAATATTACAGCATTTTTTATGCTGAATTCAAATCATTTTTCAGAAATATCAGGCAGGGTTTCTAAGTGACAGCGCAATAAATAATAGAACGTGTATAATGTGTGTATTTATAAAACAACTGAAAATGTTTCTAAAATGTACAAATGTATGATTTTCTGCTATATTTAGCGTCAGGAACGTCTCTCATCCGTGTCCAGCAAAAGTCTGCCAGCATAGAGGGGCTCCACTTGCCTTGGTAGCGCTTTTCGATGTCCAAAATATCTTGGTGAAATCTTCCCCCATGTTCGTCACTGACGGCTCCAAGATTGTCCGGGAAAAAATCTAAATGTGAGTATAAAAAATTAATTTTTAGACTCATATTGCACCCCGATGTTTCATACGAAGTCAAAAGGTCTTTAACAATGTTCTTGTGGTCTTCGGATTTGTGACTGCCTAAAAAGTTCTCACAAATATTCCTAAATGACAGCCAAACGGATTTTTCATTTTTGTTCAGCTCTATATCGAGCTTTTCGTCACGAAACAAGTTCCTGGTCTGAGGTCCTACAAATATACCCTCCTTTACTTTAGCATCACTGATTCTGGGAAACTTATTCCTCAAATACACGAATCCGCGACCAGTTTTGTCCATTGCTTTGACGAAATTTTTCATAAGTCCTAGTTTTATATGTGAAGGGGGCAGATAAATTTTCTGAGGATCGACAAGAGGGGCGTTGATGACATTCTTAACTCGAGTCAATGATGTTTGTGTCGGCCACACTTTCTTCACATAATGGTTTTTCTTGTCTCGACTGTCCCACTCACATAGAAAACAATAGTGTTACACGTGTAGCCGAATTGCAATCCGAGTAATAGCGCCGCAACCTTTAGATTGCCGCAGATATTCCACTTAAATTCATCGTATTTGATTTTTTCTAAAAGAACCTTCACGTTGTCGTATGTTTCCTTCATGTTGCCTGAGTGGGCCAGAGGAATTGAGGGCAATTTATTTCCATTGAGAAGTAAAACGGCTTTTAAGCTAGCTTTGGATGAATCAATGAACAAACGCCATTCATCAGTGAGATATTCATGGCCAAGTGCACTCCTAACCGAGACAATATCATTGCAAAACACCAGGTCATCTTCAAGGGAGAAGTAATCATTGAATTTAGCATGACGTCTACGATGAAACGAAATTTTTGTGTCACTCTGAAATAGATTCCAACCCTTCAATCTGGATCCCAAAAGTTCGCCTTGCTTCTTAGACAGGTTTAAATTGCGAACGAGGTCACTACAGTCCCCTTGAGTCAGCAAATGTGGTTCATTTGAAGAACATCCGGATTCAAATGTGGGATCCAAATACAAATTTTCTTCTGCTACTTGATGTGCTTCCTCATCACTAGACTCATTATCACTGAAAGTCATGTTTTCTGCAGGTCCTAGTACAGGTAGCTCCTCGTTATGGAGTACTGGTCTCAGTGCAGATGGTAGATTAGGATATACAACAGTGTGTTTAGGTTTTGATGTAATACCAGTTATATTTGTCAGGCAGAAGAAGCAGTCTGAAACGTGGTCTTTAAGTTCTCTCCATACCATAGGAACTGCAAAAGGCATATGACGTGATATTTAGACAGATAATATACATATTTCATTTACAGATGGAATGGAAATGCATTACAACAATAATATAATACAAAAAAATTAAAATTTAAATCAACATTAACAGTGACAAACACACTAGGAATGGATTAGTTAACAAAGATCTACGTAGTGTCCGTAACAAAGAACTCGTTGACTGTTTAAAAACTATAATAATCCAAATATTTCTTAAAACTCTTTTTAAACTGTGAATGTGAGCATTTTCTTGTAACTTGTGGCAGACACTTATATGTAAATGTTGCTGCCAAATCGGGTATTTGAGTTGAAAAATGTATGCTATTTTCAAATCTTACGACGGATATACATAGACATATATATAGGTAAGGATTCATTTATCAGCACTAGTCCCATACATATAGCGAATAACGTTGTCGCTTGTGCTTGGAACGCCCTCTACACTCCTCTGTCCCTAGACAATCCCTCACAGCCGCAAGTCAGTCACCTAGCGTACGTGCTCGATATATCCGCTCGACACAGATTTATGGAAACACGTAATACATCTTATTTGATTTTTATCCTATTGATAGACTTTAATCGTTGACCAATTCCAAATAAATACTTAAATGTATATGAAACAAAGAAAACGCCCTTAATTTAAAAGGAAAAATGATGAATTCCAAAACTAAATGGAACCTCTCATTATAAAATAACTAGATTATATTTTTTCATTTCCCAATATCCAATATATTAGTCGTTTAAATGATAGTAAGTGCATAACAAATACATCAACTTTTAAAGGCAAATTCCAAAACAAAAACATGTTTCCTAAATCTAATTAATGTAATTTTATCTCAAAATAAATCATATTTATATATGTAAAAATTTAGTTGAACCTATTATTATAATAGATGTTCAAATAAGCAGTCAGTGGCAGTGCTACTTCTAATGTGGTACTGTTTCATGACTTCTTAGTTTATAAGAACATAATTAAAAAGAAAACTACTGCACAATATAATTTCGAGACACAAACAAAGCAAATAAAAAATAACCAAGGAGAAAAGATCGTGAAAGGCAAGGATGATGAATTAAAGAAATAAACTAGGGGTATAATGCATGACTAGAGCCTAGCGCGATGATCCTCTGACAGCGGTTGGATTGTTACTGATTCTGATTCATTACCCTCGCGCGACTCTGCGTCCCTTTTATTTTTATAGCGAGCAAATCTTGCAGCAGTGTCCATATATTTTAGCGGCTCACTTTACTACTAAACTTACTAACACGGTACATGTATATATATCTTTGATTACGTCTTGGGTAAGTCTGAGTTACTACGAAATTTATACAAATTATTATGTATATAGGAAGAAGCTGCAAACAGCTACAAACCGTGGGAAGGCATAATTATATGGATAATTGCTTTTCTCTGATATTTAATCTGAGAGGCGCATTAAGGGCTTTTTCCTGTAGAAGCAAAACAGAACCTCGCACCCGCTGCTCAAAAAAGTAAATCGTAATTTATAATCTTTGCAACCCTGTAAGACAACCAACCAGAGTTCATACAAATGTACTTGAACAGACCACATGTTCTCAGAGTGACTATATGGTTTTCGATTACTCGTTGAATACTTATAAATGCGAAGTATTGAAACATATTAATATATCAGATCATTATGGTATAAAGTTACAGCTAGAAATAGAAATAAAGACGAATGTAGAAAATAAACGAATGCGTCTCACACGAAAGACTACCCAGGAAAATCTGAACTCTTTTAAAGCTACATTGAGAAGTACATCATGGGATTTTATCAAAACAGGTGATGCAAATACAGCATTGGAAAGCTTTGTCAGTCATTTTTAACATTTCATGCCCATGTAAGATTACTAATAGGGGGCATGTGCGTAATGGTGAACCTTATTGGATAAATGAAACGATCAGAGATTCGAGCAAAAGACTAAGAACTATATTTCAAATTGTCCAAGTAGCAGCTGATCAGACATATAAAGATCAATATTTAGAAGAAAAGAAACAATATGGACAAAGGGTGATGTCAGCAAAAAAAGAATATTTGAATAATATGATTATGAGTTCAGACAACAGGTCAAAAACGATATGGTAACATATAAATGAACAGTCACGAAAAACTAACAATAGCACTCGCCTTGTCATAATGGATAACAATGGCTGTGAGATTGAGGACCCCAGTACAGTAGCGAATAGTTTTGCCTTCCATTTTACTACTACTATTCAAGATAAATTACATAAGCATTTTGGTGGCAGTATATCTAAAAATTGTACAACTGAATCAGTACCTCATACGATGTTCTTTAGGTATATCACTGAACCTGAAGTTGAAGAGGTAATTGCTTCTTTAAAAAATAAGCAATCATGTAGCTATGATAATATTAACAATAATGTCCTAAAAAGTACTTATTCAGAAATTATAAGACCGCTTACCTACATCATTAACTTGATAGTGGAAAGAGGTGAATTCCCGGACACACTTAAACACGCCCGTGTTATTCCGGTCTATAAGAATGACTCGTATGAGAACATCGAGAACTATAGACCAATATCAATACTGAGCGTCTTCTCCAAAGTCTTTGAAAGATTGATTGTGAAAGAAATATGGTGTTATTTGCGTAAATTCAACATTGTACATGAAAACCAGCACGGCTTTCGTGAAAATCATTCAACAGAAAACATTTAAATTCATACAGTATATACAGGAGGAGTTGGATACAGGAAGGCATGTCGTCGGTTTATTTTTTGATCTCTCTAGAGCATTTGATACAGTCGATGTGACATTTGTAAGAGATAAATCGTATACTCTGAGCATTAGGGGAAACGTCAACGATCTTGTGGTCTCCTTTTTGAAGATTAGATCTCTTTATGTGGTTACGAATGGAGTAAATTCGGAAACGCAGCCGATGAATCTAGGCATAGCACAGAGTTCATCGCTTGGCCCATTAATTTTTTTATTATATATAAATGACATCCATCGTTACCTCAAGTCTGGAATTACCATAAACTTCGCGGATGATACGACAATACTGTTAGCGTACAACAACACAGAGATCAATTTTAAAAGAATGGTGACTTTCACACCTATTCGACCAGGGCACGACACATACACTAACGAGGTTTGAAGAATCACCAAAATACTCATGTATATCTGTATGTAATAGTATACCAAAAACTGTAAGACAAAGTGCGAGTATTACGTTATTTAAAAAAGCTTTAAAAAAGTACCTGATTGATAGATGTTTCTACAATTTTAATGAGATTTTTAGTCGCGATGTGCAGGGATGATGATCAAGTCTGTGATACCCTGTTATATTTTTGTATTGTTTTGTATTGTTGGTTTTGTATGTTGTTGTGTATTGCTTTTCTGTATATAATATTTTAATGATATACCTATACATATGTACATCTTCACGTGACCCATGTCTGTAAAGATCTAGCGGTTAAATATATTATTGTTATTACATGATAAACAAAATGCTCAAAGTAAATCATTTCTAATGTTCTGATGTCACAGGCCCTTATCACCATTTCTAAGTGCGTCCTATACAAACTGTGAGGTTTCAAGTTGTCGAAAATAACTGGAAATAATCTTTGAAAAAAAAGTTTTACTGATACTTTAATATAGCCTTTTTTGTTTTCGTTCATCTTTGAGAATTCAAGTTAAAATATTTAAAATGAAAATTTATCCAAACAAGTAACATATTAAAATATGATAAAAAAGGACAAAATGCTAAATGTCGAATGAGAACAAATCAATAAAGATGAAAACATGCTGTTAAACATATTTTTTATTATTTATTATTCTATTACTATTCTCACATATCTTGAGTTCAAGTTTAAAAACGTTGCGAAATTCTTTTTAAGTTTAGAAAACTTTGAGCTTTACAGTTACAACTATGACTAGAATGTCAGATGATGGTGGCTTGATCGCATCAGGAACCAAAAATAAATATAGATACCTAAACTATCTAAATACATATAAAATAAAAACAATTAAAATCAGACAAGTAGATAACTAAACCAACCGTATTAATTATACATGATCCTTTATAGATGAAGCTGCCCAACTCTCTATTTGCGAAAAACTTCTCAAATACTCTTGGGTGTTTATTTCTCTCATTGTTGAAGACTGCTCATGTAAGTAATTTTTATTACTCTTCAATGAAGTTTTTAATTATGGAAACAAGTAAGTCAAAAGCAACTGTCAATAGAGTAAATGCTCTTTTAATCGGGAAATACTTACTTTACACTTATATTATCTATTTTACGACAAGATGCACACAAGTTAATAGCGAATTAATAATTAGTCTTATCAGCACGCAATTTATGTAGATATTAATTCTAACATGTTCAATCGGGAGTACTCGCATAATTCGATAACGTATGACACCACGCGTTATTCCGAGAATTGGATTATTCAACCCGTGTTTCCACAGGAATTACCTCTTCGCTGGAATATTTGCAAAATATTCCATGAATTCCATTGAAATTCAAGCCCTTGGCAATACCAATTTTATCAAATTAATATCAGAAATGTCTGCCGATACTTTATGAAGGGTATTCCATGCCTACTTTCCCACGTATTTATCGAGAAACTGTTAGAGATAAAAAGTTGCAATACGATTTTCATATTATATTCCCATATTTTTCTGTATGCTGTATTATTACTATGGAAATATCAAAGATTGCCATTGTCATCTTCTGTATGGACGTTTTTGTTTATAGCTCTTCCACTCTTTTTGAATCTTCTGCTCCTAATCCTCTGTCACATTTAAATAAATCGACTACCGTTGACAGCGGAAGTTCATCTTCAGGATCGTATTCAAATGAATTAATTTTACATTTCCAGGATCCTGCCTTTGCAATGTAGTTCTTAAATTGTATCAGGATTTACTTTGTACCATGCAGCATTAAGGAACTAAAAACCATCTAACACATCAATAGATTTTGACAGTTTAGACACTGATTGAATGCAGTCACTTTTTATCAAAAGCTGACTGCATTCAATCAATGTACTTCATGCACATTTTATTAATGTGCTTCAAGATTAAATCGCGATAATCAAATTGAACATTACGTACGGTACCTTAATCCAACGGTTACGATACTGAAGTTGCATTTGGAGGCAAAAAGATCATTTTTGTGTTCCTTAAGCTTAATTCACGAGGATGTGATCCAACGTTATCAAAGAATAAAATAAGTTTTCTTTTGCATTAGACATCTTCTTGTCCAACTCAATTAATCACGAATAAATCTTCTTTCTGACCCACCATATTTACACAAAACAAAATGGTTAATCTTTCCTAAGACAGTATACCAAATGTCCACATTTCTGATTTCAGCAATAAGGTTTGTCCGATAACGCGCGGGAGAAGGTCAACTTTAATCTACGTTGAATATGTCCTCTAGTCGATAACCAGGCAACATGGTGGGAAGTTTTTTTTTATAAACTGACCAATCTCCTCTTGAATAAGATCAGCTGCTTCACCGAAAATGCACTTAAAACTGGCATTATGCCTCACACGCCACTTTTGCAACCATCCAAGAGCTTAGCATGTATTAATGCCCAATTTTTATTTCCTTAGCTTTGGCCTTTACAAACGGTTCTGATATAGAAATATTTTCACTTATGGCTTTTACAAACCATTCAAAACACGCTTTGTCAATTTTGAACTTTCAAAACTCAATAAACTCTTCTCCACGTTTATATTAATTCAAGATTGCCATATCTTGCGGATGTCTTCTTTACTTTTTGCTATTTCGGTCGCCCCAATATCAAATTGTATATATAATGTATGTAAATATCACGTACTGACACTTTCTTTTTGTCTAACAAATTCACTATTTCCATTTTTCCTCTTAAAGTAACTACTTTTTTCCTTGTAGCCATTTTAATATACGATACATATAGCAACTTCAGCAACTAGAAAACAAATAACCAACGTTTACCATTGCGTGGCGCAATGTGTAGAACGAAGAATCACCGGGCACATGTCAGTAAATCATCTATTTTGCCTATTCCTCCGGTTATTGGAGTTATCTGTGCTTTCATTAGAGACTTTGGTCCGTTTCATGCTGAAGAGTAGTGTGTGCGTTCGTTTATTAGAGCATATATTTAAAGGAGTATTATTTGCATATGAAAATATAGGCCCCAGTTTGATTCCAAGAACTTTGTCAAGATAATAGAGATGTCCGTTTATTAGAGCTGTCCATAAGGAGAGCTTTCATTGTACATGTAGAAAGAAGCTTATTTGTTAGGAAAATAATAATACCTCTCATGTTGCAAATGGTATAACACCCGACAGATACCGTTTGCAGCAGGAATAATTTTTGACACAGTTCATCTAGATTACGAGCTCGTTGATATCGAACCGCATCTCAACGTAGTTCAAAGGTGACTGAGCTGAATCATCACAAGCATATCTGCTAATAGATCTCTCTCTACCGCCTACGACCAAGTCGCATAACTCGCATAAATATAGAAAACAACGTTTGCAAAAATACATGGAATTAAATAACCACCGAAAGCTTGGATCTTTTCTTACAGCCGTTGTAGAATTGAAAATGGATCCGAAACAGGATCACTCTGACGTAAGATCTCGGACCATACTTGGGTGAATGTCACTCCACATGGCGCTAACGACAGCGACCTTCGACATTCCATTTAATAGTATTGCAATATATAATTATATTTATGTTATAAATGTTTTTCTATTGATCTTATATCTTTGAAAGTTAGTACGACAAAAATCATCCTACATTGTAAACTATATTAAGCAATACAAAATTAAAATAAGTTATAGGTTCACACAATTTTAATACTAATTAAACCCTTTTTGGCAAAATTTGTGTAAAATATAAAGCAGGATTTATATTGAATATGGCTGCCTTTTATATGGGATTCTTTACTTGATAATGTAAAATATTTAATGATCCCAATAACCCCAAATTTCGATTTTCAAACCTTTTCTTATATTTAAATTTGCGAATATACATATGGTTATGCTGTAGCTAAAGGACCCATGCGGGTTTTTCCACTTAATGCGTTTTCTAGAAACATCCACATATTTTGAAGTTGTTCCAGGTTAAAAATTGTTAAAGTAATCTCAGACAGTATAGTAAAAATTCAAGTAAGTATAGATACGCTTCTTTGTTTTCAACACATTACGGTACACCACAAATTTAGCAATAGAATACCTCCCTTAACTTTTCTACTACCTGTAGTGCCTGTACCTTTTCTTAACAGCATACAATGTAATTGATCATTAACGCTGGCCACGAGCGGTACCGCGCATCAGCGTAGAATCAGTTCGGACCGAGAGGAACGGTAGTATTACTTCGTCTGCGGAGCAGTACGGACATTTTCGCTGCCGGTCATTTGCGCAATTGTTTATCTGTCCTAGAAAAATTATGATTTCGTCAGCAAAACGACCGCGGTCGGACAAACTTCGAAAATTTATTGCAGAAATTCCAGACTTAATATATGAAGGTGCTAAAATTAAATGTGTAATCTGTAAAATCCCGTTAATGTGTTGGTCCAGACAACATTGTCTACGACACGTAAATAGTGAAAAGCATGTCTCAAAAAGAAATTACGCACGAGACAATGAAAAATTTATATTTAATTTATGCGTTACGTTTATCGCATGTAATATACCGTTTAATTTACTAGACAAGGAACCATTTATCTGCTTTTGGAATAACTATTCGGAGTGCAAATTACCAAGTCGAACATCGTTACGAAGAATTGTGCCATCTGCGCGCGAATATATTGAACAAAAAATAAAATCGGAGTTGAAAGATCAAAAATTGTGGTTATGTGTCGACGAAACAACAGATCGGAAGGAACATTCTGTTCTTAATGTAATGGCACGCAAATTGGAACCTCATCAATCGGCACCTTCAATTCTGTCTCCAAACGAATACAACAGTGTACTGCCGAAGTAATTTCAAAGTTAGTGTTAAATACATTGGACAAGTTTGAACTTTCAACAAACCAACTCTTGATGTTAGTGAGTGATGGTGCTGCAAACATGCTTTCTGTAGGCCGGTCTCTTAAAAAGCATTCTGCTAATTTGTTACACATTACGTGTAAAATTCATGCTCTCAATCTTGTGGCGGATAGTATCAGAAAATGTTATCCTGAGGTAGACGCTTTAATAGCGCATACCAAAGCAGTATTTGTCAAATCACCGAAACGTATTCGCGAATTTCACAGACTGTGCCCCCGTATACCAGAGCCACCAGAACCTATTCTAACTCGTTGGGGAACATGGTTGCAGGTCGCGTTTTATTATCATAAATATTTTGACAATATTAAGAACGTGGTTTTACAATTCAATACAAAGGAAGCTGCCGCTATCCAGAAAAGCTAGTTGAAATTTCAAGATAGTCAGGTTAAAATGGATTTAAAAATCATTCACGACAATTACTTCGGGCTAGCAGATGCAATAGAAAAATTACAAAATCCTGCGGTGCCGTTAGAAGAATCTCTACAAATAGTGCAACATGTTTACGCACAGCTATGCGCGATTAAAGACGCAAAAAATGTTTCTGTTCTAGAAAAATTTGAAAGTTTTTTTGAGAAAAATTCTGATTTTGGCACATTAAGACACATTTGTGAAGGTGCGCCAACAGAATCGTTAAGTTATTTGAAAGATTATTTTACCTACGCAAATATTACGTCACTAGATGTAGAATGTTCGTTCTCTGCATATAAACGCATTTTTTCCTCATGCCGTACTAGTTTTGCCGAAACAACAGTTGAAACATATCTAATGTTGCAGATATTTAACAGACATTATTCACTTTGTGATTTCACGGAGGACTCTTAAAGTGGTAAGTGTTTGAGCACGTGTTATTTAATTTTTATTTAAAAGATGAGCGAAATTATTTGCGGCAGCAAAAATCTCTATTAGCAGAGTGGAACGCGAGGCCTGGTCGACTCTACGCTACTGCGCGGTACCGTTCGTGGCCAGCTTTATTGATCATAGTTCCAACCATTGGACTATCATTCAGAAACTGCTATTAGCACAGATTATTATCATTTTTGGTATAAAGTATGTAATGACATGCTTTCCTGCATGTTTCTATGGAAAAGTATTAAATTAGCTTATAAAAAATTTCGTTTAAATAGGAATTTTCGGATTACAGATATTCCTTAGTTAGATTTATTTCACTTACAATATGTTTACAGAGCCGGAGTAGTATTAAACTTTATTTATCTTTTGTTTGTACGGCTTTGTCGCATTAATATATTTATTCAACAAATCTTACATACACATTTTTGCTACAGTCTTTCTTAAAATGATGTACAGACAACCTGCTGCATATGGCATTTCGTTATACAATTGTAACCGCCATTTGTAATAAATGCAGTTCTGACAACACGCGTTTCTATTTAAAGGTAATTTAAAATTATTAATACTTCTAATACTACAATTACGAAGATGGTAGGATGAATACCTGTGTTAAGGAATACAACGCAATTGTTTTGCATTTAGTAAATTTACTTCTCGACATAATCGCCTTCTAGTCGCCTCTATATACTTAATCCAGCGATGTTCCAACTTTTTAAGCATTCTAAATAATAAAATTTGTTGAGCTTTGCAAAATAGGCATCTGTTTCGGCAGTGACCTCTTCATACGAAGTGAACCTCTATCTGTCAAGCCATTTTCATAAGTTTGGAAAAAGAAAGACGTAACAGGAGGCCAAATCTAGCGAATATGGTAGATGGGGCACCAATTCGTACCGTAACTGAACTAGTTTAGCTGTCACAATTGCAGACGAGTGGGCCAGAGCGTTAATACGTATGATGGTACGGAACTTTCTTCTTCACTAGGTGGGCCCTTTTCCTCTTTAATTCAGTGTTGAATCGGTCCAATAAATCAGCATAGTACTATGCCATAATTGTCCTTCCCTTCTTCAAATAATCAATTAAGAATATGCCTTACGAATCCCAAAAAATTGTCGTCATGACTTTCCCGACTAACGGAATCGTGTTCGTCTTCTTTGGTGCACGTTCGGCGGGAAAAACGCATTTTGCTGACTAATCCTTGGTTTCTAGCGTGTAGTGATGTATCCATATCTCATCTAGAGTCTCATCATTGCTTCAGTTTACTGTTAACTACGGCATCATCTGCGAAAAGGTTGATCGTACAATCCTGTGTAATGTAAGTCATACAAAATAAACAAAAGCGCACTCAATATCGAACCCTGAGGAACCCCCAAAGAAACCTTTTCAGACACAGACACTTTGCTTCCGAATTTACTGTTTACTGTTTCTTGAAATCATTCAGTCAAGTCATTATCCATTGAAGAGCAATGTCGTTATTCCATAATTATTGGGCTTCTTTTCATAATCAGTCGCTGTCAAATGTTTGAAAGCCTCCTTTAAGGTCAAGGAAAACACAATTTTATTGCCACTGTCTATTTCGACATTCCAAACACCAAGATCAAGTACGTTTCAAAAACACGATTGAACATGTTGCTTTCAATGAACTGTTCCTTGGTTTCCGGGTTGGAACCTCGTCGTTGTCGTAGCTTTGGCCGACGTTTCATCCACACTTTTATGGGACACCTTCAGGGGTGTTACTGCACACTGACTGGGGACTATTAATTCCGGAGGGGTATATATAGGGTTTGTTTCGGGTCAATGACCAACCGAATGGAGCTTGTCTTTCTTCTACCTATTTCCTGTTTCATGGTAAATACTATGAGCAAGTCACAGGCACAGCTATGGGATATCATTTGTCTCCTATCGTCACCAACATCTTTGTGGAAGCGTTCCAGCAACAAACTTTATTATACCACAACCTTAAACCAAAGTGTTGGTACAGATACATTAATGGCACCTTTGTCATCTGGCTTCATGGACCCGAATCTTTAAACAATATCCTATCGTTTCTGAACTCCCAACATGGTTCCATATGCTTCACCATAGAAGTCGAATCGGACGGTTCCTAGATGTTCTCGTACACCAGCGATCTGACTGTGCGCTAGGACATTCCGTTTACTGAAAACCAACGCACACCGATAGGTATCCTCTCCAAGAACTGAACCACATCACCGAAACTCTGATCCACAATAATTATTCTAGGAAAGATATTCAAACTACCATTAACCGCTACACCAACCCTTCTCCACAGGAACTCCTCTCATCTTACCCTAATCTCCGTAAGCAAGCGTATCTAACCTACATTCAAGGCGCCACCGATCGCATCAGCAAGATTCTCTTCGGGAACATAGAAATCATCTTCAAACCCAATTTCAAACTCTCAGACTAGTTTCCCATTAAAGACCGCAATCATCTAGAAGCCCTTGGTGTCTACCAGATTCCATGTTCGTGCAGTGAAACAAAGCAATCGGTCAGCATTCGTGTGAGCACGAGCGTTATACGAGGTTGTTGCGTGTAGCCGGGCCCGCGCTGGCTAAACGTAGACTGAAAACTAGCCACCAAATCCAAATTAACTCTACTCATATCTTACCTCGTAATCCTCACTATTATAGTAGAAAAATCCGTGAACCTCTAGAGATCTTCAAACATCCCAACAATTTAAGTCGCGAAAATGGCAACTCCTTTCATCACAGGTGGAAATCCCAACCGCCACGCTTCAGTGTTCCATAACTTTTCCGCTCCATTGATCTGAAATAAGCCCTATATAAACTCCTCCGGAATGAATAGTCCCCAGTCAGGGTGCAGTAACAGCCCTGAAGATGTCCCACAAGAATGTGGACGAAACGTCGGCAGAAGCTACCACAACGACGGGGTTCCATCTCGGAAACCAAGAGTGTAGTATTATTGACGACCGCGGAAGCCTACATACTGTTCTAATTGTTCTTTGGTAATCTGTTTGGTAATTTTGTTCATGGTCTAAATTTAGAGCAAATAATGGCGTCATGTACCTTCGGTTCACTGTCGACGTTTCCCAAATTTTTCCCCATTTGAAAAGATTCATTAATTTATTTAAACTAATGATTCCCATAACAAGAAATGCATTAACAATTATGGTTGGCACAATATCATCTTTATTAGATTTGAAACATCACATTGTAAACAAAAAACATTGCGATTCGATCTTTTTACCTTTCACCCTACTGTACAACGTAAGCTCTAAGGGCGCTCTTTCAAACAAAACAGAAGGGTGGAAAGGAACAAGTATGTGAAAGTATCAAGGGAGCCGTTCGTTCAAGGTTGGCGAGGATAAGTACATCGCTAATACTTTCCGAACGACATCACCCACACTGCTGTACTTCAACAATGCTGTATTAAATGTGTCTTCTATCGCTAGTCGTCGTTCCTAGGATGTTATACGAAGTGAAAGCTTTGATTACCGTGATGGAACGATAATAAAAATCCTAAGAATAAGAGCGGACGATTCCTTTCGGAACGTTTACTCGATGGACTTAATTTCGCGTGAAACGAAGTGAAGATGCAATTGTAAGAATTCTCCTAATGTCTCGAACCTTTTTGATTGACTGCAGAGCAGATCTACTGAAGAATTCCTTTCGTTGGTGTTTGGTGTGACCGAAATTGGTTTGGATGAGCGAGTGTTAAAGTGGTAATGAAAAAATAGGACAAGAAGTGTTGTAAAAGCTCAGATAGACAATTTGAAAATTCACATTTAAATTGAATTGGATGTAATGGTGTAGAACATAAAAATAGTTCCATTTTTTTTGTTAGTAAGTTGCTGTTTTTTGTTGATTAAACACATTTCTAAATTAAGATTTTTTCTATTATTGACTTTATAAAATAACTTTAATATTTTACTCAGAAAAACAAGGATAGCCACTGCAAAGGAAAAGTCTAAGCAGTGTTTTTCCAAGCAAAAGAATTGTTAGTAAGTAAATATTAAAAAAATATAGAAGAGGCAAATAACAAAAGCTTGCCTTCAAGCATCGCAGGCCGACATAAATAAGTTCGTAAACTTGAAAGGTTCGGACAACTTTGTTAAAAATATTATTATTATACAAAAGGATGTTTCTCACAGTTTATCCAGAAAATCGCAATACCTGGATCATTATGTTATTCTTCAACATAACCTTAATTAGCTCTCTTTCGTTTATTCATTTCTTCAAGCATTTTTGATTGCGAAACGTAAGAGATTATTTTAATAAATCTCCTCCACTGTTTTTCTTTAGTACCTTTCAAACAGGGAATGGTGAACATGCCACTTTAGAATATTAAATAAAATCAAGTTATTCGATTCCAACGTAATGTAATTTGTTGTTATTGTTTCCTGTGATGCTAGATGCTGCTTGAATAATGTAACATTCTAATTTCAAATGTAAGAGACAAATTGTGTCATAAAATTAGTCATCAACAAACAACTTTTTTAAATTACATGAATTTATTCTCACAGAAAAAAAGATCTCGTAATAGAATAACACTTCTTAAACAAATAGCATTTCTTGTGGTTTATGCAGATGATATGTAGATTGTAAACACATTATTTTATATTAATTTTTAATTAACACAGAAGCTGGAACTTAGAAATAAATGAATATTTCGTCCTTTAATTCTCTCTTGCAAATAGAGTTCTATGTTTAATTAACCTGAAGAAACAAGGAGAACTGCCTACTAGATCCAGTAGATTCATTAATCAACATAGATATAGTTAATATACTAACATGGGTACCCAATTTCCGACTTAATTACCGATAAATACATAGGTGGAAGCAAGGCAATTGTGGACATCTGACATATACATCAAATATGTGGCTTATTTTACATACAATTGAGACTATAAAATTTGAAATGAGCTAAAGATTATATGAGGCTTGATAAACGACTCATTTTCGACCAATTTTCTATCAAGGTCTAGAAAAAAGGTACGATGTGATTGTTATAGTTCTGGATACAACTGTACTCCCTATTGCCGTATTTCGGTTCGATGAATAAAAAATACCTAACATACGACATTTTTTCTACTACCAATGAACGATAATGGAAATGTTTCACAGTTCGAAATTTCATGGCTACCTTATTTCATCTTAAAAGGTATTCTTTGACATTTAAGGCATAATATCAAAAACTTTTGTCAACATATGGTTCAAATCAGAAAAAAAAAACTACCCTATGGCGTAGTGGTTAACGTGCCCACCCGGAAAACGGGAGATGTGAGGTTCGATTCCTTACTGGTGACGTTATTTTAATTTATTACGTCGGAAATTTCATGGAAAACTATAGATTTTCATAATTCGCCGATGAAAGCTAAATATATGAAGAAGATATTAATGTTTAAATTGAACTTTGCACCAGCCATACTTTTCAGAAAAAAAATGTTTCAAGACTGGTACCTCTTAGATGCGTGATATACTATCATTTAATATGCATTTAAGAGGATTATGCAAAGAATTCATAACATGCAGGATGTTCCGTTTGAAATAAGAAGGTTGATTCGTAGATAATCTTGTACATTACAATTTTCTGTTTGCAACCTAGATTAAAAACATCTTTGTTGATTGTTATTGTCACTCATGTGTTAAAAGTAACATAAAATACATATTATATTGCCTTTTATTTACGTTAATATCTGCTCTAAACATTTAGCTTACACCAATATACCAAGCTCCTGTTTTGGGTACAACTAGGTGATTCTCATCTGACACACTGGCATTAATGGCAATGAAGTGGCCGCTGCCCTAGTCAGGAAAAGAGCAGAGCACACTCCACTGGGTCTAGAATCTCTAGTTGGTATATTTTTTAACACTGCCAAGGTGCATGTTATCCGCTGGACCGAACAAGAAGTAATTCGAACCTGGGGTAACTCCACAGATGTATCTCACGTGAAGGCATTTATGTTGTCCAGCAGAGACAGAGCCAGGAAGCTTGTAGAATTTGACAGGAAGGCTGCTAGGGCTCTAATCGGCCACGCTCGATTAAGGGAACACCTACACAGAATGGGACTCGTTCAAGAGGAGGAGTGTCGTCTGCATTTGGAAGAGCAGGAACCAATTGTGTACACTTTCTGCTACAGTAACAGTAGTTCTTTTGTCTACAGAATCAGATTTTCTCTGTGTAGTGGGGCTTTTGTAACGCCTGAAAGTTTGAGAAAATTTTTGCTGAGCGAACTTTTGGGATTCACCAGAAGAATAAGTCTACTCGACGAACTCAAAAATTAGATTGACGACCTACAACAGACCTTGATCGATGAACACGGTTAGATTGAACCATTCATCCCGCTTTACATTGTAATTATAATTGTATACCAATATAAATTTATTTGATTTTATATTTAGCTGTGTACATCGCATTACATCGATTCAATACAAACTTGATTGACAAAATTCTCCAGTGCTGATCTCTAACATGTCAACAGGGAAAATCCAATATGAAATGAAATGATTATGGTAATAATGGGACATTGGAAATGTAGAATTAGATTTTAATTAGAATATGTAACAGATAAATCAATTTCTTATGTTTGTTTGTTTTAAAGTGGCAATGGCAAAAACACTAAGCACGTGAGATTCTATACGAACGAATTTTTAAAATATTTATAAGCATGTAAGAATGTTATGCTTATCACAAGACAATATCGTATTATGAATTATTAGGCAAACAATCTGCATAAGGAATTAGATCACTGCGTTGCGACCTTCTAAAAGTACATAAATAATCTTAAATGGATGGTGAATGATACATAAAGCTAAGTTATCTTTTACAATTAATATCCATAGCTTCTCTTCTTAGTATCCAGCAGAAATTTGCTAACACAACACCCCATTTTAGTGAATACCTTCATGCTATGACCAATACATCGCGAAAGCGCTACCCATAATAGTTTATTTTCACAGACAATACAAGTTGTATGAAGGCCATTAAAAAAGCAAATAAGATCTACATAACAGTAGTACATCTGTATATCATGCATTCCATGAAAAGGCAATTTGAATTAACAAAAACAAAAATACAACAATGCCGTCATTTTTACTGAAAAAATGTTGTGTCGGGTGTCTACTTCGAAAAACTAAAAGAAATAAACTGTTTAAAGGTAATCTTGTATAAACAACTAATGCTTTTACCCGACACTGCAAATATGAACAGAAACTTTGTTAATCATGCGGGTGATTTGCTGAAGCGATTACCACACAGATTATTTTGAATGTTCAAATTGAAATTTGATGTTTTATTAAGCAATCAGAGATAATATTTCTGTTGGTTAAGAAGCTTGTTCCAAAGTTTTTCACTAATTAGATGAAGATTACACATTGACACAGGTACGTAATAGTTTAATAAAAAAAAAATAAAACTGCAACGGTTTTAACTATGTCACGGTAAGTAACACATGTAACAATTTCAGAATGACAAATACATTCCTAAAAGACTGTAAACTGAGGCAATTTTTCTTCTTTGTGTTCGTAATTTATTTTACTACTATATAAATAAGTTTGTTTTTGGAAATATAATGCTGATTCACAGAATTATATCCAAATTTGTAAAAGCCTCATTCTGAATGTCAACTTTTGACTAGTGTACGTAACCCATAAAAAGATCTTTGTTAAATGATATCTTCATTAAATTGTTGCCAACTTAAAGGTAACATCAATATTTAGAATAAGCAATATTTCAAAAACTTGAATAAACACCTAATTTCCGGCAAGCTTGCTACGAAGAAAAAATTTGACATGTACATAACCCCTGGAATGCCTGATATGGCAATGAATAAAGAATAAAGACATATAAGAAAAGTAAAACTCTTTAATTTCCTTTTAAAATATTTTCATAAGATCTTTAATTGATATACAGGTGTCCCAATCTTATGGTATTGTAAAATTGTACCTATTGTGTAAATGATAGGCCGTCAACATTTTTAGATAATATAACAGACACCATAAGTTATCTTCTAAAAATATTTCCGTATTGCTTTGTTATTTTAAATGGTACACCTCTATATTATTACTGAAGCGTGACAAACGGTTGCACCCGCAGAGGCGCCGTAAAAGGAGCTGTGTACACCATGCACATACAAGGGATCGAGTGGACGTTCGGTTATTATCGGTTGATCGGTGTGCGTGTACTATTTATAATGTTCGAGAAACTAGTGGAACCGTCCGGAGCGTACCGCGCAAAAGTAGACACAATATTAATAAAGAAATAATAGATTGCAACCTTTTATTGACGTATCGATGACCACTGCGGTAATGTGCGACTGCCATGATACGCCACGTAGTACTGCAACATAAGCAATGCTTTCATTGTCGATTCGGTCAGGCCCTGACGACGGTCTGAAAACGTTCTCGTATACTTTGCAAATGTTCGTTCAGTATCTAATGAAGTAAGATTTGCGAAATTCAAATAATCCTGCATCTCTTCTGTGCAATCTTGATTTCCAGATATAGATCGAACCTTTTCTAAATCCGGATTTTTATTTAAAACTGCACGAAATTTTTGCGCGACATCTATTCCTATAGGATCCGTCAAGTTTTCCAGAGCTGCTGCTAAATTGTTGATGTTATTTAATGAGTCTTGTATAGATAAATGAGTATTTTCTAACTGCGAAATAGTTTGTGTCACTACAGAATAGTTTATGGAAATGTCATCTATTTCTTTTTGAACGTCCGAATCGGAAAAAAGTTGCTGATTCTCGCGAACCGCTTGAGAATTAGAAGAATTAAGTTTGAAAATGGCATCTTTCACTTGGGAATAATATTTGCGATAGTAAGATCCTTGTTCCCCATCGCGTCAATACAGGTTGAGGTGGTAGCGGAATTTGCGAATACAATTGCTTGAGTACGTGAATATGTTTGGGAGATTTCACAAACACTTTTTTGGTAGATGATATTAAATCATTCACCCTAGGATACTTGCTTCGAATTGTTTCTGCTACGAGATGACATGCGTGTATGAGACATGTTATGTGAAGAAGAGTCGGAAAACATACCTTTAACATCTTACCAGCTTTCGGCATTGTTACGGCTTCGTCAGAAACCAACGTGGTGATTTAGGCTCCTACGATGCAAAATTCTCTTAACATATTTTTTATTATGTTTGCAACGGTTTCGGCATCAGTTCTTTCAATCATTTTAGTTTACAGTTAAAAGCGAATCCTGCATTTGAATATTGCATCCAAGGGGCTTCTGGTGTTAGTATTGTTTGATTACCATACTGACATTGCTGTTCTAACTATTGATTCGAAACTTTAAGCATAAGTAGCCACTTACGAAATGAATTACATAAAAATAGAGATAATACATATGATTTATGTGTGAAGTTAAAAATGACAGTGTGCTAGGAAAGTACAGACTGCCGTTCGTTTGTAAAAACGATTGCGCAAATGTATCTAGGTGGACGCATTTAAAGTGTTCACTGCAGATAGATAGATAAGTACGAGGTAGGGGCCATAAATTCTCGGCCTGATATAGAAAAAATAAACTTGGTAAAATATAACCATTTTTATTCTTCAATATAATCTTCCCTAACAATACATTTATTATAGCGATCAATTTATAATTTTATACCCTCGTAAAAATAATCTAAAGTTTTTCCCTCAAAATGTTGTATTACAGCTGCTTGCAACCCCTAAGGTCTTTCTTTAAATGAGAAAATAAATAATAATCACTTAGAGCCATGTCCGGTGGATGCTCCAATTCTTGAAAGCCACATTCATGGATGGCAGCTTGTGAAATGGCGGCAGTATGGAACACTTTTTGCCAATTTTATAATATGTGCTGTTGACACTTGTAGTGGGCTCTTTAAAGTCAATAAGTAAAATACCCTCACAATCCCAAAATATTGTGACCATCACCTTTTTCGTTGATTGAACGACTTTCGCCTTTCTGGGACAAGGTTCATCGGGTCGCAGCTATACCATCGATTCCTTTTTGGATAGAGGATCATAATACAGAACCATTGTTTCATCTCCTGTAGCAACAAATTCCAAAATCGGTTCTGGGTCGCCTCCACACATGTTTAAGAAAGAGCGCGCACATTCGACCCGACGTTCACATTGGAGAACAGAAAGAACATGCGGTACCCATCTTGCACTAATCTTATTCATATCTAAATGGTTATGGAGAATTCGGCGAATACCTGTCTCAGAAATGTTACACATCACTGTTAATTCCTTCACCTTCAAACGACGATCTGCTAATACCATTTCTTCAATAATTGAAATGTTTTGAGGCTTTATCAGTTGAGTTGGTCGACCGGGGCGCTCATCATCTTCAAGGGATTCTTGCCCCAAACGGAAACATTTTGGTCACTTTTTTACAGTGGAATATGAAGGAGATAAATCACCATAAACGCGGTCTAAACGTTATTTAATGTGATTAGGCGTACGCCCTTCTTTTGTTAAAAATTTAATGACAGCGCGGTACTCAATTTTCGTTACCTGAGACATTTTTATGAACCAGTCACGTTGTCTGGCTGGTTAGTAAAAACTACTACGCTTCGAGCCGTAATATATACTTTGGTCAGGTTTCACCGGGGTGCGAGATATATTGTACGTAGCACGATCTGGCATACTTGCATTTATCCCCGGCCAGCCTCGCCGCGCGCAGCTATCGTAGCTCTGAGCTACCTATCTGATGCACTCTTTGTATATCTACCCAAGGTTCTAACAAGTGATCGTGGAGGAGAGAGAAGTGAGAGTTTGTTCGTTGATTTAAGTGGACAAACCTTGCTCTAGCCAGCAAATTGCAGATGAAATCGGTGTTAATAGAAGTACTGTGAAACATATTTTGAAACGCAACAAATACAAAGTTACAAAGTTCAAAATTACCGGGAGATTTTTCCTCTTAATAAAGTAACATTGTTGGAATTTCAATTTATTTTGTATACATAATTATCGTTACTTTTCTTTAGTTTAATTTTATAAGAATCGTTGTTTATTTTCCTACTTAGAATTACTTTTTCGTTCTCATACATCGCATTGCAGCAACAAAATTAATAGAAACTGTAATTTCTAACATAATCTGAGAATACAGAAAATTACGCAGTAAATTCAGAGACACTATAGAAGCAGTTCTCCAGGAGGTGTTCCTTTAAAAGGTTTTTGAAAATATGTATGTTTTGAGCCTTGATATGTTGAGGTAAGTTATAAATTTTTATGCACCTCGGGCTTTTTTCGTACATTGTTGTTCTATAATTCAAAATTGCTAATTCATTTAAATTTTGGGTTATATACGTATTATTTATGTCGCCGTTACGTACAAACAATTCCTTGTACCGATGAGTAAATACAGCACATTCATATATGAAAAGAGGCGGCAACGTCATGATGCTATAACGTTTAAACATTGGACGACGTAAATCCATTCTATGTAATGTAAACATTGCCCTTATAATTCTTTTCTACAACACAAAACTGCGCGAAAGGTGAGAGGATTGACCCCAGAAAATTACACCGTATCTCAATCTGGACGCAACGTGTGCATGGTAAAACGTTAGTAAGCTTTCGTAGTTAACGCTATACGCCAATCTACTGACCGCATATGCTAAAGAACATAACTTAACGCAGAGCTGGGGCACATAGCCCTCCCACCCCAAGTGTCAATGGAACAGCCCAGAAACTTGGTACTAAACACTACAGGAATCGTTCTAGGCTCTAGTCGTACCAAAAGCGGCCTATCAACTACACTGCGGGCAGAATGGAAAGAGAGCATGCACGTCTTGGTATAATTATCAAGCCATTATCCCGACACCACATAAACATTACACTTGAACAATTGTTATCATTCGCACAAAGATTTATCTTGCTACCGCTGCTATCCGCAAATTGATACAAGTTACCAGGAATATCGTAGTCAAGATCGTTGATAAATAATATAAATAAGAGTGGGCCCAGGACAGAACCCCAACGCACCCCTTGTACCACACCAGTAGTCGATGACAAGGCATCACGCGTACCGCTCCTAAGCAAAGTGCATTGCGGACGGTCAGTCAAATATAAGGACAGCCAATCCAAAGCAGAACCCCTTATTCCGTATCGAGAAATCTTACGTATTAGCATTACATGATTTACGGTATCAAATACCTGAGACAAATCAAAGTACAAACCGCTAACTGGTTTCCTCTCATCCAAGCAACGATACACTACATCCAAAGCCTTAAAAATTGCGCCTTCAGTTGACTTCCCATTAATAAATCCGAATTGATTTTGCGTAATTAGATTGTTACACGATAAGAATGACATTATTCTTTTGTACATTGATTTTTTGAAAATTTTAGAAAAGCAAGATAACACGGATCTGGGTCTTGATATTGACAGCTTACTACCCTTTTTTGGATTGGTATGACTTTCGCACTCTAACTCCCGCGGAAACACTGCATCAGAGAACAACTTATTTATTATTTGCGATAGAGGGTTAGAAATGTAATGCACTACATGTTTCAAAATGTTACAGGGTATCCCATCTAAGCCGGCGGATGCCTTACTAGAAATTTCTGATATTATGTTAAATATTTCAGTTTCAGTGGAAGATTGAAGGTATAGCGAGCCGAAAAAGCTAAAGTTGCTGCAGTCACCGGGCAAGTTACACTGAGGAGCATCCGAAATAGTAAAGTGCTTGCTGAACAGCTCACATAACATGTTAGGATCATATACCATTTTGTAACTGTCCTTCAACACAATGTGATTAATATTGTTTGGTTTTATTTCGCCATTAATATATGATATGCCATGCACACTTTGTTTTGTTAGTAGCATTTTACAATAATTTATCATTATATTTTCTTTTTGTTTCATTAAGCAACTCCCTATAGTTACTTATAAAAATATCGTACTGTTCTTTTAAAAGAAGACCAAGTTTATACAATTGACGTTTATGACGTATTCTATCTGACTCTACATGAATTTCAACTTTATCGAAATAATAACAAAACTTATCAAGAAAATATTTAAAGTTATCATCAACCGACAGATTATCCGATAGCCCACCCCAATTCTCTAAGAAAATGCACTCAAAAAAATGGGCAATATTCTCATCCACAAAATATCTTTTATAAGCTACAGTATCTAATCTTGCACCGTCAACCTCTGTGCTCAAATAACACAGCGACTGTGCTTTATGGTCAGATAGTCCAGTCTCAAACGTTGTCGCCCCGTAATTATATTATCTATCAATGAAACAGAATGTGGTGTAATTCTAATAGGTTCAGTAATAGACAACGGTACATTAAAAAGAGGTATGCACAAAGTATGTTTTTTACCAGTAGACTCCAACGGTAATGACAGTTAAAAACATATCTAATTATTGTATGACCTATGTATTTTATTATCATTTATATATTTTAGAAGTCCTTACGAACTTCCAAGACGAGCGGCATGTTCGTTATTCAAACGCGCAGCTGCATTTTTTTGTAAGATTGATCATGCACAGATATGTAAAAACCTATTATATCTAATTGTATAGAAGCATTGAAGTAAAATTGATACAGTTTAGCATTTTGTCAGTGTTTTCATTTATTTGTATATTTGCATGTAATAATCACAAAAAAGTCCTATTCAATAATGCTGCGAATATGCAACAATATTAGTCTTAGATCCTAGATAAATATAACGTAAAGAACATTTAATTTTATTTTCTAAATTTGGTTCCCATTTTCAACATTACAGTCGAGCAAAGTAAGACAGACCAATTGAAAAGGACCCTTCTTTTAGTTACTATATTATACGCTTCCTTTCCTACCAAAATTGAGCCGTACGCTCCTATGCTTCCATATCAAGAGAAGAGGAATAAATTTGTATTATCGTACGGGTTGAGTATAAAATTATATCGAAAGCAATTTCTCTCTATACACCATACCTTTCCCATGATAAGGTAAGAAGGACTAGTTTCTTTTATGAAGGCTATAACATATAATTCCTTAAGTCTTACCCGAAATATCGAGGAAAAAGTTTATTCGAATTTTATAGAAGATGGAGTCGCCGCCATTCTACATCCATATTATCCCGGTTTTATATGTAAACTGGGCTATCTAATTTAATGCACTCAAAGATACGAAGTATTGACTATATCACGCATCATAGCAAATTAAGGGTGAATCTAAAGAAATTTGGATTTGGTTTGTGTGGTTACAAAATGTTTCATTAAGAAAGATTTCTTGCGTCTATCTTTACATAACTCCGCGTTAGTTATTGCGACAAACTCTGCCAGCTGTACAATTTGAATATCTCTTTTCTTGTAAATTCATTGTAGTAAAAATTAACTTACTAAAAATAATTGATTAAACTTATATCGTTAAAGCATTGTAATTTTGTAATTTTTACCTTCATATTTTATTGCAATAACTGCAACCGTATTGATCATTTAACATATCTACTTGGAAAATAAAATATTCTATTATACTGGGTGCGCCATTAGTGTATCGGCGGGGTTTAGCATGAAAACTACCAAAGATTGAGAAGTGAGATTTTCTATAGGTACATAATTTGTAAAACTATTTCCAGATATACAGGTGGTTCCAAATTTCTGCAACCACCTTCAACTTTTTTATTTTAAATGGATTGCTATATCTTTTATTAACCATTTTGGTAGCCACATAAATTGCCTTTGCAATGATATATGGTTATGTATACTTTCCATAATTATTTTTGGCTATATTGCAAATTCCGTTAAAACTTTGACAATTGCAGACTCTGACGTTTTAAGACCCAGCCTGAGAACGGATATCCACAGTGGCAGCAGCGAATAAGAAACGCCCTTCTTCAATTAAGCGAGGACAATTCGGCTCAAAATGTAAGTCAGTAAAATTATGACAGTTGCAGTTGTTTTAAGACCTAGCCTGAAAACAGATGTGATGTCGCCAGTTATTCTTTTGATATCACTTTAGCTGCTTTATATGTTTCAAGGTGGTGTAATGTAAAAATATATACTGGATGTTAAACATGTCAATCGCTTTAGCTGTATTAGATGTCGCGCATATTGAATATTGCAAATATATTTCCCATAAAGGTGAAATACCTTTGAAAATACTGGAAGTAAGTATTACGTAATTGATACCATTTTGAAGGTAATTTTACAAGGGAATTGTTAGCAGTATCAGAAAATATAGATTCCATTAAAAAAAAAATCGAAAAGAAAAGCGTTTGAATACCAATAAATGCACAACATATTTAACAACTTGTATATACTTTTACAGTATACCACCTTGAAATATATAAAGTGTTAACCTTTGTTATATAGCTTGTTGTTTTATTGTTGTAATAAAACACGTGTACTGTTAAGCACTTTAATCAAATAACTGAATTACAATATCGGTTAATACATAACTGGCAAAACTTGTCTCCACTCTATGTGTTACCAACATTGTACTACACAACACCTTCCCTCTTTATTTATGTATTTAGTATTTTTTTTTTACAATCAAACTTGACTTTTACTTAATCCTTAACTTAACTTACAAAATGTTTCCGCCTGCTACGTTTATTCTCTGTAAAACGTTCCTTTTACTACCCTTCCTGATCTAATCTTGTATTGGTCTAATCTAGTCAAAAATTTAGTTTCACGGTTTCCGTCTCCTTCTTTATGCATGTCATTACGTTCGTTGCATTCTTCGTTATGTTCTGCTATCCTGTTGTTCACATAGTCATTATTCTCCTTATTATCGCGTCCTGTGTCTCGAATGTGTGTTTCATTCCGTCTGTATTGAGTTCCATTCATGTCTTTTACTGTGCATGATCTTGGCCATTCAGTTCTCTTCTCGATTTGTCCTTCACACCAATCTCCATCTGGTTTCTTTTTGAATACGATACTTTGCTTTTCCTAAAATGTGCTTGCGTCGTTTGCATTTTTATCATGAGTTTCCTTAGTCTTTATCTTATTTCTTTGTATTTCTTAGCGATCTTCCATTAGAGTAATTTTTGGCATTAATATGTCATGCTTCATTGGTATGTTTGTTCTTTGTGTTCTTGCCATTAGTATTTGAGCTGGTGAACTAACGTTTCCTCTTGGGGTGTTTCTTAAGTTTAATAATGCTAGATACGGGTCTGCCTTGGAATCTTCACATTTTTTGAATAAGCTTTTTATGGTTTTTACTGCGCTCTCTGCCATTCCATTTGATCTAGGATAATGCGGACTGGATATTATGCGATTGAATTCCCAATGTTCTGAAAATCTTTTAAATTCATCATAAAATATAATGCTCCATCCATATATACTTTAAAAGGTATTCCAAATCTGGCGAAAATTGATCTTATCTTTCTTATTATTGTTCCACTTTTAGTATTTTCTAATTTAGCTGTCTCAATATAATTTGATAGGTAGTCCACAATAACAATGTATTGGTTATTCTGATATTCAAAAAGATCTATACCTACTTCACTCCATGGTAATTTTGGTAGTTCTCTAATAATCAATTCAGATTTTTGTTTATTTGTCATAAATTTGTTACAGCTTGAACAGCTTTTTACATAATCTTCAATGTCTTTATTTTGACCTAACCAAAATAATGTACTGTTTGCTCTATCTTTCATTCTGCTGATACCAGGGTGTCCTGTATGTAATTTTTCTAACATTTATTATTAAGACTTTGGGTATAAAGATCCTATCTCCTTTAAATATCATGTTTTTGTACACCGTCAAGTCATTGTTATGTTCATCAAAATCTTTTAAAATACTTTCAACATCTGCCTTATATCTGGACCAGCCATTAATAATGATATCTCAGTTTTTTGTAAACTTCGTCAGAAGCCCCTTTTTCTTCAATAAGTTTTCAATTTTTCTCTGTGACTGGTAATGAGTTAATCAACATGTGTACCTGTAATTCAATTTCATCAAATTGCGACACATTATCACAACTGTCATCAGTAAAGTCACGAGATAGCGTGTCCGCGATATACATGTACCTTCCCGGCTTGTATACCAATTCAAATGTATATGGTTGAAGTTTCAGCATCATACTTTGCAGTCTTGTTGTTATTTTATGCAACGATTTTTTGTGTAGGGACACTAGTGGTTTATGATCCGTCTCAATTGTAATATACTTTCCGTATATATATTGTTTACATTTTTCACATCCGAATACTACTGCGAGAAGTTCTTTTTCCGCTTGAGCGTATCTTTGTTGCGTTTCATTAACGATTTTGACGCAAACGCTATTGGTTTTCCTTTCTGTAGTAATGCTGCTCCTAATCCTCTGGAACTAGAGTCTACTGTAAGTATAATTTTTTCATCCAGATCATCATACCCTAAAACAGGTACCTTGAGAATCATTTGTTTAAGTGTATTTAATTGTTTTTCTAAACCATCATTCCATTCAAACTGTATGTCATCTTTCAGTAAGTCTCTTAAACCAGCAGTGAATTCAGAGTAATTCTGTATATATTTTGAGAAGTAATTCGTTACACCTAATAATCTTTGTGAAGGCTTCTTATTTGTAGGAGATTTTTAATTTTTTACTGCTTTAATTTTATCTTCATCTATTTTTGTACCATAATCTCCAAATTTATGACCTAAAAATGTAACTTCGTTCATTCTGAATTTGCATTTGTTTTTATTGAATTTTATCCCTTTATCTTTAGCTTCTTTCAATACTTCTGCTGTTCTAAACTATAACTGCTCCCAATTCTGTGCAAAGATAAGAATGTCATCTTGAAAAGTCAATACTCCCTCTATATTTTCGAATGTTTGGGCTATGATTCTATGAAACATCTCGCCCGAGCAGTTGACACCGAATGGGAGTCTCTTAAACCTGTAACGTCCAAACGGCGTTTGAAACGTACATAAGCTTGAACTTGATTCATCTAACGGAATCATCCAATAACCACAATTGGCGTCTAACTTTGCAAAACACTTAGACCCTTTTAATTTTGCACTAATTTCCTCCACAGTTGGAAAGATAAAATGAGCTCTCTTTATAGCTTTGTTTAACTGGCCTGGATCTAAACAAATTCTAACAGCCGAATCGGATTTTTGAACTAAAATAATGTTACTAACCCATTCAGTTGGTTTTATGACAAGTTCAATAATCTGATCATGTACTAATTTATTTAGTTCGTTTCTTAATTTGTCATGTAGAATAAAAGGTATTCTTCTGAATGGTGCTATTTTTGGTGTTACTTTCGTATCAATTTCTAAATGTACTACATCATTTAGGCAACCTATTTGACCATTAAACAAATCATCAAAATCTTCCTTGCAATGCATGCATTTAAGCCTAAAATATTACTTTCATTATTATATCTACAATCTAAGATGCATGTGCCTATAACGTCAATTTTTTCCTTTGTATATGTAGTTATAATATCGTTTGTTTTACTTACTTTTTCTAAGCCTACACCTAAATTTACATAATCTTTGTAAGTTATTATGTTACGCTGAGCACCTGTATCGACTTTCATTTTTAACATTTTGGTGTACATATTTAATTTTACATGCCATTCTCTATTTATATTTGTGTTACTAATAGTTTTTACTGTATCTATAACATACTCACAATCACCACTTTCTTCATGTACCTCACCGACCACGTTCGTTCTTCTTTGCTTCTTTATTTCCTTCTTTTTCTTTCCCCTACACATCCTTGCAAAGTGATTTGGTCCTCCGCAGTTTGAACATTTTTTCCATGTGTTGTACCACATCTTCCGCACTTGTTTCTTTCTTCTTTCTTATTTCCACTTTCAACTTTTTTCTTTAAGTAATGTACGTTGACCTCATCTTCTTTGTTCAATTCTTTAGCTTGCTTTGATCCTATGTTTCTTACTCGACAAACATCTAGAGCTTTTTCCAATGTTAGATTTTGTGTTTTTAGTAATATTTCCTTCGCATCTTTATCTCGGATACCACTAATAAAAATATCTTTCACCAATTCATCTCTCAGATCTTTAAATTTGCAATTATTGCTTAAATTCTTCAGTACAGTTACATATTGTTCATACGTTTCACTTTCTTTTTATTTACGATTAAAGAATATGTATCTTTCATACGTAATATTTATTTTTGGTATGAAATGTTCATCAAACTTCTCAATAATACCTGTCAATTGCCTTGTATCTTCTTCCCTCATGTTAAAAGAAGTATATATTTCATAAAATATTCGATTACCGCTGTCACCATGTTATATAGCCTGTTATTTTATTGTTGTAATAAAACACATGTACTGTTAAGCACTTTAATCAAATAACTGAATTACAATATTGGTTAATACATAACAGGCAAAACGACTCGTACATGAACTACTTGTCTCCACTCTCTGTGTTACCAAAATTCTACTACACAACAACCCTTAAATTGATAGTAAAAGAGTAACTCAAGACATTATATCCGTTTTCAGGCTAGGTCTTAAAACGTCAGTCTGCAACTGTCAAAATATTAACGAAATTTGCAATATAGCCAAGAGTAATTCTCTGAAGTGCACATAACCATATATAGGCGCAAAGGTGATTTAAGTGGCTATCAAAGTGATTAATAAAAAATATAGCAATCTATTTAAAATAAAACAGTTGAAGACGATTACGAAAATTTGAAACATCCTGTATACTTGTAAATAAATTTACAAAATACGGTATAGTATACTATATACGCACAGAAAATCTCATTTCTCCATCTTTGGTCGTTTTCACACTAAACTCATATTACACAAAAAAATGTAGAAAGGACCCTAATAACTAGAGTTGGCATTTTTTAAATTTCCCGGGTGATTTAACCTGGTAGTTCCGGCAATAAAAGACATATCCGCCAATTTCTTAATGTAATACAGCCGAATATGTCATTTCTTGCCGGAACTACCAACTTAAATCATTCGCGAATTTTAAAAAATGCCAACTCTACTAATAACACCGTACTTATACAGTTTTGCATTAGGGATAATGATCAATATAAAGTAAGACCTTTAGGCTTCATCATTGGCGGCCAGTATAGAGGAAATCCGAAACTACATAAAACGAACAAAGAACGACAAGGCACCGGGCCCGGATGGCATCACTAATTTGGCAATGAAGCATCTTCCGATGGGAGGTATAATTGTTTTTACAGCAATAATCAATGCCATTTTAACTACGGCACATTTCCCGAGACCTTGGAAGCATGTTAATGTGGTGGTTTTTCCTAAACCTGAGAAGGATATTGTATTTCCGCAAAATTATCGACCGATGAGCCTTCTCTCCAGCCTCTCTAAGATCACAGAGTCAGTAATACTTAGTCAGCTAAGGGATAACATTACAGACTTGGATGCCATACCATCGGAAGAGTTCAGCTTTGGAGCCGGACTATCCATGGAGTTTCAATTACTTAGATTTACCGACTACATCAAAGATGTGCTGGAGATAAGAGAGCATTTCTAGATATCCAAAAGGCCTTCGATTCAGTTTGGCATGAAGGTCTTGTATTTAACCTTATTCGCTTGGGAATAAACTGACTGGTCAAGTTGAATAGGAATTATCTGCGGAACAGAACCATCCCTGTAAAGACAGGCAGTGTCAAGTCTTCTTCAAGATAATATTCGCCGGAGTTCCCCAGGGTTCGGTACTGGCCCCTGAACTGTTTATCCTGTATACCTATAACATCTCCAGGGAACAAGCAGTACAACTGGCGATATACGCGGATGACACTGTTATCTACTCTTCTTCGAGATGAACGCATGCTTACCAGGTGTCTGCAGGGCGCACTCGACCGACTTCTGGAGTGGCTTGATCAATGGAAGCTGAAAGTTAATCACAACAAATGCATAGCGGGACGTTTTACTTACAAGTGTCATGAGGCCCCGAGCAATGTTGCTGTTGGGCGCTTTCTTCTCCCGTGATCCACCTCGGTGAAGTATCTTGGTCTCACCTTGGATAAGAGGTTAACTTGGAGCAGATATATTGCTAGCATTCGAGGGAAGTTTTATTCGGCCAAAAAGCATGCTGGTCCTGTTGTTGAAGACTAAAAGTGAGCTGGATATTCGAGCCAAATTGCTTATATATACATCTACCCTTAGGCCTAATCTAATCTATGTTGCAATTGCTTGGTCAACAGTGGCACCGGAAAAAATTTAAATGCTGGAAAGAGAAAAACACTGCGATATATAGTTCAGGCTCCATACTATGTCCGCAACGACCGCATACGAGAGGATCTGCAAATATCATCAATCGGGACGTTTCTGAGGGGTCTGTGGGAGAAGGCCTGGGAGGGGGCGTCGGCCTCCAATCATCTCCTGGTTCGGAACATCGTGGAGCCCCAGGACAAACCGCCGCCCCGCGTGTAAGTAGTGAGAATACAGGACAAGGTGCAGCCGATGGGTGACGATCGAGTATCTCCTTGAGGACGTCTAAGTCATGAGAATCACCTGGAAGACACATCAATACACATCCAAACCAGAAAGCACTTGGATGGCAAGGGGGTCAAGGGACAAAAGTCTAGCCCTAGGAATGAATGATGATGTCGATCATCATTGGCGTTTGAAGTCCTGGTATCTCGATAATTTTTTGTATTCCCTACACAAATCTTCAATTCTGTTCTAAAACATTCCACATTTCCAGCGATTTGAAAGTAGCGCATATTTGCCCAGTGTTTAAAAAGGTGACTCGTTGTCAATTAATAACCATTGGCCAATCTCGCTTGTCTGCAGTTTCTACAAGGCATTCGAGCACATATTATATATATATTTTTATTCAGCAGTTATAAGCTACAGTTCTCCTTACCAACACGGATTTGTACGATAACGTTCTACATTAACAAACCTAGCCTGCTTTACTCAAAAATGATCAATAACAAAAGACAGGTTGACGATAATGTCAACCTGATTTATACTTTCATAAAGTATTTAATCAAATTGACCATAATGTTCTTTTACAAAACTTAAGATCATTTGGAATTTCCGCACCACTGACACGTCTTCATGGTTCCTACTAATTCAATAGAGTAATTCAAGTAGTATGTCGAAACTATACTTCAGAACAACATTAACCATGTTTTCGTACGGTGTTATGAGAACAAACTTTCCCTTAACATTTCTAAATGCGCGTCCATGACTTATATCCCTGAAAATGCAAGTAATTGACTATGACTATCCTGTAACCGGCACCTTGATAGAACATTCTACATCAATTAGGGATCTGGGCGTCTTGTTTGACCCTGTTCTTTCTTTTTCTGGACACATTTCACAATTAGTACGAGACTCTCTCAAATTTTACGGTTTTATATTCCGCAATTGCCGTGACTTTCACAACATAGAATCATTAACAACACTATTTTATTCTTAATTCGTTCTCTTCTTGAATATGCAAGACTGAAATGGTTTCCTATTTATGGGATATATATTAACGATATCGAATCAATTCAAAGAAAATTCCTGAAATGTCTCCACTTTCGTTTTCAAGGAACTTATCCCCCGTGAAATTACCAATATAGCTTTTTGTTAGCTAGGATTGATTGTCTTTGGCTTTTAGGCGAACTTAACCTTCTTGTTCCTAGACCTAACAGTCGATTCACATTCACATTTTATTGCTGCACTTCCAGAACTAACACCTTGGAAAGGTCCCCGATACAACTTATGTCTTGTGATGCTCTCATATATTTCAATACAATCACATAATTCTTTCTTACTTTCCCTGTTGATTTAACTTCAAGTTTTCCCTCAAACACTGCAATATTCTTTAACTTTGTGTTGTTTAAACTCTATTTTTTTTTGTTTTTCTTTCTTAATCTTAGCATAATACTTTTGAATATACATTTATGTTATGCTTTCATGTATTTAAGGATGTACCATATATTTTACACATATTTATTACTACATACTTATGTTGGAAATATACAATTATTATTACCATTATTTATTTGTATTGTCAAATAGCATTTGTTATTAAACTTAACCAAACATTTTGCATTTCAATCAAATTGTTTACATTGTTAACAATTGTCTACATGTCATCATTGTCAGCTGATACAAAAATTCAATTGTTTAATAATTGTTACATAAAAATGTAGTGGCGATTTTCGCAAAACTTATTCATTACTGCCTCACATTCCATATACCTAATTTCTAATACGAACTATATTTAACCGTAAGGTATTAATTTGCTCACACAAAATCGTAATGAATTATTAAAACTATATTTGTTCTCTATTCGTTTTAACACCAACAAAAGGTGATATTTTACTATCTATCATGTTTCATAGTTCAAAGCACTAACGATTATGTAACAGTTAAACACGAAACTGTGTTTATATCAGAAATAAAGAGTCCTTTTCCGCGCGTTCATACTGGAATCTCTCTTCGAAGTAAGACCGGAAGTCGCTATTATGTAAGTAACATCTTAAACTAATATCTCCGTACGCCGTTGCCAAGGTTACGCTTTCGAGATCGATGTTTCACCCCTGTCCTGAGAGGGATGCTGGGTACAGCTGAACAGGGAGTGTTGGATGGCCCGGGTAACCCAGGTGACTGCCGAATCAGTCCCGCCGAGCGGGACTCGGCAACCCACGTTTCGACGCTACAAAGAGCCGAACAATTCTCAATACTTCTCTCTCTTGTTTTTTTCGGCCGGAGCTTTTTTTTGTTCTCCTTTTACCCCGACAAAGCCCCGGTTTCCATGCTCCCTTTTATATATTTCTAAGCCACCTATTTAAAAGCGTTTTTTAGGAGGAGGCTTTACGTTATTTTTACATGGATCTTGAGGTGAAAGGTAGAAATGATAAAATATTTGTCAGGGCTCTTCATTAGAAAGGCGCCGGTAAAAAGAAACTCCTTGACATGTCGTTTAATTGGATGAAGATATTTTTAAAACGCTAACAAGATTAATAGTCTTCAACGTTGTAAGCGAAGAAAACCTTTTCAAGTATTATAAATGGAAAATTTTTATATTCATAAGAGACTTCTTTTCTGTATGTTCTCTTCCAATTCATCTCCTATTTTTGCCTGTATTTTTAAAAATCATATTTCTGTTACGTATTTTTTCAAAATTCTTCGATAATGTTTTGGATCATTCTGAGGGGCGTTTATTATCAAAAAAGACAAAGATGATAGCTTAGCTATCGCAACGTGTGTTCGGTGTTAGTGAAGTGTGTGGTAAGGGTGCTAGTGAAGAATTTTGTATGTACATAGAAAGTTTGATAACACATGTGTACATCTACAATTTCGTCCAAATTACACTAGGAGAACATGTTAAAACCCGGGCTATGATAATCAACGTAATAAGATACGTATAAAGCGTCTCATTTAGGAAACCACAGGAGATACAAAAAAAATGAAAGGGCGCATTGAGCTGTTTATTGGGAAAATAATAACAGGTGTACTAGATACCTTTTTACTGCTATCAGTGTCGAAACTATAGAGTTATATTCAAACTTTGAACTATAATGGGACTAAAGTATTGTGTAGAGTTTGGAAAATACCTTTAAAGTGCTGGAACAAAGGCGACTGTAAAAGATAAATAAATATTAAATTGGAAATTATTTTAATTATGTCTGTGTTACTTCCGTAGATGCTGAACGGTCTATCTCGAAATATAAGAACATTTTTTCATCACAGCGAACAACCTTTACCGAGTCAAATGCGGAAACATACCTGATGGTGCAAATTTTTTACTAATCTTATCCACGCTGTTGAGAAATTACGTTTATTCATTATATTATATTATTTATTGAAGTGAATCTTCTTATGTGGTCCATTAAAATTAACACAACCTTTATTTCAAAAAGCAATAATTTTATACATATATTCCTTATCTTTAACCTGGGCAAACATGCGGTAACAGCCAGAGGCGTGGCGAGCGCATAAAAGTTTACACATAAAATAGAAGGTAAGAAATAAATTATAAAACGTCCTGAAAGACTTACCGTTGTAAAAGCCTTCCGTGAAATCACAAACTAGGTAGCATCTGTTAAATATTTAAACCATTAGATATGTTTCCACAGCTATTTCAGTCAAGTGAGTACGACGTGCGGAATAAATGTTTTTTAATGCCGAAAACCACCGTTCGCCATCTAGCGATGTTATATTTGCATATTTAAAGTAATCTTTGAAACAACTTAATGCATCTTCACACGCACCTTCACAAATTTGTCTTAATATAAGAAAATCGGAGTCTTTCTCTAAAACACTTTCAAATTTTCGTATTACACACCAATTTGTTTCGCCTTCTACAGCACATAACTGTGCGTGAACATCATTCACAATTTGAACAGAATCCGCTAGCGACATCGAAACATTTTGTAATTTTTCTATTCCCTCCGCTAGTCCGAAGTAATTGTTGTGAATAGTTTGTAAATCTCTTTTAACCTATCTTGAAATATTTCCTGGCTTTTCTTGATTGCTGCAGCTTCTGTTGGATTGAATTTTAAAAGTACCTTCTTTACTTGGTCAAAATATTTGTTGTAGTAAAACGCAGCCTGCAACCATGTTCCCCAACGTGTAACAATCGACTGTGGTGGTTCGGGTAAATCAGGACACAGTTTGTGAAATAGTCGGGTACGTTTCGGGAACTTTAGAAACACTGCCTTTGTACTAGCAATCAATGCATTTACTAGTGGAAAACATGTAGGAATCGTTTGTGCCGCAAGATTTAGAGTATGGATTTTACACGTTACATGTAAGAAGTTACCATTGTGTTCTTTAAGAGATCGACCCAAAGAACGCATGTTTGCGGCACCATCACTCATAAACATTAAAAATTGCTTAATTGAAACTTCAAATTTGTTCAATGAGTTCAGTACCACCTTTAAAATCTCATCGGCAGTACAATTTATAACTCTTTTGGAAGCAAGTAAGAAGGAGGATGACGGTCGATGTGGTTCCTTTGTACGTACCATTACATTAACCACAGAATGTTTTTGACTATCTGTTGTTTCGTCCACACACAACCACAGTTTTTTATCTTTCAATTCCGTTTTTGTTCTTTTTTCTATATGTTCACGAGCAAATGGCACTACATTTCGTATCGATTTCCGACTAGGTAATTTACAGTCCGCATATTTATTCCAGAAGGAGACAAATGCTTCTTTGTCTAGTAAACGAAACGATAGATTACATAAAATAAGAATAACACATAAATCAAATGTAAATTTTTCTGGGTCTCGTATCCCACTTTTTGCAGAAGAATGCTGTTTGCTTTCGATGTGACGTTGTCAATGGCCTCTGGACCCACACATTAAAAGGATTTTACAAACTAAACATTGAATTTGAGCGCCATCAAAAGTTAAGTCCGGCATGTCCACTATAAAGTTTTTAACTGTGTCTGCCATTGGTCGTTTTCGCGACGAACCTAATTGCGACATTTTTAAAGCGAACATAAGCGTACAATTACAAAATAAGTTACGACAGCCTACATATACACAGAACTACTCGCATACAATATCAATTTAGTACTAACGCTGTGAACGCGTGAAATAAATAATCGCCGACTCCGCACCACATATCTACTACACTGATTATTACCACTGTTTTCCCAGACTACTTATCTTTGAAAACAAAAGTGTTTCTTACTACATACCTATAGTTACTCATACATTTACGGTATTAAATACAACAGGTTTTTGAAGAAACTACTTTGTTTACTTTTTACGGTTATTACATTACGTATACAACAAATGCCATTTTGAAACAAAAAAGAACTAATAATGGCAATAAAAGCACTTCAACGTGTGCATATATTCCTTTTATTTACCAAACATTTTTATTGCGTCAGCTTTTATTTTTTACACTAGGGTATTGATTTCAAATACCACTTCTGTCGATTGTGTCACACATACACTATTTATAATCCGCGGCCCATGCGACTGATCCGATTCTGTTGCGAAGACCGATTATGCCCGGCTCACTTATTAATGTAATTAATCATACCACAGTGTATAAGTACAAATGTAAAGCTGGAGTAGATACTTGAGATAATTTCACCAAATTCACAGCACAAATAAACTGACCTATAGCGAGTTTGAAAAACGTATTTCTAAAATGAAACAGCTTCCGGTATTATAAGAAATTGACCTACTAATTGCAGGAAGTGTAAAGATGTTTTCATAATTTGAGACAAAACTGCTTGAGATAATTTCACCAAATTGTACACGTAAATATAGTCTTATCTTGTAAAGTTAAGAAATTTACTTTTATTGTGCTCCGATTTCCGGATTTACCGGAAGTTGATGAAACTTCCTGTTTTTTAAGATCATGGTACGAATTTATTTATGTTTTTGGATACCGCTTGAGATTCTGAATAAATTTCTGTATATATTCCCTATAGCTGAAGTTAATTTTCGAAATTTTAAGGCTTCCTTGAAATGTTAAGCACACTTTCAGAATCTGTAGATACTTGAGATAATTTCACCAAATTCACAGCATAGATAAACTGACCCATAATAAGTATGAAAAACGTATTTCTAAAATACAGCAGCATGCGGTATTATAAGAAATTGACCTACTTACGCTTTTGTTTTCAAGAAAACGAATATATGTATTTACATTGATTGCTTTTTAAAATTAGGAATATGTTAATTTAAATGGGCCACATAGGACGATTCACATCAATAAATAATATAATATAATAAATAAACGTAACTTCCTTGGTAAAACATTTGCACCATCAGGTATGTTTCTGCATTTATCTTACAAGGGAAGGTCCCCAACCCAAAAATTTGAAAAAAATTGAAACTTTTGCGGTTAGGTAGTCCACTATGGCAGGTGTACAGCGACACTTTCGTTTCCTGCAAAGGCGCCCATTTTAGGGATGAAACACCCCTCCAAAGTTTCGTCGATTTTTAGTTTTCTTGCAATAACTCAGCAATGTGACGAGTAAAAAATTAAAGTTACATATCGAAATATTCCTCGTTTCATTGCATATCAAAATATCGGTAATTTGACCCCCTTCATTAATAAAAAAATATAGGTACCCCCTCCCCCCCTTAGGAAACACACTGATTTCAGATGAAATCAGATCTAGGTTAAATAGCTTCCTAAACCTTATAAAACCCACCCAATTTTTTTTTCAAATAATTTATCTTAGGAGAGACTGTGGGCATTAAAACAAAAATTGATTTAATTATAGGCGAATATATTTAAATTGACTGAAAGTGAATACATGTTTAGTTGTTGTTTACGAATTACTATATCGACTTTAAAAATGTAGTACATGTAGTAACATTAATGCACTATTACAAATAATTCAAGAGTACATATACAAAGGTTAGTATAATGCAGAATTACCTAAATGTAATGAAATTATTATATACTTATGCGTGTAATACAGTTATGAACTATGATAATGGTATTCATCAAAAAAATGTTTAGAGCAAAAGGCTTCATTACACCATGAACAGCGTATTCGTGCTCTTTCTCCACAAACTGAACATCTGACACTGTACTGATCCTGGAAAGTGGCAAACGCAAAAGTTACAGGGTGCTCAAAATGTTCAGGTTTCGTATCTACATATCCACTTTTATGCCGTGAATATGCAAATAAACTCGTATATTTTGGAGAGGACAGTTGGTTATGAACTAATGACTGTAATTTAATGATGTTGTTTCGTGCATGTAGGTCAACGTTATAGTTATCCAACATAATTTGGTCGGAAAATTTTCTGACGTATCCTTTCCAGGCACGAAAGCCGTACATATCAAGTGGTTGTATTATTCCTGTTGTTTTTTTTAGGTATTGTAAGTACTTGGACATCTTTCTGTTGGTTACTGGATATATATTTTTTCAACGAGGAAGGGCAGTGACCCGTTCATGAATCTAATAGTAACACACTTTTGGGCCAGTATTTGGCAGATATATATCCGTAAACCAATTTGTTAATAATTCAGACGTAAGCTTACCGGATGCCGATGCCGCTACACGAACGTTTTTGGCTTGAAATAAAGTTTGTTGAACTCTAGGGCCAAACCTGCCTCCAGGTTCCTTGAAGGCAATACACAATAGGGGTAGAAGTTGCCCTGCTGCCGAAATTATAGGAAGAATTGTATAACTATGCGTTGTAGCTGATACAGATTGGACTACCGACTCTACATGTTTAGAACCTTGTGGAGCTAGAGTACGTGACGTGTGTAGCTCTAACTGAAATCCGCTTTCATCTGCATTGAACACGTTTTCTCTGCCATACGTTTCCATATATGGTTTTACCATATCAATGAAATCTGACGCAATTCTCTCAAGTTCTGCTTTGTCTGTACCATGTGATCGAGTAATAACTTTGTTTATTTTTCGTGATACTATTTTATATGTTCTTTTGAAATGTTTTATCCATTTCATTGATACCTTGAAATCTTCCAGGCCAACACTTTCTTTAGCTTAAATTGCCCAGTTCCGTAAGTCCATATCATGAACTATAGCGCTCGAGTCCATAGCATCGCTAAATTTGTTAAATACATAGTCCGATATTTGTATTAGTTTTTCTCGTCTAGTACCACCTTGTTGTAATGAAGATTCCCATCTATACAATTGGGATAAAGACGTAACCTTTCTATATCTGGCTTTCACTGATTCAAATTTTAAACGTTTGCTCTTACCACTTTTCCAGAAGTTAACAGCGTCCTGTTTATACTGCAAATCGATAACTCCTCCTTCGTCAGCAGTACATTCTCGATCTTCTTCTTCGACGTATTCTCTTTGCTCCTCAATTGTTGGAGGTGCCTCTTCACCTACATATTCAGTCGCGTATGGACGGTATATGTTTAGAAACTCCAAGGTGTAGCCTGTTTCCATTGAAAATGTTGTTTCTTCCACTGCTCTAGTATTAATTTCATGCAGTATGTTATGCAGCTCTATTTCTGCTCTATTTGGAGTGGTGTACTGTTGACTATCGTAATTGTAAGTTAACATTAATAAACGTACCACGTTAACGGGATTCACAGATACCATTTTGCTGAAGTTGATGTATTAATTCGTAAACAACAACTGAAGGAAATACCACCCGTAGTCAATATAAATATGTTTCCTTATCTCTAATATTAATATTGTTTGAAATAAGGTTTTATTTACATTAAAACTAAAAGCACTTGTAATCTGTAGCATTCCAGGTTTTTCTATTGTTATACGTACTTTATGTGCGATTAGTAGGATAATACACATCATCAACACCATTGCTTCAAGTAAATCCTAGAATTACAAAATTCTATCTAATTTCAATATAATTTCCTTGCAAATCCATATAAGTAGATAAAAATGTTATTAAATACGCATAAATCTCTGTGGTGATCCAGATAATATATTAGTAAGGGGTTGATTAGCAATATATCGATATGCAATGAAACAAGGAATATTTTGATATATAGTTTTGATGTCTCACGCTTCACATTACATAGTTACATCGAAAAAGCTTAAAATCGATGCAATTTCTGACGGATGCTTCATCCCTAAAATGGATCCCATTGCGGAAAAGAATATCATTCTACATCGGCTACAGTAGATTGCTTAACTACAGTTTTGGGCACTTTTTAAATATTTACAACATACTGATAATTTAATATGCCCACAGTCTCCCCTAAGATAAATTATTTGAAAAAAAAATTAGGTGGGTTTTATACGGTTTAGGAACCTATTTAACCTGGATGTAATTTCATCTGAAATCTGTGTGTTCCCTAAGGGGGAGGGGGTACCTATATTTTTTTTATTAATGAAGGGGGTCAAATTACCGACATTTTGATAGGCAATGAAACGAGGAATATTTCGATATGTAACTTTAATTTTTTACTCGTCGCATTGCTGAGTTATTGCAAGAAAACTAAAAATCGACGAAACTTTGGAGGGGTGTTTCACCCCTAAAATGGGCGCCTTTGCAGGAAACGAAAGTGTCGCTGTACACCTGCCATAGTGGACTACCTAACCGCGAAGTTTCAATTTTTTTCGAATTTTCGGGTTGGGGTCCTTCCCTTGTTAGTAAAGGATGTTCGCTGTGATGAAAAAATGTTCTTATATTTCGAAAAAGACCGTTCAACATCTACGGAAGTAACACATATGTAATTCAAATAATTTCGAATTTAATATTTATATGTCTTTTACAGTCGCCTTTGTTCCAGTACTTTAAAGGTATTTTGCAAACTCTACACAATACTTTAGTCCCAATCCGGAATTTCACTGATAAATTTAGTGACTTTGTTAGCCAACAGTCGTTTATTTGCCTTGCACGTTAGACATACTTACATATATTTATCTCCATAATTACGACTAACGCTGCAAAGGATTGATGAGAAACTGTTGCAATAAATTAATAATTTCATTCGCTGAGGTAACTCGTGCCGATTCATCTCCATACATACAGCGCGTCGTGAGCACGGCAACCTCACTTCGAATCTGGCGCGAAGCTCCCTATGCCCGGCCTATTAATAAGTACATGTATCTTATAGGTGTATAGGTAATACAATCCGAGTGTAAAGAGTGTCATATGTTTACCTTGGCGTCCATCCGGGTGGCTAGGAATTCAAAAGTATATGGCTAATGGTGAAAAACCGAGGCCAATAATAATAATAATAATAATAATAATAATGATAATAATAGGTAATACAGTTATGAAAATTATCTAGAAGCTGTTGCTACGTTATACATTGTCTTTTTTGCAAAGGAATTCTAAATATAGTGAAAATAAGTTGAAAACGACATTTTCAATAACAATAATATTAAAATCAAAAATAAAATCATTTTCATTCATTTTCATTAACTCTCAACAACAATCAATTATTAAACAACAAATATAAAAAAAAATATGGCATCTTGAATATCTCATTTTCAAACATAAACTTAAGATTAATACGTAGCAGCTGTTATGTTATGTTCTTCTTGTCATTTAATATTAACTTTATGTTTTTTTTTTCATAATAAAAGTAATCTAAAAAAATAATAATCAAATTACCGCGCGTCCACATTTGCACGTTCCGTTAATGATTATTTTTTACTCACCTTAAATGGATTAAATAGATATTGAGTCATGATAAGATTTATAACATAAATGTTTTAATGTAATTTTTTATTTTTCTCGATTTGAACCAATTGTAGTGCGGTAACCTTTCTAACAGACTCTAACTTTGTAATACCGGTTAACTAAATAGTAACAGTTTATAGCTTCTAAAATATATATGTGCATAGAACTCGATAACTATTCCTTGCCAAACCTTTGGGGGTTGGGTTGTCATCTATACCAAACACTTAATCCGAACAGCTGATTTAAGGTTACCATGAAGATGTTAAGATGAAGTGTAATTATGTAATTTTTGATATTTCTCGGTTTGAATTTATTATAATGCGGTATCAAACTATAAGTTTATAACACCGACTGGTTTATAAGTAACAATAAAGTAGCATATTGGCTTTCTCTGCATTCGTAAGAGTCATTCTTTTAATATTTAATCTATTAAAAGTAACAATAAGGAATCACTAGTCGCCAAGCTATTTCAAAAAATACACAAACTCTCATTTAAATACCTTTGTTTTTTCATACTTACTGTACCATAAGTTACATTTCCAAAACCAACTTACGTAATTTATGTTTTTGATATCACGTTTTTTGTTGCCTAAAATACAGAATGTACAATTAAAAAAAAATAGCTTTCATAATTCATCCTTGATTCTTCAAGTTACAGCACTCTATCTTACCTGATTGGAAAAAGCTCAGAATATCATGTAAGATTTGCTTTTGAACTTTTAAGTACGAGGGCGTATTGAAAACTAATGCCTCCATAGCTATAACTTTATTAGTAATAGATATATTGTTTACATATAAGTGTGAAATGATAGTATAAACTGTCCTCTACCCACTGATATAATCACTTTTCCACATAATTGCCACTGACAGCAATACATTTACGCCAACGTACTACGAGTTGCGCAAATCCGTCACGGAAAAAGGCTGAAGTCTTCACACGACACCATTTCCACACCTCCGTTATCACCTCTGCATCCGAAGAGAAACGCTTGCCCTTGAGATGTTCCTTAAGCTTCGGAAAGAGGGAAAAGTCACAAGGCGCAAAATCTGGGCTATAAGGTGGATGAGGTAAAACTTCATGAAACCCAAGCTTCTCCAGTGCTATACACGTTCTCTGACCTGTGTGAGGCCGAGCGTTGTCATGATGCAGAATTGGCATTTTGTCTGGACGAACCCTACGCACAGTGGCGCAGCTACACCCACGCAATGCGTAGAGGCCCTAGACGCAAAGGGCCTTCCGATCTTCTTCGATGTTTTTACTCCTGTTATGATAAATAAATCTTTGAAAGATCTTGCGTGGGGGCCCAAATTTGGTAGTTACGCCACTGCCTACGCAGCCGTCGCTTCAGATTTGTTAGGGTGTTAACATATCCTTCGGAGTTGACAGTACAGCCACGTTCTAAAAATTCAATATGAACGATGCAATCGCAATCCCAGAAAACGGTAATCATGACTTTCCCGGCAGATGGAACTGCTTTGAATTTTTTCGGTTGTGGCGAACCCTCATGTCTGTACTCCATGGACTGACGTTTCACGGTACACAGGACTCAACCTTCGATGGATGTTAATGGGCGCTACACCTTCCCCAGTAAGAAATTCGATGACAGCTCGTTGCTTTAACCGCACGTCCATGCCGGTCGTCATTTTTGGAACTGTCGTGCGCAAACGCGATGCTAGTGAGAATCTTCACTAGGGAGACTTATGTACCAAGAGTTAGGGTAAATGGCAAACCACTTTTGACACTGTCTGGCCCATCATTATAAATATTATGGCCATGGAGGCATTAGTTATCAATATGCCCTCGTATGTACTTTAGTCCTAGCGGAAGAAGAGGTGAACAAAAGTCGACCACTGATCTTTTTACAAATCCTACCTCATAAAAAAGATCAGTAAAAGTTTATTGCATCTGTAAATTTAATTAATTTTGGCTAAATGCAATAGTGCCTTACACAGGTCTTTTCAGTGGACTGCTTTCAAATGGTACGATCAAAGAAGTACGCCCTTGTTTGATCGTAGAATTTGTCTATAATGGAATATGGACAAAACGATCAAGAAGCTATCGGTTCTTAATTTAAACAATTGCAAAACTATATATAAATACAAGAAATTGACAAATTATTGTTCCATATACCACCTTAAAAACCTGATATCGGTCAAAATAATAATCTGTGTTATCTTAATAAGGTTGTATAAATTTTGATAATTTTCGGTGCGTCATTCATCCTCTATTCCAAAATTCTTGGAGCTAGAATATTATGGCTAGTTCTTGGATAGGTTACCTCTGAAATAGCGCAATACGCAAAAACGGGACGCCTTTAACGTCAGGCCGAATATTCTAGACATTCAATTAACGACGGTTAATGAAACAACAAGGAGGAATATAAAGGCTCGGCGAACTGTTACGAAGGGCCTACGGCGAACCGGAGAACCTTAAGACCACAAATACCCCCATTATAACAAGTGTAAAGAGAGCCCTAAGGCTTTGAGAGCTATGGATTTGTCAAAACGAGAAGCGGTCAAAAATAATAAAGTAATAATAATGAAGTCTATTACTCGGACACTATGATATTATAAATCATGTTAAGCTAAATTCAATAATACAACAAAGATATAACATCTTTTAAAACAATATTTAAAACTTGATATTTGTTTGATATTGTATGTACCCATGTAAGGAGGACAGTTAAAATTGGTATTAATTATATATGAAACATCTCTTCCATGGGAAAAATTTTTACCAGAAACCTTTCCCAAACGCCTCAAACATTTCTATTGCAGCTGGATATAGCAAATTGTAAAAATTCTTATATATCTTCCGTAAAAATAAAATAAATCTTTTTAATTTATTGAGATGTTTCAAAATAGTGATAAAATGTAATTTTTAATTGTTTTGTTAACCGTTTATTATCAAGAATCTTTATACAAATTTAGATAAAATTAGTTCCCTTGTATCTAAAAGCGTCCATATTAATATAACGTTGCTTCCATCTTTAGAAATGTTTTAACTTGCTTTTAGGGTAATCTTAAAGCTATTTTCTTTTAGACGTTGCTTATGTAAAAAGACCTTTTCAGTCTGTCTGTTCGTTTACATATATCCGCCGGTATACCAATCCAACGGCTTCCATATTTTAATATGTTGACTTTTCACTGATTTCCACGATGATAATAATCGCATCTTGTTAAAATTCTAATGGGTGCCGAACCATCCCACTAAAGACAAGAAAGACCGCTATGTTAACCTGCTGCTGGTCGAGGTGCCACTATATGTGTGGATAAAAGATCTAAGTCGTATCTACCTACGGTCGATCAAATCGAGTACTAACATGGAAAGACCTCGTTACGTTCTTATTGCGTTTCAGAAAAGCAGAAAAGATAATTGCAAAACAGATGCCGATTCGATCATTCTAAAGCTAGAAATGTCAAACTATATTTAAATTCAGAAAATTATCCTTATTATGACATGAATGTGGATATGAAAGACGAACGCTATGCTGTAGCGTAACCACATGTATGCATGCTTCCGACCTAGCTATTATGGACGTCCGAGCCGCTAATGGACTGAGCAGAATTTGGCGAGTGCTCTGCGTATGTAATCGATTGTTCAAAGCAAAACGAGCTGGTAAAGTCTAGTACTGTAGATATAAAACTGGTATCTAAAGAGGCATTTAGTAGAGATACTGTGGTATACCATCTCATTTTGCATGAATGTGCCTTCGAGTACGAACCTGTCAACAGTACGGCCAACAAAATCATTTAATGTCAGTAACATTCTTGAAAACAAAAATTGCCAGTTCATATAAGTAGAGAGACGGCAAGGTTAATATCTGCAGTTTCTTAAAAAGCTCTCTACAGGGAGTGCTCGCCCTGACACCAGTCATGCACCTTATTATTCTCTTCTGCTTGATAAAAACCTGCTGTATTTTAAAGGAAGCCTCCCACAAAATCAAACCATGCTTCAACCGACAGTATACATAGCTGTAATACAATGTGTATATAGTTTTTAATGCAGAAATATCAACATTATCTCGCAAGTTAAATGATTAACCCACGTTAGTGTAGAGTCAATAGTGATGCCCAAAAATCTACATGAGTCCACATTACGGATAGACCAACCATCAATCCTAATATTTAAACTGACTAAGGTTTTATTGTTAAATAATATAGCGACAGTTTTGTCTAAGCGTGTTAGAATTACACCAATCATTCATATTATTACAAATACTCGTAGCGTCTGAAGTTAGGTTTGATAAATTATTGTCTGTAACAATGCAGGAGGTATCGTCTGCGCATTGATATGCTAAAGAGACATTTAAATATAGCGGTAAATCCATAATATAAACAAGAAATAAAGTGGGACCCAAGATTGAACCCTGGGGAGCACCCTTGCAGATGGTGCTCTCAAGCGACAAAAATCCAGACCAAATGTGATTTCTTTCACCCTTAATACACAGTACTTGCTTTCTGTTATTTAAATACGATTTAAAAAAATGTAAAGCATTACCTCTTACTCCGATTGACTCAAGTTTGTGTAAAAGCAGTACATGGTTTACCGTGTCAAAGGCCTTGGATAGGTCGTAAAAAATTCCAGCCGCTGCTTTCCTCTCAGACATCGCATCAAATCTTTAATAAAACAGTAGACTGCCATTTCTGTACTTTTCCCAGGAACAAATCCAAATTGATTTTTTGGTAATATTGAGAATCTAAGCAAACAAGACACAAGACGCTTATTAATAAGTTTCTCTATGATTTTAGAAAACGCTAGCAGCAGCGAAACGGGCCTATAATTGTCAATATCACGTGTATCGCCTTTCTTATGTATTGGTATAACCTTTGAAGTCTTTAGCAAGTTCAGGAAGATACCAAAGTTCAAACAATTGTTAATGATAGTTACTAAAGGTTTTAAAATATGGCGGGAGCAACTCTTTATTATTGAAAAAAGACACCGTCTATACCAGGTGAGTTGCTAGCTGGAGTACTTTTAATCGTTTGAGACACTTCTACTTCATCTGTTGGAAAAAGATAAAAAGAATTATGATTAACAATGGCCTTTGTAGCTGTGGCATTTATTAATATTCCGTTTGTATTGTTAAAATGCTCTGAAAAAGTTTCACTTATTTTTTGACTTAGTAATTTCAACATTATCCTTAACTATGCTAAATTTCTTGCTTCCACGGGGTATCGTGTTTTTGTTTTCATTTATAATATTCCAAGTTGTTTTGGTTATATTCTTAGAAGAAGCTATTCTATTGTTATAGTAATGTTTTATTCTTGAATTAACTAGTAGCTTATGATTAGAGCCCGGTAACTGGAGAGCAATCGCAGCGGCGGTGTGACTGTGTTTAGGTGGGCGGGGAGGGCTGGTCGATTATGATAAGACACGACAAATCATCATCACCCAGTTCAGTTTAGCATTGGATAGCAGATAGGGCGTATTGATTTTATTGATATAAACGTAGTTATTATTTAGTGTAGTGCGTTTTGATTTTATTGATACAGACGTAGTTATTAATTGTAGTTTTTAGTGAACATGTCGAAAGCTAAAAAACGACCCTTTCAAGAGATAGTAAATAAGTTTATTTCTGACTTTACCGATTTGTTTTACAACGGGAGTAAAATAGTTTATAAAGTGTGCAAAATACATTTGATGTCAAATAAGAAGTGGAACTGTACAAGACACGTAAATTCCGCACAGCATAGAAAATGAAAATTGGGCATGCCACCGAGAAGTGCATTTTTTTATGTAATTCTTATGTTGATAAACTGTAATTTGCCACTAGGCTTACTCGATAAACAACCGTTTAAGGATTTTTGGGACTAATACAATCCCGAGTTGCGGTTGCCAACGGAGAAAACGGCACGTAAGCATGTTGGATTTGTACGCGATGACGTGGAAAAGAAAATGAAACGCATATTGAAAAAACAGTTTCTTTGGTCATGTGTTGACGAGACAACAGACTGTAAAAAAAATTCAATTGTAAATATTATGGTACCCATACTAGACCCTAGTAAACCTACATTACCACTGTTACTAGCTAACCGAAGACTATAAGTACTTAGTACGTTGGAAAAATTTCAAATTTCAAAAGATAAAGTGTTGATGTTTATGAGCGATGGCGCAGCAATAATGCGTTTAGTAGGCCGTTCTCTTCTTAAACATGGTTGCAAGTGTTTGCATGTTACGTGTAAAGTGCATGCTTTACATCTTGTGGCAGAAACCATTCGACAATGCTCTCCCGTGGTAGATGCATTAATAGCAAGCACAAAAAAAGTAGTTTTGAAATCTCCCAAACGCTTACGATCATTTCACACAGAGTGTCCTGGTATTCGTCAACCACCGGAGCAAATTCTTACACGTTGGGGAACATGGTTGCAGGCAGCTTTTTATTATGCTGAACATTTCAAAGTAGTAAAAGCTGTTGTTGCACAATTCAATCCTGCCGAAGCTGCAGCTATTAAGGAGAGCTAGCCGAAATTTCAAGATATTTCCGTTGAAACAGATTTAAAAAATATTCGTGGCTACTATAAAGGATTAGCTGACGCAATAGACCAATTACAAAATAGATCGTTTTCATTATTGGAGTCTCTGCAAATTATGGACGGAGTACATACACATCTACTGACTATACATGACGCAAAATATAATTGCGTTTTAGAAAAGTTCGAGAGTGTGCTACAGAAAGATCCCGATTTTAGCACACTAAAACAAATTTGTAATGGTGCATCGAATAATCCACTGACTAAGTACAAAGGGTATTTTAATCATGCATGCATAACATAGGTAGATGTTGAACGCTCTTTTTCAAGATATAAACTCATTTTCTCACCACGGCGAACATCGCTCACCGAGACAATTGTGGAAATACATCTAATGGTGTCAACTTTTTGCCACTCTTATCCATATGATGTTAATACTGATAATGGTGCTTCTGGTTTTACTGTTCCGTAGCCAAGGCTGCTTAAAAGGGTGAGTGTTTCACTACTTTTCACATATTATAATTATGTATTAGTTCTATTATTTTTTTTTCTATTTTCTTACTATTGTTTTTGTATACTAGGCAGGTACGGCTATGGCACGGCTCCCTATTACCGGGCTCTAGTTATGACTATGTTTTTCACGTTTATGTAATTCTAGCAAATTGCTATTCGAGGTATTTTTTTGCGGATCATACAAGGTACGTAATCTTTTGCTGCTTTCTATGATATTCTGATTAAGCCAAGGTTTGGTTTTCTTAGATTCGTTACGTATTATCATAGGGAAAGCCAAATCAAAGTAATACAAAAAAGTATTCAAAAAAGTATCGTATTGATGATTTACATTGTCTATTGCAAAGATTTCCTCCCATGTTTCAGAAGCAATCAGAGTCTCAAAATATGCAACATTTTGTTTATTGAAATGGCGCTTTAGAAACTTAGTACACTTAGTCTCATTCACCAACCCTTTAAGCTTTACCAGCTGGTAATAATGGCCCATAATATGACTCATCACATCGACACTCGTACCTTTCACCAACGCTACAAAAAATATTGTGAATGCATGTGGGCGACTGACCAGCCACTCGAGTAGAGTCACGAATCAACCGCTCACAGCCAAATGAAAGAAAAATGTCCAAGAGCTCGTCCGAATATTCAAAATCTACGTTAAAATTTACATTAAAATCGCCACAAACAATTAAGCAATTGCATTTGATATAACTAAATTGTAATAGGTCGATCAAATTGTTTTTAAAAGTGTAAAAATTTCACGAAGGGGCACGATAGATGCATACAAAGATGAAAGACCTATTTCCGAATTTACATTTGATACAACAAAATTCAAAATCAAGTTCAATAGGTGAAATATCTACAGAAATAATATAAGTAGTCATTTCTAATTTCGTAAAAATCAAAACTCCACCTCCCCGGTGCCTCTCCCTACAGTACCAATTCACCGGCTTGTCTCCCGGTAAGCTGGTCATCTCAATTTCACAATCGTCCCGTAGCCATTGTTGATGTTATTAGATTATTTAATGGGCTTGACAAAATTGCGTAAACGCAAATTCATTTGTGCACTTTGTTCACGTTATAAACGGTGTATTCGTTCACGTACACGTGTAGGCCACTACTTCGCTCTCGTATTTCCGAAAACACCTTGCTCGTATTATAAATGGTATATTCGTTCACGTACACCTGTAAGACACGACTTCGCTCTCGCATTTCCGAAAAATGCCGATTATGCTGGCTGATCATAGTACGCTCGCTCTTACGGTATATGATAGTAAGAAATAAATACGTGTAAATATAAGCTTCTTTTATTTAATGCTCATTTAATAGATACAATGAATTGTTCATGGTATATGTACCCCTTATTTGACCGTAGTAGACGTAGCTACAATCGCCGTAACAATATTCTACATCTTCATCCATGTCAAATAGTGGACTTGAATGCGGTGGTTCCCAAACGATGTGGGTCTTATAGATAAAATTCTTCGAATGGATGTATCACACATATACGTACTGCTAGATATTGTTATCGCCAAATTGTTACGTTAACATGTTAACATCGGAATTCCTTAGCAAGAATTCCGATGTTAATTGGGGCGCCACTGAATGTCCTGCTTAGCTTCGTCGCCTATTTCCTTTAAAAAACCATTCAGTTTTCGGAAAGGAAGGAAAGGAGTATACTAAAAAAAAATTCGAAACGTAGCAAATATTTGAATAAAATTTGTATATTGAATGAAAAAAAAATAGACAAAATGTAACAAAAAGACTAATATCTCAGGGTCAAAACGATTACTATAAATATTAACAAAGTTAAAGAAATTAATAAAAGCGTCAAAGAAAACATTTAAAAATTAATACTAAACTAAACAAGGTTAATAATTAAATTTACAAGTTTCTAGAACGGGCAGTAGTAATGGCGTTAAGCGCAAAAGAATTACTATTAAATGCACCAAATAGTTTAATCAAAATAAAATGTGAATTGTGATTCGCAACGTTACATAAAATATCTCAAATTAACTTACATAAGACTGGGTTCGGAGAGACACGCAGAGGGAAGGAGGTTTGTTCGCAAGATACGGTGGTACAGGTGTTCTAGCGGCGGTGAAGTTGAAAAAACTGGCGCCGGGATCGCAGATCGAGGAAACGGTGGTTGACAACCAGCGGGCAGACACAATCCAGGTGCAGAAACCAAAGCTTAAGATCCGCAACTTGTGCGATGTTCCGTACGACTCAATTCGACAAATGTAAACGCAAAACAAAAGTCGTTGGGAAAACAGGACCTCGGACACCATATATCCCCCAGTAGGGTTATGTCAAAAGACAAATTGTGGTACCTCAGAGGAAACCAGGTTTCTAACACATTTGGCCACTTATGACCACACTAACTGCTGCTGCCCACTAACGTGTAACTTCGATCTCGTGACTAATTCTTAATCCAATTCTTGGCGTCAGAACTCCTCTATTTATGTATTTTACGAAAATCCAATGGGGGATCGCGAGATCTGATTCAACCAATGCGGAAGCAAAAATATGATGACGTATGCGAGACGTATTTGCGTGTCTATTGAACTGGATAATTGCGAATTACAACAATTAGCTACGGATGAAATCTAATTTAACTGATACCAAAATATAAAGCGGAAGTTATACTATTTGTTGACAAAATTTCATTTATGTTCTTTGATAAACAAAGAAGCTATGGGGCTTAAAGAATTGAAAGAAACGGGAATGATTGGTTCCTAAACAGTTAATTATTAAATATCTCATTGGTTTAAGAATATAACTCAAATTTATTGTTATCATAGACGAGTAGAGCCCAAAATAAAGATTATTAGCGGTGTAGAATTTTGAAAGGATTAATATTAATGGTTTTATTAAATAATAAAGATCACAACATCGGACAAATTAGGGGAATGAATTTAACTAAAACATTTACACCCAAATACTACGCCTTGTAGACGCGGTGATGTCATCCTTTGCAGGTGTTCAGTTTCGTTATATATTGGAATAGAGAAATCGGCGCGAAATGAAATGTTTGAAGTATTAGAATTTTAAATATAAATTTAAGAAATTTATAAATTAAGGTGTAACAATATGTCGCTGCAGCCAGATCAATTCATATTGAACATTCGTAATCTTCCCTCCGCAAAAGTGTAGGTTGCAAGACCGCAACGCATTACCTAGGTCCTCAGTGGAAAAGTATGCTCGATTTTGATAGACAAATGCAGGTAAAAATTCACAATCCTCTTGCCTTAGCTTTGACGAACACATTTTTCTTTTATATACTGCGGAATATCAAGTTGACCAAATACACGCTCGTAGATATTTTTGCCTTCGATAGATGGCATTTTAAATTCAATGAAAAGTGCTGTAGTAAAACATTCCAAATTTAAAGTAATAACAGTCAATATAAAAAAGCAGAAATATAAATTGATATAGACTTAAAATATTTACATATGAAGAAAACGTGAAATAAATACTAGCTCTAACTTGCTGAACATGAAAACTAAATAAATTACAAAAACTAAAAGAAAATACTTACGAGTGATATAATGTAAAGTACAAGTAAATACAGTTGAAGAAATTACTCTGAAACACACTCTTACTAGCACAGCAGTCAGAATTATGAATAAGAGCACTGAAAGCTGTCTCTTATAACACGAAAAATTGTCACTTTAAAACTAATTCCACGTTTGTTATTGCGCTTTCGTAATGAGTCAATTAAAATCTTACATTAAATTCATCTTTTAAATGCTTGGAATATTTCTAAGAAGTTAATAGGAAGTTAAAAAGTTTCCCAGAAATTGTTACTTTAAAACTAATTAGATGCTTGTTATTGCACTTTCATAATGAGACAATTAAAATCTCACATTAAATCCGTGTTTTTAAATATTTGGATTCTTTCTAAGAAGTTAATAGGGAGTTCCCAGAAAGTGTCACTTTAAAACTAATTATTTTTGCGTTTGCGCTTTCATAACGAGCCAATTAAAACTTCATTAAAATTTGTCTTTGCACCTTCACTTTCACCTCCAAGGGGCCTAGCGCGAGGAACCTTGACAGTGTTCCTGTATCCGCGTTGTTCAATTACTGACAAAGATTTGACACACGACCCACGAAAACTGCGGTTGGAACAAACCTATCCACACCTGGGTGGAAATTGCATGAGCTGACCATGGGATTGGTCCAATATGCGGCACGGTATTGTAACTACGCTTCGCCGATTCCTCCACTTGTGAAATGGGCAAGGCGTATGCTGACTTCAATTTGCGCCGGGTCTAAGGTGTCGTTATTTCGCTCGTGAACATGGCATACGACAATTTCGACATTGGAGGCGCACATAAGTCACGATTCCGTTAAACTCGTCGTGATGGTCAAGTATGTGCATACCGGCTCCTACGTGAACGCCATTCTGCAGCTACCGTAAAATTTGGTGGTAAGTCTGTGATGGTTTGAAGCGAAATTTAACCGCTCAACGATACGTTGATCTCATTCTGAAGGATTATGTTATACCAGTCACTTATGGTATAGGTCCAAATTTTGCTTTAATGCAAGATAACGCTGGGCCCCACATCGCATCCATCACCAAACCCTTCCTTCAGTACCACGGGATTCATACCTTGTATTGACCTTCACTAGGTCCCGATATGAACCCAATTGAACATCTTTGGTATTTCTTAAACAGACGTATTCGGATGCGGCTAGACCCACCTCAAATTTTTCAACAGCTAACAATTGTTCTATTCGAAGAAAAAGAGTATATACCATGCCTCGGAGGTGTCAAGCAATATATCATACTAATGGAAAACATACACAGTATTAGTGACCCACAATTCTCCAAAAGAACTTTACGTTATACAAGCAGGATACTTGTCATTCACTTGTTCTTTTGTGTGTCTTTGAATTGTTATTGTTATCTTATAACTAAAGCGTGACAAACGGTTGCACCGCAGAGGCGCCGTGAAAGGAGCTGTGTTTACTATGTACATACAAGGAATCGAGTGGACGTTCAGTTATTATCGGTTAATCGGTGTGCGTGTACTATTTATAATGTTCGAGAAACTAGTGGAACCGTCCGGGGCGTACCCCGCAAAAGTATTCACCTACCTTTTACTGACGTATCGATGAGCACTGCGGTAATGTACGACTACCATGGTACGCCACGTAGTATTGCAACATAAGCAATGCTTCCATTGTCGATTCGGTCAGGCCCTGACGACGGTCTGAAAACGTTCTCGTATACTTTGCAAATGATCGTTCAGCATCTAATGAAATAAGATTTGCGAAATTCAAATACCCCTGTATCTCTTCTGTGCAGTCTTGAATTCCAGATATAGATCGAACCTTTTATGAATCCAGATTTTTATTTAAAACTGCACGAAATGGCTGCTAAATTGTTAATGTTATTTAACGAGTCTTGTATAGATAAGTGAGTATTTTCTAACTGCGAAATAGTTTGTGTCACTACAGAATAGTTTATGGAAATGTCATCTATTTGTGTTTGAACGTCCGAATCGGAAAAAAGTTGCTGACTCTCGCGAACCGCTTGAGAATTAGAAGATTTCACAAACACTTTTTTGGTAGATGATATTAAATCATTCACCCTAGGATACTTGCTTCGAATTGTTTCTGCTACGAGATTACATGCGTGTATGAGGCATGTTATGTGAAGAAGAGTCGAAAAGCATTGTTGCGGCTCCGTCAGAAACTAACATGGTGATTTGGGCTCCTACGATACAAAATTCTCTTAACATATTTTTTATTATGTTTACAACGGTTTCGGCATCAGTTCTTTCTATCCTTTTACTGGCTAACAACAAGGAAGCTGCTGGACCATTACATTTTAAAGGTCGCGCCACAATACGAAGCACGCTGTGTTTCTGAGCATCAGTAGTTTCGTCCACAGTGAGCCAGATTTTTTGATTTTTCAACTCGTCTTTTATACAGTCTTTTACTGTACTTTGCAGATGTGGTAAATTGTACCGCAATTGTCTTTTTGTTGGTAGCTTCCATGATGGAACATATTTATCCCGAAAAAGGCGAAAGTTTTCATTATCTAGTAGGTGTTGTGGGATGTTGCACGTGCTCAACATGAAAATAAAGTCATACAAAAATTGCCAGTACGGAATATTGTTTCTTAAATTCAATACAAGACATTTTCTTTTAATATGACTTCCACATTCAAATGTCGTGCGACCTAGCAACCCTATACCACAAAATTTGCAACTAATGTGCGAACCTGTAAATTCCAAACCAGGGATACGCCAAATATACTTCTTCACATGCGATGCAAGAGGTACACCAGGCTTACGTCCCATGTTTTCGAAAACACAATAAGAATCCGATAAATAACCGAACGGCCGAACTCCTCAATTTCTACCGCATTACTGAACTCTGCATCCATATACGTACATATCCCCCCCCCGCACAGGCGTCTCTGCGGGTGCAACCGTTTGTCATGCTTTACTTATTAATGACATGAAAACTTTGTTTTGTTTTTTAAAATTTACTATTGTACTGTACTAATGTTCGCTCGCAAGTGGCGAGGTAGTACCGAAAGCATTAATAAGGGTCGTTTTCGTATAGGTTTACTGCGTACCTACTTATCATTTTGCATTTCAAGTCCTAGATAAATTTGTATGAGTTGTAAATACTTTCACAACAACGCTCTAAACATGCCAATATCTAAATATAGAATTCAATAATCCACAAAGAAAGATATTTTTAGATTAAAATGAAACAAAAACTGCTAGATTTTGTACAACTACCTATACTTCTACATTACCTGTTTACTAAGAACACCAACGAGATTTGCACGTGGAATAAAAGATTTCTTCTCACCTTTATTTTGAGTAACGATATTTGGTGGGCTCTGTGAACTATTTTGCACATTCTACTATATGTATAACAAGCTATTCATCTTTCCATTATGTCATGAGCACTACGAAAGGTTTCAGGAAATGTATATTGTACTCCCATTAGGTCTTCAGTCTCATTTGGCTAACGTATGAATTTATACCTGATGCGCAATGCGGGCCATTCTGGGATTGCAGAGCTGTCCCCGCGTAATTTGCAAATTACGTTTGCGTAAGGCTTATTGGTCGTTACGTAACTAAAACTATGTACATATACACGAATTTCGGTTGTTAATTAGTAAAACGCAAAGCGAACCGTTTTCGATTTACTACGAGCCGCGACCAAATTGAAAAGTTAGTTTTATGCTGGTAAAGTGTGTACTGGGAAAGCACCATAAGTAATACCAACATTCAGGGTATGTGTTAGGGGCGGAACAACAAAAAGCAATTTATTAACGCATTCAAATCTTTAGAGAAATCTGATACAGTAGTTCTTTGGCTGAAAATTCACTATGGAACTAAACTCCTGGACAAAATTAAAGCATCAACAAAACTTCTCGTTATTATTTATTTTGTCGAAGTCTCATGCTACATACGTTAAATTATAATTAAATGTCAATGAAGCAATAACAGAAAGAAGCAATAATCTCAAATGTAATGAAATCAGTATCAATGAAAACCTTTTTAAAAAAATATATGCGAAATTAAATCATAAAAATTTGACCCCAGTAGTGTATAGATCTTCCTCTAGCACTTATCACTGCTTCCATTCGTATGAGCATGCTATTGTTTATATTGTGAGTAGGTTCCTAGAGATATTTTCTTATTCAAGATGACTTGCTCAAGTTTCCTAAGATTCATAGGAGTAGGCCTATGAACGCCTAATTGATCGTTTTAGCGCACCCCATAGATGCTCCATGGGGTTCATATATTAGCTCCTTGATGGCCAGTCCATAGTTGGAATATTCACGAATTGAAGGTATCTGTCTAGCAATGTGGGGCCGAGTGTTATCTTGTATAAAAATTAAATTGTCCCCGTCAAATGGGGCAAATGGTATCACATGTTCTACTATGGTGTTTTAATGTAGAAATGTGCATTCGTGGATCTCCTCCCTATAGGAACTAAATCATCAAAACAAATTCCTCCCCAGAACATTATTGATCTACCAAAAAACAATGATCGTCGGAGAGATATTGCAAACAGCAAATCTCTCTCCAGGTCTCCGCCAGACTCGTTCACGTCCATCTAATGAACCATTCTTGTTTCGTCTGAAAATAGAGCTCGCTTCCACTCAATGGTCCAATTTAAGCGTTTCCTTGCAAAATGCAGTCTAGTAACCTATGTTATTTGATGGGCGGTGGTGCAATAGCTGGTGTTCTTTCATTTAATAGCCGTTCATTGAGCCTTTTCCTAACCCGTAGAACACCTGTTTCTTAAGTTTAAAATAAAATATTACTCATCTCTTCCATCTATAAACTTCTTACGGCTTTGTCCTGGGGTTCTACGGTATTTTCCATGTTTATTGAAACGTTTAATTGTTCGACTAATTGTTGATTGTGTAACTCAATAAATTAGCCAAAATCGCTGGCTGGGCCAATCGTTAACTAGAGTTACCACTTCCACTGCTTCATCTTCTCATAAGCTGCGTGGATGATTCATTTATTCTACTCTAAATATACTGGACAAAGCGTTTCATTCACATAGTGACATTTACTTTTAAAAAATCAGTAGCAAAACTGAATTTGTTGCCTTTTACAAATCATTTTAAATAGCGTAAATGTCTCATGGACGGGGTTGGTGTAAAAAGTGCCCAAGTCAATTTTTTTCAAATGTAGCTATTGATGCCATCTAATGTAAATGTTTTTAAAATCTCTTCGTTGGTGTAATCGGATTTGCTCTGTAAATTGCCTAAATTCTAGTTTTTCAGTGTGACCTACTTCCGGTGTACTTTAGTTTCGGTGAAAAAGGTACCCAAGTCCATAATTTGCGTTTGCATTGAACACTGCCTCCGATCCGATGGATCCCTAAAACCTTACGATCATATTGTTCAAGTTAAAAATTTCAAAAGTTGGAGCGAACCTTATATAAGTCAAGTATTCCTGATATTTCCAAAACTAGGTTTACCGGATTGTCTCAAAATTATTGAAACTTACATTATTTGCACTAGGGATGTTAAACTATACAAAGTAGAACAGCGGAGCAAAATTCCACATAATATGCAGCCCGCGCATTATCAATGATACACAAAGATAAGCGGAGCAAAGTAACAAAACATATTACACTTAACTAAGTTTATTTTATTGCAATAGGTATATTGCATTTCTAAAAGAACGTTAGCTACAAATGGAACTGTATAAAAAACAATGTAATATAGGTCTTCACCTATATTACCTACCTAACATGGATTCTAACACAAAAATGTACGAATAATATGTAGCAAAAAGGAAGTCCTAGTAAATTTGGACTTTCTTTGCGCTACTGTTTAACCACAATTATGACGTTTCGACAATTTAAGTGTCTTCATCAGAAGCTAAAACTATACAACACAAATCCACAATAATGAAATAATACAAACATATTGAAAAGCCAATTAAAAAAAATTACTGGAAAATCAAATCCGCATTGTCTAACCAATTGCATAGAGAATAGAATTATTTAAGAGAATTAGTTTTGGTTAAGTATTTGGGCAAAAATGCTTGTATATAAAATCATAATTGCCTTTCATGTTGAATATTATGCCACTGCTTTGCTCATAATCAATGAACACTGAGAGAGTTATTTTGACATGTATATATATAGAAATATCGCCCATGCTGAATGGAGTAAAGTGGCCAAGTCGACAACAACATATATACGAGGATGGTATGAGAAGTACCCGTGTTTAATAATAATAATAAAATTTATTTCAAAACATGCCATAATAAAGAAACACGAGAGAAAGAAGTCACTAACACATAGAACTAAAATTAAACATGTGAAAATTAAGAATTATCAAAATAATCATTTATACAACAGCAATTTATGCTGAACAAATAGCGCTTGACACTACTTTGAAAAATATTAAAATTGTTGACATCTTTTAAATTGTTGGGTAGCATATTAAATAGTTTACACCCCTGAAAAGTAAGTATTTTTGAAAACCAGCGGTTCTGTGATAAGGAGGAAGCAAATAATTTAAGTTACAAGTATAGTGCTCATGTGGAGTATTCGTAACAAATTGATCGCGATATTTAAAAACAAAGCAAATTACTTCAAAGATATATGCGTCATAAAAAGTCATAATACCCAGGGATCTGAAGGCACTTTTGCAAGAATCACTCGAACGGAGTCCTGTTATTATTCGTACGGCACGCTTTTCTAAAATAAAAACACGATCAGAGCTAAAGTTGAAACCCCGTGTTTGTTAGATTTTTAGCAAGTAGTCTATGAAGTCTTGCACTTTCAGATGTGGTTTCTATGTCTCCACAGAACTTCTTCCATAACTCTCTTTTAGCCCTTCTTGGGGCTTGGTTATGCACAGTGAGTGCGTTTCGATATTCCGACCACTCATTGGTTTTTCTCGCTCTGTTAAACTCCTCATTCCACCAGCTGACTGCTCTGGAAGAGTTTCGTCTCGACTGAGGACAGTTTACAGTATATGAAGTTATTATGGCCTCTTGCAGTTGTTCTGAGGCCCTCTCTATATCAAGTTCATCTTTAATATCTGGTTTGACCTGTTTGATGTTATTACTCAGCTCCTCTTTGTACCTTCTCCATTTGGTCCTTCGCGGATTCCTATACATCTCCACTGTTTTATCAGCCTCAGCGATTTCTAGGATGATGTATCTGTGATCTGAGTGAGGTAATTCCTCAGACACATACCACTTATTAACCTGAGTAGAGGGAGCTTAGAGTTATGTCAATTACCTGTTTCCTTCTCTGTGTTATAAAAGTTGGTTTACTACCCCTATTCAAAATCACTAGATTTCTAGAGACAATGAACTCCAATAGTGACTCACCTCTATTATTTGTGTCGGTACTCCTTCATGCAGTATGGTGCAAGTTTGCGCCCGCTCCGATGATGACCTGGAGGTGAAAACCCTCGCAGTATCTTTCCAGCCTTTTCACATCGTCTGATGGCGGTAGTTTTGGTGTATCGTACGGGAGATAAGCAGATGCAAGAGCTCCTTGCTACTCCCTTTGCTACGAAGTTAAGCAGCGTATGTCTTTCTTAACAAATTCTAAACAAATGCAAGATCTTACTCTGCCAAAGCGTAAATCGTATATTACATTACCTTTGGCTTCACCAAGGCCTGCTACTCGGCCCCCGACTAGCCACTTGTATTAGAGCCACGTCGATACTGCCTGAAGCTAGCAGCTTGCACAAGGAAGCGGAGGCTGCCCTACTATGTTGAAAGATTATCTGTATTACCTTCAACATCTTCAGGTAATTCCTTTCTCCCCACAATCTTGAAGGCTGGTTTAGTCCAAAATAGGGCTTAAAGCCCATACCATTTAGCACCTTCAAGGATTCGTCGTCGATGTTGATGACCAAGGTTATTACCTTCGGATCTGCCTTGCATGACACGACGCGCCAGTCTTTTGTTGTCAACCCTTCGTTCTGGGTTTCAACGAACTCAGTAGGGACGCATACAACAGCCTTTGTGGTTTTGATTATATCCCTAGCGACACCTGTCCTCAGGATTGCGCCTTCCCACACTTTGAGTTTGGGTATCGTCTCCATCAGCCATGTCTTCGATCTCTCGTTTCCACAGGTGAAGTAGACAACTCCCTTTTCTGCATAGTTCTTCTTGAACTGGGGTGCGGTTGGTGGCTTGCACTTCCATATCTCCCCCATTATAGCCATTTGCAGACTTTTCGATAGTTCTTCTGACAGTCTTTTGTGTCAATTTGACCACCCTCCGTACAACCCTGACCTCGCCCCTAGCGACCTTCATCTCCTTTTGCACCTGAAAACGCTCTTTGGTAGTCAAAAATTCAACAACGATAAAGAGCTCAAGAAACATGTTACCACATGGCACTGAAGAGCTGTCCACTATTAAAACGTTTAAAAATGCAACGACGACCTGCTTTAAAGGAACTTCAGCGCACTACACGTCTTCAGTTTGCTCAAGCAAGAAATGGGGTGGGCAAGAGAGTGGCAAACTGTTATTTTCAATAACGAGAAGAAGTTTAATTTGGATGGCCCAGATGGGGTTTCCTATTATTACCATGACTTAAGTAAAGAGGAGGTGATTCTGTCACGACGGCGTGCCGATGCTGGTTCAGTTATGGTATGGGGGCTACTTCCTATAACGGTTTTGTTGGTTAAGTAATAGTGAATGGCAGGCGAAATTCAGAAAAATACATCTAACTTCTAGAACAGGTGAAAGACAACTTCTCTAACGTTATGGCAGTATTCACACCGCGCGCGTTGTTCAACGCTGGTTTCTAGAACAATATATGGAGGTTCTCGATTAGCCGTCGCTCTTCCCCGACTTGAACATTATTGAAAATGTTTGGGGATGGTTGTCGTGTAAGCTGTATTCCAATCCTAAGCAATTTAGTTGCGCTGACGAACTACAGCAGCCGCTTATACAAAGTTGGGCGAAACTTCCCGTTGACTACCTGAGAACCCCATATAATTTCATTCCATCCTGTCTATTTGAGGTTATAAGAAACAATTGTAAAAGTACTCATAATTAATCAATAAAGTATTTTGTTCTTGCAAACGGATCTTTTATATTGTAGATAGGTCGTATTCGCTTTACAATATTGTACATGTTATTATCAGTAACGTATAGTTTATTTCAAATTATAAGAATATAACTGTAGACTTACAAGGCCTTTAATACTTTTATTGCACCTTCTGTGACGATAATAACCTGGCAATGCATATTGAATCTAGGGGCCGTATTGACTATAAATTACGGCCCTATAAGATAATTATATGTTTATGTATATATATTTTACAAACAGTATAAATTTACATAGTAAGCAATTCGATGTTAAAGTAATTAAAGAATTTACATATTAAATGAGATTTAAATGTACAAACAGGTAGTTACGCATATCGCAAATCATAATTCCATTTCTATTCAATTCACTTAAATTTTGTCATTACGGTCTTCAGTAGTTTGTTTGCGTATCCAGGTAGTTATTACCGCAGATGGTGCAATAACAGCATTTAAGCCGTTCAAAGTTATATTCTTATAATTTGAAATAAACTATACATCTGCACTGAGTTTTACAAAAATTACCATGCTGGGTACATCTTTTTGTATCTCCCTCTAATTTCCCAAAATAACAATTCCAGTGCGCTACTATGTTTATAGTAACTACAAGCGCCCCATATGTACATACGTGGTCCTATTCATGTTGCCCGGAGTGCAAATAATGTAGTTTACATCTACACTACCGCTCATAAGTATTTGGGCACCCTTGGATTTTAGATTTTTGCATACATAGAATGTATTTAGGAAATACATTCCAGCATTATTAAATAGTATGCTAACAATCAGTAAGATTTACACAAATTCATTAAATAATATCGGTCTATTTATTTCTTTTATCTGTACGAGAGGTAATACAACAAAAAGCGTATTTCTTGAAATTCCAGGAAAAATGTAACAGCTGATGAGTAAAATTTTACTATGAATCATGAAGCTATAATAAAGCTATTTGAAGTAATATTTTTAAATTACGGTCAGTTATCGTCTCATGTTAGTAGCGACAACATTTCTTAACGAATAATGTTTATAATTTATTTTAAAATTTTAAAGTTTGCCGAAAAGGAAAGAAGTTAGTGTTAAAACGCGTGCTCTGATAGCAGCACAACATAACTTAGGCACAAGCAATCGTCAAATTGCTAGAAAATTACATTTAAATCCATCTACCATTGATTATAACATCAAAAAATACAGTGAAAGTGGCAGTTTTCTAAATAAAGTAAGAATTGGTAGACCAAGGGCGACAACATCAGCTCATGATATTGCAGTCGTGGTGTCCAATAAGCGAAATAGAAGAAAAACAGCTCCAGAAATCGCCGCAGAAATCAATAATGTACTTCCGAAGCCGATTAGCGAGTCCACGGTTAAACGCCGTCTGTAAAAAGTCGGCCTTTACGGACGAATTGCGATGCGAAAGTCCTTGCTTCGCTAAATTAATAAGAAAAGGAGATTACAATGGGCACGTGAACATCGAAATTGGACGGTAGTAGATTGGAACAAGGTATTGTAGAGCGACGAATCCCAATTCAAGATTTTCGGTAAGCGAAGACGAGTGTTTGTAAGAAGATCTGTATGTGAACATGCACTAGAGCAATACACAGTCTCCACCGTCAAACACGGCGATGATTCGGTAATGATTTGGGGTTATTTTGCTGGTACATCCGCAGGTGATCTCGCAAAAATTCAAGGCACATTGAAAAAAGAGCAATACAAACGCATCTTAGAGGAAAATGCAATAGCCTCTGGTGTAAGAATTGTGGGTCAGAATTTTGTATTCCAACAAGACATGGCCCAAAATACACTTCAAAATTATGCAAGCATATTTAGAACAGTTGGAAAAGGAAGGGACACTAGCAATCATGAAATGGCCACCCCACAGCCTGGACTTGAATTCCATCGAGTTATTATGGGAAGAGCTCGATCGGGAAGTAAGAAATATTGCTCCAACTTCAGAAGATGATATGTGGAACAAGCTACACGCAGCATGGGCACGAATAACTCCGGAAACATTATTAAAATTAGTTGCAAGGATACCCCGATTATGCGACGCAATCATTAAAAGTAAAGGAGGTCACATAGACGAAATTAAAATTTAGGTCAAATAAATAATTTTAATTGTTAAAGTTGTATGTTTGTGTATACTTAAATACCAAATACATATTTTAATATTTCCATTTAAATATTTAATGATTTCCCCTGAGATTTGAGGTGCCCAAATACTTATGACCGGTAGTGTATGTGGTTTAGAAAAAATGAGACCTGAGCCCAGGCAGCGCTAATCTCTTTTAAATTAATTTTGAAATTGAAAAAACATAACTGTCGTAAATTATGTGATTGCCATTGATATGTTTTATCAAAAGCACTATACAGATCGCAAGTGTCTGGAAAGCATACGTCCAGATTGCTGTACTTTTTATAATAAGTACAAACATAAAAAATAACTAACTATTAGATTATTTCATGGTCTTTCTTCTTGACATTTTTATCTTCATTAGAGTGTCTAGGGAAATATAAAAAAGGAAGCAGGCATGGAGATTTCTTATTAAAGGTACAATTCCAAAAGTAAATATTCGAATTTTCTATTATTAACTTATTACACTTCTCCCGAAAACACGCTTTGATTTTTCCATTGTTAACGAAGTAAACAAGAAATTATTAAACTTTAGTTATTATTAATAATGTAATGAAACAACCAATCGCTCAAGTGCTCTGCACTGCACTACTCATATCTATTTCCTTCTGGCGCACTGAACGATAGGGTCTACATATCTACATGATAATGCCATTTCCGTTCCAGTCAAAATATTGTTCAATAATAAATAAATCGGTGGATACATTTTATATAGGTAGATCAAAAATATTTTACCGCAGCGTGATTGGACTGGCAAATAAGACATTCTACGTTCTGCGCTGGGTAATAAATCTACTGCCGTACTAAAGAACGTCTGCCTCACAAAAATCCGCATTGAAATTGTCTGCCTTTTCTATTTTAATGCTTTTTATAATTATTAAAACCATTAAGCTTAAAGGCAGATACAATAAAGTGATTTCATACTTATTTTTTTTTTTCAAATTTACAATATTGCTGCATTTCAATGTAACACGATCTAGATGGCAGAAGTAACGTTTCTTGCCTTTTATACTAAGAGACTAGTAGCGCAATTCCTAGCGCACCGGGTATTATGTAGTTTCGGGGTACCGAGTTCGAACCCCAGACTCGCTATTCTCACAGTAAGGTTTTTTATAGGTTTCCTTGCTCCAAATTTGGCGAATGCTGGGGGTAAACATCTTTAGACGCCCACGGGTGCAGACGTAATAATAACTCATGGCCGACCGATGCCTCTTGTAATAGGCGAAAACTGTTGGGGGATGTGAAGGCATGAATTATTATTATTATTACTATTATTATTTACTTATTTATCTCCGTCCTCTCCTATCATCGGTGTAGAGGTCTTCTATAATATAATTTTGATAATAAACGCAATCTGTCTGAGGTTGAAATATTTTTATTATATACCATAACTGGCACACTCCTCACCACACAAAATATTAATTAATTCGAAACAGCTGTTTCAAAGTCTCGATGGGCCTCCATTTTCAACCGGGTTACCGAATAAATCTGAGCGAAAAACCCAAAAATTTCTTAATTCTACCATGCTTGTGTATCTATTTTATATGTATATATATATATATATATATATATATATATATATTAGGTTGTATCAAATGTTTCCGCCACTTTTCGTACTTACCGCATATCCTTGATAAATACTCTATAAACAAATACGAAAACAGAGGAATGGTATCGCGACCAAAAGTGGCGAGAATTTTTGATACAACCTAATATATACAGTGCATTTCAGATAACACTAGCCATAAGTATTTACATAGTAAAATCTTTATATGATAATGGTTTTCGTACGGTGACTGCTTGATTTATTTTTGTTCATCTCCAAAGACAGCACAGTTTCGTCTTGACTGGAACATAGGTATCTATAAACATTCCTTGGCTACCACAAAACAACACAAATAAAAGTGCTACGTGTTGCCCTTACCTTTAACAATATCTTATTTTCTCTTAGATGTATAAATACACAACACAAACTTTATAATCTTTGAAATATTAAAATATAAAATATAACCAAACAAACAATCAACAAAAACCATATAAACATTTGATGCAATTTTCTACTTCTACCACTACCCTAATTTTGATATTCAGTGCCATAGAACAAATGCACAGTTGAAGTAAAAATCTATGTGTGTATCACACAAATATTTTTTTGTGTCTACAGACAAGTAATAACGATGAGGATAGATTAATTTTAAATTCCTATATGCTTTTTCTATAGAGTTCACTACATGCGTGTTAAATCTGAGGGTGTTGTCTCCTGTCAATCCCAAGTTCTTGTCCTCGGATTTAACAGGAATACTGGTACCATTTATTTGTAATTTAACATTTGCATTTAGATACGATAGGCCTGTCTTATTTCCAAAAAGCAATACAACTGATTTAGAAGGATTTATCAGTAGTGTTTACTAGACGTTTCAGCAATAGCATCTAAATCGTGTTGAATATTTATCAACTCAGATTGAGTATCACCCAATTTAAAAGAATGGAACAACTGTATATCATCGGCATACAAGTGAATTCTACACGTTCTAATGGATTTATGAAAGTATGAAGTATAGAGCAGTGGCCCAAGTATAGACCCCTGCGGTACTCCACGGGAAATCATTCTGAACTGAGAAGAGCAGTTGTTCAAATTCACACATTGTTGTCGGTCTTGTAAGTACGGCTGTAACAATTGACTTGCTGATAACGACAGACCAATATAAATACGTATGCTACCTAGTAAGTCGTGATCGACGGTATCGAATGCTCTACTAAAGTCAAGCAACATCAAAACTGAGACCATACCGTTATCTAAATATTACCTAAATACTAAGGAGAATAACCATTGGCTGGAGTCATATTCAACACAAATAGAAATCAATCAAACAACCTATTGTTAATAATAATACAACTTTATTGTCTAACAGATTACACGATCCAAACAAAGGACAAAAATTAAAATCAATTGCAGACACCTTAATATATAAATACAAAAAAAAGAGAAAACATTGTTGCAAACAACTTCCAAAATACTCTACAACATTGACAATAACAATAATTAAACATAAACTAGACATTATCTAAGATCCGCTGCAAGTGTGTCCTACCAATATCGATAATTCCATTCAGTGAATTACAATTTATGTCACAGACCTGAGAAACCGCATTAAAATTTCGGGTCATGGTTAATAATGGAGAGTGATACGTCGTACTGGTTGTAACGGTTGGGATATAAAATGTTGGGGTTAAACGGGCAAAAAGTCTAAGCACCAGTACATTCCACTGTGATAGCAAGTAAGCAGAATCAATGTTGTTATTCATGATGTTGTATAAAAATTTTATACTATTAAGTTGACGACGCTTTTGTAAGGATTCTGTTTCAAACTTTTGCAGGAGAAAACTATGATCCGTGCCTCGAAGCGGATACGTCCCTTCAGTTTTAAAATACAAATATTTGAGAAATTTACGCTGGACCTTCTCAAGCAGCGCCATGTGAGATGTATAGTGCGGACACCACACTACACTAGCATATTCAAGTTTGCATCTGATATAGGTGTTGAATAAAAGTTTGGCGGTGTCAGCCTGAAATAAGCGGGAGTTTCGTATAACAAAACCTAGTATTTTTGGAGTTGACGAAAGAACATGATTTCGATGTGGCGTGAAGGTAAGGGAAGGATCAAAATAAATTCCTAGATCCTTTATTGAGAAGCAACGATTGAGTAAAGCGTTATCAAGAGTGTAAGCATAGTGAAGAATGTTTGTTTTCCTAGAATATGATACCACATTACACTTGGAAACATTCATCTCAAGTCTATTATCAATGCACCATCGAGAAATTTCATTAATCTGATTCTGTAAGTAACAGCAATCGTCTACACTACTAATTTCACAAAATAGTTTTAGATCGTGAGCGAAAATACACTTCTTACAGACAATACAGTCAAGCAAGTCATTGATAAACAAAATAAAGAGCAAGGGGCCTAGATTAGACCCTTGTGGTACTCCAGATGTTGCAGTGTATCGAACAGATGAAAAACCATTCTAGAAAACGTATTGCATTGGTTGGTGAAGATAAGATGAAAGAAAGGCTACAAGATGACTGCTGAAACCAAAAAAGTCTGACTTCTTAATTAAAATGGTATGATTTATTCTATCAAATGCCTTTGAAATATCAGTATAGACTGTATCCACTTGACCACGAACATCTAGAACATTTGACACAACCTGGGTGAAGTACATCAAGTTGGTAACAGCTGACCTTTTCTCCATGAAGCCATGTTGATCGGGAGAGATACAATTTTTGATATGAGGATAGATCCGTGAGTACAATACGCTCTCGAACACCTTTGCAAAATTGTCTAAAAGAGATATTGACCTATAGTTGGTAATATCTGTTGCTGGTCCACATTTAAGTATCGGACATACCCTAGACACCTTCCATAAGATAGGAAAAACGGCGGTGGTTAGAGATAAGTTAAAAATGGTCCTTAAAAGCTGTGCCAGAATGATGCTACAATCTCTCACCAAGAAGCTGGGAATACCGTCTGGACCGGAGGTCATTTTGTTTTTCAATTTTTTAATAGCAAGTAAAACTTCAGCATTTAGAAAGCATTTGACTTTCCATCGCTTTCTTTAAGAAAAATAATAAATTTTACGAACAGCGCCAAAATAGTGCTCTTGAAACGATATTCAACGTAATTAAAGATATATGAGTAGTAACATAATTATTTTGCAATATTACACGTCTCGTGTTTCTCCTGACAAACATATTTCGTAACGTTAATCAACACTCCGTGAAAAACTGACACTCTCATTAAAGTAACTGAAAGCGTTCTAATTTTTCTCCCGTTAACGTAAATGAACGATATAGAACGGAATCCCGTATCACTCGCAAAAAGAAAGCAATAATTCAGCATTTACGAAACCAAGTTCTTCCATCAACGCGTATCCGCGCTCTAAACAATACAACACCCGAAGAGATAAAAAGAAAAAGGATGAGGGTGAACATATACTGGTACAATGAGGAACGCTTCTCCTAGATGAAAAGAAAGACAAAGAAAGAAGAAAACAAGTGAAATTTCAAAGACAAGAGAGTAACGAGAAAAGAATAGGAACCTCACTTCTTGAATTCTACACTACTGTGCTTGCAGGTTTAATCGCATCAAAGTTCGTTTAAAAAGTTTCACATTGCGTTTTTCTTTCAATACTCTGGTGCTATCCTCTAGAGAACAATCAAAGTGGATAATTTTTAAGCTTTGATGATTTAAAGGAGTACTATTGACACGAAGAGTAAATTGCTTGTTTACTTCTTTTTATTTATGGTACCTACTTTCCATTAAAAATAAACAAATAAAAAATGTAATAAAAAAACGGATAAAGTAAAGTGCTAGAAATATTAACCAATAATAAGAAATAAGTACGCGACATGGCAAAGATAATACTCCTATCTTTCAAAATATGAAAAATGGGCGTTGATTTCCATATGATTTCTACAAACATATCGCTACCTCACTCCACAGGGTAAGGCAAGGTAAGCTACACTTCAAACTCATTTACGAGTTGGAGTAATACCTTAATTTAAATTATTAATTTGCGTATATCAGTTTTGTATATAAAAATGCCTATTTCATCTGTACGTCATAATTGCATGGTTTTTTAAACCCTTGTAAAATCGCCTACTTTTACAGTGCATATTGTATACGAATCCGCATTTGAAATATATACAAGCCCACACAAATTACCTATTTTACACATTGAGCGGCACTGACTGCTACAACCGTCTTACAATTAGCTTTCATTCGTAATATGACAAGACTAGTATAGCCGTCATAGATACATTGTCTCTTACAGAGCAGTGCAGTTATAAACTTCTAGATTTGGGTATATCAATACGTAGGAATAACTAGTGTGCCACAACGTATACACTTCTTTAAAATATTGCGTCACTACAAACCAAAATGCAAGTCATTATTACGGTATGGGCATGCGTACATTACGTTTATCTTTCAACAGTTATAATTTGTGCAGTTTCGGCAGTTTTGCTATAGGGTTTTTTATCACAAAAGGTATATTTATACTTGGAATAATATATAATTTCTCTCAGAAAAACGAAATGGACAAAAAAGAAGAAGAGCGGCTTCAGCGATTATTTGAAAAAGTTAATAGTGACGATACTGACCCAGTAGATAAAGATTTCAACGACAGCGATGTTGATCCAACTTTCAATGATAGTGACTCTAATGATGTGAAGTAATTTTAGGCGATTTTCAGTGTGGTTTTAGACCTAATAGATCGTCGTGGATGAGATTTTTCTGGTGAAACAGATAATTAGCAATGCGGAGGAGTTCAGCTTACCCTTGCAGCATCTCTTTATAGATTATAAACAAGCGTACGATACTATTATAGTAAGAGAAAAGCTATATCAAGCATTAAGGGAGATGGAAATAAATGATAAACCTGTGCGGCTAATAAAAGTTACGCTTACTCAAACGACGTGTAGAGCGAGAATTGAAGGGAAACTGTTAAACAAGTTTAATGTAAACAGGGGATTGAGACAGGGCGATCCATTATCACCAACAATTTTTAATTTGGTACTGGAAGCAATCTTAAGAAGGAGTAATATATTCACCAAAGGAATCATTTTGGGGGAGGCATCTGAGGAGTTTGGTCTAAGAGTAAATGATAAGAAAACGAAATACATGGTGAAAAATGTGAGTACTGGGTTAAAAGACCACCTAGATATTCAAGGTGTAGACAGAATATATAAATTTGAAAGAGTTGAAACATTCTTGTATTTGGGAGTCAAGATAGCTAGCAAAACCAAAGAGGAGGAGGAGATTGAGAGTAGATTGATGAAGGAAAGCAGAAGTGTAAGAAGCTTCAATACTCTGTTGAAAAATAAGAAGACTAGGAAGATGACCAAGGAGAGGATATATGACACGGTTATACGTCCAGCAGTGCTGTTTGGTAGTGAAGCATGGTCACTTACGGGTGTGATAAAGCAAAAACTGGAAGTATGGGAACGGAAAGTTTTGAGAAAAATTTATGGGGGATAAATTAAAATGTAGAATGGAGACGACGGACTAACAAGGAGCTAATGGATTTATACAGGAAGCCAAAAATCACAACAGTGGTTAGAAAGCAAAGACTGAGGTGGTTTGGACATATCTGGCGTTTGAAGGAAGGAGGAGCTACTAGAAGAGTAATAGAAGAAGGAGTTGGTGGAAGAAGAAAAAAGGGACGGCCTAGGAAGAAATGGATGGAATCCATAACAGAGGACCTGGGACTGCTAGGAATAAGAAACTGGAAGGAAGCCATAACAGACAGGAGACATTGGAGACGTACGGTGGAAGCCTTGGGTCACATAGACCTGTAGCGCTATTTTATTATTATTATTATTATTATTATTATTATTATTATTATTATTATTATATATTTAAAGAAAAAACGAAAAAAAGAAAAGAAGTATTACAGTAGCCGATATCTTTTGAAAATATTTATGAAATGTTGTACGTTAAAGGTTATATCATTGTATGGATAAGTGTAGCATCTGTATTCCGGTTTTTATCGCTACTATTTAGGACGGCATAACTATATGTCTTGGAAGTAGGTGGCGCCAGGAAACATTTCAGTGCTGTGCAAAAAGCGTTAGTGTTTTTCTCTTCTCATATTGTTTTTACCGACAGTGGCTCCATCAATACCAGGAGCTATTTATTAGCATTATCTTGGTTATTATTTCTAAACACTTCTTTCATCTGTACTTCTACATTATGTTCACGTTTGTTTGAACATTATTCTATAGATAACCTGCCTTAGCCTTTTTAAAATCACAAGCAATGAGAATAATTTACTGCATTATGTATGGATATGTCGTACTGTTTTAAACAAGGTAAGTGCAATTAACAATATGGATATAAATAATATGCATTTCAAGAATTCTAAGTAAATAAATGCTTTATTTTAAGAAACTATTGGTTTATGAACAATACCTAAACGATTTCTGGAATTAAGAAAACTATTTACTATCCTCAAGAAAATATTGTTTTGTTTTATAACGGCAATCTTCTTATACTAAGAATCGCTTTCTTCAAAATTTCTTCAAGATTTTCTTGAATCAAATTAACAAATGTCTTAAACAAAGAAATGCAATTATTTTATTATAAGTATATACCTCCCTTAAGCGGCGAAAGAAACGCTTATTGTATTGTGGATAATTGAAACAGTAATTGTTTTAAATTGAGGCGGACAGTCTTGATACAAGTAAACGTTTCTTAGCGTGTAGAAGTGCGAGGTGCATTCTGTAATCCAACGTTTCGCTCAAGGACAACAATACAACACAATACTATTAACTCAGAGACTAAACTGTTGCTATATATTTAGCGTAACTTCATTTTCGTTCACGAAACTATTATGTATACTTAAATACCTGCACCTACACCTATAACTAAACATCTACTGAGATCTTCAGTTATTAAAAATCTTTGAAATTAGAAGTGCCCATACGTTCTACAATACGTATAGCTTCTTAATCTTCCCCTACCTTGTTCAATGGGTATGTAACAACATGTATCTTTGTTCAAAATGAAAAAGCTGATCATTTTCAGTAGATATCTATAATTCTTTCAAAATGTGAAATGTTGTCCTCAAAGAAGCTATATTTATGTCGACCATTTAAACCAGGTATGGGCAACCTTTGCTTAGCTGAGGGCATAATTTCGGGACTTAATCAGGTCGCGGGCCGTAGTTAAGAAATAAGTAGGTAGTAGTGAATAAAAAGACGATAAAAATTCACACATTTTTTTATTTATTAGAATTATAATAGCATAATCAAACATGTAAAAAGCAAATTAACAAAAAAAGATAGAAAAATCAAATGAAAATCAATGAGAGACTTGAGTTTGAAGCTGAGAAGCAAGATGATCAATATTGGGGTCAATATCACAAGTACATAGGCGCAAAGTGTTTTCTAAATTAACATCTGTAAGCCGAGTACGATGCTTATTTTTATTAATTTTCATGATTGAAAAAAACTGCTCGCATTTATACATGCTTCCAAATGTGCAAATTATTTTTCTTGCGAAAACTCTCAGCTGTGGATACTTTTCTTCGGAAAGGTATGTTCTGTAAAATTCGCTTAGTTCCACATCATCAAATTTAGACTTCAAATATAAGTCTTCTTGAAGCTCGATCAACTCCATTTGTAGGTGAATCTTCCACATTACACTTACACGGATTTGCAAACATATTGAAAGTGCTACCATATTCCTAAAATCGGAAAACCGATCAGTGAATTGCTCTGACAGTAGTTTCAGTTCTTCAGCATAGCGACCGTAATCAATGTTTTCGTGACTGGATAATGTTACAAAATGAAAACAGTTTTTACTTCTCATTTGTGTTTCCCACAAGCGAATTTTGTTTTGAAAAGCTTTAAGATGACTGTACAGCTGATTTACCAATTGCCCTTGTTTTTGAAGCTTCAAGTTCAGGTCGTTTAAGTGTCCTGTGATGTCTACCAGAAATGCCAAATCACAAAGCCATGTTGGATCACAAATTTGCGGCAATGTTTTCTCTTTCCTTTTCATAAAATCAGCTATTTCTTATCTAAGGTCATAAAATCTTTTTAGCATTTTGCCTTTGCTTAGCCACCTTACTTCGCACTAGTATGTCACATCATCGTGTTCTAAAGAGAGTTTATCCAAAAATGCTTTAAACTGGCGATGGTTAAGACCGCGGGATCTAATAAAATTGATAGTATTTACTACCACATCATCACATAAAACTAGCTTTAACAACACTGTCTAGATTTGATCTTTGTGAATGGAACATTTCTTGCTATTTCCCTAAATCGGTAATGAGTTTTTTAATTTTATCCTTTCTTAACTGACCCGTAAGTAATTTATATTAAGCGAAATACTTGCTGGAGTAATGCCGCTTCATATTGTATTCTTTTAAAACAGAAATTGTTTCATTGCACAGCAAACACATAGGTTTACCACTGTGCATGATAAAAAAGTATTCTTCAGTCCATTTGTTTTGGAATTGACGACATTCTGTGTCCACTTTTCGCTTTTTTAAACCAGACATCTTGATAGATTTTTTTTCTTCTGAGCTGAATTTGCTTGAATATTTCCCGTGTCTTTTCTTATCAGCTGTTAAGAAGTAATGAGTTGACACGCGCGCTGAGCGGTTTATATATTACCCGCAATAAGCAACTAGAATACTCTCAATCGTACGCGAATATGCGATGCTAGCCGCGTTATGAATAACAGTCGGCTCTGGAGCGCTTCGAGGTCATCGGGCGGCTTCCCGAATGTTTATCTGTTTGTCTCTTTTTAACGACTATTTCTGACTTGATCTGTGGCGTTCCATTGCGTACGCTTAATAATATTATTTATCGATTTTAGTCTTTATGATTTGAATAAATACAGTTTTAGGTTGGTTGACGGTAATTACAAATAAACTATGTGTGCTAAATCTTTAATTTTTTTGGCGCGTTATTTGAATTTCTCTCGCGGGCCGGATTGAAGCTGGTGGAGGGCCGGATCTGGCCCGGGGGCCGGGGGTTGCCCATATATGATTTAAACAATGTCATACGGTATTCCAAACCTAAGTTCCAGGTTTAAATTGGAAAAAAAACTTGTTATAGTAGTCAAGCGCTTTAAACATAAATCGTAATTAATTTTAAGATATTTTGTACCATAATTCAAAATTTGCAATGATAGTTTATGTACAATAAATATAAACTTTATTTAGAAACTGACTAAAGAAAAAATTTAGTTACTTGTAAAATATTTTTCTATTCTCTTCACATATACATATACGTACTTGTATATTTTAAGGTAATTTTTAGAAGTGGATGAGATTTTACAAGATTCTAATTGATGGATATTTATTTTGTCAAGTAAAAAATAATTGCGCTGTATTAAGCTGAAAAGTATACGAGTACAGTAAATATAAATAGACAGGGGTTAAATTGAGATTGCCATCAAACTTGTGAGCGGTGGTGTATGTGTAAAAGAAGTCTAAAATCGTGTGCATGTTGTAATTTTTCGAGTTGACGTGCGACATCCACAGTGGAAGGGTCAAACACGGCGCGTGCAATGCGGCGAGAAAGAGATCGGTCACATCATCAGCATCATCGGCGACATCGCTATCATCAGAAGGTATCATCGTCAGCCTGTAGCATCTCGCGCGCTGACTCTCAGTTTCGTGTTCGTACGCATCACTCGCCGAGAGAAAGAAGTAGGGAGATTCCTCGCGCGCCGTACCAGATCAATATCACGGGCAAAGGGTGGTTGAGACCGTTGTCAGGACGACCAGCTGCTGCGAGACAGTGTGACGCCCACAAGGGGCCCTAGCTCCGCCCATTGTCCGATCGCGTCGGCCAGCCAAGAGATGATGACTTTTGCCTCTTTTAGGACGGCCGGCCAGTGGCGCCTTTTCAAGAGAAATAGGTGAGACGCCGCTATACAAGAATTTATCGCTGGCACAATGTACACTACAATCCTACCTTTGTACCAAATTATAAAAGTTAGCCAGTATAAAAGCAAATGATTCGCATTATTATCAAGTTGAATATTACTTTCAACTTCATTTAAATTTTCCTGTATCCGCAGTTTTCTTTCTTAAAAACGTATCCCCATCCAAACAAAACCTATTGCTTGAATGCATACATATAGTATATAGTATAGAAGCCATAAGCTTGACACTTTTTAACTCTAAGACATTAAGCATACATCTAAATTATGAATAGTTAACTGTAGGTACCTATAAAGTATCTACGATCGAATAGCGGACAATTTGACTCCTATCAATAGCTGCTATTTTATAATTTCACTAAACTGTGTAGCAGTAACAAATAAATATAATCGAAATGGATAAGTAATCCTATATCTATTCATTTTATTGTCCACTTTGATGGAGGACATCTTTCAACGAATTTAATACTAACATGTGCAACTGTATGTAGCTTGCTCTGTAAAGCTCACTAATATTTGAATACAGCTGTAGTACTAGTCTTTCAAAACCAGAGAGATATCGAAAACTGTTTAAAGTAATGGTAATAATGTATCCACATTTAAAGCCGGAATGTAATTCTGCAGTATACCGAGAAATCGCATACAGAATGTTCCATTAAAAAAACACATTAAGTAAATCACGCACGGTACAACGCACGTGTAAAGGTAAAAATACATTTACTTCCTAAAATAGCGTGCTTACATTACCTATAGGCATACAAGTAATTTATTATTTAATTTATTTATTTGAAATTACTGAGTTATGACCATTTACACATGGAGCGCCCTCTTGTGTTGGTTGTGCCAAACGAGAACGTTCAAACTGAATTTTTTGTTGTACCAATAGATATCTCTTGAATTTCCTCTTGGCATCTGTTGGGATAACAGGAATAAAGTAGGTCCAGGCTGACTTGCAATGCCGTACACTGATGAAAGCCAATAAAGCTGGAAAGCTGGATTGTTTTTAACGCTTGTAGCTATGGTGTGTGTTTGCTCTATTGCATTTCATACGTGTAAAAGTATGTATACCTTTACACGTGAGTTGTTAGATATAGTATCAGTAATATATCTAGTAGAGTAAAAGATGCAAATATAGAATATGTTGATAACATGGAATACCAAGGTTTCTAAATAATATATGTTGTTACATCTATCCAACGAGTCGTGAACTTTTAATCTAGACCTGCTATTAAGCTTACAGTGACCCATGAACAAATTTAGCATTTGCACCATTTAACAGAAGCGATATTTTAAACTGCGTATTTTCAAAACTTTAACAGGTAAATACGTATGAGTGATTATTTGTTTTCGCAGCTTGTTGTTATTTAAGTGCCCGCTACTATTGACTAGTACGTGAAATGGGTTTTACAAAAATACTATTGCTATTTATTATTCTAATCCACTCTAAAATGCTTATAATGTGGATTGTTGGGAATATGGAATACCACTATTCTATATTTGCACACCCGTTTCTTCACATGTGTTTTCTATCAAAGCTTTCCTTTTTCTGTCTTAGAATGCCAGGAAGAAGTCAACGTTGAGTTTGTAAAAACAAACAGAAAGCAATACTGTGAAGAAGAAATGAGTCTGGCAATTATAGCAGTCAGAGAAAAAAAAGAATGTGACTGACGCAAATAATTATGTTATTAATTTAGAGCAACGCAACTGCGCTGAAAGCCGGTGGCGGACGCATAAAAGTTTACACAAAATAAATTAAATGTGATACGTGCTCAAATACTTACCGTTTTAAGAGTCCTCCATGAAATCACAAAGTGGATAATGTCTATTTAATATTTGTAACATTAGATATGTTTCCAAAGTGAGTGCGGCGTGAAGAAAAAGTGTTTTTGTATGCCGAAAACGAACGTTCTACATCTAGTGACGTTATATTTGCGTAAGTAAAATAGTCTTTCAAATAACTTAACGGTTCTGTTGACGCACCTTCACAAATTTGCCTTAATGTGCCAAAATCAGAGTCTTTATCTAAAACACCTTCAAACCTTTCTAAAACACAAACATTTCTTGCGTCTTCTATCGCGCATAGCTGTGCGTAAACATGTTACACTATTTGCAAAGATTCCACTAACGACACCGAAGAATTTTGTAGTTTTTCTATCGCATCCGCTAGTCCCACGTAATTGTTCTGAATAATTTCCAAATCTGTTTTAACTTGACTATCTTAAAATTTCAAGCGGCTTCCCTTGACAGCGGCAGCTTCCTTTGGGTCGAATTCTAAAATTACATTCTTTATATTCTCAAAATATTTAAGATAATAAAATGCAGCCTCTAACCATGTCCCCCAACGAGTAAGAATAGGTTGTGGTGGTTCAGGAATACCGGGGCATGGTCTATGAAATTCCCGAATACGTTTTGGGGATTTTACAAACACAGCTTTTGTATGTGCTATTAGAGCGTCTACCTCGGAATAACATTTTCTGATACTATCTGCTACGAAACTGAGAATATGAATTTTACATGTAATATGCAACAAGTTAGCACAATGTTTCTTAAGAGATCGACCTACAGCAAGCATGTTTGCGACACCATCACTCATAAACATCAACAGTTGATTTGTTGAAAGTTCAAACTTTTCCAATGTATTTAACACCAACATTGAAATTACTTCGGCAGTGCATTGTTGTATTCGTCTGGAAGCTAGTAAAATTGAGGGTGACGGTCGATATGGTTCCATTGTGCGTACCATTACATTAACCACAGAATGTTTTTTACGATCTGTTGTTTCGTCCACACATAACCACAGTTTTTTATCTTGCAACTCCGATTTAATTCTTTTCTCGACATGCTCACGAGCAGACGGCACAACTCTCTATAATGTTCTCTCACTTCGTAACTTAAAGTCCGAATATTCATTCCAAAACGAGACGTATGCTTTCTTCCTTAATAAATGAAATGGTAAATTACATACAATAATCACGTAAATTAAATTTAAATTTGTCATAATCTCATGTGGAATTTTTTTTGAAACATGCCCTGCACTATTTACGTGCCGTAGACAATCACTTTTCTACCAACACATTAAATCTATTTTACACACCACACATTGAATTTTAGCGCCATCACACTTTAACTCAGGCATTTCTGCAATAAATTCTCTTATTGTGTCCAACTTTGGTCGTTTTCGCGACGTAGGAAACATTTTCAAAACAAACGTAGAACTACGATATAGTATACGACAGCGTAGATGCATACACAACAGATCGAGGACAGACGTCTTTATTAGGATTTTTTGAAAAAGAAAACACTCCTTCAGATGTTCAAACGGGGTCACCAACCGAACACGTAGATGAAGTCGTTGAAATTGATTCATGTGGATATGGACCCATATCTAATGATTCTGGCAGCGATAAACAAGAACCAACAACATCTTACAGTAAAAGGAAATATTTAGTAATGATCTTGCTGAATGAAGTAAGTCTGAAGTTTTGCGATATTTGATCGAAAAAAGTAATTTTGAACAAAACATTAATTTTGAAGATAAGGAAATGATTAAAGCTACTTTACAAGTTATCGGATTGACGCAAAGATTTATTTCAAAATCAATGTTTAAGCGCAAAATGTTAAATGGTGAAGAAGTAGATCGTTTTTGGCTAATATTTTTGCCGAAAAGAAATAAAGTTTACTGCGGACCCTGTAAGTTATTTTTGCCTGAAGAAAATCAGGATCAATTTACCGCAGGTTTCAATGACCGGAAAAATGCCTCAGCGAGAGTCGTATCTCATGAAAATAGTGCTTCTCATACCAAGGCGTGTTTTAACTGGATGGCTTGATCAAAAAAACAGGGCTTGGAAACAGATTTCTCAAAAGCATATGAAAATGAATGCGAATACTGGCAGAAGGTTTTACAAAGAATTATTGATGTTATAATTTTTTTGTGTCAACGTGGACTTCCATTAAGAGGCAAAGATGAAATTTTTGGATCAGTACACAATGGGAAATATTTCGGCATATTGGAACTACTAGCAAAATATGACGGGTTTCTAGCAGATCATATTGAAAAAACTAAAAATATTGGACGGGGCAAAATATCTTATCTGTCTTCGACAATTTGCGATGAATTTATTCAATTATTAGGCGATCATGTTATTAATTTCATTTTACAAGAAGTAAAAGAATCAAAATATTTTGGAATAAAAGTTGATTCTACACCTGATTCGCAACATGTTGATCAACTTACTTTCGTAATTAGATACGTGAATTCACAAACATTGTACAATTTCTTGTCAGGGTCCACATACAGGTGAAATTTGCTAAAAGAAGAAATTAATACAAGAATTTCATTAAATTCTAATGCAAATGAAAGAATTTTTGTGATGAAATCTCTGTCTGGCGCAAGATGGTCAGCGAGATATGCCTAAAAGTCATTAAAACAAAATTATCATGAAATTTTAATAACCTAAAAAAAATTATCTCAAGATACTGACCAAAGTTACAATACACGAAATGAAGCAACAAATGTTATGAATAAACTATGTGAATTTGAAACATGTATCCTTAGTTTATTTTGGTACGATGTTTTAGAGAGAACAAATAAAGTAAATTTGACATTTCAAAAAGAAGGTCTTATTTTAAAAGAAATTGTAGATAAAATTACCTCTTTAACAGAATACCTAAAAACTATTCGTGAAAATTTTGACCAGTATGAAGAAGAAGCGAAACTTATTTTGAAGGTTTCGACTGAATTTAAGTTTGAAGTTTCTTATAAAAAAGAAAATACACGCCAAATTAAGAAAAAAAGTATTCTACGGTGATTCCGCCTATTCAAAAAACATTTCTCCAAAACAAAAATTTAGTGTAGAGGTATTTTTAGCAATATGTGATAGCATAATTTCTGAAATGGAAAGATCTTGTTATAAAGAATTGCAAGTATATTTTTCGTTTATTTTCGATTATGAAAAGACAAATTTGAATGACAAACGATCCGCAGCTCAACGGCTTCTTAAAAAATATCCGTTAGATTTGAAAAGTGAATTAGAAAACGAAATAATACATTTTCATGAACATTTGACAATAAATGAACATAGCTTAAAAAATGGCAACAGCTAAGAAACATTAAAAAGGTTAAAGAAGTATAGCATTTAGAATATATTTAACTTTAGCTTGCGGAGTTTGTGAAGGAGAAAGAACATTCTCAAAACTGGCGGTAATAAAAAACCAAAAAAGAAGCGTAATGAACCAAAATCGGCTAAATGCTTTAAACTTGTTATGCATAGAGCATGAATTCATAAAAAAAATAAATTTTAAAGAAATTGTGCAAAAATTTGCTGCTTCTAAAGTCCGCAAAGTTAATCTGCTATAGAGCCCTAATGTGTAGACATTAAATATTTTCATTAAGAATAAAAATTTATTTATTTTAATTTTTCTAGGCTTTACAGATGTTACATATTTATAAAACAATGTTTCTACTAGGAATGTAAAATTTTAAATATTTGTAATATTTGTTTACAATTTTTTTGTTTATTGTTATATTAATAAACATTATTTGCAAATATGTTTTTATAAAAAATTAAAATTTTCATTTTACCTACTTGTTTACACATTCTTGAAATTGCTTATTTTACAATTTGCAATAAAAGATGGAGGGGGGCCCCGTTATTACTTGTGCCTAGGGGCCCCGAAGGCTCTTCGTCCGCCACTGATAATAGTTAAAGGAGACCTGTGTCTTCCTAATGCTCAAATCATGAAGAGTCTTACTTCTGTTCCGTTTTGTAAGAAGCGTGAATATTAAAAATAACATTCATAAAGGTCGTTAAGAAAGCCTAATTTAAGATCAATATCACTAATATTGAGTTCTTGCTAGTCATTAAAGAACTCTTAATAATTAAAATTATAAAAGTCACGAAAAGCATGAGATTTGGGCACACTATGCGAAGCATTGAAATCTACATCAATGTAGATCAAGTAATGATATGAAATGGAAAAATCAGTTAAAGCGCCACTCTGCTCCAGAGTGTGCAGTGTTTTATTTAAAATAAGTGACTTATTGCGTCTTATTAATTAATATAGGTCAGTAACCTTTTGTATCGCCCTGTATTATTGATTTTACAATTTTTGAACTTCGTACAGTAGTACAACAGAAGTGAATCAGAGAACAAAGAGATGAACATAGACTGCAATATTAAAAACTGAGGAAGGAAAGCAAAAGAAGCAAAAAAATGTTTATGGATAACAACAAGAAGGACATTGAGAAACAATACAAAAGTAGAAATACAAAATTATACTATAAAAAATCAAGGAGCAAAATAAAACCTATAAGGGTAAAGTAAGTGGCATAAAAGATGGCGAGAGAAGAATAGCACAAGGTGAGGGGAAGTATAAAAAGGCCTGGACTGAATATTTCAAAAGGTTATTAACCGATTATGAGCAGGATGAAACCGTAGAAGAAGTGGGGGAGATAGATGAATTAATACAAAAACCAAAGAAAGAAGAAATTAAAGACGTTATCAATAGAAGTCACAATGGAAAGGCCCCAGGAGGTGATGGAATAAATATAGAGCTTATAAAGTATGGAGGGGAAGAATTACTAAAAAGGAACTTTAAATTAATAATGATTATTTGGAAAGAAGAAAAGATGCCGGAAGAACGGGGCAAGAGCCAAATCGTAACGATATATAAAAGAGGAGACCAACAGTTGTGTAAAAATTACAGAGAAATTACCCTGCTCAACACAGCTTATAAAATTATGTCAACGCTAATCCAACAAAGACTAGTGAAAGCGACAAAATACCTTTTAAGGCAATATCAATGTGGATTTACCCAAGGAAAGTCAACTATAGACGCTATACATACAGTCAAACAGATAATGGAAAAAGCTCACGAACGTAAAATGGAGATTGAAATGCTTTTCATAGACTTTCAACAAGCATTTGACTCGATAAAAAGAACAAAACTGATAACAGCACTGAAATACCTGGGAATACACGGTAAACTAAGACGACTAATATAAATTGAAAAGAACTATAATTAACATCAGAATTCAATTGAGTGATACAGAAGAATTTAAAATAAATAAAGGAGTAAGACAGGGAGATGCCTTATCAGCAACTTTATTAATCTAACCCTAGAATGTGGTAAGCAAAATAAGCAAACGTACGCTAAGAACAAGAGAAGGACAAATAATAGCCTATACAGATGACATAGTTATTATAACGAAGAATCATAGACTAATGACAATAATCTTGAAAGAACTGGTGGCTGAAGGGGACAAAATAGGACTTAAAATAAACCAGGAAAAAACTATAATTATGATATTTGGTGAGAGCAGAAAATCAAAAAATTTGAAGGGCAATTTGAATTTGACGAGGTGGCGAAATTCAAATATCTAGGAGTAATGTTAGCAAATGATGGGGAAAGAGAAACGGAAATCAAAGAAAAAATAATAATTACAAATAAGATTTTCTATGCGATTAAGAAGCTATTAAGGAATAATTTCCTTGGGAGAAAAGCGAAAATGAATATATGTAAAACAATAACTCGACCATCGCTAATGTATTAAAAAGGAAAATTCTAAGGACAGCATTGGGACCGATAAGAGTGGGCGAGAATGAATATCGACAAAGAATGAACCATGATATACTACAGGAAATAGGCGAAGATGTAATAAGTAAAATAAAACAACAAAGAGTAAAATGGCTGGGGCACAGGAGATCAGGACCAGGCATAGTAGTATATTCGATATTAGAGTGGGAGCCAGGAAGAAGGAGAGGATGAGGAAGACCAGGATCGAAATGGTTACAGGAAGTGAAAGAATACCTTAATAGAGCCGGAATTAACAACTGGCGAGAAAAGACAAGGGACAGACAGCTGTGGAGAACCATAAGCAAAAGGATATAATATTTGGAAAGGGGACTGATTTACCCAAATAAACAAATCTAAAGAGCTGAAAAGCGGCGTTACCCCTTCATGGGGTGTTTAGCCACCATATATATACAGTAATATAACGTACTGACTGCAAACCCAGAAAATTTCAACCTCGCAACTTCTCAGTTATTGACTTTTCATTCCGCTGTCAATAAAACGTCAAAATTCACAGAACTTATGTAGAATAATATGTGTAAATAAAATGGAACAATATACGGGGTGCTCTAGTTAAAATAAGTAAGTTGACACTCGTTTCGGGTAATACTTCAATTTTGGCAATATTTTTATCTCGAAAAATCAGTATCAAAAATCCTTGAAGACAAAATGTCAGCATTCAACTAGTAATAATTCCCAGTATTCGGCTAACCAACAGTTTAAACGCCACATCCTGTATATATTTTGTGAGTAATGGCCAGTTGCAACGACACAAATTAAGATTTAATCTTAACTTAAGTTAAAATGGCAGGTGAAATGTGAGAATTGCGGTTAATTAAGTAGAAAGACTATCACATTCTACCTACCTGTAGTTTTAACTTAATTCGAGATTAAATTTTAATTCGTGTCGGCGCAACTGGCTCTTAATATCCAAAGTTAAATGACAATGTAGCTTCCATCCCATATACTGCAAATTATTCTGATCAGGGGACGTTCTATGAACCGATGGTAATAGCAAGCTTCTTGTTAAAACCAAGAAATAAATTATTATTATAAAGTTAAATGACAATGTAGCTTCCATCCCATATACTGCAAATTATTCTGATCAGGGGACGTTCTATGAACCGATGGTAATAGCAAGCTTCTTGTTAAAACCAAGAAATAAATTATTTTGCTACTAAGTTGTCATCTATCTTAGACTTACTCCATGTGATAGTTGTAGTATTTTTATAAAATTAAGTTAAGAAGCTTTATGTTGTACTACTATTATTTCGACCATAACTGTATATAGGAATAAATAAATAAATAAACGCCAACCGGGTTACTACACCCCGATGAGGAGATGGATCTTGGAGCGAAGGACCAGAGCAAAGAAGATTCCGCGCGTTTGTCGTCCGGGTGCGCGCTTCTTCAGATACCTGCCGTCAGAGTAATCAATTTCAGAAGCTGGAGCGGCGATGCTCAAAAACGATTAGAAGCAAGCGCGCGCTCTTTACGCCAGAAGCTTAACGCGTCTCTTGCAATGGCGGCTCGTGACATCGCTTATACGGGCGAGATGGTAATTTCAACAAATAGAAGAAACAATATCGGGACACACTTACATCAGAAAACTAATATGTTTTATGTTCTCTTTCAAGTACAAATTTCAATATTCCTTGTTATATCTACAATAAATGTCTTATCTTTACAGTTTTGTAAAGAGATTTCCTTCTTTTATTTTTTAAGTTTTTTTCAAAATTATGGGAGGCTATTAATATAAAACTTAGATGCATGCATACATTCTTTTGCCGGGCAGACATCACAAGAGAAAGAACTTTTTTTTACGATGGATTTATAAACAAAATTTCTTTATAGAAGTGTTTGCTTGTTCTGAAACTCACAAATAATAACATTTAGGTAGCTGTCCACTAGCGGATGTCGCGATTGGACATATATATATATACGAGTCGTTTGAGAGTAAATGCCTGAGGGCAAGTTTATGCTGGAGCTGCGATAAACGATACGAGCAACAAGTCAGCAAAACCGAACAATCAGCGCAAATTACAGAAAGGTACTATCGTTTATCGCAGCTCCCGCATAAACTCTACCCTGAGAGTGGTAACTTTACTATCGAAAGGTAATTTGCATCGACTTGCTCGCAAGTGGACACAATAATATTTGTATTAAGTGCAATCTCCGACAGTTACTCTCAAGGTTTGAAATAGTTTCGCGTAGTGATAATTCTCACGGAGAGTTTTTTAGCTAAATTGGCACAGGAAAAAGATTGGTGTAGAGAAGATATATATATATGCTAAACATTCCATCCGGAATAAAGCCGTTTCGACGAAGCTCTTCAATTCTTAAGTTTGCGGTGAATTACTCCGCTTGGTCTCTAGTATTTCCTTAAGAAGTTGATATTCTTTATTGTGCTGATTACGCTATTCCATTCTTTCCTGTTTTTAATTATCACGTTTAAATTGTCTATTTTTACTTTCTTTATGTCTCTTCTTACTTGATCTTCCCATCTTGCCTTTGGTCGTCCTTCGGTAGGTTTCCAGTTCTTTATCTTCCTAATCACTGCTTCTTTCCCTCTTCTCTCAATGTGTCCAAACCACCTCAGTCTCTGTGCTCTAATGTATTTTACTATATCCTCATCTCCTATGATATTGTCTATTTCATAATTCAGCAATATTCGATATTCCTCTTCTTCATTTCTTTTTGGACCTAGAATCTTCCTCAGTACTTTTCTTTCAAATATTCTTAATTTGTCTTCGTCTCTTTGTGTAGGACACATTGTTTCGGAAGCATAGGTCGCAACAGGTCTAATTCGGTTTTATAAATTTGAAGCTTTGTGCTTTTCCTTATACTTTTATCCTTCAGAAATCATTGATATCTCCAATATGCTCTATTACCTGTCCGTATACGTTCATTGATTTCCATACTTCTATCGTTATTTCCATTTACCATTACTCCTAAATATTTAAAAGTGTTCCACTTGGCCCATTTCATAATTTCCTAGGATAATTTGATTTGTAGTGGTCTTGGTCCGAGAGCTTGACATATATTTCGCTTTATTTTGATTTATTTCTAAACCTCTAGTCTTTGCTACTGCTACTACCGTTATAAATGCTTCTTCCAAACTTTTCTTACTTCTCGCAATCAGTGCAATATCGTCTGCGTAGGCTATGGCCTGTATTGAATTACTTATTATGATAGTTCCTTTAATTCCTGATGCACTGATCACTCCATCCAGCACAATATTAAAAAGTGTAGTTGACAGAGCGTCTCCCTGCCTCACCCCAGTCCTTATTTCCACCTCTTCTGTTACTCCCTCATTTGTTATAACTCTTGCGCTAGATCCTTCCATTGTCATTTTTACTAGTCGTATGAGTTTTGCTGGTATTTCCATCGCTTTAATCTCATCTAATAATTTTTGTCTATTTACACTATCGAAAGCCTGTTTAAAATCTATGAAGAGTACATGTAGTTCAATATTATGTTCATAAGCTTTTTCTATTATTTGTGTCATAGCATGTATTGCGTCTATAGTAGACCTGCCCTTTCGAAATCCTTGTTGGTATTCTCCCAGCTTCCTTTCAGAGTATTTTATTAATCTTTGTCTTATGATGGATGTTAATATTTTGTAAGCCGTATTTAGGAGCATTATTCCTCTATAGTTTTCACATTGTGTGGGATCTCCTTTTTTAAAAATTGGTACTAATAGTCCATTTCTCCATAGAAGATATAGAAAAGCTAATTAACATTTGTAAGGAGGATCCAATATTATGGCATACAAAAGATAGGGGGTAGAAACAGAAAAATCCACAATAATCTTCCGGGTGTTGAGTTTACTCTTGACATTTTGCTGATCATGTTGTCAGCTTCTTTAGAAGGTTTCTAAACACAGCCTTTACGTATGTTGGTGTTTTTTTGCAATTTTTGGTTCAACTAATTCTATTACATACGAAGGAAATGTCGAGTGTCCTTGACCTGAGTTTCCCTTAGTAGATCGTAGATCGTTGTGTAGTATAAAGACTAAACATTCTACTTCCAGATTTTGTAAGAATTACTTGTAGAATCTCGCGGTTTAGCTGTTTCCATTTTTTTCTAATTTAATTTATCTACATACCCTATTAAGCGCCGTCCATAATACGAAACTCACTCTTCTTCAAGATTCCTAACATCACTTTTGGAATGAGGAATATACGTCATTTTGGTGATTAAGTATTGCGTGATGGATAGTTAACACGATGTGAAAAGCATTACAACTAATGCAACTAGATATTAACGCAGCATTAGTCACTAGAACTAATAATAATAATAATAATAATAATATATGTATATTTATCGTAATAACAATTACAATAAAACGTCAATAAATGTCATGTATAGTATGATTAATGTTAATAAATATATTTAAAACAGATACATTTTATAGATATATAAATAACTAACAAACATAAACAAAAATCAGTTCATATCACAGACCAAGAAGTCTTCCAAAGTATAGGAGGCATTATCTAATAAATAATATCTTAATGTTCTTGTCAATTTATCATGCGGGAGACATTTAATATTATCTGATATTTTGTTATAAACTTTTATTCTCCAGTGATCCACGTACCTCTTCGTAGCGTTTACTCTGTGGTATGGTAACCTGATGTCTTCTTTATTACGTGTGTTGTAATTGTGCCTATCGCTGTTTTTGCAAAAGTAATTTTAATTTTTATGTATACATTTGGCGACGGTAAGTATGTATACGCTTTTCATGGTAAGTATGCGCTGATCTATAAATGATTGTCTGCATCACATATTACTTTTCAGGTTATACAGAGTTCTTACAGCTTGCTTCTCCAAAAGGAATATACGACTTACCTCCGAGGATATTCCCCAAAACTGAATCCCATAAATAGCAACGCTATGAAAATTAGCAAAGTAGACCAATCTAGCTGTTTCATAAGTTGCCACATTTTTAATTCTGATAATTCTATAAACTGCGCCAGCCAGTTTCTTCGCCAATTCATCGATGTGTCCGGACCATTTCAGCTTGCTGTCAATGTAGGGACCCAACATCTTGCCACTACTGCTCAGTTCTCTTGTATTTAGTGTAAAATCTAAGTATTGTGTTTTATTAGCATTCAGTAGAAGTTTCTTGGACCTAAACCATTGATCTGCTTCTTCCATTGTTGACGCATTCTTGCTCCGCAATTCATTCTTAGTTTGGACTCTTCTTACTAGGGAAGTGTCATCTGCATATAAGCAGATTGTATTTGCTGGTATGCTGTGTTCCAGCTCGTTCATGTACATTATGAATAAAAGAGGCCCAAGTATAGATCCCTAGGGTATACCACATTGTGATGTTTGCATTTGTGTTTTATAGTGTCCCATTTCTACGAATTGGCATCTATTGGTCAAGTAAGACTTTAGCAAGTCAAAACAGTTTCCACGTACTCCATAGTAAAATAATTTATCTAACAGGAGTTTATGATACACTGTGTCGAATGCTCGTTAGATCACAGCAGGTTAATCGTCTATGGCAGATACTATCTCGTTTATTATCGTCGACAACGCTGGTATGGTGGATTTGTTTTCGCGATATCCGTGTTGTATCTCTGTGATTAGGTTGTTTTTTTTTTTCGAAAAATGCAACTAATCGGTCCGAAATTATTGTCTCAAAAAGTATTGATATTGGTCTGTAGTTTTTCGGATCATTAATGTCTCCTTTTTTATGGATTGGCAATATCTTTGCAATTTTCATTTCATCTGGAAAAAGACCTTCATAGAAGCATTGATTAATAACAGTTACTAGCGGATCACTAATTACCGGAGCAACTGTTTTCAGTAATTTTGTGGAAAATCCATAACAATCTTGCGTGGTCTTAGTCTTAATTCTGTTAAATATTGTCTCAAGTTCTTCATGAATTATTGAAGTTATATAGCACGATCTTGGGTTCATTTTATTGAATTTCCTCAACAAATCAAGCGGATCTGCCAGTTTGGAGTCAGATGTTCGTATACCGTGATTTGTAAAGAACTGATTCAGGATATAGGTGGTATATCTGCTTTGTTTTAATGTTGACTTTTCCCTGTTAGTGTTCTAATTATTTTCCATATTGCTTTTGTCTTATTATTGGAGTTTTCGATTTGTGTAGTATAATTTTTTCTAGTTACATTTTCCAGTGCTATTTTGTGTGTAGTTTCATATTCATAATACTGTTGATATATACGTTGATCTCTAGTTGTTTTTGCAATGATTGGTAATGTGTCTAATTTATTTTTCATGATAGGGGAATTTGTACTCTTTATCTTTTTTATTACAGTTTACTCTTTTTACAGGAAAACATTCTTCATAAAGAAGTTTTAGTGTTTCAAAGAAACGAGTGCTCATGCTTGCAGCAGAGGTGTTATCCAGGATATTTTCCCACTGGAAAGTATTAAGTTTCGCCATGAACTCTTGAATACTGTGAAAGTCAAACAACCTCGCACATTTGTTTTCTTTGTTTGTAGGTACAACATCCTCAATCCAGTGTTCGAGAGTCTGTGCGTAGTGGTCGCTATGTGGAGATTCAACCTACTAGTGTTATAGTCATTTTCATCTATGTTTGAAAAAATATTATCAACACATGTTTCACTAATTGGTGTAATTCTAGTAGGTTCTGTAGATGGTAGATTTAGACTATAAGACAGAAATAAGTCAAATAGTTTGTCTCTGATGCCGGTTTCATTTAAAAAATTAATGTTAAAATCACCCGCTATAAATATTTTCGTATTATATTGAATGATCAAATTCAAAGCATCTGATAAGATTTCCATAAAAATGTCCATATTTCCATTAGGCGATCTATATAAGGAAATTACCGTTATATTCGATTTCACTAGTCTTACCGCTGCAATTTCAATATCCTTTTGTATAGACATTTTATTGATGTCATTAAGGATTTCAAATTCTGTACTTGTTTTTGAAAGCACTAGTGTTCACCCATGTCTATATTTTTTTTCTGCAAAACGCACTAGCAATTTCATAGTCGTTAATCATGTATTTTTTATATATTGTTTTGTTGAGCCAATATTCAGTTATACATGCTACGTCAATATTATACTTGTTCAGCTCGATTTCGAGTTGGTCAATTTTATTAGCTAGAGACTATATATAGAAGTTCATGATATTGATTCTGCTGGGATTAATTTTTTTGTCGAAAAAATTTGTATCTCCTAACAAATACATTATTTGGCCAGGTCTCACTATTTTGCATTTCCGATAATATACCAAAATCAAATCCCACCTTAAAAGATTTATTAGTGCTTTTGTTCTGTTCATATTTGACTATTTCTTCTATGGTAAACCTTGAATTTGGAAATCTATCGATAAGAAATCTCTTTATATCAATTTCATTTGTTTCCTTGCTTACATTTCCAATATATAACCACGCCTTCTTTTCAGCATCCGCGAATTGACCTATGTTATGTTTTCCTGTGCCTTTCAATACTACATCCTTTCTTGCTGGTTTTGTTTCGGTTTCTCTCCCCGGTTCTTCTTTTTGATAAACAGTTAAGGTGTGACATCGTATCGATCGATATATTGTGTTGTTTTTGTGTTTCTCTCCGGCACTCCGTTGTTAAATTTTTAGTTGGTTTAGGTGAATTTTTCGAACAATTGGTACACATATACTGTTCACTATCAGCTTCATTATTCACATTTTTTAATCTCATCGTTTTTCCTAACAGTTCTATACGATTGTATTATTGTTCTATCATTGAGCTTTGTTTTTTTATTATATCTGTTTGATTTTTCACTAGTTTGCACATTTCAACGAGTTTACTAAGTATGAGCGTCAATTTCTCATTTTCATTATCCGCACCATCAGCAACAAGTGGTGTTTTTAATGCTCTAGTTATTTTTGTTGTCACATTTATAAGTTCATAGGTATAACAATTTAACAATATTTACGCGCACGCACAACGTCCATTCGTCGTGGCCGAACCTACTCAACTTAGGAAAATTTTTTTACAGTGTGTATTAATATTCAGTAGAAATGACAATATATCAGATTTCATGACTTAATGGTTACTTCCTAACGAATTAAGTGAATACTTGTTACTTGGACCTTCGCTATTGCGTCATTGTTATATACGCAAAACATGCGGAATTGCATTAATATTTTAAATTACTCTAATATTTTTTATTTATCAAAATTCCCCATTAAATTGTATTTAGATAGAAATCATCAAAATTTGCTGTGAATAAAAACAAGCGCCATTGAGATTAAAATAAAGGAGAAAAAGGACGCTAATTAAATTGATCACTTCTGGTCAAGCTTTCATCGAGTTATCTCGTATTTTGGCCGCGCTCCCAGTTTAAAGTGTCTAATATTGAAATCATAGAATACATTTTTCAATTTTTAACTTTCGTTAGTTTCCATTTACTGATATCAAAATTCGTTTAAAATTGCCGAAAGAATGTGTAAGAATACTCTCGAATCCCACAGTTCATTTAAAAATCGAAATTTCCCTAAATTAAAACATTTCAATATATATATATACGAGGATATTTTGATAAATAGTTAGCCTAGATAGTTTAAAATTGTCAAAACGAATTTTCATTGCCACAGCAACAAACAACAACTCAGTTGAAATAGCACCGTAAAATTTGAGTAAGAAAAGTAAGCGCATTGCTGTGTAATAACATTTCAAAAAAGCTATGTACACCGAGATTGTGAAAATCGATAAAATGGAATATCGACCAATCATTAAGTACCTGTTTTTAAAAGGGTTAAAGGGTAAGGAGATTTACGAAGATATGTTTAAAACACTTGGTCATCTTTGCCCTTCCTACGCGACCGTAAAAAATTGGGTTGCCTCATTCAAGAGGGGTGAATCTCCTGTGGAAGATGACGAAAGACCTGGAAGACCGATTTCTGTGTCCACCCCCGAAAATATCGATACAATTCACGACATAATTTTGTCAGATCGTCGAATTGGGATAAAACATATATCTGAGACATTGAAGACATCATATAATTCACTTCGATTTAGACATGAAAAAAATGTCGACAAAATGGATTCTTAAATGCTTGAATGCTGATCAGAAGCGAGCAAGAGTGGAAGCGTCGCGCTCTTTATGCGCCCGGTTTGACAACGACCCTGGTCTTGTAAATCATCTTATTACCATGGTTGAAACCTGGCTCTATTTTTACGACCCAGAGATAAAACAACAGTCGATGGAATGGAGGCATTCTGGTTCGCCAAGGCCTAAGAAGTTTCGGGTGCAAACATCCACCCGAAAAGTTCTTGCTTCAGTTTTTTGGGATTTTCGTGGAGTCACTATGGTTGATTATTTAGAAAAAGGCAAATCCATAACTGGAGAATACTACTCTACATTATTAACAACTCTGGAAGAAAAAACCATTGAAAAAAGACCTGGTAAATTGTCCAAAGTTGTTCTGTTTTTGCAGGACAATGCGCCTGCACACAAATCGCGCATTACGATGAACACAATCCATGAGTTGCAGTTCGAAATTCTTGAGCATCCTCCTTATTCGCCGGACCTCGCTCCGTCCGACTATTATTTGTTTCCTCAAATGAAAAAATGTTTGAAAAGACGTAAATTTTCTTCGAACGAAGAAATAATCGAAGCTGTCGAGAGAATATTTTATTTAAGGGGTTTACAAAAGTTGCAGGATCGCTCTAATAAGTGTATAACTTTGAAAGGAGAATACATCGAATAAAAAAATATTTTCGTTTTAAAATTGTTTTTTATTCTATGGTAGGCTAAGAATTTATCAAAATACCATCGTATATATATATTAATTCTTATTTCTTGCGCCTCAAAAAAAGGATTTCAAGATTTCATATAACTTTTCAAAATTCAAGAACTACGGATTTCATGAGAAATGCATCCGATTTCTTTAGGTTCTCTCTTCTTTCAAAGTTGTGGCACTAAATCCGGTCCTGGTACTTTCAATACATCGGAGTCGGCGGCAATAGCGCAACATTGCAACGCGCCGAAGCTGTGAATGTTTCGAGATGAAATCTGTGAAACGTAGCCATGACAACCGGATCGATAAGCTCTGGGCTCTGGGAGAGAGCTTTTCACAATTTCCCCGGGAAACGAATGAACGCCTAGCCTGTGCTCCATCGCCTCAGCATCGTACGGAATTTCACTTCGGATACACGAACGGGTTCGGTCGACCCGGAGGACCGGGCCCAGACGTGCGCTACATTGTTCGATAGCTGTTCCTATGTATGTACATATTTGCACGGACGTGCATGTGTATATGTATATAGTTACATTGATATTCAACCTAAAAGAAATAATATAAAAAATAGCGAAGATAGATGGGAACTTTTTAAATATTTATTACTTTTTTTACCTCATATCTGATTCTCACAAGATCGACTTCATTCATTTAACTATATCCCACGTCTCGGAAGAATATAAAAGTACCAACTTTTGTCATTAGTGTTTCTAGATATGCGCACCCTGAATAATTATTATATTATTATAATTTTTATTGTTAAATTATTCTAGTCACATTGCTAACAATTGGTATACAGTTATGGTTTAAGTTGAGTAGAGTTCAGAAATGTAGCTAGAGTTGCTGGACAAATAATTGAATTATATTTAGTACGCGCGTTTTGCAATTGGAAGTTACAATAATTACCTACACTTATTACACACGCGCAGAAACAAAAAAAGACAAAAACCAACCCGCATTGCATGTATATCAAGCAGTTGTATAGGCTTGTTCCAACAGAAATCGCAAACTAGACAGACCCGATTCGAATGCGACTAAAAAAAATCCGAAACTGTTTTCTGACTGATTTCACAGTATATGATTGGTTCTGATTAGTTTGTAATTCCTGTTGGAACAAAACGATAATAATTGTAGATTGGTATCTACACACAGAGAAACGCTTACTTGTCCGCCTCAATTGAAGACAATTACTGTTTCAATTATCCACAATACAATAATTGTTTTAAGTCAAAAGAAATATTTTCTTAGCATTTTTTTCTCCGCTTAAGAGACATTTTAAGACATTTGTTAACTTGATTCAAGAAAATCTTGCAGAAAATTTGAGGAAAGCGATTCTTAGTATAAGTAAATGACCGCTATAACATAAAACAATATTTTCTTAAGAATAGAAAATAGTTTCCTTAATTCCAGAAAACGTTTAGGTATTGTCCATAAAACAATAGTTTAATTTTCTTAAAATAAAACAGTTATTTACTTAGAATTCTTGAAATACGTATTATTTATATCCGTATTATTAATTGCACTTACCTTGTTTAACATATCCGTACATAATGCAGTAAATTATTCACATTGCTTGTGATTTTAAAAAGGCTAAGATAGAGGTTATCTACAGAATAATGTTCAAACAAACGCGAACTTAATGTAGAAGTATACATGAAAAAAGTATCTAGAAACAATAGCCAAGATAATGCTAATAAATAGCTCATGGTATTGAAGGAATCACTGCCGGTAAAAGCAATGTGAGAAGAGAAAAGCACTAACGCTTTTTGCTCCTGTCCACATTGCTGTTACATCTCTTAGTTTATGCCACTAATCTTCAAAAACAGCAACTGAAATATTTCCTGGCGCCACCTAGTGCCAGTAAATATAACTTTTAACGTACAACGTTTCATAAACATTTTCAAAAGATACCGGTTAAGGTAATATTTTTTCTTTTTATTACTATTTACCACGTGTACTAATTTAACTATAGTTTTTTTAATATACAATAAATAATATAAAAGAGGGATAAGTAAATTTAAATATTACCTCATTAATTATTAAACTACATAAAAATAATCCCTATTTAATTACATTATTAAAGAAATAATTTAATTACACTATAACATGTAAAGAAAACTTCTTCATTAGTTCATTCACTTGCTTCTAATTTTAATGAATAACTTTAGTTTTTTTTTCCATTATTGTAATTTTTCTTTTATTGAATATCCTTGTAGCCTGGCCTGATAATGTGTTTTTTGAACACGAAACCGGTCGCCTCATTTTCTTTGTGAAATCTGCACTTCTGCTTTACGTATGCTAGGTTTTATTATAAGGATTATCCACAATTTCTATTGATTCTATTCTCTCTATATTTTTAATTTGTGCGTTCGAGGCTTGAATACGCATCTGCTGGTCACCTATATATAAATATCAAATTAATTCATTTGAACAGATCCAGAGACGTTTTTTAAAATACTTATGTTTTAAAAGTCATGCAGAATATCCAGTGCAAGGATTTGATCACAGAATGCTACTAGATATGTACGTTTTGTCGCAATTGCTCAGACCTGAAATGTATATTTAACTTATTGTTAGTTAATAATAGATTAGACTGTCCTAAACTTTTGATGACATTAGCTTTATTGTTCCTCGTCCAGTGTCCAGATCAACAAATGTATTTTATTGTGCAAAGCTCAATACGAATCTTATGATTCAGTCACCTACAGTCCCTGGCCATATTACTTGAAACATGTCATAAATCAACCCTTTTACCTGGAAATTCCCATCCTATTATAGTGATATTCTTTTGCTTTGAATCCGATCATTTACAGGGGCACTAGATTATTATATCAATAAATAAAAATACCAGAGAAATGATATTTAGAAGAGTAAAGTACGTATATATAAATATTTCAGTTATCAACTTACATTTAGCGAGTTCACAGTTTAGAGAATGCATCGATATTTTTTAAAATATTTCGTCATAACCGTATAGAAGCTAAGTTGTGGAGTATCGTTAAGTGTTTTGTGTTGATATATCGTTATTGCAAAGGTAAAATTGTTATTCTATTTCTCTCTTAATAATTAATTATTTGGAATTTGAAAAAAATTGAAATATTTGGGGTTTTTTGTAGAAAATGCCGGGGAAAGATTTAACAAGTGAACAAAAAGCCGCTATACAAGCTCTTCTACAATCAAATAAACATTCACAACGAGAAATTGCAAAATTACAGAAAGTATCCCCTTCTTCTGTATCGCGTTTAGCTAGAAACTTAAACGAAGGAACTAGCACATCGACACAAAGACGGGCAAAGTGCGGTCGGAAAAGAAAAACTTCGAAGAGATCTGACCGTGAAATTGTTCATCAGGCTTTGAGCAATAGATTTGCTACAATTAAAATGATTCAAAAAAATTTACAAGAGAGAGGAATAGAGATTTCGAGCAGAACTGTCAGGCGCCGATTGCGCGGAAATCGCCTAATGGGCCGAACACCTGTAAAAAAACCGCGTTTAACAGAAAAAACGAAATCTGCTCGTCTCAACTTTACAAGAGAATATCGACATTTCACAGACGAGAATTGGAAAAAGGTGAATAACTTAACATGATTTTTACTGAATTAATATTTGCAATGTTTAATAGGTTTTCTTTAGTGACGAGTGCTCGCTCTGTGTGTTAGTGCAGCGAGCGCAATTTGTTCGTAGACGACCTGGCGAACGTCTCCCAGAGTCCACGGTTCTTCGAACTGTCAAACGCCCTCCGCAGGTAATGATTTGGGGTGTGATTAGTGGAGACAGACCCGGCCCTTTGTATTTTGTAGAAGGTACAATGCGTCAAGAGCAGTACATAATTGTGTTAAAAAACACGTTGTTACCGTATTTTAAGCCAGGACGACAGGGCGTATATTTATGCAAGATAATGCTCCTTGCCATGTGGCAAAAAAGGTTAAGAAATTCTTTGAAGACAATCACATACCTTTTTTACGTTGGCCCGGAAATTCACCGGACCTCAATCCCATCGAGAACGTATGGAATCGACTAAAAAGTAAAGTATATGAAAAAGAAAACCCTACAAAGGAAATATTAATGAAGAATATAAAGGATATATGGGAGAACGATGAAGATATAAAAGAGACAATCATATCTTACATTGAATGTATGCCCCGAAGAATTAAGGGTGTTATTAAAAATCATGGGTTATGGTCTAAATATTAATTACTTATTTAATATTTACATATGTTACATATTTTTACAATATATTTTATAAATAAAAAGTATAATATATGTATAGTTTATATTTTATTATGAAGAAACTACAAAATATTGAGTGTTTCAAGTAATTTGGCAAGGGACTGTATGTATAAAATATGCACAAGCTATATTCATTATCTGATGTTTCAACTGACATTTATTATTCTCCTTTAGTTTCACTATTAAAAAGATGCAGCCCCTACTTTCAATATTAGTAACTAGTAAGTTTATCAGTTATAATTATCAACATATGTATTTAGCGTTAGTTTTAGTGCCTTGTGTATATATGTATGTCTTTTTGTTATCTATTTTTCTTATAATTGGATTGTAAAATCTGTTGGACAAATATATATTGTAGTGATATTTTTGAGTAAATAATAGGTAAATTGTAATTAAATAAATTAACTGAATCAAAATTAATCTAAATAATCTCAGGGTTTACATTTTAGTAAATCGTGGTGAATCTCACTTATTGACTTTTTGCAAATTAGCAAATTGAATAGAAAAATGAAACGATTTAATAATTTTAAAGAGAGACAGTGATTTATTATTAGTAATTTTAATATAAATTTAAAACAAGATAGATTATATTTCTTTCGAACAATGGTAGATGTACAAAGACCTATCACAAACCCTAATGGGTACCCAATTAATAATTAAATCGTTATTATTAATTGAAAAGTAATGCCATCACCTATCCACCATCTATGGACGCGCGTTTCGATGTTATACATCTCGTCGGCATAGCTTTGTGGAAGGTAATGGCATTTCAATATTTTAAATCGTATATATACAAAGTAGATGTTTACATGTACGCATGAGGAAATCTAATTAGATATCCTCATTTGTACGTTTTTGTCGAGTAAATTACTGCAAACGCCTCTAGAGAACTGAACAAATCGTATTGCTACTAATTCTGACGCAACAGTAGTCTCAACTACTGGCTTAAACCGCCATAGGTTAATTAATTCGTATATATACGATTTAAAATATTGAAATGCCATTACCTTCCACAAAGCTATGCCGACGAGATGTATAACATCGAAACGCGCGTCCATAGATGGTGGATAGGTGATGGCATTACTTTTCAATTAATTAACCTATGGCGGTTTAAGCCAGTAGTTGAGACTACTGTCGCGTCAGAATTAGTAGCAATACGATTTGTTCAGTTCTGTAGAGGCGTTTGCAGTAATTTACTCCACAAAAACGTACAAATGAGGATATCTAATTAGATTTCCTCATGCGTACATGTAAACATCTACTTCGTATATATACGATTTAAAATATTGAAATGCCATTACCTTCCACAAAGCTATGCCGACGAGATGTATAACATCGAAACGCGCGTCCATAGATGGTGGATAGGTGATGGCATTACTTTTCAATTAATTAACCTATGGCGGTTTAAGCCAGTAGTTGAGACTACTGTCGCGTCAGAATTAGTAGCAATACGATTTGTTCAGTTCTGTAGAGGCGTTTGCAGTAATTTACTCCACAAAAACGTACAAATGAGGATATCTAATTAGATTTCCTCATGCGTACATGTAAACATCTACTTCGTATATATACGATTTAAAATATTGAAATGCCATTACCTTCCACAAAGCTATGCCGACGAGATGTATAACATCGAAACGCGCGTCCATAGATGGTGGATAGGTGATGGCATTACTTTTCAATTAATTAACCTATGGCGGTTTAAGCCAGTAGTTGAGACTACTGTCGCGTCAGAATTAGTAGCAATACGATTTGTTCAGTTCTGTAGAGGCGTTTGCAGTAATTTACTCCACAAAAACGTACAAATGAGGATATCTAATTAGATTTCCTCATGCGTACATGTAAACATCTACTTCGTATATATACGATTTAAAATATTGAAATGCCATTACCTTCCACAAAGCTATGCCGACGAGATGTATAACATCGAAACGCGCGTCCATAGATGGTGGATAGGTGATGGCATTACTTTTCAATTAATTAACCTATGGCGGTTTAAGCCAGTAGTTGAGACTACTGTCGCGTCAGAATTAGTAGCAATACGATTTGTTCAGTTCTGTAGAGGCGTTTGCAGTAATTTACTCCACAAAAACGTACAAATGAGGATATCTAATTAGATTTCCTCATGCGTACATGTAAACATCTACTTCGTATATATACGATTTAAAATATTGAAATGCCATTACCTTCCACAAAGCTATGCCGACGAGATGTATAACATCGAAACGCGCGTCCATAGATGGTGGATAGGTGATGGCATTACTTTTCAATTAATTAACCTATGGCGGTTTAAGCCAGTAGTTGAGACTACTGTCGCGTCAGAATTAGTAGCAATACGATTTGTTCAGTTCTGTAGAGGCGTTTGCAGTAATTTACTCGACAAAAACGTACAAATGAGGATATCTAATTAGATTTCCTCATGCGTACATGTAAACGTTATTATTAAGTTTGAAATTTGAATTTTAGAATAAATGATTGGATTTTTATTTCAATTTTGTTTATTTGGCCAAATAGTTTAAATTCTTGGTATCTGTGCACTGTTGTATCACTTCGGTATCCTTTTCTTTGGATCGTAACCGGTCTTCAATAGGTAGTCCTCGGGTCTTGATGTTTACAAATTATAATTGCGAAAGGGCTTTTGACAAGTAGTACTGCAGTTTATTCTCAGTAAGGTTTCATGTTTATTTAAACATTTAAAGAAATTATCGAAGAATTTTGCAAAATATTTGTGTGTCGAAAGTTTGTTTATATCTCTCTGATCACTTTTTTGTTTTTAAAGCCCCAGTTGACTATATTTTGATAAATAAACTTAACTCTTGAATGTCCATTTGAAATTCCATTCGCTTCCTTGGTTACGATGGTTTAATGTTGTAGGTACGGTAGTGCAATAAAATGTCGTTTCCATAAAAACGATGTATTTTAAAATCCTTTAACTGTATGTGTTTGGTAGTTTGCCTAACCAAATTAAGTACATTTTGAATTATTTGTTTAAAAAGAAATATAATTTAAATTTTAATTAGTAAATTTAGTGTATCACTGAGTACGTAATTCACTGGACTCTTTTTTTTTAGCAATAATATCGTTAGCCTTAATGTGTAAGACAAAGATAAAATCATGAAGTAGCGAAATTTCGAGGGAAGAAGGCAACAACACTGCTTCACCTCGTCCAAACGAACTAAAATAATTCAAACAACTTTTAATTTAAAAAAAAGACTCAGTTAATGTTACGTTACAGGGGATAATCAAAATTCCAGGTTATCTTAAGTTATTTACATTTTTAAAACATTGTTTGTAAAAATGACGCATACACACACAAGTAACGCACCGTAATTGGAAAACAATCATCAAAATCCCTTACGTCACGTGCAACACCGAATTCGACCTTCATTACATCAGAATAAAAAATATCAAGTTGTTAGATTGGCTGCACCCAGACAACCGATAAATAAGATGTGAGATACGTAAACATTCTGACAGTAAACAAACACTTTCCGACAGAAAACCTAGAAATTGCATTTTAAAAACTAAACGTTGCTGAAATTATTAAGTTTAAAATATTGAAAAACTGTAAAAGTGAAATAGAAACAGTTACAAATAATAATGAAGAGTATTTAATCAAGCAAACACAATGTTAAGAAGCAATCAAGAAAAATTTCATCGAGAAGACGATCGAAGGGATTTTAGAAGAGGATATTGGATACTGCTGAAAAAAGAAAACTAGGACTCATTAGAAGAAGGAACACACAAACACATATAACACACCCACATATTAACTGTAAGTATGTAATAAATTTAATCTCCATAAGTGAAAAACTTAAAATAAAAGGAACGCAGATTATCTCCCTCTTCAATATTTTTAATCATCATTTGAAACATAAATTATATATGTATACATATATATATAATAATTACATATGTATACATACATATATAATTTGAAATATTTTATCTCAGGGATTTTGTTAAAAAAAATTTGAATTTTGCAAATTAATTTAATTTTTAACCCGTTTGTGGGATTCGGGAGTATTCTTTGATACTTTTTCGGCAATTATTATGAATTTTTGAAATCAATAAATGGAAATTGACGGATATATAAATTGAAAAATGAAACTAACCTTAATTTTAAGAAGATGTAATATAAACACTGTGTTCCTTATGACATTTACTGGAAATCTGCCCTTCTAACCTCCAACCTTTTTTTCTACCTTGAATCTATTCTCTATTTTCTATATCATTTTAAATTGAGACGGCAGTCAAAAATACTAGTTAAATCGACGAAAGTTTAACAAGGATTTATCCATTTATTGGCGTCCCTTTTCTCCTTTATTTTATCGCGATGGCGATTGTTTCTTTCCACGGCAAATTTTGATGATTTCTACTCAAATATAAACTAATCCTTATCTGGACTTATATATTTTATTTAATGTCCACACTCCAAGGCCAGTCGGCCTGTGGAGAAATTATGACTTTCGAAAAATAGCTTTTATTCGCCAGAGGGAATTTCATTACTATCAGGTGACTATCCTGAATACCCTATACGTCTGAGACTGACAGCTGATATTTTCGAAGTAAATATTGAACATATCAATATTATTATTACTATTATTATGCTGTGAAACAAAAGCAAGTATGTAGAAAGTTTATTCATTATTATTGTGCAAAAGCACTAATTGTTTCTTTTATTCTACATCGGTTTTGTATTTACATAAATTCATGTGTTTGCATGCACCATATTAAATTAGGCATAATCAATTTCAATGGATTGCCTAATTATGTTTACTGTTCAATGCCGAAGATAGCATTTAGACTCGTAAAGTTTCTAACTTTAAACGCACATATTTGACAATTCCTCATTTCATTATCATTCAAAGCACTTTACATTCAGAAGGATAGCGGCATTTTTTGTAGTGTTGTTTATTTATAGGAACAACATGATAAAATACACTCGCATTCCACAGTACGCCGTCGATGGATTATATGTCAGTCGATGCGACATTTATTGGCATCAGTCGGAGCCAATAATTCTTTTGTTTGCATACATATGTAAGCCCAGCTAGAATTAATTATCATATATATCAACTGATGCACCGCCAAGCGGCGAAATTGAAAAATAGGAGGAGACCATCGTTGGAGGAGGTGGCATATATTCCGATGGATTTGAGATATGCATTTTATCGACTTTTCGTAAATTGAATGCCTGTATTCAGCTTTGAAAGAATTTGTACAAAACAGTTTTATTTCGTCACATATGTAAGAGCACAAATAATTTTGCCTCAAAGTTGAACTGCATTATGTAACAATTTAATATTTTGTACTTCATAAGTGCTCAAGATAAACCACTGTAGAAATGCTTTAGATACAATAACTTTCTTTTTCTAAAGCAAATAAAACCCATTTTTGACAGAAATAGTGGCACTGGTAGCGGATATACGGGCTGATTTATTTTCGACCCTCACCATGGGGACCTCACTTATGTGGGAAATAAAGGGTAGGTGTAAATTTGGCAAAGTTGCTAAATATTGTATTTGTTATGAACCCGAAGAAAAAATCTACCTATGACAAATGACTCGAGATATAAAAAAGCTCATTGTCTTCTTTTGTCCCTAGCACCTTTATTTGGCCTGGCAGAGAAAAACCAAAAACACATTCTCAAAATTACTTTCGATCTTCTATTTAATGGTGCAGTCAACATTTTTATATGACGTTTCTGGCCATCGTCAACTTTCTTATTTCCTATCAGCGCCATTTTGAATTTTGACATCGTCTTATTTCCTGATTTCAACCATGTATAACACGTTCACAAAAGCTTTTGATATTATGCTTTAATTGACGAAAAATACATTTTAAGATTATATAAGGTAGCCATAAAATTCCAAACTGTAAAACATTTCAATTGTCGTTCAATAGTAATAGAAAAATGTCGTTCACCAACGAAGAGAAACGTTATATGTGTTTGTACTCTAAATTATATCCGATGCTGTATTGATCTGCACGGTAAATATTGTACGTTATTGTATTCTACTTTTTCTATATATTTTTTTTTGTTACAACTGTACGTATATAACTTTTGTATATAGTAAACTAGACAATACAGTCCTTCACAGTATTACTTGTATTATTTAACAACGAACACAACATTTTGGTCCACACGAGCTGGATGGGACACAGATACGTACCACACACAGTATAGAAGAGATATACACGCTGGGCTGTAAAAATAAAGAAATTGGGGAAGTTGACCACGTGGATAACATAACCTAGAAGTTGCGTTTTGGAATATAGGACAGGGAAAGATACAGGTCACCTTTTCCCTTTTTCATAGTTATTTTTTAGTATAGTTTGTATTTGATAAGAACGTATACACACAATATGGCAGAACTTGCAACTTTAGTTTTAAAACGAGGTCAGTTAAAAGCACAAATTACAAGATTTCAAACATTTTTAGATACAGTTGACAGTGATGATAATAAAATTTCAGAAATCGAGTCACGCGTAGCTAGGATTGACAGCATATTAGATAATTTCGAGGTTATACAAAATGACATAGAAATTTTATCGGGTAATCAGATTCAGGAAGATGAAAGACAAATGTTTGAGAATTCGTATTACAAAGTATTTTCTTTAGCTAAAGATTTATTAAACTCAAACCGTAAGGTAGCTGTAACACCAACGAATCATTTAGATCAAACTTTAAATTCTCCAATATATTGTAGTAATACAGTAGACAGTTCAAGTGTTTCGAATATACAGGGTCAAGTAAAATTACCTAATATAAAGTTACCAGATTTTTACGGACATTTTAGCCAACGGATAACTTTTTATGATACGTTTAATAGTTTAATACACAGTAATTCGCAATTATCAAACATACAAAAGTTTTATTATTTACAAGCGTGTTTAAAGGGCGAAGCTGCGCAGGTTATTGATGCGATTGAAATATCGAATAGTAACTATGAAATAGCTTGGTCATTGTTGAAAGAACGTTACGAAAACAAACGGTTAATTATTAACACACATATGAAAGCTATTTATGATTTGCAATCGGTAAAATTTGAGTCATTTTCAACCCTGCGAAAATTACTTGATAACTTTAACAAAAATTTCCGCGCTTTGACTGCTATGGGTCAACCTACTGAAAAATGGGACACGCCTATGATATGTACACTAACGTCAAAATTAGACCCAGTTTCAAAAAAGGAATGGGAACAACAAATTGCAGAAGATGATATTGAATCTATCACTATTAAAAAACTAACAGATTTTTTAGCACGACGTTGTCAACTATTAGAAACTATAGATAGTAAAACTAAAGTAACTATTAAATCGACAAGTAATTACAACGAAAATAAGATATTGGCTCACGTAACAACACGAGATATTAACTGTTCATTCTGTAAACAAAAACATTTAAACCAGAATTGTGAAAAGTTCATAAATATGTCGGTAAATGAAAGGATAAATGAAGTAAAGAAAAGTAAGCTTTGCTTAAACTGTTTACGTCCGAATCATTTTGTGAAAGATTGTCGATCTCTCGCATGTAAGCATTGTTATAAAAGACACCATTTTTTGTTACACTTACAGGAAAATGTATCTACTACTACCAACGAAACAAAGGTGAATTTAGCACGTGAAATTCAGCACAAAACTACCACACCTGTTAATAACGAAATTGAAACGATCGCATCTGTTGCATCTACTTCAACCAATGAATCTCATTTAAGAGAACGTTTTCAAGTGGTATTACCTACTGTTATAGTACAAATTCGCGATTCTGACGGAAAGTGGGTTCTTTGTCGGGCGCTACTGGACAGTGGATCACAATCTAATTTTATAACGTCTGCGTTACTAGAAAAATTGCAGCTGAGAACGATGAATATTAACATTCCAATAGCGGGAATAAGTAGTAACAGAAATACTATTTCCAGAAAAACAGAAACAGTTATTTCTTCATTAGATAACAAGTACACATTTAAAGACGTATTCTTGATACTAAACGAAATCACAGATAATTTACCACAATTAACATTTGATTTGTCGAAGTTAGATTTACCAGAGCACATTGTTCTTGCTGATAAACAATTGAATGTACCCAAGCCAATAGAACTATTACTTGGTGCTACTATATTTTTCGATGCGTTACTAAAGGGACAAATGAAATTAGGTAAGAATAAACCCATTATTCAAGAAACTATGTTTGGGTGGATAGTAACAGGACCTGTGAACATTGCGAAATCACAAACATGTCTGTGTAATTTGGCAGTCTCTAACAACGAGTTACACGAGCGAGTTGAACGTTTTTGGGAAGTGGAAGAAATGAATATTGAAAAGACGCTTACAAAAAACGAACTGTATTGTGAGGATCATTTTCTAGAAACGTTTAAGCGGGATAACGAAGGTCGATTTGAACTTAGTTTACCATTAAAGGATAATGTTGAAAATTTAGGTGATTCTTTAGAAACAGCTATTTCTAGATTTGAGTTGCTTGAAAAACGATTTGAAAGAGATTCAAAATTCAAAGAAAAATATGTTAAATTTATCGAAGAATATGAACGGTTAAATCATATGACGCAGATAGATGTAACTAAGGACAATACCGATACTGTAAAATATTATTTACCGCACCACGGTGTAATTAAAGAATCAAGTACGACAACAAAACTACGCGTTGTTTTCGACGCATCCTGTAAGACAACTTCTGGTGTATCTCTAAACGATATTTTGATGGTGGGACCAACCATACAACGCGATCTTTTTTCCATTGCACTTAAGTTTCGTAAACACAACGTTGCATTTACAAGTGACATTGAAAAGATGTACGATATTCAGGCTGAGCAAAGAGATTTGCAACGAATAGTTTGGCGCAACAACAAGAACGAGGAACTAAAACATTTTAGATTAAATACCATTACGTACGGTACGGCTTCTTCATCTTACTTAGCTTGTCGAGCTTTATACCAGTTGGCAGTTGAAAATGAAAATATGTTTCCGGAAGCTAGTAATTTAATAAAAAATGACTTTTACATGGACGATCTTCTTTCCGGTGCTGAAAATGTTGAAGCTGCACTAAGGCTAAAGGATGAAATTTCAGGCATACTTATGTCTGCTGGATTTATTTTAAGGAAATGGTGTTCAAATAGCAAAGAATTTCTGGAAAATAATAATTTGGAAATTTTACCACAATATTACATTGCAAAAAACGAAAATATTAAGGCTTTAGGACTTATTTGGGACCCTAATGAAGACGTATATTCATTTAAGGTAGACTTAGTGGAATCTCAGTTTGTAACTAAACGATTTGTTCTTTCAGTTATATCAAAAATCTTTGATCCTTTGGGATTGATAGGCCCAACAACAGTTCAAGCGAAATTATTTTTACAAAGACTCTGGCAGACTCAAACATCGTGGGACGAAATTATACCTTCAGAACTGCAAACCTTATGGAAACAGTTCTACAAGTCCATGGAAAACTTGAACAACATGAAGATACCTCGAAAGGTTCTTATCTCTGGTTCCGTTGATTTTGAGTTACATGCATTTAGCGATGCATCTGAATCAGCCTTTGGTTCTTGTGTATACATAAGAAGTACTACTTCGGAAGGGTTATATTATTCGAGGCTTTTGTGTGCCAAGTCTAAAATAGCACCTTAGATTACATTACCTCGCTTGGAGTTGAACGCTGCAGTATTGCTGACCAGACTGGTAGATAAGGTAGTTACATCATTGGAAATGAGCTTTAGTCAGAAGTACTTTTGGTGCGATTCTACCATAGTTTTGAATTGGATAGCTGCAGAACCTATTACTTGGAATACGTACGTGGCTAATAGGGTCACAGAAATCCAGGGACTTAGCAAAACTGCGGAATGGCGACATGTGCCATCTGTACAAAATCCCGCTGATATCATATCACGAGGATGTAGCCCTTTAAAGTTGATGGAAAGTGAAATGTGGTGGCACGGACCTGAATTTTTAAGAAGAAATTGCTTCTGTTGGCCAGAACAGCAAATAATTGCAACCACTGAAACACTCGAAAAGCGTAAGTTAAACCAATTAGTTTTTGTTGCTTCTACATGTGACTTTATTTTCGAGAGATACTCCACTTTTAGTACACTTCACAGAGTATTTACATATGTTTTAAGATTTTTATTTAACGTTAATCCTAAGAATGAAGTAAAACGATTCGGTGATCTTAAGCCGCAAGAGTTAAACAATTCCTTAACATTACTTATAAAAATGTGTCAAGGTAAACATTTTATGCAAGAAATAAGTTCTTTAAAGACAAATAAACCTATATCAAAGGAAAGTAAACTTTTATCATTAAACGTTTTTCTTGATGAGAATGGACTGATTAGAGTAGGTGGTAGAATAAAGCATTCAAATGAAAAATTTGATAAAAAGCATCCAATAGTATTGCCAAAAGATCATAACTTAACGCGACTTATAATAAAATATGAACATATACGACACTTGCATGCTGGACAACAAACAGTTTTAGCGGCAGTACGCCATAAATATTGGCCAATAAATGGTAGGAACATTGTAAGAGACGTACTTAGTAAGTGCATTACGTGCTTTAAATCAAAACCTTCAGGTTTAGCACCTTTAATGGGTAATATTCCTAAACCACGAGTAATTCCGTCTCGACCTTTTTCATCAGTTGGAGTGGACTATGCGGGTCCTATTCTTATTAAAAATAGCTTTTTGCGATCACGAAAACTTATTAAAGGTTATATTTGTATGTTCGTTTGTCTTGCAACAAAGGCCGTACACATTGAACTGGCATCTGATATGACTACACACACTTTTTTGAATTGTTTAAAACGTTTGGTTTCTAGAAGGGGATTTTGTTCTAGCATTTACAGCGATAATGGCTCCAATTTTGTAGGAGCAAATAATGAGCTCAAACTTATTGTCAAATCAGTAATGAATGCTATCAATTCTAACGAAATTCGTGATTACATGCTTGCAAATTCTATTACTTGGCATTTTATTCCCCCGTTTTCCCCCCATCAAGGCGGTCTTTGGGAAGCAGCTATAAAATCTGCTAAAACTATTTTATTTAGAGTTGTGGGTCAGGCACATTTAACTTATGAAAGTTTGTATACTGTTCTTACTCAAATAGAAGCTTAATTCTCGACCACTTCTCCCCTTGTCCACTGATCCTGAAGATTGTGTTTTCTTAACTCCGTCACACTTCCTAATTGGTGACACTCTCATGAATGTTCCTGAGAGTGATGTTAAAGAAATACCTACCAATCGATTGAAGCTCTATGAACATCTTCAGAAAATAACACAACACTTTTGGAAACGATGGTCCTTCGAGTATTTGACATCTTTACAACAGCGTTCCAAATGGACGAAGAGTCATCCAAACTTGACAGTTGGCGACCTTGTGATCGTTAAGGATGACAACTTACCTACCATGTGCTGGAACGTAGGAAGAATTACGTCCTTGCATCCTGGTGATGATGGTGTTTGTCGAGTGGTCAGTGTGTTAGTGCGCGGTAAAATAGTTAAGCGAAGCGCGCAAAAATTGTGTAAATTGCCTATAAACGATTAAAGGACAGATATTTTGTTCAATAAATTTATTGTTTCACTTTGAAGTCAGAGCCTTCAAGAGGGGCGAGATGTTTGTACTCTAAATTATATCCGATGCTGTATTGATCTGCACGGTAAATATTGTACGTTATTGTATTCTACTTTTTCTATATATTTTTTTTGTTACAACTGTACGTATATAACTTTTGTATATAGTAAACTAGACAATACAGTCCTTCACAGTATTACTTGTATTATTTAACAACGAACACAACAATATGCTAAGTATTTTTTATTCATTGAACTGAAATACAACAATAACGAGTACAATTGTATCCAAAACGCCACATCGTATCATTTTTCTAGATATTGATAGATGCTTCTTCTAATGTTCCCACTTGCTAGTTGCAGTACTACAGCCGTCTTAAATTATCACCAAGCTATGGCTAATATTAATGGTTGTTTGCTTGCTGATTTTATTTAAAAATACGGAGAATGTGAATGTTTATAGAACATAAAAAATAATCTTTGCAAAAGACTTAATTTACAATTAAATAGGGATTATTTTTATGTAGTTCAATAATTAATGAGTTAATATTTAGGTTTATTTATCCCTTTTCTTCTTATTATTATTTATTATATATTAAAAAAAAACTATAGTTAAATTAGTATACGTGGTAAATCGTAATAAAAAGAAAAAAAATATACACTCACAGACAAACATATTGCATATTTTATTTTCGGCCTTTATTATTTTTCTCTTTAAAACTATTGTGATTTTTGTTGCGAAATCTTGTACACTAGAGTGTCTTACGTTATTGATAATCAAATAAATTACACATGGAGGATTTATAGCAAATTCGTGGAGGAATTATTAAAACAACTTGTTTTTGGCTAAAACGTATAATTGAAAAAAGCAACATTAATTACCCATAAACATAATAACGACGCAACATAATAACACTTCAATACTTAGTACTTCCTCCTCTTGCTCTAACGATATCCTGCATCCTCCTAGGCATGCTGCGCAAAAGATCTTTAATGATTTCTTGCGGAATTCGATTCTGAGAGATGTAAGAGCAATGCGGCCAGGAACAAGAAGGTTTAATGCTTTTCTCTTCTCATATTGTTTTTGCCTGAAGTGATTCCATTAATACCAAAAGCTATTTATATTAGCATTATCTTGGTTATTGTTTCTATGCACTTTTTTCATGTGTACTTCTACATTAAGTTCACTTTTGTTTGAACATTATTCTGTAGATAAAAACCTCTATTTTAGCCTTTTTAAAATCACAAGCAATGTGAATAATTTACTGCATTATGTACGAATATGTCGTACTGTTTTAAACAAGGTAAGCACAATTATTAATGTGCGTATAAATAGTATGCATTTCAAGAATTCTAAGTAAAAAATGCTTTATTTTGAGAAAATGAAACTATTGATTTATGAACAACACCTGAACGCTTTCTGGAACTAAGAAAAGTATTTACTGTCAAGAAAATATTGTTTTGTATTATAATGGCCATTTACTTATACTAAGAATCGCTTTCTTCAAATTTTCTGCATGATTTTCTTGAATCAAGTTAACAAATATCTTAAACAAAGAATATTAATAATATTAAACAAACAATTATTTCACTACAAGTATATACCTCTCTTAAGCGGAGAAAGGAACGCTAAGAAAATACTTATTTTCTTTGATTTAGAACAGTTGTTGTATTGCGGACAATTGAAATAGTAATTGTCTTGAATTAAGGCGGACAGCTTTGATACAAGTAAACGTTTCTTTGCGTGTAATAAATACACTTGGCATTTTTTAAATTTCGCGGATGATTTAAGTTGGTAGTTCCGGAAATAAAGGACATATTCGCCAATTTCTTAATGTAATACGGACGATTATGTCTTTTATTGCCGAAACTACCAACTTAAATTATTCGCGAAATTTAAAAAATGCCAAGCATACTAATAAAATAGCGATAGCTTATCATTTTGAAAATCTTTAGACGGACGATAATCGAAATGCTTGACAGTTTGAAATTTCATGGCTATTTTATTTAATCTTTCGTAAATTAAAGCATAATATCGAAAACCATTGTCAACATGTTATACAATGTTGAAATCAAAAAAGAAACTCTTTCTGACCGTCTCAAAATCGAATATGACGCCGATAAGAAATAAAGTTGATGATAGCCAGAAAGAACCAAAACGTCATATAGAAATTTCGAGTACACCATTAGATAGGAGATCGAAAGTGACTTTGAGAATGTGTTCTTAGTTTTTCTCTGCAAAGCGGAATGATGGTGCTAGAGGTAGAAGAAGAAAATGATAATTTTTCCTTTTTTCAAAAAATTTCGAACGTGATTTGTCACATGTCCATTTTATCTTCGGATCCATAACCAACACAAAATTTCGCAACTTTTCCATATTTAAATCTATCCTTTATCTCCAATAATAAGCGAGATCCCCATGGTGAGAGTCAAAAACAAATCAACCTGTATATAGTGTCACCCCATTAAAAATTCTTAAATTGAACATTAAATAAAAAATCCGATAAGCGTAAAGTATGGTCTTAATAGAAAATGGAAGAAAATATTGAGAAATATTATTTTTAAAATATCCTTTTACTGGCTTCAACGCCCGCGCCTGCGAACGCAGAAGTCACCTCGAAATTAATACTTTGTTTCTTCGTGTTCGATATTCAATATGGCAAGATTGTTTAGTCTCGTGTTACTCATTGTAGATCTTAAGTAGTTTTTAATTAATTTCAGTCTGCTAAAACTCCTCACACAAAGCAACTGTCGCAAATTGTCATAAATAATTGCAGTGCGATCGTAAAATTTAGTAGGGATTCTAAAAAATTCCATTACACAATGAATTTTTAAAAATCTAGCCAATCGTTCAAAAGAATCACACTGGCTGCTTTTAAATGCCTTAAGTTTTTTGCAATAAAAAAATAAAAATCCATCAGCCAGAAATCTAGTAAAAATAATAACAACAAAATGGATTTATAAATACGTTTTGGTTATTTTCTGTATTGTTATAATCATCAATTAAAAATTAAAAGGTTTCTAAAAAACTAAGCTTTATTTTTTTATTTTATTTATATTTTTATTGAAATTTTGATGAATGTCTGTAGAATATGTAGGAACAATATAATAACATGTCAGGATGGCCGAGCGGTCTAAGGCGCCAGACTCAAGGTTATCCTTGTCCGTTGTATACGGATAGTATTGGGCGTTCTGGTCCTCTCTGAGGGCGTGGGTTCGAATCCCACTTCTGACATATTTTTTTTTCTTTATTTGCCAATTTTATTTTTTTGGCAAAAAATTCCATAAATTTACCAAAAAATATAATTAACTATCCATTATGAGATCGATATGGTTTGACAAATGAAAAAATTAGAGCTGTGAAAAACAATATTGAAGAAAGAAAATTTAGTGTATATCGGTTAATAATTATTTTAAAAGAATTCGTTATATGGAAATTCAAACTGTATTCTAAAAATTTTGGATATTTACTTTTTACTTTTGGACTTCCAGAAATAATTTGACTCTTGGGAAAAGTGGTATAATACAAGTTGGTACTTCAACAATAACGAAAATAGTGTTTTGTCTCGTTCTTTAGCTTGACAGATGCAAGGTCAGATGAGTAAATATAATATAACCTCAAACTCAGAATTAATAATGATAAACATAGCCAAATAAACAAGTTGTGATTATAGCAATTAGCCTGCATATTATTGATATGTCATTTATTGATTTACTTAATAGTGTTCTAAGGATCATGTTAATAATGTTAATTTTCTTTCTTAGGTAAGCGTACAAATTCTATTTGCTAGTATCTTAATTAAATTCAACAAATTGTCATAATTGTAGATTGTATACTAAACAGAAGCAAAAACGGGTGCGTTCGTTTGACACAAAATTACATGAGATAGTTTATGATCTGCGATATGTCAAGCTATGCACATGCTAAGCATCCAACACTTGTTAGTTCCATTACTATTTTAAAAAGGAGTGATCTGTGTTTATTCAAAACAAAAACCATCTGTGGGGAAGTTGCCATAGATTTTTTTTTATTGAGAACTCAGATTTATTAAAAATATATGACAAGTGTTTGTTTCATAATAACGTTACAAAATAAAAATCAGTCAGACGATGCACAAAAAGGATGAGGAAAATCAGTCGAACAGTGTGCCTGGTGAAACATTGAATAAGTGTAGTAGCCAAATATGGAAACAAATATTCTATTTACCAACCGAACCAGTATGGTACTATAGCATAATTGTACTTAACTATATGACAGTAGTTGGACATTTAATTGTCTCAGCTAATCAGGATTGTATATCCGAAAAGATGAAGGATTTAAATTTATTAAGTAAGTTTCTCTTTACCTATTGTCTTTATATTTATTTCTTTATGAAAATTATTAGATTTTTAAAATTTCATCAGCCAATGTAGATTGGTTTCTGAAATCATGTGAAAATTATGCTACTTGATATTGCATCCTCATTACCAAAGTAAGTTGCATCACCAAATGCAAACTCCAACAGTCTAGAGAAAGCTTCATGTGATTATAAGCCAAATGTCAGGAGACCAATTTAATTTGTATGTGATTACAGCCCAGAAGTTAGTTTACATTGGTTAAAGGCCACAAAAACCCTCAATGATATCTATATTATGAGGATATTTGTTTGCTTTCTATAAAATTTAATAATTTACCATTAAAAATATTGCTAAATGTTGATAGGGAAAAGTTTAAATGATAATATATTTTACTTTTCAGTTATATTCAATGTAATGGATATGATCTATTTGGTTGATATAATACTAGTGACGCTAAGTCGATATGTACCCAACTTGAATCTACCCGACATAAACATCTCTGCTAGACCAATTCCAATAATCATTACAGAAATATTATCAATAATACCATTGCAACTGATACTACCAAAAATAAATAAACTTGTTTACCTTTTTGATACGGATCGAACATATTGTGTTTTAAGATTGAACTCTATATTTCGTGTAATTCGTATAGTATACTTTTATAATCAAGTGAACACTCAAATTATAGGGAAAGTTTATATGAAAGTACTTCAGTTACTTTCCTACACGATTTTTGTCATAGTAATCTTTTACTCAACATATTGCAATATTTACTGTGAAGTATATGGATGCAAACAAAGTTATTGCACCAGATCAATTATTACACTTATGATTGAGAAATCTATTGGGTCTGGTTACGATGTTATTGAAACGAATCTCATCTGGGAGATAATAGGTACCCTTGCCCAAGTTATAGTTTTTTATTGCATAGTAATGGTTGCAATGGCACATGTGACGATAGGGATTATTGTTAATTATCGACATCAAATTAGATACTTGGATCGCTCCAAAGTTATAGTTGCTAAACTAAAAAAACTGAAGTTACCCAAAGGAATTGTAAGTAAAATGTTTTAGTCTAGTTATGATTATGTAGATAGAAACTTATTTAATATAACAGAAAATTTTTAAGTGTTCTGAGGCCAACATACAGGTGTTTACTCATAATAGTTGGAAACTATCTGGATCAGTATCTCATCCTAATAAAAAGAGCTAGAAAGTCTAAAATGTTAGCATTCTTGTTGTTGAAACCGATACCAAAATAATTAAAAGAATGTTGGAAAGTTTGACATTTTAACATAAGTTCTATTTCTTCAATCCTGTACTGTTTCTTGATTCTGAATACAATGAATAGATTGATACCAGATTCTTGTGTAACGTCAACACAGGTTATTATTTGATTAATTGGGAACAGTCATTTCAAGAATTCGTGGATTCTTATTGTTAACCGCACGACCGAATGATGTGAGAAATTTTTTTTTAATTCTAACATATCTACTTTTGCCGCCTATACACCCCTCCAAAACATGAAAAATACACGAAAAGTAAGCGACAAGACCACTTGTCTTTGTAGCACGAAACCTAAAACGTGTAAGTTCAAATTAAAAATGCGATGCCACAACAAAAAATTCCGGGAAATTTGTCCTAAAAAGAACGAAAACACCGCATGTGATTTGTAATCATGCATCGGAGATTAATAAAACCGAAATCGCACTGTTAAACGAGTGATTAAATCATTCTATTCGTGACTCACTAATCCCGGCGAAAGAACTCGTTGCATCAGTAGAAACCTCAAAAATAAAGATTGTTTTTACCTAAACGCAGTTAAAGGGAACAGAATAGTCATTTTGCACAAGCCGGATTATTTCAACCGCGTCAACAATTTGCTATCATCAGGATCTTATAAAGAATTAAGAAAGAATCCTTTACCATCCATGATTAAAGAAACGAAAGTTTTTTAAGTTGAACCTGTCAATCCCAAACCCGACAGTTCCAAAAATGTACTGTCTACCAAAAATCCACAAACCAAGGAAACCTATGAGGGCAATAGTATCAGGTATAGACTCAGGTACGTATAAATTGTCCAAATGGCTAGTAAAGGAATACAAAAATTTACCCATTAAAGTAGATAGTCCAAAAGTAGAATATTAACTATATCTTGTAAATAAGATAAATAACATTGAATTAGAAGATGGGGAAATTTTTAGTATCGTTTGATGTTCGTTCACTCTTCACCAGCGTGCCGATCCCAGAAACCATAGAATATTTGGTTGAGTTTTTAAAACTTAATAAAAATGATGAAGTCGAAATTGCGGTATACAAAAGAACTTCACTTTGCAGGAATCAAATTAATTTTCAAATAGAATGCAAGTATTATGAACAACCGGATTGCTCATCGCCGTGCCCTCTGATGAGCAATCCGGTCTCCTTTCATAGCCAACTTGTTCGTGAGCAAATTTGAAATGTATATGAAAAAGGATACCGTATATTTTCCTAGAATATAGCTTAGGTATGTAGACGACATTTTCCGGATTTGTGATACTAAGAAAGGTACTATTCCGGATTTCCTCGCGACACTTAATTCAAAATTCGAAATCATTACATTTACAGTAAAAGAAGAAGTGAACAATCAACTCCCGTTCTTAGATAGTTTAGTAATTAGAAACAACAAAAAACTGGAAATAGGCATTTATAGAAAGGAAACAAACACTGATAGGTGCATTATGAAAGATTCTAACCACTCTGAACAACACAAAATGGCCGCGATTAGTTTTTTAATGAATAGATTGGTAAAATTCCCCTTAAATTCATAAAAAGCGTAACTATTTACAAGTCTTCTGTAGAAGTCGATCGCATCCTTAAGAATGTCCAACCTAGTCATTATGTAAGAAGTTCCACGACTTTAATCCCGACAGAAGCCCGCGGTAAGAAGTATTAGTCAAGTTTTTAGGGAACAAGATATGAACGTATGTTTCAGTTCGCGAAATGCACTCTAAAACCTTCTGGAGAATTCGAAAAATAAACCAGACATGAAGGAAAGGTCGGGAATTTATAAAATTGCATGTGTGTGATTGTAACGAAGCCTGCGACAAACGAAATGAGTGATACGGGAAAATTGAATCGTTAAGTGTAACACAACACATAAACGAAACCGGGCATAATATTAAATTAGAAAACTAAACTTAATTAAGAATACCACTTCGTCGCGGGAATTAGACGCTTCCGAAACTATTTACATGAAAATGAATAAAGAGAATGGACCACTGTCCTACTCGAGTCTTATTGATTTATTAGGGTAAAGCGGGCACATGTTTTACGTTTCGTGCTACAAAGACAAGAGACTTTCTTTCCCTTTTTAAGCAAAAACTTTTCTAATAATGTTCTTAATAATTACTTTGCATTTTTCATACGTTTGCCAAAAATTTTTAACTTTTCACTTTTCAAATTCATATTATTAGCGATAACGCGGTCTCATTGTTTCTCAACGACTTCAATGGCTTTGAAAATAAAAGAAAATGTTTCTGGTATTGAAATATGTACAATCTATATTCTTCTAACCTACATACTATGAATACCAACTTAAGTCATTTCATCAATTCTTAAACGATTGCAAATATATCCAAAACTACTACAATAAAGTATAATGTATCCCTAACCAAAAATATTCAGAGTGTGGTATAGAATACAAAAATTATATGATATGCAGGCTGTTCTATTAAAGAAATATTTTATTTGCGCCGCTTTATAGATAATCGTCCTATGAAGTTACAAATATTTTTGGTCTGTACACTGATAATTACTATATACGTTTGTATATACTGCAGGCCATAAGCTTGAAATTAGCCCCAATTTAATGAAGATACTGCAAATGACTTTCATAAAAGTTATAAACATGAAACAATACTGGAATAACATCATATGTGTTATTTAAACTTACGCTATATACAAGGTAAATTTATAATATATTTTACTGTAGAATTCTTGTTTTTTATGAAACCGACCTGTCGTCGAAATGTCCTCTGGCTGTCCTTTGGCTTTAATCACGGCTGCACATAATCTGAGTAGGCGAGACATTCATTTTCTAAGAGTTTCGGCATCTATTTTTACCCACGAATAACGAAGAAGGCATTGGTCACAGACCCTCCGATCGAATTCTTCCCGCAATCGAATTAAGATCCGGTGATTGCGGCGGCCATACCGGATTTATTAACACTTTAGTATGTTCCTCTAATTAGAAATATGCTGTAATATGATAACTTTACGACATCGAAGGTAGCCGTCTTTAGCGCCGCGTGTAGTGTCGTTCAGCCGGTGTCCATTCAATCAACTTCTAACAGGCCAAAGTCATTCTGACCATTTTCTCGGCTTGCAGCCGCTTATTTGTTAGCATTATTAGTTATACTGGCGTTGGAAAATATTCAGTTATAAGTGCCAGTCCTATACATATAACGAATAACGTTGCTGTCTATGTGTAAGGACGCCCTCCTCACCCTTCAGTTTCCCCACACACATGCCAGATGGCAGTCGATCGCCTATATCATACGTGCTGAATTATGAGCTAGACTTCACTGCTGATTTTAAGACATACGTAGTACATCTTATTTGATTTTTGTGGTATTGATTACTTTAATCGTTGACTATTTCTAAATAAATACTTAATTGTGATATTGCCGTATATCAAGCAAAGAAATCGTTCTCAATTAAAGAAAAATGATGAATTTCAAAAATAAATAGAACCTCTCATAAAATAACTACATTACATTTTTTCGTTTCCAAATATTCAGTATACGAAATCATGATCGGAAATATTACTGTCTATTACACCACAGTCTGAGCAATCAGTATCGTCTAATGCTAGGGCGAAATCAGAGAGCGTATTGTTTTAGTAATTCTAGTTGGCCCAGCTATCATTTGCTTAGCACCAACGGTATGCAAAAATGAAATAGAAATAACTTACTTAATCCTTATGTCTCTCTCCCTCTTTAAAGATGTAAGGCGCGTGGAGTTGAGTTTCCCAAGTTGGCCTTTTCCATATTTCCTTCCATGATTTTCTGTCCTGTGTGGCATGGGTTGCCCTCTCCCATGGTACTCCTCTTTTGGTGATCGCACTTCTTATATCCTCCAACCATGTTCGCCTGGGGCGGCCTTTTGTCCTTCTCTTGCTTACCCTGGCTTGTTTAACCATTCTTTGCTCGGACATCCTTTCTACGTGTCCATACCATCTCAGTTGTGCTTCCTTAATTTTTTCTACTATAGGTCTTAGTTTCAAATTTTCTCTGAGAGTTACGTTCCTAATCTTGTTCATTCTTGTTTTACCTTCTATTTTCCTAATAAACCTCATTTCTGTAGCTGTTATCTTTCTTTTCTGTCTCTCGGTCATTGTCCATGCTTCTCCTCCAATTAAAAGTATTGGCGTTGCTACCTTCTTAAATATCTGAGTTCTAATATTTTTTGGAATGTCTTTATTCCCCAGAAAAGTATTTTTAATGCTGTTAAACAGTCTTCCTCCTGTTATCTTTCTCTCCTTAATCTCTTCTTCCAACCTTCCGTCTTCCGACAATATTGATATCAGATATTTAAATTTTTGTACCTGTTCTAGTTTTTCTGTTTCTATTTTTATTGCATGTTGTTTTTGGTTCCTTCCTATTATCCTAGTCTTCGCCTTTTCATTATTGATTGTCATGTTTATTTTCTCTAATGCTTTCTTGTAGACCCGTATGTTCATATTTAGTGTTTTCTCGTCTTTTGCAATGATAACCATATCATCGGCATAGCATAAATCTGATATTTCTATCTTCTTCATTTTTCAAAGGCCTATCTCGTATGGTCTTACCCCTTCTTTCTTTGCCTCTCTAGTCGCTTCGTCTAGAATCAGTGATGCATCCCTGTCTAAGACCCGTGGTTGTTTCAAACATTTTAGAGCTGTCTTGTCTTGTTCTCACCTAATTTCTTGATTCTTTGTATAAACTTTATATACCCCTTATTAATATTTCTGGTACTTCTCTTTTTCTCAGTGTCTCCCATATGTGTTCTCTTTTCACCCCGTCAAAAGCCTTCTGTAGGTCCATAAAACAAGTGAACTTCCTTATCTTCTCTTATTACTTTCTCTCCCAACTGTCTCATAATAAATATCGCATCGTTTACTCCTCCTACCTGGTCGGAATAATACTGAAATCGCCATAACATATAATTCAGCGTTTGTAAGATTACAATTAACAATGGAGTCTTTTAGAACATCTAAAAAATGCTTATAGTGGGATTGTAATCTACACCGATGTTAAATTTACGCATGCCCATGAAAACCAGGAGCCAGAACTGCTCTATACTCATATCTGTGCTGATAACTGAACATTCTAAATCAGCTCTTGCGTAAATAGCAACTGCTCTATTATTTCGAAACAAATTGAAATTATTAAGTTTAATTAGATTGCTATCTAAAGATTCATCCAACCAAGTTTCCGAGAGCACTAATACATCTACGTTATTTGCATGAATTAATACTTCTAACTCATTAATCTTAGGCATCAGGAACCTAATGTTGGTATGTGTTATTCTAATATTATTTAAACTCATAGCAAATGAATAAAAGGCAATAAATAGTTATAAACTGAACCATTAATAAATTATGTAGTAATTACGTTAGGACTAGGTAATACCAAAACAAAATAATTGGGAAAAAATACTAAATAAATTTCTAATTTACAGCTCTACAAAGTACAAGAACGCTCACATTACAGACTTATGTTCATGTACACAAGTTTTTTTTTAATACTACCTTAAAGATTATCTCTTGAGATAATAATAATAATAATAATAATCCTCGTCACATCGAATCATCTGAATTCGGTTATGCACTTTACAGAACACTTTTCCGTTATTCGACCCGGTTGCTTTTGTTGACACAAGTTTGGAAACATCCTTCAAAAGTGAATCTTCCTTTTAACTTACTTTTTCATTCATATTACAATTTGAACTGTTTATAACATTCACATCTTCATAATATTTACATATGGGAATACTATAGCATAATTATTTAACCGTAGTATGAAAATAACAAAGACTATTTTATTATTATAGATTTATTTGAAGTGATTCCAAATTTATGGCCTGTAGTATATATTCGATTTTAATTTTATCGTTATTTAGAGAATAAATGGATTTTGCCAAAGCGTCCATTTCTCATGTAAAAAATTGCCTCAATTCTGTTTAATCGATAATAATAATTTAAAATTATTTTCATTGCTATCCTGGATGAAATTGATGTTGAATTTTGTACACAATTTAACCCGCATACTAATTGTGCAAATAATGTTACTTATTATGTTGTCACAGATTACCAAAGTGATCGACTACTTCGATATCATATGGTCAAAGAACAGAGGATATTCAACTGATCAGTCGTACTGGAATTTTCTACATCCATCCATGCGCAACGAATTAATGGTAGACGTCTCGTGGCCAGCATTACAACATTCCAATCTATTTCGTTCCATGGACTTCAATTATTTGCGTTACCTTTCGAATTTCATTCAGTTAGAGTACATGTTGCCCGGGCAGTACCTGTTCACAAAAGGCGATTGGAAAAGTAAAATGGTGTATGTTGCCTCTGGTACCATACAGCTGATATCCAATCAAGATGGTGAATCGGCGCTTATAAGTTTATGCGCCGGTACCTGTATTGGAGAATCCTGTTTGGTTGTTGACTATAAATCGTTAAATAACGTTGTTTGTAAAACATTTTGCGAGTTTCACATTCTGAAGAAAATGGATTTTGTCAGGTAAACATTTTTCGCTATTTACAAAATAAATTAATTACTGAAAAATCGTATATGATGTATTGCAACATCTCGTTAGTCATATTTGGCACATAAATAAATCTGTCGAGATGTTGCAATACATCTGCAGGCATCGAACATCTAGGTATTTAATAAAAAATTCGATCCTACAAGAGACTCTGTGGTGTAGCGGTAGCGCACCCGTCCGGCAATCGAATGTCGTAGGTTGGATTCTACCGGCGTCTAATGAGATTTTTATTTCATTAATTACATTTAATTATATGGGTAAAATCAAGGAAATATCGATTTTTCAGTATTCACCAATGGAAGCCATATATACCTGTTGTGTCATAAACTTCTGGGGATAGGAATTAACTGTGGTAACGGCGATAATCCCCACTTCAGTTGTCACAAGATTCAAAAAACGTCAAAAGGATATGCATTGTGCGGTCGATCAGTCGCGTACAATCGTTTGACTTGTGTTAATCAATCTATGTATGACGCGCTCCATAAAGGGAATATTTACAAGACGAAAATGCCGTTTCAAAATACTGTAGCAGCGAACGTAAGAGCTGTATTAAGCCGTGTGTACTGCGTAAGGAGAAAATAATTGCCAATCTCTAATGAAAATAAAAAATAAACTAACAAATTAAATAAATAGGACTTGCGGAAATTGTTCTCGCAAGTCCTCTGTAGCAACGTTGATTCGATGGCGCAACTCTTCAATGGTATCAACTTCAGTTGCATATACCCGGTCTTTCATGTATCCCCATAAGAAGAAGTCCAGTGGGTTGAGATCAGGGCTGCGTGGGGGCCATTGAATAAATCCACCCCGGCCGATCCACCGTTGCGGAAAGGTATGATCGAGATAATCTCTTCCAAGACGACTAAAATGTGATGGACAGCCATCGTGCATAAACCGCATGTTATGTTGCACAACCAATGGAACATGTTCTAGGAGTCCTGGTAAAACTTATTGTAAAAAATGCGTAAAGTAAGATTCACCATTGAGACGCGCCGGCAATTCAAAAGGCCCTATTAAGGTGTCGTTCACAATTCCAGCCCATAAATTTAAACTGAAACGTTGCTGAAAGTTACTTTGGCGTATCGTATCATATGTGGGCATTGTGGAAGTTGAACCTACCATTCCTGGTGAAACAGCATTCATCAGTAACCAGTACGTTTGTTGGAAAACCTGCTTCTGCTTCCGTACGATTGAGCAGCCACTTATAAATGTGCTGCCGCAACGGATAATCGTTGGGAGTAAATCCTTGTACCTTTTGGAAATGATAAGGGTACAAACCGTTCATCTTCAATGTGCGCCAAACAAAGTTCTGAGAAACATTAATTTCATGGGCAATTTGGCGTGTACTAGTTGCCAGCATCTACCCTTTCCAATACTTCTTCTTCAACATCAACCGCGTGTCGATTTGCTCTTCCACCTAATTGACCCTACTTTGGTTGTAAATTTCCAGTCTCTCTTCCCCGTTAAATAACACGAAGAAAAGTATTTTTGGATCTGTCTGGAAATTTTTCTAAATACATTCGTCTTGCTCGTGCAGCAATCTCATCGGCAGCTCCATAAGCTATTATCGTGTCCATGTATTCTTCGCTAGTGTAATTCACCATTTTATCCGAACTAATAACAACCACTAATAACAAATCTTAAATTTGATGTGTTCAGATTTACTGCAATGTCAATGACACTTTCCTAAGTTTCAACGGCATCTGGTTTTTTTATTATTCAGCAGCTCTCAATATTGCTGCAAAAATTATTGGCCATTAAAAGGAAAAATTAAGGCATCGTAATTTCTATTTTACATTTATTTTAAATCATCTTTTTAACTAAATGTGGTTCAGCTAACTCAAATATCCCCAATTTAAATTTGAAATTATAAATTACCCACATAATTTCCGAACAACTACTTCTTATTTAACTAAGCTTTAACTCATTGTAACTTCTTAATTATTGAGTTTTTCTAAAAAGTTTATTACTAAAAAATGTTTATTTTAGTCCCCACTTAAAATCACCTCTGCGCGTTATAAATCAGCCTGCATATTAGTCAAATTTCACCATTTCATAAACATCAAATTTTTCATTTCAACTTTAACATTTTAAACATAACTGTTATGAAGTTTTAAATATTCGACTGTGAGTACTATATGTTTTTGTAATATTAACTTACAAGGGAAGATCCCGAACCCGGAAATTAAAAAAAAATTGAAACTTTGGGAATATATAGAATATATATAGGTGTGCAATACGCAATTTTTTTTTTGTGCGGACATTCACTTTTAAGGGGTGAAACACCCCATCGAAAATTAACAGATTTTCAATTTTTTCCATACAACTCCAGTAAAAAGAAAGATAGAAGATAGGTGTAAATGCAATAGTTGCAGCATACATCAAGCTCTTTCAAAATATGTGACTATCATATATACAGGCTGTTCCATTAAGCCCTGCGCTTACACTGCTGGTGTTTTTGTAACAATACAAAGAAAAGTTTAAGATATAATCTGTGTGACTTTTAATTCTATTTAAAACTGTATAGGTGTTACAATATACAGGGTGTTCCTAAAGTAAATATCACCATATCCTTGGTTATATCTAACAGAACTTCATGTACTATGTTATTATATATAGGTATATATATTATTGAATACTTATTGCAAGGAATGATCTCAATCCCACAAATTTAAAATATGAAATTTGAGAATATGTAAACCACATGCAAAGTTAATGAAATTTACTGTATATCTCTGCGGTATTATATTGATTAGATAACACATTGTTTTGTTTGATAATAACAGTCAGAGTATTGATTTCGGAAATATGTAGAAGACATATGTAATATTCAATTCTTTAATTTGATTTAATCACTCGCTGTTGTAAGAGGAAAAGGTTAGTATTTTAGACCAAAGTTATATCTTATAATTAATCGATTTTATTAAGCGATAACAAATATATCATATTTTTAACATTTTAAGCAATAGCAATTGATAAGTACATCAAAATAATTTATATGTGATTAGCTGATTAGTCATAAAGTATAGGATATATAGGAAATGTTTATAGATAACACTTTACATCTTTTGGTCATGTCTATTATGTAGTGAAATACTGGCTACTGAATAATTATTCTGTATGGTGATGAAATTCTTCAAAGAAATGTCTAAAACATAGGACTTCGTTGCACCACGCACATCGTATGATGGCCTGGCTACCGCATATGGAACACCTAGCAGGATGTATAAAATCCTGTTGTCTAAAAGCAAAAAACTACCGGATTTTCAAACTTATTTGGTTTTTGATCAATGTATCCGCTTTTATACCAAGCATAAGCAAATACATCGTGATACTTCGGTGCCGAAAGTTGGTTGTGAATAAGGGACTGTAGTTTGATAACATTATTGCGTTCATGCAACACAATATCATAACCAAACAGTAGCACAAGATCGGAAAATTTTCTTACAAAATTTTTCCATATGCGGAAACCATATACATCTAGTGGTTGTATCACTGCCGTAGTTTTTTTCGGTATCGTCAATATTTCAACATGTTTGCTTGATAGTATACTCTTTTGCAATGTAGCAGGACAATGACCAGTCCAAGAATAACACGCTCTGAGCTCCCACATTTGGCACATACACACGGGTGAGCCATTCATTAAACAGTTCTTTTGTTAATTTTCCCGACGTTGAAGCCCTAACATAAACATTCCACGGTTGAAACAAAGACTGTGTTACACGCGGACCGAAGCTACCACTTTGTTCTTTCATGACAATAAATAGAGGGGAAAGAAGTTTTCCAGAAGCTGATATTGTGAGAAGTATGGTATAACTATGTGTTGTTGCGGATATTGACTGCACAGCTGCTGTAACACTTTTTGAACCCTGCACAGCTAACGTGCGACCAGAATGAAGCTCTAGATTAAAGCCACTTTCATCGGCATTGAATGTATTATCTTCTCCGACTTGTTTTATGAGATCTTTTGCATGGCTAACAAATGTTGAAGCGATTTCATTTAGCTTTTCGGAATCTGTACCATATGATCGCGTAATAAATTTATTTATTTTTCTTGAAACTATTCTATATGCTTTCTTAAAATTCCAGACCCAATGCCGGGATGCTTTAAAGTTTTCTAAATGTATTCCTTGATTAGCTTGCAAAGCCCATCTTTGAATGTCCAAATCATGAATAATATCACCCTTATCAATACTCTCCACAAAGTTATTATAAACGGATTCCGAAATTTGTAGCAATTTTTCCCGTCGTGTGCCTCCCCGGTTTACTGTTTCTTCCCATCTAGAACAAATAAAAGAAAATTAAGACAAATCGTAGTTATATTAGATGGAGTTCACTGTTTACATGTACAATTGTTGGAGAGTTGAAACTTTTCGAAATTTATTTTGGACGGTTGCTAACGTAAGTCGCTTCGTTTTCCCACTTTTCCAATATTCCACAGCCTTGGTTTTATATTCTAAAGTGACAATACCGCCTTCTTCTGGAACACATTGTTCATCTTCAGCTTCCATCGCTTCTAGAACTTCTTCGCGTGTAGGTGCGTATTCATCATCTACGAAGTCTACGGAATGTGGTTTAACTGGATTCAAAAATTCCAGTGTTGTGTCAATTTCCAGCGAAAATGAAGTATCTTTTTGAACGTCAAGAAGCATATCCTTTATTATGTCGTGTAGTTCTACTTCGTGGTTATTCACAGGTGTTAGATTATTGTTATTGGCAACGTCAAACGTTACCATGAGCAAGCGAATTACATTTAAAGTATTTACGACAACCATTTTCAACACCACAGGTTTGTTACACAATCTAACAACAAATACTATTAATATCAGGTGGGGAATTTATATAAGCAATGTTATCATTTATCATTGCATTTGGTTGATTATTGACTTAAAAAAAAAATGTTTACACCAGTAGATAAAAACTTCGAATGTAATTACCAAACAAAACAATGTGTTATCTAATCAATATAATACCGCAGAGATATACAGTAAATTTCATTAACTTTGCATGTGGTTTACATATTCTCAAATTTCATATTTTAAATTTGTGGGATTGAGATCATTCCTTGCAATAAGTATTCAATAATATATATACCTATATATAATAACATAGTACATGAAGTTCTGTTAGATATAACCAAGGATATGGTGATATTTACTTTAGGAACACCCTATATATTGTAACACCTATACAGTTTTAAATAGAATTAAAAGTCACACAGATTATATCTTAAACTTTTCTTTGTATTGTTACAAAAACACCAGCAGTGTAAGCGCAGGGCTTAATGGAACAGCCTGTATATATGATAGTCACATATTTTGAAAGAGCTTGATGTATGCTGCAACTATTGCATTTACACCTATCTTCTATCTTTCTTTTTACTGGAGTTGTATGGAAAAAATTGAAAATCTGTTAATTTTCGATGGGGTGTTTCACCCCTTAAAAGTGAATGTCCGCACAAAAAAAAATTGCGTATTGCACACCTATATATGTTCTATATACTCCCAAGGTTTCAATTTTTTTTGAATTTCCGGGTTCGGGATCTTCCCTTGTTAGATTGCCGAAGTTCCAGTGTATATGTAAATAAATTTTGTAAGGAGAAACAGAAGATTTTGTATTTTCATTTGACATTATTGAATCCTGCAACATGGACCACCTGCATCTATTAAAATAGTCATTCAATATTTATTTGCAGATCTTACGTCAAATACGCTAAAGAATTCAAGGAAGCCCAAAGAATTATTTTCGAGAGACACAATAATGCGCATACCTTGAATAATATCAGTCGAATAGCAAAGAGCAAACTAAGTACAGGAAGGAAAGATGTTGATATCTACACGTTACTGTGGGTGAAGAATACCCTGCATAAGTTAATGGCGATTGATGAGGAATCAACTCGCAGACACGAATTTCAAAATATCTACTTCGTTAATGAAATTAACGAAGAGGACTTTAACAAACTTTCATTTACCGCTCGATATCTTGACATGCTTGTTGTTGGAGAAAGAATAGAAGTAGACACCGATACAGTATTCGTCAAAATTAATTTCCCATGCATACTGCAACCAAACTCGGTTATTGCCATCATATGGGAAGTGTTGATCATTATACTCACGTTAACCCTATCGTTCATTACACCACGCATGTCATTCATACTGACAGAACAGCCGGTGTGGTATTATCCTCTTATCTGTATCGTCACGTGTATTTATTGGATAGATATATACGTGCAATTGTCCACATCGGTACGCTCAAAGCATCAGGTCGTGACGAAAATAAGTAAGATCGCCAAAGTAAAGATGCAAACTTTCGGACTGTGGGCCGATATTATCTCCTGTCTACCTTGCGAAATCTTTGTCAGTATAATCTTCATGGAAAATACACCACAAGTTAATGCAACTCTCCACTTTAATAGGTAACAAACATACTCCTATATTACAATTCAATTTCTTTTAAATAAATGTCTTAAAAAATATATTTAATATATACCGATAAAAAAAAACAGCATTAGGTCTAACAGCCTTTGAACTCCATCTAACTGCTTCCTCGCGCCCATATGAACAAGTATGTAGTTTAGAATCGACGGAGTGAAAATGTTACGGTGAAGTTGCAACTCCGACAGAGTGTAAAATGTTTCTGGCCCATTTTCAATTTTTCAGAGGGTTATATACCCTCGGCTCCCCCTTTCACTGTCGCTGGCATTCTATTCGTTAAATCTAACTCCAGCCAACGATAATTCCGAGAAAACGGCTAAATAATTCATCTTCGCTCCATTTTCTTCACGTCGTAAATGTTCGCTTTTAATATAACATTTTCCTACAAAAAATTTACAGAACAAATCCTATTTTGTTTTTACAATAATTTTGCAAATTAAATGTAAATTAAGTAGTCGTCAAGTCCGATAGTAAATGTCCACATTGAACGGTTGCCGGTATTCGTTAATGTCAAAGAGTTAGATCTCATATGCTATTTTGAGAAATGCTATTGGGAACGAAGGAGCGAAGGGACGAGACGACAATCTGTTTAGTTCGAGTCGCCTATGGAAAAAGACGTATTTGGCTAAATGTTCAGTTTAAAAGCAAATTCAAATGCTGTGGTGCACGCGGGGCCAACGTCAAAGTTAGTTTTTACTCTTTTTAAGTTTAAAATCTGTATTGCTTTATTCCAAGGAATTGATGCTTTTCGGCCTCCAACTTTCTTCTGTGATGAAGGGTACAAGTGCTATTTTAGTAAGATTTACTACTGAGGTTCTCCTTCTTGCACCATACTTCTACCATCTTTAATGCTTCCTGCATTAGTTCTGAAATTATTCTAGCATTCCTCTCAATAGTGAGTATCATAACGTCATCAGCATATCCCTGTGTATAGTAGCCAGCTTTGTTTAGCAAACTAGCGATTCGTCTATTACCATGTCCCACAATAGAGGTAATAATACACCTCCTTTATGGCCAACCTCTCACGAGTGACACCTGCATTGCCTCACCAACCAATACTGCTTCTGGTTGTCTACCATGGAGCATGCTTTTGCTCCGTGGGTGCTTACAACGTGTAATAATGATTCAAAGGAGGGTTTATCAAAAGCATGCTCTATGTCAAGAAATACAGCTAATGCAACCTCTTGTTTATTTAAAGTTGCCTCCATTCGTGACGCCAACTGGTGTAAAGCACTTTCGCATGATTTGCCTGCTTGATAGGAATGCTGATTTGGATCTAATAGCCTTTGTATTACAGAGGTTTCCCTGAGATACTTTTCACACAGTTTTTTCATGGCTTTCAAGGTAAAGAATGACAAGGTTATAGGTCTGCATGCCTTTGCCTCAGTGTATGAACAACACCCAAATTTTGTTATAAAAGCAACCTTGGCCCTCTTCCAGAGCGATGATATACGCCAGGCTGGTTTTATAAATTCTGCAAAGTACTGTTGCTATTGCCTGTTTACCTCACTATAGCAAGGCAGGAAAGATTCTATCAAGACCGGGTGACATAGGCTTCAAAAGAATTGATTGTCCTTATTGCTTATGATTACCGCCAGGCCTTTTTAAGTTTTACACTTCCACCATACCCCACTACATGCCGTTTCCGTCGGTGGGCCGAGCAACACTATATAAATACTGATACATACACCTACTTGCATGTCGGAGGAATAAGTGGAAGTTATTTCTACGACCTTGATCTAAAGTGGCGGGGCCGTACTTATGATAAAAGGAGGTGAAATTCGAGAAATAAAAAAAAACAAATTCGCTAACAGCGATGAAAGTGATATCCACAAGAAGGGTTTCCGTACGCTGGCATAGACTGGGCGATATACAGCGTAATACATTTGTCTACATTCTACTACATGGTTCGCAAATCCCTTTCTCTGACGCTAATAACATGGTATCTGATTCTAGGTGCCTTCCGCGGTCTATACTTTTATATGGATGTTTCTACAATTATTATTCCTGGGTCCATCAAGTTGGCCCCGCACTCGATTTTCTAAAGTTTGAAAATGTTCACATTTTGTGCTGATTTGTGCCGTCAAAATGTTATTTTGAGCTCATTCCATTTTCGAGATATTCGATTCAGTTTTTTTTAATTTGGCCACGCTATCGTTTTGTGTTGAGTTGTGCCATAAAAATTTTATTTTGTACTTATTTCCTTTTCGAGATATTCAAGATTGAAAAGCGGAGACCAACTTGACGCTGTCTCCGCACTTTCACTTTTTAAAAATTTTACCACGCTGTGGTTTTGTACCCGTTTTGTGCTGATTTGTGCCGTAAGGATTTTATTTTATGCTCATCCTCTTCTCGAGATAATTGAGAAACAAGTTATACGGGAATGAGGGCTGATGCAGACCCTCATTTAGCAGCCACCGCACCAATTTTTTGGTCATTGCAAATTTGATAATGGCAACGTTTTGTGCTCATCTTGGGCTGATTTATGTCATAAAAATTTCGTCTTTTGTTCGAACCGTTTTCGAGATATTTGAGAATGGGGGTTGTAGCGAACCGTTATCCAAAAGCCACTGCACCAATTTTTCGGTTTTTAAAAATTTGGTGATGGCAACGTTTTGTGCTCATCTTGTGCTCATTTGTGCCACAAAAATTTCGTTTTGTGCTCGGACCGAAATTAAGGGTTTGTTCGAACCGCATGTAGATATAGAATAATGCCAGACATTGTTTAAGTATGCAATGCGTAACAGGTTAAATACTTTACTGTATAATAACAAGATAAGATATCTTGTGACACCGATAAGTTTTATATTTTTACGTTCGCTTAGTCACTAAATATTTTATTTGAATTTCCCAGAAGTGATTCGAAATATGTTTGAACACGAGGAATATCCCATAAATTACGCCAAATATGCTACCAAAATCCATAATAGTAAAAAGCAGAGAATATGGTTTAGATGATATTGTGGGATTCATTGGAAGCGGTAAATTCACTTGCGACTCCGTGAGCCACCACGTAACTTATACGCTAAGACCGAACAATTTATGGGAAAAATACGATGACTTAATTTAAAAAGGATGACATTAAGGACACATTATTCTGTATACAATTTAATACACATTTATTTATTACACATAAAAGGCTTACGTATATATATTTTACTGCTAATTTCGTGTAAATAAATGTTCATCCTAAAGTTCTGATGTCTGCTAATAAGACATCAAACTACCAATACATTAAGACATGTTCTTTGCAACCACCTCTTTTCCATATAGAAATGTTGAATCTGCTACCTTTTGAAATATATTTCTAAATTTATTGAAATACTATTAGGATGGTTGGCAAATATCAGTCCCGGAAATTCCGGGACGAGCATAAAACGAAATTTTTTTAACAAAAAACGAACGCATTTATCAAATAATAATAATAAAAAAATGGTGTGGTGGTTATTGAATACGGATTTGCCCGGACCCTCATTCTCAAATATCTCGAAAACGGTTCGAGCGCAAAACAAAATTTTTACAGCACAAATCAGCACAAAACGTTGCCATTATCGAATTTTCAAAAACCGAAAAATTGGTGTGGTGGCTATTGAGCAAGGGTTCGCTCCAACCCCCATTCTCAAATATCTCGAAAACGGTTCCAGCAAAAGATGAAATTTTTAGGGCATAGATCAGCACAAGATGAGCACAAAACATTGCCATTATCAAATTTACAATAACCGAAAAAATGCTACCGTGGCTGCTAAATGAGGGTCTTTAGCAGCCCTCATTCCCGTATATCTTGTTTCTCAATCATCTCAAGAAAGGAATGAATACAAACTACAAGCTTTACGGCACAAATGAGTACAAAACGATAGCGTGGTAAAATTTTTAAAAAGTGAAAGTGCAGAGGTAGCGTCAAGTTGGCCCCCACTTTTCAATCTTGAATACACTGCTCGAGATAAGGTTTCTGCCACCCATTTGCCTCCTCATTCGATTTTTTTTCTTTTCTAAGATTGTGGTAATAACAAGAGTACCCGTCTGGTCCATCTAAGTTGAACTTCTTTTCATCGGAAAATTAATTTTCTGCCATTCATTCTTCCAGCCTATGTGTTCTTGTGCAAATTTTAATCGTGCTTATTTATGTTTTGTTGAAAGCGGCGGATTCTTTAACAGTTTCCTTCGTGAAATAACAGGAGATGCTTTCAAAATGCGTTGTACATTACGGACATGGGTAGATACTCCGGCCTGTTCGGCAATCGTCCTAGCTGACGCTAATGAATTCGATGCTGCTCGAATAATTGCCCTTCTATCACATTCACTCACTGCCTTAGGACGACGCTGCCCTTTTGGTTTAGCATAATTGACAGGATCTGTTAAGAAATTTCGACTGCAGTGATCACTGTGATCAGTTCGCGACAATCTACGCGCAATTTCCAATTTACTAACCCCGTCTTGATGCCATGCAAGTGCTTTCCCTCTTTCTTCTAAAGACAAACGTTTTCCTTTACCCATAGTTCTAACACAGTGTTACGTAAAATTCACCAAAATTTTAAAATGAATAACACCAAAACTTGCAAAAAACGCAGCTAAACTAAAAATTTTTATTATATTCACAATTAAACTAATACCTCGTCTAAGATTTTGTCGCGCAGTGTATCTTGACAACGGAATGAGCACAAAATAATTTTTTTACGACACAAAATGAACACAAAACAATAGCGTGGTCAAATTTTTAAAACTGAAAGTACGGGGACAACGTTAAGTTAGCTCTCACTTATTAATCTCGAAAATGGAATGAGCGCAAAATAACTTTTTACAGCACAAATCGGCACAAAACGGAGATTTTCAAATTTTAGGAAATCGAAAGCGCGAGGGTCTTGACGAACCCATTCTTCCTCTCCTCTATACCACACGATTTGGAGCATATGAAATTTTCGAACCCTAGTCATAAGAAATGAACAAACTTAGTTTTCGTTGTTTTAAAGTTGTTTGACGGAATATTCACCCTTTTAAAAGAAAGTTCGTCGTTGTATCAACGTTATTGATATAAAAAGGGGGGACTATATGAATAACTTTTTATATTTTGCTAGTTTTTTAACGTTTGCAACATTTATCAACTGGCATGTGCTCTTAATACACTTGTTATAATTAACAATATCTCCAGTAGAATCAATTAACTTAATTATCCATTACAGCTATTTTTATTCGTTTTATTCAGGTTATTGAAGTTATGGCGTGTCGAAAGGCTTTTTCGTATCTGGGAGTCTCACTTCAACGCAAACTTGGTTATAATAAGATATATAAAATTCTCATGGATAAATCTCTATACTACGTTTATTTTATATTGCATTTTTTATTCGGTAAATAAAAACAACCGGATTTCTGTGTTCTTTGCGGCCGTACAAATGGTATCTGGTACCAATATAAGGGACAACGAATATACTGCACCGATACACCTAGTTTGCATCGGAGATATATGCTGCAAATTCATTACACTCATCATGTATGCCAGTATAATGTCCGCTTATATCCTTATCTACCTGAAGAAAGCCGACATTCAACATTATTTCCTGGAAATGCAGCATTTACTTACGAGGAACAAGTTGGCGCGACATTTTACAAACCGGATGCTGAATCTTCTGTACACCCAATGGGACGACAACCAATGCATTGACATGAAACCACCGGAAGGCATTGTCTGTGACATACCGACGTATATAAGAGAAGAGATCCTGTGCCTTTTAGCGGAACATAATGTGAAGTCGCACGATTGCTTCGTTGATTTTTCGGAAGTTGCTGTATACGATATATGCGCTAAAATGAGGCTTGTAATTTGGCCAAGTGATGAACCATTCTTACATGCAGGTCAAATTTCAAACGTAAGTTCAATAATAATTATAATCTTGTAGAATAATCTCCTGGGTGTTGTGTCGTTGAGCTTACCCTTGACGTTTCGCTCTTTATGCTGTATGCTTCTTCAGATAGTTTCTTAAAACTCATGTTCTCTCGTTCTATACCTTATTTCTGTTCTGCTTTGTTGATTCGTATCCAAAATACACAAGCTGGGAACCCTCTCAGACCAATCATCAGTATTTGCGGATCACCTACCTTGCACCTACGAGTTAGCCAAATGCGTGACCAGACAATTAGAACAGTATACCGAACGAACGTTCAGCTTTGTGAAGAACTCCGAACATTTCGTTGAGGTTCTTATACGAAGTAACAAAGAACGACATATTAGTTAGCTTTGATATCGAATCATTATTTACCACCGTATCAGTGGGAGAAACATAGGAAATTATCAGACAGCAATTAGTGCAGCAAGAACTACAGGAGGATTTAGTTACGCTAGTAAGACTTTGCCTAACTTCTTGTTGAATGGAGAATTTTACGAACAGAAGAGCGGCGCTGCCATAGGGCACCACTGTCACCAGTAATAGCGAACATCTTCATAGAAGCTTTTGAGCAATAAGCCATCGCTTCCACTAATAACAAGGCCGGTATAGATACGTGGACGACGCATTCGCTATATGGCTACACGGGGGAGAAGGACTAAATTAATTTCTTCAACATATCAGCAGACATCATAATAGCATCGCCTTCACACGAGATTGAAGAAGACGACGCTATACTTTTTCTTGTGAAACGCGCTAACAACAGATTGAGTCATCCGTATGCGGCAAAAAGACACACACGGGCCGATACTTGCATACACCATCTAATCATCATCCACAACAGAAGAGATATCTTGTCAACACACTTCTAAGAAGAACAAAGAAGATCAGCAATGAAGAATATAGACGGGATGAAATCCAACACGTAAAGGATGTTCTGCAGAAGAATGAATGCAACAAAGAGACATGCTAAGATCTCTCAGACGAAATGAGAAGAGGGAAGAGACGAAACAACAACCAGAAACATACGCCTATTTGCCGTGCATTGCCGGAATTACTGGCAGGCTAAAGAAAATACTAGGCAAGAAGAATATCGCGGCACGCTATAACACAGTGAAAATAATAGGTCAACTAATCCCACCAAAAAAGGATCCACTTCCGAAACTACACACGAAGGACGTATAGGAACCTGAATGCAAATGCGGGGAAACAGAAAGAAGCATACAATCCACATGCAACTTGGACAAATCTGCAGTAGCTGAATATCTCTGTCAAAATGGAGACCATAAAATCGACTATGACAACGTGAAGGTGTTAATTAGAGCAATCCATTACCACCAGACAATAATACGCAAATCTTTGGAAATTATGAAGAATTCAAATAATTTCAATCGCGCAACTTTTTGAGAACACCGAAGAAGCAACGAATACGGATTCAGATCAACAGAATAGAATAGAAATAAGGTATATGAGGAGAACGAAACAACGACATTAGTCTATAGAAACCTTCTAAAGAAGCCGACAGTATGATCGGCGAAACGTCAGGAGTAAACTCAACGACACGGCAACACCCGAAAGAGTATTCTACAGTAGCCAACGGCCGTAAAAGCCTACACTCAAATAATAGCCTTACTTGTTATCACATATCATCTTCTACCGAAACTATCAAGGCATCCATCTCAAGTGAAATGAAGCGATATCGTAAAATTCCCTGTGGTAATACAATTTCGGATTATACAGATCCATATCTTCAATATAATTGCTGTCATTGAGCGTTTTCTCAACTACCGACCACAACACCGACACAATCACGGCACGTCACCGACCCTAACACGACATCAAGGAAATAGTGTATTACATAACGAGAATGGAAAGTGAGTGATATCGTGCGAGTGAGAATCTTGACGCACGAGGCGCTAGCCGAGTGCGGAAATCTCACGAGCATAGATATTTTCCAGCGGGTTTTGTACACTATTTTTCCTACGACAGTGAAGAAAGTCATTTATTGCAAAAATATTTATACTGAAATCCGTTTGTAGCTCACAATTTGCCCGAAAATTTTTGACGTTTCTCTTGCTTCTGAGCGCTCGTTTCAGATAAACAAAATAGCAACATACTTGATAAAAGTAAATTATTACGTTATAACCTTGCGTTATAATAACGCAAGGGTTTTTGACAGATGAATGAAATTGTCAACTTTCATGCCTACCCAATTGTCTGCAATTGACATCTTTCTTACAGTGTCGTAGGAAAAAATATTTACATTTACCCACCAGTAATTAACCGGTTTCAGTATCGAACACATCATCCAAAGACAGGGTTTAGATTCCTCTAATTATATAGTGTACTGAAACAGTTATTTTTAATGCTACAACAAATGAACTGCTTGAAGCCATAAGGCATATTCACATTTACCGACAATAGCACCGTCACGATCACGGCACGGCACCGATACTAACACGACACCATTCGCATTTACCGACCAGTCGTCGACCAATTTCGGTGCCGAGTATCTTTTTATTCTCATTGGTTTTATCCCAAAGACATTGTTAATGTAATAACATCGAACTTAAACGAAGTCACTTTTAATCCTATAACAAATCATCTGAGCTCAGAGGTGAAATGGTAGGCAAGCTTAGAGACGACACCAACAGGATGATTGATACCCATCGGTATCGTATCGGTAAACATAAAACACCCATTGCCAAGTTAAATTAAGTACTATTTACATATATACAGGATGTGTCACGATGATCATCAGTTAAAAACTATGGAATCACTTAAAATACTAGTTCAAACGTTTGTATATGTTTGTGATTGTATTTGCTCCTTCTACTTAAAATATTTTCAGGCTTGCGCCACTTCTGGTTATTGCAGAAATTGATCCAAACTGGTTTATTTTAAATGGAACATCCTGTATTTGTTCATTTTTTAATTCCTCGCTTGGTTTTAAATCAAATTCGTACATACCACGCTGTTAAAGTAAATTGTTTAGAAGATATTTATGTTTTTTGTTAAAAACGGATAGTTGGATGTTGAGGGAATTCATAGTTTACTCACTGTTTTTAAGGTTGACAAAATAGAATTTTGTCATATTATAACGAGTGGTTTGAGCTTTATTACGTATTACTAAGACTAAAAAATAATTTACATTAATATTAGTGTACGTTCCTGGCATCAAGGTCCCCGCGGAGTAGTGGTTAGCACGCCTGCCCGGCAAGCGGAAGGTGTCAGGTTCGATTCCTTACTGGGACGAAATTGTTTAAAGTATTTAGTTATGTCGGAAATTCCAAGGAAAGTTACAAATTTTCACAATTCACCGATGGAAGCCAAAATATGTTAAGTAACGAAGTGGTTTCTTAAAAAATCTTCATTTATAAGCGCCAGTTCCATACTTACAGCGAATAACGTTGTCGTCTATGTGTAAGCACGCCCTCCTCACTCTTTTTCCCCACACACATGCGAGATGCTAGTCAATCGCCTATCATAGGTGCTTGAGTTATAAGGTTGACTTCACTGCTGATTTTAGGAAACACGTAATACATCTTCTTTGACTTTTATGGTACTGATGAACTTTAATCGTTGATTATTTCTAAATAAATACTTAATTGTGATATTGCCGTAAATCAAGCAAAGAAATCGTTCTCAATTAAAGAAAAATAATGAATTTCAAAAATAAATAGAACCTCTCATAAAATAACTACATTACATTTTCTCGTTTTAAAATATTCAATATATTCAATGTTCAAATAATAGACAGTGCATAACAAAAACATACATTTTTAAGTGTAAATTGAATTTCAAAACAAAAATACGTTTTCTAAATCTAATTAATGGAACTTTATATCCAAATAATCGTATTTGGACTAACTGAACATATTATTACGATAGATAATGGATAGATGTTTAACTAGGCAGACATTTGCAGCAGTGCTAGTAACGCAGTACCGTTTAGTGACTTCCTAGAAAGAACATAGTTCACAAAACTATTCCATAGCATAACTACGAGATACAAACAAAGCAAATCAACAATAAAGGAGCAGAAGATCGAGAAAAGCAACGACAATCAATTAAAAAAATAAACTAAGGATATAACGCATCACTTGACCAGAGTCTAGTGCAATCCTCTCATGACAGCGGTTAGATTATTACTGATACTGATCCATTCCCTTCGCATAACTCCCTGTCTGATACTTTTATAGCGAGCAAATTTTGCAACAGTATCCATGTATTTTAGCGGCTCAGTTTATTACGGAACTTTCGAACACGGTATATACAGATGATGTCCCAACCTTCTGAAATTGTAAAATTGGGTTCTGATGGAATATAATAAGCATTTATGCATAATTTTGTCCTGAATCGTCTAAATTTAGATTCGTCTATTTCCTTCCAAAAATCCGAAATTCAAATGCATTTTAGCGTAAATTTTTGCATTCGATTACGTACTTGGCTTTATCTAGGTATTGCATTACAACACCTTCAAAATATACAGGCTGTTCATTGTTGAACACCAATCTTTACAACATTTAAACAACAGAAACGTTATTTTTTTTAAGAACACCATGATTTTTCTGTATCCGCCGTATAGGAAATTTATTTTTCTTGTATGATGATCTATACTAAGGTTGGTAAGGTTTTATTTATAAGCGCTAGTCCCATACATACAGCGAATAACATTGTCGCTTGTGCTAGGAACGCCCTCTCCACTCCTGAGTGTCCTTAGGTAACCGCACACACTCGCAAGTCAGTCGCCTAGCATACGTGCTCGAGATATCAGCTCGGCACAGATTTTAGGAAGTCCATAGTACATCTTATTTGATTTTTATCCTATTGATAGACTTTAATGGACTTTTCAAATAAATACTTAAATGTAATATTGTCGTATGTGAAACAAAGAAAGCGTCCTTAATTTAAAAGGAAAAATTATGAATTCCAAAAATAAATAGAACCTCTCATTATAAAATAACTAGATTACATTTTTTCATTTCCAAATATCCAATATATTAAATGTTTAAATGATAGTAAGTGGATAACAAATACATAAACTTTTAAATGCAAATTCCAAAACAAAAACATATTTTCTAAATCTAATTAATGGGAATTTATGCCAAAATGAATCGTATTTGTATGTGTAAAACTTCAGCTGCACCTACTATTATAATAGATAAGTAGTCATTTGCAGTACTGTCTCTACCGTAGTACCATTTAGTTTATAAGAACATAATTATTAAAAAGAAAACTATTCTACAGCATAATTTCGAGATACAAATAAAGCAAATCAAAAATAATCAAGGAGAAAAGATCGAGAAAGACAAGGATGATCATTTAAAGAAATAAACTAAGGGTAGTATAATGCATGGCTAGAGTCTAGCGCGATGCTCCTCTGACAGTGGTTGGATTCTTACTGATTCTGATACATTCCCGTCGCGCGACTCCCCGCTCTTATACCTTCATAACGAGCAAACACGCTATGTCTCACATCGAAAGTAAAAAAGATAAAAACAGTTAAACGCGAACCCTGCATTTTGATATTGCATCCAAGTGGTTTCTGAATTTAGTATTAGTATTTGACTACCATGACAATACTAAACAAAACATACTGGCACTGTTCTTAACTAGTGATTCAACATTTTAAGCCCAAGTAGCTACTATGATTTGCATATGAAGTTAAGGATAACACAGGCATTCCGGACTGCAACACTTACAATTAGTGTGCTAAGAAAAGTGCAGAACACCTTTTACAAACGATTGCGCCAATGTATCGAGACGGAAGGAAGAAATTTCGGGATTAACTGTAGACAGATAAAAAGTAGCTATCTATATTAAATACGAATTATAGAAAAGATTATTGAATTTGTTCGTAGTGTATTTCAATTGCGTTACATGTTACTATTTTTTTTTAGATTTTTTGTTATGATTTTAATTTAGTGCTGACATGTGCACGTTTACATCACTTATTGTTAGCCTGTATGAACTTATTTAAATATTGCTAGTGTTCCTTTTCGCTAAAAAAATGCATTAGCATTATAATTCTTTTATTTATTTCTACATCAATAGAGTGAATGTTTCCTAATACATACATTTTGTCTGTTAGTTAGCTCTTCTTTACTTAGTCTTGAAATTTTGAATTAACAGTCTAAAATTATCAATATCGCTATATTTTGCTTACTATTGTCATGGTAACCAAACTATATTAACACCACGAACCATTTAGATGCAATTTCCAAGAGCAAGACTCGCCTTTGACTCCAAGCTGCTACTTGGGCCCAAAATGTTGAATCAATAATTTGAAAACATCAATCCCGGTATCTTTTGTTTACTATTGTCGTGGTAACCAAACAGTAGTAACGACAGAAATTACTTGGATGCAATACCCAAATGCAAGACTCGCGCTTAACTGTAAATATCTGTTTACTTTCAGTGTTAGACATATGTATCGCTATACAAAAACGTTAGAGATATAAATCTCCTACACAGGAAAACATATATGGTGCGATTTTAAAAAATGACGTTTCTAGTCTTTGAGTTTGGTAAAGTTTAGTATTCAATACTAAACACCCTGTATATTTCGAAGGCGTTCTAGAAAAAGGCAAGTATGTAATTTAGTCTCGTAAAAATTTACGCTGGAACGTATTTGCATTTCGGATATGTTAAAGGAAACAGGCATACGTAAAGTGACAATTATATTAGGTATGTCTCCCCCTTACGACGACTATCTTGCGCACGCTAGGCCGAGCACTTCAGCTCGGATTCACAGGAAGAAGAAGAGCAGGGAAGGACATTATCATTATATTATTTATTTATGACGATTCGCATAAAATTATATTTATTGTACTTTGAGTTTGCGAGATGGATTATTTCAATTTATATGTTCCTGAATCAAGTCTTTAGTATTATTTGTGTAGACTAAGAACGTGTATAGAAAATCAGGGTTATTATATTAGCGTAAATTGAATTTATGTTATTTTGAATTGTTTTATGTTATTGATCGTTGTAGTTTTCGTTTTTATATGTTCTTTTATTTAGTTAGAAATTCATCCTCTTTATTTTTTTTATAGGTTGCTCATTTAGAATTTGTTACTTAGAGCTTATTTATTTATGAGGAATTTGTTTATTTATTTAATTTTTTTTTGTTAAAATCAATTTTATCGGACATTGAAATAAATTAATTCTTAATTAACTTCTACCTCCATATTTGTTATACCTCCTCCTCCGCTTCCTTTCATGTTACAAAATAGATACATATTTATATACCAATATCTATTAAGACTACATACCTATACATCTCTGAGTTATAATTTGTTTATGTATATTTGCGACCACATACTTACATTAGTTTTATAGCTAAGCAGAATTTTGCCGAATCTAGAGGTGTTCCAACCTATGGTAGGGATTTTTAACGTGCCAAACATCGTATTGACGAGGGTCTACAATTTTACTTCCTTATTCGAGAAGAAGGCATACTCCGATTTTTATCCGTACAAAAACCAGTCGTCCCAGCCGGGATATGAACGCGCGCCGTTCAAATCGAACGGCAAGTATGCTAACCACTCGACTACCGAGACGGTCGCCTGTATGTGTATTTTCAATTTAACAATTTTTTTTGCATGCTTAATAATGTAACAGTCTGCTTATATTTCCTATTGAAATATTTCAGACGATATACTTTCTTGTGCAAGGGACGTGCGAAATGTTGAATGACCAAGGCGACGTTATCCAAACAATTAGCAATAGAGGCTGTTTTAATCTTTTGGAAACGCTATTTAATGTGCCGACTATGAAGACTCTTGTAGCCAGATCGAATTGCAAATGTTTGATATTACTATGTAGAGATCTACGAGCAATATTGCATAAATACAACGATGACTCCAAAATTCTTCTGAAGACTATTAAAATAAGCGATGATATTAAAAAGTCCATTTTAACCTATGTCCATTCGCACAGACTGGATACAATTTCCTTCAAATTAAAAAAGTAAGTATACATTTTTCTATATTACGAGGAGAGTCTTTTTTATGTTATCTACCTAGCTATGAAAACAATTGCTATCGCGACAATTTTCCTATGTCAAGTTTCTGTGACATTTTATAGTGTCATCTCCAGATTGGTTCCAATTGCTTAACATTTATCATCTCTGGAAATACCTTTTCGCACAGGCCGCTAAGTGACGTTACTAAGTGGCTGCTTTACTTTAGGTGTAGTGCCACTTGCTGACGCTACATAATTGCCCATCTCTACACAAATTAAAAATATTTCAAATTATAATTAAGTTCTATGCAGAAATTTATCTCTCATATCACTTTTTGTTGCAGGAGGCGTAATTTCTTTCGTTTTGATATGAACTTCCAGACGGCCCAGGCGGAATATGACTATCATATTCCATTCGATCGCCTCTATCCGTTTGCTTTTATACGGTATTTTTTAATGAGGACAACCATAAGTTGTGAAGGGGCGTTTCTCTACTGGTGGGAAGTCGGCCGATCCATTCTAGCATTCCTATCTAGCTTTCTGTACTTCATACTACCTTTATACATGTCCCGATACAGAGTAATCTTATACCTGCTGGATTGCGCAGGTGCTGTAGACATATACGTAAGATTACACGTATGTTACTTCAATGAGAAGGGCCTGATGATTATTCATCCTTTAAAAACTGCCATCAATTACCTGCATTCAGCTTTCTGGGTCGATCTTCTCGCGGTTGTACCGTTTGGATTGTTAATCGACCAATATAAATATAAAAACAATTACATGTACTTTATCTTCCACTTCAACAAACTTTTACCCTTATATCGCTACTGGGGTTTTCTTGAGGCCATTTTGGGACATAGACTAACACCGATACACAAAATGTATGGCGTATCGTTTGTACCGATAGTATTGGTGCTAGCAAACTTTCTCGGAAGTTTTTTGATAACGCGGGAATGTTCCTTCAACTTAAATGACAATCTTCCAGAAGCATATAATACAGAATATTTCCAAGGAGTAAAATGTTTGAATAGTTCTTTATTGGCCAACTCGTTGTTTGCCAAACCGATAGACAAATTAAGAGTGCAGTTATATGCGATCTACGTTGGTACCAGCCTTTTAACGACGAGTGGAATGCAAGGATACTCGGTGTTCAACAACGATACAAGGCTGATATTGATATTTATGAGTCTATTGGGACTATATTTGATGGTAATTTTCACTGGGAAAATCATCACCTTATACTTCTTTCATCATAGATTGTTATTGAGATATCAGGAAGCTATGCATTCCCTTAACCGTTTCTTGAATATGATCAAGGTAAGATATAATTACGTTACTTAAAATTCTACAGAATGTGCAAAATTAAAAAAGTAAATACTGTAGATAAAGAATCAGATGTTGATGATGTAAATTTATTTATAGGTAAAATTAATAATGAAAGTATAATAGACAGTTGTTGGTCGGAAAAGTTTACATTTAACAATAGTCACGTACTTAGTTTTAGATTAGATACTGGGGCACAATGTAACATTATACCTTTAAGTATATTTAAGCAATGTAAAAACAATTCGTTATCTGAATTTAAAGGAAATTTGACTAGTTACAATGGGGGCAAAATAAAAAGTTTAGGTACATGTATAATTAATGTAAGTAATGATAAGTTAAGATCTTGAATTTCATGTTGTTGACTCCGATAACTGTGCTATATTAGGTCTTGATGCTTGTGTAGAACTAGATTTAATACGAAGGAATGTTTCAGTAGATATCCTAGAAAAAAATAAAGAAATTAATGGCATTTTAGAACAATACAAATCATGTTTTGAAGGTATAGGGTGTCTAAAGGGTACTTACCATATTGAAATTGATAAAACTGTTAGGCCGGTTATTCACCCCCGAAGAAAGGTACCATTTGCGCTGCGGAATGAACTGAAACAAAAATTAGAATCGTTAGTTAAACAAGGCGTAATAGAAAAGGTCACTGAAGCTACAGATTGGGTAAATTCGTTAGTTATTGTTCATAAAAAGGATCAAAGTATTAGATTATGCATTGACCCAACTGATTTGAATAAAGCGATTAAGAGGGAAAATTTTCAAATTCCTACATTAAATGAAATATTAAGTAAAATAGGGGAAGCGCGATATTTTTCTACTGTTGACTGTAGTAGTGGGTTTTGGCAAGTAAAACTTGACAAAGAGAGCAGCAAATTGTGTACATTTAACACTCCTTTTGGGAGGTACAAGTTTCTACGTATGTCATACGGAATTTCATCGGCTCCCGAGGTATTTTCGAAGAAAATTAGGCAATTGTTTGATTCGATATCTGGCGTAGACACATACGTAGATGACATCTTAATATGAGGGAAAAGTATGGAAGAGCACAATAGTAGGTTGAAAACGGTATTGGAAACTGCTAAACAAAGTAATTTAAAGTTCAATAGAGACAAGTGTAGGTTTGGATAAATGAAATAATATACATGGGTCATCGAATAAGTAGCAAAGGTATACTACCGGATGTAAGCAAAATAGAGGCAATACAAAATATGCAGACTCCTAAAAACAAGAAAGATATAGAACGTTTGTTAGGAATGATTCAGTATCTCTCACGATTTATTGAGAATTCGAGTGCATTAACTGAACCTCTACGATGTTTATTGAAAAAAGACACGATGTTTCAATGGAATTCAGAGCAAGACGAGACCTTGAGCAAAATCAAACAGATTTTGTCAAGTCCGCCCGTGTTAAAACCTTTTAATATAAGTAAAAATATTGTAATGTGCAATTCGTCTCAGTTCGCATGTGGAGCAGTGCTGTTACAAGATAATGCACCTGTAGCATTTTTTTCGCGTGCATTAACACCAACGCAACAGCGATATGCTCAAATAGAGAAAGAAATGCTTTCAATAGTCTTGGCATGCGAAAAGTTTCACCAGTATATTTATGGTAGAACCGATGTTACTGTGGAAACTGATCGTAGACCGTTGGTGATGATCTACAATAAACCGTTAACTCAGGCACCGGCTAGGTTACAAAGAATGCTCATCAAGCTGCAGCAGTATTCGTTTAAATTAGTTTATAAAAAAGGCAAGGAGTTATATATAGCGGATACATTATCACGAGCAATTACGGAGAGTTATGAGCAAGGATGAAGAAGAATTCGAGGCACAGTTGTGCTTTGTAAGGAACATTTACCAATGACGGACGCAAGATTTGAAGAGTTTCAAAGGGTAACAGCTTCGGATGATCATTTATTGCAGTTGATTGATATAATAAAGAAGAGATTTCCTGATGACCGGAAATTGTTACCAGAGGCCTTAAGATGCTACTGGAATTATCGCGACGAACATACTACTCCCGTGGATCATGCGCAACTGCCTTTATTGTTATATCTTACAAATACATATATAACAAGTTACTTTACGCTGCTTCTAAATATCTTATTACTACTGTGCAGATGATTTAGTCTAGTGTCGACTATGCGTCATTGGTAACCGGTATAGTGCAGCCGCTCAGTTCCCTATCTGGTTGAAAGTGTGTTGAAATGTCAACTTGAATTATTTTAGTTCCATATGTTAACGAGGCGAAGCAATGTTGTTAACGTCTTCCCTCTGAATTCCCCTAGCCCTTGTTTCTCTGTCTTATACAATAAGACATATGATATTTTCCTTAAAAAAAGTCTAGTCAGTAACGTGCACAGTAATACACTAATTTTACTAACGGAAAATTTAAATTATATTTCTTTTAAAACAAATTATTTAAAATGTATTGAATATGGATAGGCAATTTGCTAAACACATGCAATTAATGGATTTTTAAATCATCGTTTACATGGTAACCACATATTAACACCGTATGCGGCAATATCGTACCAAAATTAAACTACGTAACCAAGGAAGCGGATGGTATTTCAAATGGATATTGAAAAGTCAAGTTTTATTTATCAAAAAATAGTTAGCTGGGGCTCTGAACAAAAGCAACAGAGAGACAATAAACAAAGTTTTCGACACACAAAAATTTTCTAAATTCTTCAATATTTGATTTTAAAACTTAAATAAATATGAAACTTTTCTAAAATAAAACTGCAGTTCATCATCAAAAAAGCCCATTTCGACATTTAATTTGAAATTACAATCTAAGGAGCAAGGCCTAAGGACCAAGCTATATACCTGGTTTTTAACGAAGACTGGTTACCATAACGTTTATGTGAATTTTATAAACATTTTCTCATGCAAAACAAAGGCAAATCAACGAAAGATTTAAAATATCTTGCTGCATGTGCATATTATCAGTTCTTAGCTTGAACCAGGAGCCTTTACCGTTCTTCAACATCCTCATATTTGTGATCTGATGTTGAAATGGCGACTGTGCCCAAAATCAATGCCAGTACCTTACTTGTTCGATCGTTAATTTTAATTTATGCATACAGCAGTTGTTGGAAGAGACATGGAAACACGCCTAAAATTTATTCCCAAAAATAAAATGTCGCTAGCCATACTTTTTGTACTGTAAGAATGTGAAATTTCTCGATTTATTTATTTAATTCTTACAATTTCTAAATGTGGTATTTTCAGGTAAACCTGCAGTTGAAGAAAACAATCATCTACAACTATGAAGTCAAGTGGAGTCAGCAAAAGGGCAGAAAGGTCCATCACACTATTGAGCCCTTGCCGTTACCAATGAAGTCAAGTATTTTGTTTGAAATATACGGGAAAGAACTGCTTCAAACAACTATATTCCGTACGAAATCGAAGGCGTTCTTTAGAAATTTATTACCAATTATGAGGCACGAAATTATATGCAAAGGTGGCTACGTGATTACAATAAACGACGTAACTAGATACACCTATATCCTATGCAAGGGCGAAGCTGAGGTGTTAGCTCCTGATGGTATCGTGATCACTACGCTCTACAGCGGAAGCATATTTGGGAATTTAGAGAACAAAAAGCGATCGAGATTACGTATTAGTGTAGTAACGACTTGTCACGCGGAGCTTTTAAAAGTATATGCCATCGACTTTCATAAATTGTTGGAATACGAACCTCAAATGAAAAACGAATTCAGATCGCTAACGGTCACCTACCTTAATTACATTCCTGGAAACGATTCAATTGAATCTAAAGTTGTGAATGAACCTACGAAGAAATATAAATCTAGATGGGGCTTCGTGTTTAATCCAAATACTCAGGGCATGCGAATTTGGAACAGCGTTAATTTGGTGTTTTCTTGTTATCTGTGTATTATATTGGACTTGTATCAGTTAGGATCCGGCGAACATTCAATTTATATGATGATTTTGCAATTTATGAGTGATATTGTTTATACAGCCCATTACATTATAAAATTCAGAACGGCATATGAAGACGAGTCGGGTACACTTGTGACCGATCTGCGACGCATCTCAAAGAAACAATGTGAAAATAAATTTCGCTTAATAATCGGCGTAATGAGTCTACTACCTTTCGACATAATCGTATTGTGTATGACGCATCTTCCAACTTACAAACGTAGAATCTTCTTTGAATTGCTTCGCTTAAATCGGTTACTGCGTTTGGTTTTTATTTTCGAATATTTTAGCGTTACCAGCGAGAAACTCAATATAAATGTGTATATGATGCGTTTCGGTTTCCTAGTAGTTTGGAGTTCATTAGCTTTCTGCGGTATTGCTGCTTTAACCACGATAGTATCCTGTCCATATGAAGTTAACATTCGACCGCATGTCCCATCCTGCCAAAAGATCCTGGACAATATGACATCATATGAACAATTCCGCCTATACATGCGACATATATACCTAGCGGCAAACTTTTTAAATTTCGCTTCGCAGAACATGTTCTTTCCCCATGGTGCTTTGCATACCGTCTTCTTCATTGCTATGATGGTGGTATCGGAAGCATTGTTTTTTATTTGCGTTAGTCAGGTTTATTCGATTATCGCTGAGTGTGGTGTAGTTAGGCAGGTATATATGAACAATACGGAACGAATTAAAAATTTCATGGAGAGCGAAGAAGTGTCCCTGTCTCTTATCGGTAGGATTCTTACTTATATCCAATTATTATGGTTAAAACAAAGAGGCAATGTTTATCCCTCACTGTTAAAAGAAGCTCCTAAATATCTTCAAGATGCAATTCTGAACGATGCATTTCAAAACTTAGTGAAAAATCATCTGGTCTTTGCAAAATGTCATTCGGATTGCCTTCGTCAAATCATACAAAAATGCCAGGTGGAAACGTTTTTCAGGGGCGATTATGTACAATTCAAGGGTGTGATCGATAGTCGCATGTATTTCATTTTCACAGGCGAAATAATCGTGTTGAAAGACGAAAGTGTCTATGACGATGATATCGTTAATGTTTTAAGAAGTGGTGATGCATTTGGCGTTAAGCAAGGTTTACATTACAAAGTACCGCACGAATTTTCATACAAAGCAATAAACCACAGTACGTTGGTCATTTTAGACTATACTGAATGGGATTACTTGTTACGATTCTTCCCAGCTACTAAAGAAATTATATTTTCGGCGCTACAAGAATATGAAAATAAGTGATAATACCAATTGTTAATCTAATTTATACTAGTATACGTACTTTGTAAATAAATAATCCCTTGCAGGTTATCGTTCCTTTTCTCCGTATTGCAACGAATCGAATACTTTAAAAAATTTAATGGGTAAATCAAATCTCGTCGAAAATAAATTTTAATTTAGTTTAGCCAAAAAATGTAAATCATGGTGTAGTTTAATAAAAAGTGTTTGGATATTATTGTCTAAGAAGTTTCTGATTTCCTACGAAAATCAAAGCTGCGGGTAGGAAAACAATTAAAGTAGCTTGTTAAATGTATGGCATATAGCATGCATGACACAATAATTTGGATCGCAGAGTAAATCAGAGTGATCAGAAGCTATCAAATATCGCGATATCAGTTGGATTTTAGTTGTAGCCTATTAACAATTTGGGTATATGAACTGTTGAGTACCATCTTTTTCAAATTAAATACGAATCAAAGCTACACAAATCTTATAAAAATATAAGAAATAATAGCACACACTCAATTATTTAATAATTGTTTAGGAAAAATTCAGAAGTACGCGCCCCTGAATATGCAATACGTGTAGCTTTGGTTGCATAAATAATCGAAGATTTATTGGAGCTTCGATTCGCATTTAATTTAATGGCAAATTTTATATTTGGCGGTCCCTGTAACACAAAGTTTAAATTTTATATAGATTGGTAACATAAAAAGGACTAAAAGTAGTTGTAACGAAAAAGTAAAAAGCAAAAGAAAAACAAGTGAATCAACGTTTTTTCTAATTTCCACTAACGATCGTTCATGAACTACCATCAAATTTGGTAACCAGATTTAGGCTGGTAGTTCCGGCAGTATTACGTTAAGAAATTGGCGTATATACCGTACAAGCGAGCGTACTATGATCACCCGATTTTACACGAATTCAGCGCATCTAAACGTGTGCTGTGTTGAATGTCACTGTGAAATGTCATTTGCTTGACAAAATTGCGAAAACGCAAATTCATTTGTGCACCTTACTCATATTATAAACGGCGTATTCGTTTGCGTACATGTGCAAGCCACAACTTCGCTCTTGCAATTCCAAAAACCTTGTTCACGTTATGAACAACATATTCGTTCACGTACACGTGTAAGACACAACTTCGCTATCGCATTTCTGAAAAATGCCAATTATGCTGGCTGATCGCTCTTACAGAATATGTATATATTTGCTGCATTCGATATATTCCTATGAGGAGCAGAGCGAGTAGATTACGATTTTAGACACGTGATTTCGGAGCGCACGAAGATGGTCAAACATTACCGAAGGTTTTTAGGATCTCGGGATTTTTTAAAAATACAGGGTGGGGCAGAATGGAGTCCCCCATTTGACGGGTAAATTTTGACAAAACGCTTCAAGATAAAAGAAAAAGGTTTTTATTTTCGGAAAGCACATATCATGCAATTTTTTTGTTTAAATTTTAAAAATGATCATTCATGTGGCTTCCTTGACGGGCTATACGCATATTAAGTCGTTCGACAAAGTTTTCGGTCACTCTTGCCAGCATATCTTGTGGAATTCCGGTGATTACGCCCTCAATTACTACCTTCAGGGCTTCCAGGGTCCGAGGTCGAAATTTGTAAATCTCAGCTTTGAGGTAACCCCACAGAAAAAAGTCGCAGGGGCTCAAATCCGGGGAGTGGGGTGGCCATGGGATATCCCCTCGTAAGATTAGGCAACCGGGAAACATCTGTAAAACTTCACATGAACGACGGGCAGTATGGGCCGTTGCTCCATCCTATTGAAACCAGAAGGCTTCTCCGTCATACTCTTCCATTTTGGGGGTAAAAACGTCTCCAGCATCTCACAATAACGCGCTGAAGTCACGGTAACAGTTGAGCCTCCTTCTTCAAAAAATAAGGCCCAATGATGCCTATAGAGGACACTGCGCACCAAACTGTCACTTTAGGGCTGTTGAGAGGTTGTTGGTGCAAATGGCGAGGGTTTTCACTTGACCAGTAACGACAATTTTGCTTGTTTACAGTGCCGCAAAGGTGAAAATGCGCTTCGTCGCTAGTCCACACAATAGCGCCAGGAGGTACAGCTGTTAGGATTGCATTGCAAGCATCTCTACGTTTCACGTAGTCTTGCGGGTTCAATCTCTGAGCAATCATTATTTTGTAGGGATGTAACGTAAGGTCTGTGTATAAAATTCGCCTCAGTTTTCGACGATATTCCAAGGGCAGCGGCATGTTTGCGCGCAGAACGCATTGGAGACTGTTCGATAGACGCTCTAACTGCCGCAATGTTTTCGGGAGTTCTTACACTTTTAGGTCGCCCGGCTGGTTTTTTAGGAAGTGCAGATCCCGTTCTTACATAACTGATCCATTTCCGAATGGTTTTAGAATCAGGAACACTGTCGTGACGAGTTAAACCGAACCGCCTGCGAAAGGCCCTCTGCGTCGCCACCACACTTTCCCCGTTTTTAAAGAAAGTCTCCACGACAAAGCCCCGTTGCTCATGCGACCACTGCATGGTGACTACCGAAAATGGCGTTGTTTCCCCGACCTAACGGTACCTGCCCCACCCCTCTATCTGCTCTAGCGCCCCTTGAGTAAATTTTTAAAGCTAGGGACCCCATTCTGCCCCGGCCTGTATAACCTGAAACATTTAAAATGGAAAATGAGGAATTGGATTGCATTTCGTTTCTGATAAAAGCATACGAATTGTTTTTTGAAGAAAACGACGAAACAGAGGAACGGTTCCAAAAATTGAAAAACCAAACATCCAAATAACGGGTTTATGTAGTCGAAAGTTGCACTCTGGACAAACGGAAACGATGTAAAGAGGAACGAGAAACTTGCGGAACTGTAAAGTTCTTAGGTTATGTTGATATGTCTATACGTAATACCCCCAAGATCCGAGCGAATAGAGTACATTCCGATTACTCGCAAATGACATTACCGAAGGTAGAGCACATGGAATCCAGCGTTAAAATTGGAATTACCGAACGACTTTGGAGCAATTCGATTCATCCGACTCAAGAAATATGTATACCGCGTTCGTAAGTTTCGTATTAAAGTCAACCGCTTAAATATATGGACAGTGTAACAACGTTTGCCCGCTATGAAAGCTATGGGGAGCTCGCGTAGCGAATCAAGGACAAACGGCAACACTTCGATAAATGCATGAGACTCCCGACTATAAATGAATTCTTACGTACCGTAGTATACCGAACGCAACTATTGTATATCATTTAATTTATTGTCGAAACTACCAACATAAATCATTCGCGAAATTTAAGGCGTGCCTGCTCTACTTATAAATATAGGCTGCACCAGAATATTTCTAATGCTGCCACCCAGAATAACCATTAAAAATACGTAAAAATCTTGATTTCCCCAAATTTGATGATACGTGTTAGTTAGTGTTATTACCACTAGGCCGTGTCTGACTTTGTTTTGCATGGTTAGTCAATGCAAGGATATTTTTATATTATTTAAGACGTATTAACTCGAAAACAAGGGAAAATTTGGACCATTTACAAGAACGTTTAACATTTTTTAATTACTCTGAAAACAAATGTAAATCGGATAAGGGCATATGATTTTTTTTCAGTACTGGGCAAGATAGAGGAAATTAATAAATTATTGAAGCGACTAGACAGAAACAGTCAGACAGCCAAAACAGTGTTGAAATAAATTTCACGCAGGTTTTGTTCACTAACACTTTATTATTTAACATGTATTTAAATTTAACGCTATTCCTTACAGAAAAGAATGAGTTTTTACTTTAATTAACTGTAACACACTTTTTTGTACTTGCTTCTCTATCTACGTACGAGCATAAATGATTGTTGAGTTGATAGTTACTGGTTAGTTGGTAGGTCACTAAATGTGCTAAATTCAGTACAGTTCATATTCAGTAGCGTGCGAATAATTTTTTAAGCATAAATAGTGAAATGTAATGTATAAATAAATAATAAATAAATACGAGATTTAAATTAACCATTGGAAACACTTATTAGGTTTGTTTCTGCAGCCGATTTGTGATAGTTTGATCAGAGGTTAATTTAGATTAATCTACGCATGCGCAAACTAAAACTGGTTTGAAACTGATCTAAGAATTTAATTGCACGATCGCTTTTTTCCAATTATCAGGCGATATATAAGTTACAAGCGTATTTAATAGACTTAAGAGAGAAAATATACTCAAACATGCAGATGAAAACAATAGATTTATCTTACATTCCAATATTACAAAAAGAGGGAAGTGAAAACAGAAATAAAAAATTCCAACATGGACTTTGTTCGAGTCCATACAGTGGTTTCCTAAGCTTACATACAAGGTTTCTCCTTTCCATACCTTTAGGTTGATGCATATATATTTCTTCGTTTAATTTTCCGTTTAAAAAGGCGGTCTTCACGTCGATTTAATCGAGAAACAATCCTTCATAGTTTGCTAAAGCAATTAGGGTTCTTATAGTTGTTAATTTCGCAACTGGGGCAAAGGTCTCTCCATAGTCTATTCCCTGGCGTTGTAAATAGCCTTTTACAAGCCTTGCTTTATATTTATTGGTTGTACCACTTTCGTCTTTCTTTATCCTGAACACCCATTTGTTGTCGAGAATCTTAATTTCTGCCTGTGGTTGAACTAATTTCCAGGTTTCATTTTTCATTAAGGGCATGTATTTCTCTTGAATAGCGTCCTGCCATTTTTCTTTTTCCGGCGATGTTTCAATATCTTCAAAGTCTTGAGGTACATCTTCTACTACAGCATCCGCATTCAGAGCCAGAACAGAAAAATCATAGTCGGAATGCCAAGACGGTGGATTACGGCTTCGCTTTTGTTGATCATTTAACTCTTCCTCATGTTCTTCTTTTTCTTGTAGCATTTCTTCAGTTTCTTTCTCTTCATTTGTCGCACCATGGCTATCATCTTCATTGGGATCACTAATTCCATCATCAAACAATAAATTATTATTTAGCACTAAGTTTTCATTAAACAACACATCCCTTGCAATTATCGCTTTTTCTTGTACTCACACAATCTGTGACCATTTATTCCATATCCAACCATTTTGCACTTTTTTGTTTTGAAGTCTAATTTAGAGCCTGTTTCTTTAGGTACATGCACATAGGCTTGACATCCAAAAATGTTGAGTCCAGATATATCAATGTTTTTTTCAAACCACAACTCAGCTGGAATCTTTCTGGAGATTGCACGAGTTGGAGTTCTATTACATAGATAAGCTGCTGTTAGTACAGCTTCACCCCACAAATTTGTTTTTAAACTTGAATTAAAGATCATACAACGGGCCTTTTCTAACAAAGTTCTATTTTGCCTTTCTGCCACACCATTTAATTCCGGTGTGTATGGCACTGTATATTCCAAGGAAATTCCTTTAAACTTACAAAAGTTAACAAACACTTTTGACATATACTCGCCCCCATTATCGCGCTATTTTCCTATTAAATTTTGCAATAATTTGTGCTTCACATTCAATTAGATATTTTCCTACTTCAGCTTTATTTGATAGTAAAAATACCATTGTAAAATGGGAAAAGTCATCAATTACAGTCATGAAATACCTTTTGTTATCCCATGTAGAAGGTGATATGGCGCCACACACATCCGAGTGCACTAGTTCTAACGGTTTGGTTGAACGTACTGTTTTATTATTAGAGAATGGTAAACGAGTCTGCTTACCTGGGATACAAACTTCACAGTGTTTGTTGTAGTCTCTCTTACTCATATTTGGTGATATATCCAGCGCTTTAATTTTGTCAGCTGATGCTAGTTTGATCATACCTTGCATACCTAAGTGTCCTAACCTCTTATGCCACAGGTCAACCTTATTTTCTTCCACTATGTTTACATGCTCTTCCTTTGCATTATTTAGTAACAGGGACAGTTCATACAACTTTCCATTCCGTATGCCTTTTGCTACTACGTGCTCATTCTTATAAATTTTGATTTCCTTATTTTGAAATACCACTGTCATACCTTTTTCCTCAATTTTCCTAATTGAAAATAAGTTATATAATGATTGTGGTACATACAAAACATTGTATATCGAGATTATTCTAGATTTTCCATCAACAACCGATGTAACCTCAATGTCACCTATATCTACAGCATCCAACGTTTGTCCTTCTTTGGCAACAGCTACTTTAATGTTATTAGTCAAATTTCGAAGAGTTTTAAAATAACATTTGTTATTTACCATATGCTCGCTTGCTCCTAAATCAAGATACCATGTAATTTCTTTATGTTTAACATCATCTCTGTTCTAAACTATAAATGCTATTTCATCCTTATCAACGGTCAAGTTTACACTAGTTCTACTATTTACTTTAATATTTTTACTACTACTGTTACTTTGCTCATGGTTCTTGTATCTACAGTCAATTCTTTTATGTCCAACTTTTCCACAGTTATAGTATTTTTATGTAAATTTAGTATTGCCAGTAAATGCAGTACTAACCTTTAAACTATTGTGATTTGTATGTTTACGTTTAATCTCATTATCCAATAGTTTATTTTTCACAAAATTTAAAGTGAGATTCTTTTCTTCCATAGTATCGAATACAGTGATTATAGAATCAAAATGCTTTAGGGAAGGTTAACAACAAGTGGCTTATTATATCTAATTCTTCTAATTTTACACCAGAATTTTTAAGTTCTCTTGTTAGTTTATCAAATTCTAATAGGTGGTTTTGCAAACTCCCATTTTCATTATATTTCATTAATAAAAATTTGCGTCTTAGTAATAATTGACTTTTAATACCTTTTCTTTCAAAAACCTCGCTTAATGTTGACCACACCTCAAAAGCTGTTTTACAATCTTTTACTAACTCTAGAGGACTACCACCAATTCTTTGAATAATTAGCGACTTACATTTTCTGTCTTATTTCTTATTTTTATCTAATTCCACATCCTCTTCTATGTATGTTGATAAATCATGTGCTTCCAAAAGTGTTAGAACACGAAATTTCCAGTTGCTGTAATTGCTTCCATCAAACACAGGAATTTTATATTTTTCTTCCTCCATGCTTAACGCTATTAATCTGTATACACAATAGACAACAAACTAACAACAACCAATTTCGTTTTTATTTCCCTTTTTCAATTGTGTCTAATAGGCCCGTAACCTGTTGAAATAAATTTCACGCAGGTTTTGTTCACTAACACTTTATTATTTAGCATGTATTTAACGCTATTAATTACAGAAAATAATGAGTTTTTACTTTAACTAACTATAACACAATTTTTTATAGAACTTGCTTCTCTATCTACTTTGCTACTTATTGCATTACCAACTTAGATACAAAAGAACACACTTAAAATGACTGGGAATTTAAAACTTGATTGCATATACAACATACAGAATGTTTGGTTCGATGACGTATGTCTGAAAGGAGGTGGTAAGTGAGCAAGGTTGGTAAAATACATTTAATGATTTAACTAAATTACATATTTTTTACTACTATAAATTATAATTAGACACTATTAATGGAATAGATATCAAAGACTATCAAAATAAAAGTTACAAGGAGTTAAAAATTTGCAATAGTCAAACCGACTCATCTACCACCTCCTTTCAGATGGTGAACCAAACATTCTGTATACAACCTATTGACAAATAGACCTAACGATGCTTATTGTATTCTTTATTTTTAAAGAAATATGATAAACAGTTAATGAGAATATTAATTAAATCTATAATACAAGATAAGTGAAAATTGAGAAGGGGAAGTTTTAACAGGAGGAGCTGTTACCATACTGTACACTGTGATACTACATGATATTATAAAGACTGTCACAGACAGTATTTAATCTGCGACTTCGTATTTTGGGACAATAAAATATTCAATTCGTTGATCGAATAGTTGGTATACCCTGGGTATACCACAATCCCGCGAAAAATTGTAACCTAAAATTAATAATTGTACTTGAGTGAACATAGTATCTTGAGTGTATAATTTAAATTCTGTTTATGAAGAAATGGATTTAGTAGGTACTAGACGAAGAAAAAATCACCCTACTGTCATAGGAAATAGTTTGAAGGATATGTACCCACACGACTTGCAATTATACAATTTACCACCTAGTTCTGATATTCAACTATCTGAATTTGAAGAATTAGCTCTGGAACGTTTGCAATTATTTAGAATACTCGAACAAGCAACCCAAAAAGGACTAAGAATATATGGTGATGAATGGAAAGAATATGTGTACAACCAGTTAAATCAATTGAAAAAGTTTTATCGTTTAGCCAAATCCACAAATTTGCAAAATCCTACTGACTTAGATTTACAAGCGCGTCGAGCAGACCATATCTCCCATTTTATATTACGACTAGCATATTGTCGTACAGAATCATTGAGAAAATGGTTTTTATCAAGAGAGTTGGAATGGTTTAAGTTACGTTTCCAAGAACATGAAAACTTATCAAACAGTATTAAAACTTTCCTGAAATTAAATAACTTTACCTATTCCCCTATATCATCTGAAGAAAAAAGAAAATTTTATAAGGAGCTATGTGAATCTACAGCAAATACAAATGATATTGATTTTTACAAAGTTAAGTTCACTGAAGTACCGGTTCTAATAAAATCTAGACGTGTGTTTGTTAATAAAGGATATGCATACATTCCAAATTCTGAATTGGTTACTTGCATATTGGGAAATTTTAGGTCTACTTTAAATGAGGCTCTTGTGGTATGCTTTATTTCAACTTGTTGAAATGCTTTGAACATTCTATTAATATTGTAGAAAGCTTGTTAATAGTATAAATAAATTGTTAATGTCTATATGTACATTTCTAAAGGTTATTAAAGCTTGAAATTTGGTAGCTTGCAGACATTAAACGTTTCTACATTTAGTGTATTACTGAGCACAGGTTTAGTTTTCAATTACCTTGAAAACGAGTTTTATGTACAGATAGACTCCTATTCGATAATTTGTTTTAGTTACGTAGCTTGTTAATTACGTTATAAAATTGATAAATTTTTTAGTACGCCAATCGCCGCTTACCTCTAATGGATGATGATCGCATCAACTTCTTAATTAGCAATCTTCACCATGTATATACAGGCGAAGATTATACGCAAAATTTTAATAGTGGCAAAGTTGGTTTAACAAATTTAGATGGGTATGCAAGAGATCATTTTCCACTATGTATGAAGCACATTTATGGAATTTTTAAGTCTACTCATCATTTGAAGCATTTCTGTCGCTTGCAATTAGGACTATTTTTGAAAGGCATTGGATTAACATATGAAGACTCTATGACTTTCTGGAAAGATGAGTTCACAAAAGTAATTGATAGTGGTAAATTTGAGAAACAATATGCTTATAATATCAAACATATGTATGGATTGGTCGGACAAAGAACAAATTATTCACCATATAGCTGTATAAAAATCATCAGTGAAAATGTAGGACCTGGAGATCATCATGGCTGTCCTTACAAACATTGGGATTCAACAATTTTAAGAAGCACATTAAATGAACTTGGAATGCCTTCTGAGAGTAAGTTGTGTTCAGTAAAGATCTTACTATTGTACATTTTAAAAATTTCACTATGAAAATTGAGTATGGATTATTAGAGTTGACACCCTCGTTAGTCCAATAGGACCATTGTAGTAAGTACATACATACCTACAAACAGCCGAATAGGTGAAGTGAATATTAGCGGCGTCGTTGATGCATGAGTGTGCAGTTAGTTTGGTTCAGCTCTTGCGTTGCAGTGTTCTATGTGTAATAAATATATAATTAAGTATGTCGAACGTGCGGAAGGGTAAAAAACGACCATATGGTGGGAAAGTGAATAAGTTTATTGGTGACTTTCCCGATTTATCTTATAGCGGTACTAAAATATTTTTAAAAGTTAGTGATATACCTCTCATGAGTCGGAAAATACGATTGTAAAAAATATGTAAATAGTATAATACACAGAAATAACAATTCATTTTATGTTCGATTTACTTTTCATGCTGATTGCATGTAATCTATCGTTTCACTTACTGGATAAAGAATCATTTCGACATTTCTGGAATAAGTACAATCCCAACTGGAAGCCACCAAGTCGGTCAACGCTGCGGAAGTATCTACTAACTATACGCGAACAAATCGAAAACAGGATCACGTCGGAATTTAGAAATAAAGAGCTGTGACATTAAGACAAATTTATGATGGTGCGTCTGCAGATCCGTTAACTAATTTCAAAGATTATCTAACTATGTCTGTCTTACATCGGTAGATGTTGAACTGTCTTTCTTAAGGTATAAGACATTTTTTCTTCACGGCAAACATTGTTAACCGAGAAAAATGTGGAAACGCATTTGATGCTGCAAACGTTTGGCGGTCTTATCCAGTTTGTGGTACCTCGTTTCGTAACAGCTGTTAAGGTGCGCGTTTTGCAATGTTTTTAAATAATATGGATTATTTCTTTTATTAATTACGTTGTGTTATTGTACCGAGCACAGCGCTACAACTTTACTGTCATATATACCGTACCGCTCTAGCCGCTACGTAAATACATGAAACGGAGAATACGTGCGAGAACATGAATGATGCACACCGTGCTTATATTCTTTCTTTTCATCATTTACGTAGAGGCAGAACACCACTGTATACGTGCTATATTTGAATATGCATATCCGTCATGCATCTCCGATCGCCGTTTTTTTTTTTTGTGTGGTACGGCCCAACGGGGCGTATAACCTTTTTAAAGCTTGTCATAACCTCGGGAGCCTTGAGTGTGCAAAGTGTTCTATGGCTTTGTTACTATCACCCCGTCGCCGCAAAGGGCGAAGCGCAGTTAATTGTACCCCACTGCGAATGGTGACTCGGGAGTGTACCAGACCCGCTAAGAAAATTTGATCCTAGCGAGACTCGAACACTCAGCGCCTAACTCTGCCCAGTCAAGCGCTGGTCCTCTTACCACTAGACCACCGAGCCGTTCAGCCGTTGATGTTAATATTCGCTTCGCCCTGTCGGCTTTCTGTTTGTGGGTACGTACATACTACGATCCTGGCGCGCCACCCGAAACTTCCAACTCTATAGATTATTCAAACTTTTAAAATTATTATTAATTCGCGGAAGCACTGTTTTGCACATTATTGTAATTAACATCTTGTTTTATATATATTATTTTTAGCCATTCAAAATATTGCTGATATAGCGGGTAAGGGGCATTACCAAATAGCATGTGGTAAATATTTTGAATGTATACATGGTCAACAAAATAAAGTTGCAATAAATCACCCAAACCAGTATTTTGATGAAAGTTTGGAATGTAGTAATAAAGGGGAAGATAAAAAATCGCAAGGTACTCCAACAGTAACGAAGAAACAAAAAACCACCAGCAGTACTCCTCAAGTTAGTGATATTAATTGGGATGAAGAAATGTGATCTATTATATTTCCACCTACGTTACATGAAAATATATATATATTTTTAATGTTTAGTTAAGCTTTATGTACAATAAACGTATTCTTGTATTTCTTTTTTCCTGCTCTAAATTTCTTGGTTTGCTGAAGGGATTACAAATCCAAAATTTATATAATACCAATCGGGTATATACAGTGGGGTCGTAAAGTAATAAACGTACCATAATTAATTACAATAAAGTTCGATAAAGTAAAGAGGAAACAGCAATTAACAAAAATTAAAATGAGATAAAATAAGGAGAACAAAGAACGAAAGTCTGACGAATGCACGTTATAATAATAAATAACAAGAATAATTTATGCTTTTGGAGTTGGAATTTGACAGTTTGGCAATTATGATTGCTTAGCAACGAGCTCTTTAGATCAATTTGGCGTCACAAGAAACCGTTTGGCGCTCTTTCCTAACTAACTTTGCGTAACGACAAAAACGGATTACCAAAAATCTATTGCTGTATATCGTTATATTTCTTAAGTTAAGGTATAACATATGTGGTATCGTTGGATTCGTCTTTCAATTATCTTTCCAAGAGCGTAAAAAAACGCTAACTTCTGGCGTTCGAAAGTTGGGGGGAGGGGGGTACCCTAGAACCCCACTGTATATTAAGGGGGCTATTCTGTAAAAATCGAGGTATTTTCGACTGACTTGCATGCGCTATCATGTCGCTTATGCATGAAGTATAATAATTATGCTCCATCAAAGTAATGTGGTTTTCAATAAAAGTGTTTATATTTAAAAATAATTATATTTTTGCTAAAAGCAGCGTTTTTAAAATAAACGAATATAACATTACTTTTAGGTTAAATGCAAAATATAATAAAAACGTCAAAATGAGGTCAAGAGTTGTCCCAGATTTCTACTTATGGTATATTTTTGTATATTTTTATTCATGGTATCTATAAATTATTTAAAATTATATTTATTTGTAGTACTATAACCATACATTGCAATGTAACGGGCTAGTAAGTTTTTAGCCTTTTACAGGAATTCGTGTTTTGTGCTCTAATTGTATTAAATACAGAATTTGAAGAAAATTTAAAAAGAGGGCGTATATTACTGATAGTTTCCAGTATGCCTACAAGAGGCACCACAATACGGGTCCGCACCCTGGCCAGAGTTGCCATTTGCTGTTGTATTAAGCCTGAATTATATTATACTAGATTCGTCTTTTTTTCATGCTTTTTTTTTTGTAACTAGAAAAGTTTCTAGAAAAAGTTGGAAAAAGTATGGTGTATGATTGCATACTATACTAGTTTCAAAACTAGAACATGTCCTATTCCGATACTATTTTTCGTACAAGAAATGAACTATTCATGCGCACAAGTGTAGTAACATGCCTACCAACATATCTACTTTGTATCCATCATCTGTGTTTATGTTTATTTGCGTTGACAGACGTTATGAATAGTCCTCTGAAGTATATGTAATACGACTTGCTGATATCTTCATTCTATAGTCCTGTTCGTTTGCGTTGCTGAATTTGATCAATTTTGTCAAAAATAGCATATGTCGCACGGTTATAAATAGCGGATATATCAGTTTGAGCAAATAAATCTGCTATTATTGCTCAACGCTTTAGGCTTGGGCAGATATAGCATGCTACCTTGGATATATAAGCAATTTGCCGAATGCAAACGAACGCGTGTTTAAAATACCTGTGAGCAGCTAAATTTCTAACGAATACAACAAAATTGACGAAACTGATATTGAGCACTTTCAGCAACGCAAACGAACAGGGCTTATGTCTTCATTGGGCTCTAAATTTATAGTTACTATATTGAAGGTTAAATTCTAGATACTTAAAATAAGCATGAAAAAAAAACGAATCTAGTATAATGTAATTCAGGCTTTAGGTAAGTTCGTTTGCGTTGCACTTATTTGCACTAAGTTGAAATATCTACGTTATCGGTACAACTTGAACTGAACTTATGCAACTTCAAATTCTAACCAAGCGAACGCTGTATGTTTACAGCTATGGTTTACAGTTCATGTAATGCACAACCTATACTACTATTGGCAACCGATAAAACGAATTTTCTTTTATGTGGCGATGAAAATGGAAAAAAATACTTTTTCAGTCGCTAGCACAGTCTTTCTGTATCAGAATTGTTTAAAAATCTATCAAAATGTAGGTAGTCAAATCATATTTGAATTTGCCAATATTACGCAAAATTGCAATAAAAACATTATTTCCAATTATGAAAACAATTACCTATGTTAAATGCATAACAATCATTCTCCACATAATCACCGTTCGTAATCTTACAATTTTTGTTGTCAACAAACGCATGAAACACCTGATCATTAAGTTCAACTTCAACTTGCACCACATACCAAGTATAGTTAGTTCAAGTTCAGTTCAGTTCTTACACCATAGCTGCTTTCGATTTGTTTTATTAACTGTACCGTATCGTTCCTCAAAGTACTGTACTGACAGTAAACTAAATGGAACATGCATTTTTTGCATTGGACATAAATATAATCATCCTAACCTAACTTTATATATTCAGAAATGTAAACAAAAAGAAATTCGCCAAAATAAGTCCAGTATGTAATGTAAATGAAATTTCGAATTATGAACACAGGTGTAACCCTAAACTTAACCTCAATGAGTGTAATAACGTGGAGAATATCAATAAACCTATGTTTTGCGCATGCGTCAACAGAACAATACGGAATGTACCAAATATTCAGTAGGGCCACGAAGGGAAAGAGGATTTCAAAAAAAGTACGGGTAGGAACTATCCGTTCTTTTCAAATGGAACACACATATTTGAAATTTATACCGTACGAACGGTTCAGTACAGTACTTTGGATCAAATAGAAAGCAGCTCATACAAGTTAACGAACACAGTACAACTTGGAATATACATTCTACCAACCTTGAGTACAACTCGCACTTTCGTTAAACGAACAGCGAACTTGCACCGAACTTGTTCCGTACAGTGACAGGAAACGAACACACTTTTTGTGTTATTCTGTCGTACTTTTTCGACTTGTTTGTTAAGTCAAATATTGTAAACCAAGAGTAGAATAAGATTCACAAGATGGAATGGTTTGAAAAAATATAAAATTACAGTTTTCTCCATTTTTAACACAAAGAAACCCATAAAAATAAAATCTTTGAATCATTAAAAATCACAGTATAATTACCAAAAGTTCATTTTACAAAATATTGCATAACTTATTTGCAGTTCATTTTCAAGCTGTTAACATCTGCAACCTCTTTTACAGGTGAAAGTTTTTGGTTGCCTTATTTTGCTGCTGTTGTAACGTCTGTAACCAGCTATAACAACAGTATCATGATAGTATTAATTCCGGTGTAGCACGTGTAGGATTTTAGTTTCAATATTGTACATATTGTATTAGTGTTATTTGTAAATTGTTTCATCAGATACTAATTTAATCGAAATGAATAATCAAATGACTGCCAAGGAGGTACGAAATGCATTTATTAACTTTTTTAAGAAAAAAGACCATGAATATGTCCATTCCTCCTCAACCATTCCGTTGGATGATCCAACATTGTTGTTCACAAATGCTGGTATGAATCAATTCAAACCAATTTTTCTCGGTACAGTTGATCCTAACAGTGACATGGCAAAATGGAAACGGACAGTCAATACTCAAAAATGTATACGTGCAGGTGGCAAACATAATGATTTAGATGATGTTGGAAAAGATGTTTACCACCACACTTTCTTTGAAATGTTGGGCAATTGGTCTTTCGGTGATTATTTCAAGAAAGAAATCTGTTCGTGGGCATGGGAGTTTTTAACGGAAATCTTAAAACTTCCATCAGAACGTTTATATGTTACATACTTTGGGGGTGATGAGAAGCAAGGTCTTGCACCAGATGATGAATGTAAACAAGTAAGTTTGAAGAAATCTTCCACATATTTTTTATAACATTGTGTTCTTTAAGATTTGGCTGAATCTTGGAATTAAACCAAGCCATGTATTACCGGGCAATATGAAAGATAATTTCTGGGAAATGGGTGATACAGGCCCTTGTGGACCTTGCTCTGAACTTCACTTTGATAGAATTGGAAATAGAGATGTCCCACATCTTGTTAATCAAGATGATCCAGATGTTCTTGAAATATGGAATCTTGTTTTTATTCAGTACAATAGAGAATCAGATGGTACACTGAAATTACTTCCAAGGAAGCATATTGACTGTGGGCTGGGTCTAGAGAGATTAGTATCAGTGATTCAACAAAAAAGGTCAAATTACGATACGGATTTATTTGGTCCTATATTTGATGTAATTCAGAAAGGAACTGGCGCTCCATCATATCAAGGAAGAGTGGGTAATGAAGATACTGATGGTATTGATATGGCCTATAGAGTTTTGGCTGATCATGCACGAACATTAACAATTGCGCTTTCAGATGGAGGAACACCTGATAATACAGGTCGTGGGTAAGTGATATTTGCATATAATTTGTATTCAAATAGTAAATTGCTCCATAGCAACTTTCTCAAGTATAATTAGAATATTCTAGTTTTACAAAACGGCTATTTTGTTTGAAAATATTATTAAGAAAACTATTACACAATCATTAATTTACTTTCAACTGTATTTTTCAAGGTGAAAGTACAGCTGTACTAATATGGACTACATTCTCTAAGAAAGGTGTGGCAAGTAGAGCAAAATACAAAAGTCCAAATTTCATCTGATATAAATAATAAACAAATGATACAACATACAAAATTTATGCACATTTCTCTAAATTTAATGTTCAAAGATCAATTTGTAATAAGAATGTTCTGCATAAACTAATAATTATCTGGAAATTAATTAATTTGTGTAATATGAAATCCATTCAAACTTTACATCTTATTGGAGTTGAATTTGAAATAGTTAAATTTAAATTGCTAAATCGTCTATGGTGATAGTATTGAATTAAGATGTGAACTAGTGCTTTTTACAATACCAAGCAGTTAGATTAATAGAAGCACTTGATTACATTTACAAGTGAAACCTACATAAAACCAAAATATTTATGCTGAGCGGTATATTACACCGCATTAACACTAGAACCGCCGAGAATTCCTCATACCTCGAACCGCCGCCCCGGTCAAATTGACCGGTGATTAAAACTCAATTTTGTTTCGACTGTTTCTATTAATTAACATAATTTGTTTGCATAAAAGTGTATATTTATTCACAAAATATTAAAACAACTTCTGACTTAACTTTGGTATTTTAAATGTTACAATTTTTGATATAAGTTACTTTAAATCCACATTTTCCACATATGTTCTTGTTATAGTTCTTACATCTATGGTAAGTCTTATTTTCACTTTTCTTTTCTTCACATGTACGTCTTTTGAAAGATTGCTTATCTGTCTTCTTGTTGCATTTTTGATTCGATGCTCCCTCCTGAGGGTTTTCTTCGTTGTTATTGGATTGTTGCGAGAGTTCTTCTGCCAATTGCAGAATGAAGTCGCGACGTTTTATTTTTTTGCCATTGATGCCTTTGTATACAGCAAACGCATTGATTGCAGCAAGATCCAGTATATTATAAAAAACATGGACTGGTCATCTTCTTGAGGCTGTATTTTCGGGCCATTTGATCTACTACGTCAACGCCATATTTTGTATTATTATAGTTGTTGAGGGCACTTCCTATTTTGAAAGTGCTGAGCTGGTTCGGCGTAACAGAACGAAAATCGAATAAGCAAATGGCACTTGCTTATAATACCGGAGCTTGCCTTCACTGGTATTCTTATTATCACAGTTAATGATGTACTCCTGTATACCTTGATGATTGTGTTTCGTTTAAAGTATGATGGACAACTAGGTTCGTTTGATTGAAAAACTAAACAATGTGTTGTCTGTACAAGAGTTTATTTGCGCAGGCTAGCAATGCTGCTCTCTGAAATACGTTACACGACTCTCTCAGGAGTGCTGTCTTTCCTCTATATATAGTAAGGTACTTAATTATCCTACAATTTAATATTCTAACATTACTTGGAAATTTCGAACAAATGCAAACAACACTAAATCTATAAGCCCTAAATTCGGTTTAGTTCTAACAATTTAGGTAATAAAATAAAATAAATGGTATAGGTGCCCATTAGGCGACCAGTCATAAAGCTGTTGATGACATACCGAGGTGAACCTTATAATATCAAATTTCCAGGTAGGAGACTATTGTGTGCAATAGAGAAATAGAGATTTAAATTGAATAAATACGCTTGTAAATTACATTGTACTAAGAGGCTTAAATTGAAGAGTATTTCCTAAACCTAAATTATATTATATTGACAAGATTATGAATACTTAAAAGGTTTACTAAATTTTAGTTGAAATATGTTTGAGGGTTTTACCGATGTCGTAAAATAATTCTTTGAACTTAACTATTTTCCTGCAAAGCTATAATTCTATGACTAAGGGGATTTCCTAATAACGTATTCGAGGTCTTAATTTATTAGAAACTTAAAGATACTAAAACTAAGAAAATCTGCAATGAATTTGTTGCGACTGTACGCAACATAGTCCCTCGCCTTGAAAGCGCTGCCTTTCAACACCGAGACTATCCATGCTGATTAGCAATCAATTGGGAGTACACACAGCTTCGATGCCGGACGCTGAATAACGCCTGATTTGGTCTTCACGGTCGCGGTGCGGATGATGCCATCAGTACCAGGAAAAACTTCTGCGATGCGGCCCGCCGTCCAGTATGCCGACGGCACCTTGTCCTCTTGTATTAGGACTAAGCTTCCTGGTTTCAGGGTATCTTCTCCCTTTGTTTTCCACTTACTCCTGGTCTGCAAGCAGTGTAGGTATTCCCTTTTCCACCGCTTCCAAAAATGCTCCTTTAGACGTTGGATATATTGCCACCGAGATAGCGAATTTGTCTTCATCTCCATAGTACTGGGCTCTGCAATGTAAGTTAGTGCTTCCCCAGTCAAAAATGGGAAGGGGTTAAGAAGGACATGTCGTTGGGATCGTTGGAAAGTGGCGTAATGGGTCGGGAATTTAAGACACCTTCGATTTGTACCAATAGGGTGTACATTTCTTCATAATTTAGAGAATTCTTGCCGATAACGCGGTGTAAATGAGTTTTAATGGATTTCACCGCAGCCTCCCAAAGGCCTCCGAAATGAGGGGCTCTTGGAGGAATGAAACGCCACGTGATCCCTTCGGCTGCCAAGGTTTCTACAATGGTGCCCTTAGTTTGCTGAGATACAAATTGTTTCATTAGTTTGGCTAATTCTCGGTTTGCCCCGACAAATTGAGTACCGTTGTCGGAATAGATAGTTGCCATTTTCCCCCGACGTGCGATAAATCTCCTTAAGGCCCCTAGAAAGGACTCGGTTGTAAGATCCCCCACGAGCTCTAGGTGCACCGCTTTAGTCGCCAAACAGACAAATACAGCCCCATAAGTTTTGATAGACACGCTATTTCTTCTTTTGCCCGGGCGCACATGCAACGGCCCAAAATAATCCACACCGACATCATTAAATGCCCGCGTAGCAGTTATTCGCTCCGCTGGGAGATCACCCATAAGATATTGAGAAGCCCTTGGCTTGGCCCTGAAGCAAGTAACGCATCTTCGTAGTATCGCCCTGGTTGTATTCCTAACTGATATTGGCCAGTACTTCGCTCGAACCGAAGCTATTGTTAGCTGAGCGCCGGAATGTAACTGTCTGATATGCTCTTGCCTTATTATGAGCTTTGTTACGGGATGTTTAGAAGGTAACAAAATTTGATGCCTTGCCTGATACGGGATATTTGCCTGACCTAGCCTTCCCCCGACTCTGATTAGTCCATCTGAATCGATAAATGGATTTAATGAAAGAAGGTTGCTCTTGCGATTCACCTTGCCAGTCGCCAGGAGCTGTTGGTATTCCGTAGCAAACGCCTCTATTTGCGCGATTTTTAACAAAACAGTAGCAGACGCGGACATCTCGTCCGTACTTAGAGATTCTGCTTTGATTTCGTCGAAAGATTTGGCAATTCGTGCTTTGACGTTCCGTATAAATCGTTGACAATAGGCTACCACGCGAATGAGCTTATTAAAGCTGGAGTATCGGTCGAATAGATCGAGTTCATGGGTGTTAACTTTAACAAGACATGCTACTGATTTGGCTTCAGGAACGTTAGCGTCCACGTTTACGTCCGATAACGGCCAGTCCTCATTTTGCAGTTCGAGAAATTTAGGACCGTGCCACCACAATTCATCGTTAATTAACACCGATGGCGCGCACCCTCTCGAAACGACATCGGCAGGATTTTCTTTTGTGCCAATATGCCACCAACTATCAATCGCAGATAATTCCTGTATTTGGCTGACTCTATTAGCAACAAAGGTTTTCCACGTTCTAGAGGTGGATTTTATCCATGACAGCGCGATGCTAGAGTCAGTCCAATAATAACATTTAGAAATGCTCACGTGCAGCATTGTCTTTAACCTGTGCATCAATTGCGCTAAAAGCAAGGCTGCGCAAAGCTCTAGTCTGGGAAGCGTTGTTGATTTTAGGGGCGCGACCTTAGATTTTGAACACAACAAGTTACATGATACAGCGCCTGTTTCACTCACCGTTCGCACATAAATGCATGCCCCATAGGCCCTCTCACTAGAGTCGCAGAATCCATGCAGCTCAGCGATGTCCGGGATGTCTATGCTCATGATGCGCCTGTTGACCTTTAACGCACTTAAATGCTGAATTTCATTTATGTGAAGTTGCCATTCGTTTGAAATGTCTACAGGAAGGGATTCGTCCCAATCCAACTTCAATTGCCACAGACGTTGTATCATTATTTTTGCCTTGATTATCAGAGGGCCAATGAGCCCTAGTGGATCGAATATCTTGGAGATCTCCGACAGTATGTGCCTTTTTGAAGTGCGTCTTTGCGTAGTTGGACTGACTATTGAATATTGAAGGATGTCAGCGCCTGCATTCCATTGTAATCCTAAGGTCGAAATTCCGGGTGTTTTATCTAAATCTAGAATGGTGCTGCCACTATCCGACTTAGGTATTCCTTTAAGCAGGGATGGCTCATTGGATGCCCATTTTCGCAATTCAAATTTGCCTTGACTTAAAATTGAATTGCACTGCGCTATAATGTCCTGTGCCTCATTAATGTCATTTGACCCTGTCAAGAGATCGTCCACATAAAAATCCCTCTGTATAATATTGGATCCTAATTCGAACGTATGCCGATTTCCAGCAGCCAACTCCTGCAAGGCCTTTATGGCTAGGTAAGAAGCTGAAGCCGTGCCATACGTCACGGTTTGCAATTCAAACGTTTGAATTTCGTGCTGATCTGATTCTCTCCACAATATTCGTTGAAAAGGTGTACTGTCACTGCTGACGCGAACTTGTCTATACATTTTCGCAATATCTGCGGTGATGGCATATTTATGAAATCTGAATCGACAAACTATATCAAATAAATCGGACTGCAATTTCGGTCCGACCATCAAAATATCGTTTAAGGATATCCCGGTTACAGTTTTCGCGGAACCGTCGAATACGACCCTGACCTTGGTGGTTAAACTGTTTTCTTTAATAACCGCGTGATGCGGTAGATAAAAATGATGATTTGGTTCTTTTGGTGAGTGGTTTACCAATTTCATGTGTCCCAAATGGAGATATTCCTGCATGAAGGCTGAATATTCTTGTTTCAATTGGGGATTCGCCTTTAGTTTCTTTTCCAATGAGTAAAATCGTTTTTGCGCTTGATCACGAGAGTTTGTTAGCACTGATGGGTCTTTTTTGAAAGGTAATGATACAATAAACCTGCCGTCACTGTCCCTTTGCGTATTTTGTTGAAAATGTTGTTCACATAGCCTTTGCTCTAGGGTGTGAACTCCGCTCCTGTGTCGCACATCTTCAAGCTCCCAAAATTTGGTGATATTGCTATTCAGATTCTCGAGTGTCGTTAGATTACACACTACGGTGACTGATGGAGATACATTTACACTGCCCGCTACTATCCATCCCAATAGCGTTTTCTGCAGGCAAGGATGGTTCGGACCGAGATTAATTTGCCCTTGACACATCAGCGCAAAAATAACTGTACTCCTAATAATATATCAATGTCTCCGGATATATTAAAATTGGGATCCGCTAATTTGATATTCTTGGGTATCGAGATATGCTCTTTCCGAATGGAGACTAGTGGTAATCGCTCTGATATTTTTTCTAGAACCAGACATCGCACGTTCGTCTGATATCCGTTAGACCGGGATTTCATAGTCACGTCTATCGCATGGCTGATTACGGATTTCGCAGAAGCTACTCCTGTCAGGGAAACTTGAGTGGGGGTGAATGGCAACCCCAGAGCCTTCGCTGCTCGGTAGGTTATCAAATTGGATTGCGACCCTGGATCTAATAGCGCACGATATGCCTGGCTACGACCATTGGCATCTTGCAAATTAACCAAAGCAGTGCATAAAAGAACCTGAGTATTGCTGGCCGTCGCTGAACTGTGGTTTGAAACTAGGGTTTCTATAGCAGGTTGAGACGGTCCTGCGTTTATTGCTGGTGTATTTTCTTGTGATATATGCAATAGCGTATTATGTTTTTTATTACATGTTTTACAGTTATGCTTTGATGTACATTGATTGCTGGCGTGATTTGATCGGAGACAATTAAAGCAAAGTTTTTTGGCTTTGATTTCTTCTATCCTTCGTTTTACGTCCATTTCTATAAACTTGCTGCATTGATAAAGCAAATGATTTTTTTTGCAAACTACACACGATGGGAATGGCTTATTTGTAACCATATTAGTTATTGTTTTAAAACTATTTGGCTTGACGATCATTTCTAGTGTTTGGCATTTTTGCATTAAGAATCGCGAAAGGTCTTGAAACGTAGGCAATTCTGAAGATTGGATGGCCGTTTCCCATTCCTTAAAGGTTGTACTATCCAACTTTTTACTGACAATAAATATTATGAGATCATCCCAATATTCTGTTGGTCGTTTTAGCGTAGTGAGCGCTCTAATGTGCTTAATTACACCATCTAGAATTTGTCTCAGTGCACCCCCGTTTTCCTTGTATGCTACTGGCAAATCAAAAATGGCTTTAATATGCCTTTGAACAATTAACCTCTTGTTATTGTAACGCTCTTCAAGCATACTCCAAGCAGTAGCATAATTGTCAGCCGATATTTCTAGAGAATATAAGACATTGGCGGCGTCACCTTTTAAACAGGACTTTAAATAATGAAATTTCTGTATAGGAGGTATGCTATGGTTGGCGTTAATTAAAGCATTGAAGGTATCGTAAAATGTTAACCAGTCTTCGTATGAACCTGAGAATTTCGGTAAATCGATGGTTGGCAGTTTAACAAAATTTTGATTTGGCTGTTCATGAAGACCCTCATTTCCATTAAGAGTTGTATTTAGTGAAGCAAGCCTTTGTTGAAAGGCATCCTCTAGATTGTAGTATCTGTTTTCGAATAATTCGCGCTCTTCTGACTCTAATTCTTCCTCGTCTAAAGCTTCGATGGTAGATTGCACGGTGTTGAATTCATTTAACAAAGGTATTAAACTTGACAGACGACTACGAATTTGGCTTAGGCTTGTGTTTTCGTTGCACTTTTCAATGAATGTTTGCGCTCTTGTCAACGACGCTTTTAACTGAGAGCGTTGTAACTTAAGGGGTTTTAGATCGGCCATGGTAAATGATTAAAATAGAGGTTTTTATAATAGGAAAGTGAATGACTGGAGACTAACCTTTATTTGAAGCGAGGTCAATCGTTGTCTTCCCGGAGTACTCTGCAGTTCTTTCTTCAGGATGTTGATGTGAATATCCAAATGTGTTGATACCCAGACCAATGTTGCGAATATCCAAATGTGTTGATATCCAGACCAATGTTGCGAATATCCAAATGTGTTGATATCCAGGCCAATGTTGCGAATATCCAAATGTGTTGATATCCAGGCCAATGTTGCGAATATCCAAGTGTGTTGATATCCAGGCCAATGTTGCGAATATCCAAATGTGTTGATATCCGGCTCGAAGGACCAATGTTGAGGGCACTTCCTATTTTGAAAGTGCTGAGCTGGTTCGGCGTAACAGAACGAAAATCGAATAAGCAAATGGCACTTGCTTATAATACCGGAGCTTGCCTTCACTGGTATTCTTATTATCACAGTTAATGATGTACTCCTGTATACCTTGATGATTGTGTTTCGTTTAAAGTATGATGGACAACTAGGTTCGTTTGATTGAAAAACTAAACAATGTGTTGTCTGTACAAGAGTTTATTTGCGCAGGCTAGCAATGCTGCTCTCTGAAATACGTTACACGACTCTCTCAGGAGTGCTGTCTTTCCTCTATATATAGTAAGGTACTTAATTATCCTACAATTTAATATTCTAACATTACTTGGAAATTTCGAACAAATGCAAACAACACTAAATCTATAAGCCCTAAATTCGGTTTAGTTCTAACAATTTAGGTAATAAAATAAAATAAATGGTATAGGTGCCCATTAGGCGACCAGTCATAAAGCTGTTGATGACATACCGAGGTGAACCTTATAATATCAAATTTCCAGGTAGGAGACTATTGTGTGCAATAGAGAAATAGAGATTTAAATTGAATAAATACGCTTGTAAATTACATTGTACTAAGAGGCTTAAATTGAAGAGTATTTCCTAAACCTAAATTATATTATATTGACAAGATTATGAATACTTAAAAGGTTTACTAAATTTTAGTTGAAATATGTTTGAGGGTTTTACCGATGTCGTAAAATAATTCTTTGAACTTAACTATTTTCCTGCAAAGCTATAATTCTATGACTAAGGGGATTTCCTAATAACGTATTCGAGGTCTTAATTTATTAGAAACTTAAAGATACTAAAACTAAGAAAATCTGCAATGAATTTGTTGCGACTGTACGCAACAATAGTATAAAACTGTTTCTGGCTTTTTCTTTGTACCAGCATCAATCGAAACTGTTGGATATTGCGTACTTAGAAGGAGAACATTTTTGTTTATTTTGGCTTGATACACTGTCAAAGTGCAAACATTTTCTTTACTTGTAAATAAAACAGTAATATAAAGAACTTTTGCTTTTTTGATTACTTCGGGAATGTCTTTTCTCGACCTGTTCACAGTTCCAACAATTGCGTTTTTTTTTTTGCTAATTTCTTTGCAAGTTCCAAACTGGTAAAAAAATTGTCCGTTGTTACATTTCTTCCTTTCTTGGTGTAAGGCTCTAATAATTTTAGAACGACGTATTCACCAAGTGGTTGTCCTATTGGTTTCGAATTATCTTTTCCTAAATATGGGAAGGCATTCAACACATATTTAGCTTCAGTGTCAACAGCAAGCCAAAATTTAATGCCAAACTTATCCGGTTTATTGGGCATATATTGCGTAAATCGACATCTTGCTTTTGTAGGAAAAAGTTGTTCGTCTATTGTTATGTTTTCTCCAGGCACATGACAAATTTTGCAATTGTAAGCAAACTTTTGCCATATTTCAGAAACTAAAGCAAACTTGTCATGTTCCAATCTTTCTTTCCTTGTAGACTTGAGATCGAATCTGAGATATCGCATGATTTCTCTAAATTTGTTTCTAGACATCGTTTAACTAAAAAATGATATTCCCCACTTTTTAGACCACAAGGAATCTAATTCTAGGTAACTGGAACCCTAAGCACCACGTGCGTATAGAATGGCAATAAAGGATTCTAGATCTCCTAAAGATAATTGCCAGTCTTGACTGTCTAATTGTCTCCTAGGTTTAGCCTCGGTGCATTGTTTTATGTGCCTCAGCATCGAGTCATCGATAAATAATCTCCAGAAACTACTCACATTTTCTGCGTTACTTTTTGTTTTGCATAGCCTGTTGACCCTGGATTGTTCCCGAATATATTGGGTCGAGTTTATCTGCCTGTAGTAGGCTGACTCGCAGAAATTACTTGCCATTGGGAATTGTCTTTTGATTTGTAAACTGCACCAAGATTGAATGAAAATCCTTTTTCTGCTGGTTTCTTTTGCTGGCGATTAGAACGAACAGACATTTTCACTTCCTGCTTGTCACTGGAACTAGCACTAGTCACTGCAACCGTTACATCACAAACTGTATCATTGTCAGATTCATCACTATTTTGTTCCTCACTCGCAACAACTCGAGAACGAATTTGGTTTTCACTATCCGTACTAACTGATTTAGAATCATTCTCGGAATTTCCTGATGAAAGATTTTCCAGTTCATCTAAATACGCTAAAGTTTGTGCAGCCGAGAGGTCTTTGCTGGCCCACATACTGTTCAGTCTAACTAAACAGGACGAATGCACTTTCAGAGTACTACCGATCTTTTTATATGTTCACAATAGTGCAGGTTGAAACTTGCAAAACATTTTGTACGCATGCGCCAAATTAAGTCTGCCCATGTGCGACACTAAAAAGAGTACGAGTAGAAACAGGTTCTTTGTCGAGGGCAAGGCTGAAGATGCCGAAACAAGTACGAACAAGTACTAACAAATAGCAACAAGCTCTGATCGGTTGATGCAGTTATATGCCTTGTTTTATGTGTAATAAATAAGAGGCGTGGCGAGCTCATAAAAGTTTACACATAAAATAGAAGGTAAGAAATAAATTATAAAACGTGCTGAAACACTTACCGTTTTAAAAGTCTTCCGTGAAACCACAAACTGTGTAACATCTGTTAAATATTTGAATCATTAGATATGTTTCCACAGCTGTTTCAGTCAAGTGAGTACGACGTGCGGAATAAATGTTTCTTAATGCCGAAAACGACCGTTCGACATCAAGCGATGTTATATTTGCATATTTAAAATAATCTTTGAAACAACTTAATACATCTTCACACGCACCTTCACAAATTTGTCTTAATATAAGAAAATCGGAGTCTTTCTCTAAAACACTTTCAAATTTTCGTATTACACGCCAATTTGTTTCGCCTTCTACAGCGCATAACTGTGCGTAAGCATCATTCACAATTTGAACAGAATCCACTAGCGACATCGAAACATTTTGTAATTTTTCTATTCCCTCCGCTAGTCCGAAGTAATTGTTGTGAATAGTTTCTAAATCTCTTTTAACCTGACTATCTTGAAATATTTCCCGGATTTTCTTGATTGCTGCAGCTTCTGTCCGATTGTATTTTAAAACTACCTTCTTTACTTGATCAAAATATTTGTTGTAGTAAAATGCAGCTTGCAACCACGTTCCCCAACGTGTAACAATCGGCTGTGGTGGTTCAGGTAAATCAGGACACAGTTTGTGAAATAGTCGGGTACGTTTCGGGAACTTTAGAAACACTGCCTTTGTACTAGCAATCAATGCATTTACTAGCGGAAAACATGTAGGAATCGTTTGTGCCGCAAAATTTAGAGTATGGATGTTACACGTTACATGTAAGAAGTTACTTTAAGAGATCGACCCAAAGAACGCATGTTTGCGACACCATCACTCATAAACATTAAAAGTTGCTTAGCTGAAACTTCAAATTTGTCCAATGAATTCAACACCACCTTTAAAATCTCATCGGCAGCACAATTTATAACTCTTTTGGAAGCAAGTAAGAAGGAGGATGACGGTCGATGTGGTTCCATTGTACGTACTATTACATTAACCACAGAGTGTTTTTGACGATCTGTTGTTTCGTTCGCACACAACCACAGTTTTTTATCTTTCAATTCCGTTTTTGTTCTTTTTTCTATATGTTCACGAACAAATGGCACTACATTTCGTATCGATGTCCGACTAGGTAATTTACAGTCCGCATATTTATTCCAGAAGGAGACAAATGCTTCTTTGTCTAGCAAACGAAACGATAGTTTACATAAAATAAGAATAACACATAAATCAAATGTAAATTTTTCTTGGTCTCGTATGCCACTTTTTGCAGAAGAATGCTGTTTGCTTTTGATGTGACGTTGACAATGGCTTCTGGACCAAAACATTAAAGGGATTTTACAAACTAGACATTGAATTGGCATGTTCACTATAAAGATTTTAACTGTGTCTGCCATTGGTCGTTTTCACGACGTACCTAACTGCGACATATACACAGAACTACTCGCATACAGCATCGATTTAGTACTGACGCTGTAAACGCGTGAAATAAATAATCGCCGACCCCGCACCACATATCTACTACACTGATTGTTACCGCTGTTTGCCCAGACTAGTAATAAATGTTTGAAATTATGTATATATTTACATGCGGTACATGCCTAAATGTTTAGTTCTTTCAAATGTTGCAATTAAGAAGAAGAATCGACAAATAAAGTTTGTCAAAACATTTTGTTAACGTACCGGTCAATTTGACCGGGGCGGCCGTTTAAGGTAAACTTTCCCAGAACACCGCTTAGAGTTCTACAAAATATTCAAAATTTTGTGAGAGCATTGCCAAACTAAATTTAAGAAAAATCACATGATTTCAAAAACATATCAAAATTAATTCCGTTAAAAAAAAACGATCACATTGGCCGGTGTGGCGGTTCTAGTGTTAAGGCTTCTGTCGATTGTGAATTCCCATTTATTCTTCAATATGTTGACGACTCCGGGTTATTTTTTATCCAATGGCAAAATTGAATATATCCAATGCTTTGGATATATTCAATAGCTTTAATAACGTAGAATACATTTACTCTAAAGGTGGTCTCGGTTTAAAAATTGCGCGCGCAATGCCATCAGTGGTAGTGGAATATAGAACATGAGATCCGTCAATTTAAACGTTGTTACGAACAAGTATATCTATACACGTTGGTCCAGATACGAACGGGGGATTGCTGCGCATTCGAGTCTCACTTCAGTCGCAGTACGCCATAAAGCAAGCACCGGTATGCACGCAGATTATAACACGCATATCCGCTCAATCACATAATATTATAATTTAACGCCTTCTGACAAAAATATGTTAATACAGAATTACTGCGTAATTTTTCTGTATTCTCGAATGATGTTTTTTGTTGCTTCTATGCGATGTAGGAGAACGAAAAAGTAATTCTAAGAAGGAAAATAAACAACGATTCTTATAAAATGAAACTAAAGAAACATAAATTCCATAATTATACAAAATAAATTGAAATTCTAACAATGTTACTTTATTAAGGGGAAAAATCTCCTGGCAATTTTGAACTTTGTAACTTTTGTATTTGTTGCGTTTTAAAATACGTCTCACAGTACTTCTACTAACACCGATTTCGTCTGCAATTTGCCAGCTAGAGCAAGGTTCGCCCATTTCAACTGACGAACAAACCCTCTCTTCTCTCTCCTCCCGCTCGGGATACATTAGAGGGATTTGAGGCTATTCGTCTATTTGTTCGCATTTACGGCAAGTTTCTCAAACGCTTTGACGACGCTACGGCAAATAGATCAGCCGCGCATTGGTAGGAATTTTCGGCAAAATACTATTTAATGATCTGTATCTTCTCTGCGGCTGTAAAACTAATATAGTGTATTCTAAATCCACGACAACTTGTTAGAACCTTACGAGCGCACAGACAAACAAAGAGTGCGTCAGATAGGCATCTCATAGCTACGGCATTTGCGCGCGGCGGGGATAAATGCTAGAATGCCAGATCGCGCTGTGTACAATATATCTCGCACCCCGGTAAGGCCTGGACCAACGTGTATATTACAACCAATGACGTCAAAATATGCGTCCTTCATCCCTCCGCCCACAAACTTTCGGTCAAGTATTGCAAGATAGGAACTGAGACAACCTTTAGAATACATACATTTTACCAACCTTGGTTAGCAATTGCATCAAACTAGATTGGTATTGCAAACCAACCAGTTCAGCTCGCTGTCCAAACTTTGAATTTTGGCATCCCCTTAAATACATAATTAACCTAATTGTGGCTTTAAAACATCGTATTCTAAATATTTCACACCCAATTTACCACGACAGGAACCTTAAATTAGTTTACGACATTTTGAGAAAGAACAATTATTCTACTCCTACTAGGCCGAGTGGCCCTGCTTCTGAAACTATTCCATCGAACTCTGTTTCTGAGAGTATTACAGATCTACCTATTTATTGGAAGCTTCGGTATAAACCTAATCTTAGCAGTGAGATTTCTAACGTATTTACTGTTGACTGGGCTTGCTTAAAATATTTACATTAAACTCCTCCAAGAGTGAGAGTAAATCAGGATTTAAGTTTGTCCTTTTCGGCCGTAGCTTGTCGTAATCCCATCTTGTTCATTTGAACGTATTAAGATGATAAAACGTGCAAAGTGTATAAAAAGTGATGTAAAGAACAAAAGAACATCGTAGTTTTCATTTGTTTATATTTATTTTCATTAAATTATTGTCTTGTGTATACTAACCCTATTTAAGCACTACGCAGCTGATGAATATCTAGTAATTTTGTAGCAAAAACAATGCGCTGTTGAGTTGCTGAGGACACGCCATCTTCGTGTACTTTATGTCGACTTCACGTCAGCACATAATGAGTAATATGCGATACTGCTTCTATTACTTCAACTTCTTTGGACAATACTCATTTACCACTGGCCAACAAGGGAAAACATATATTAATTATCCCCACAAATTAGCAAACGATAAGAAACAGCAATCGCTTTATTTAAAACAACTCTACTATGTAGATTATTTTATTCATCGCTAAAAGTTATTAAGTTTTGGAATGTTGCGTTTTTTTATACTCCAATTATTAACAAAAAAAATAGAAATAATTATGTTTTCTTGCCCTCTGACGAGAATTCAGGAAGTACCTCTTATAATGTTTAGCAAACAAAAGTATCTTGTTTATTAACTTATTTACTAACATTATTGTGATTGTCATCTTTCGTTTAATTTGAAGTGGTGTTTGTGTTTATCAAAAATTGATAAAATTCAGACTGATATAATTTATCATTGCAAAGAGGAATTTATAAAGATAAGGTCATGAGTCTAGTCTGGGCAAACAGCGATAACAGTCAGTGCAGTAGATATGTGGTGCGGAGTCGGCAATTATTTATTTCACGCGTTCACAGCGTCAGTACTAAATCGATGCTGTATGCGAGTAGTTCTGTGTATATGTAGGCTGTCGTAACTTATTTCGTAATTGTACGCTTATGTTTGCTTTAAAAATGTCGCAGTTAGGTACGTCGCGAAAACGACCAATGGCAAACACAGTTAAAAACTTTATAGTAGACATGCCGGACTTAATTTTTGATGGCGCTAAAATTCAATGTCTAGTTTGTAAAATCCCTTTAATGTGTTGGTCCAGAAGCCATTGTCAACGTCACATCGAAAGCAAACAGCATTCTTCTGCAAAAAGTGACATACGAGACCAAGAAAAATTTACATTTGATTTATGTGTTACTCTTATTTTATGTAATCTATCGTTTCGTTTACTAGACAAAGAAGCATTTGTCTCCTGGAATAAATATGCGGACTGTAAATTACGTAATCGGACATCGATACGAAATGTAGTGCCATTTGCTCGTGAACATATAGAAAAAAGAATGAAAACGGAATTGAAAGATAAAAAACTGTGGTTGTGTGTGGACGAAACAACAGATCGTCAAAAACATTCTGTGGTTAATGTAATGGTACGTACAATGGAACCACATCGACTGTCATCCTCCTTCTTATTTGCTTCCAAAAGAGTTATAAATTGTACTGCCGATGAGATTTTAAAGGTGGTGTTGAACTCATTGAACAAATTTGAAATTTCAACTAAGCAACTTTTAATGTTTATGAGTGATGGTGCCGCAAACATGCGTTCTTTGGGCCGATCTCTTAAAGAACACAGTGGTAACTTCTTACATGTAACGTGTAAAATCCATACTCTAAATCTTGCGGCACAAACGATTCCTACATGTTTTCCACTAGTAAATACATTAATTGCTAGTACAAAGGCAGTGTTTCTAAAGTCCCCGAAACGTACCCGACTATTTCACAAACTGTGTCCTGATTTACCTGAACCACCGCAGCCGATTGTTACACGTTGGGGAACATGGTTGCAGGCTACGTTTTACTACAACAAATATTTTGATCAAGTAAAGAAGGTTGTTTTAAAATTCAATCCGACAGAAGCTGCAACAATCAAGAAAAGCCGGCAAATATTTCAAAATAGTCAGGTTAAAAGAGATTCACAAACTATTCACAACAATTACTTCGGACTAGCGGAGGGAATAGAAAAATTACAAAATGTTTCGATGTCGCTAGTAGATTCTGTTCAAATTGTGAATGATGTTCACGCACAGTTATGCGCTGTAGAAGACGAAACAAATTGGTGTGTAATACGAAAATTTGAAAGTGTTTTAGAGAAAGACTCCGATATGTGAAGGTGTGTGTGAAGATGCATTAAGTTGTTTTAAAGATTATTTTAAATATGCAAATATAACATCGCTAGATGTCGAACGGTCGTTTTCGGCATTAAAAAACATTTATTCCGTCGTACTCACTTGACTGAAACAGCTGTGGAAACATATCTAATGATTCAAATATTTAACAGATGTTACCCAGTTTGTGATTTCACGGAAGACATTTAAAACGGTAAGTGTTTCAGCACGTTTTATAATTTATTTCTTACCTTCTATTTTATGTGTAAACTTTTATGCGCTCTCCACGCCTCTGGCTGTTACCGCATATTTGCCCAGGTTAGTCATGACGTAGTAAATCAATGTAAAGTAATCAAGTAGCTAGTAAGATAAAACAAGCAATTTTCTCCGAAATATCACATCACTACATTTATGCGCCAAATGTGTTAACCTTTTAGAAAATTATGTTGGAGAGTACGATCCACACGTGCCAGTTATTGTTTTGTACGTTAGACACAAAACCATCTAAATTGAATTAGTACTGATGAAAAACACTGGATCTGGGCCTAGCTTGCTAGTTTGCCGAATTTGGAGAAGTAATCGTAATCAAAATCTACAAAATTGCGTGTAGAGATTTTTGTTCAAGTTTTCCTTTACTTGTATACCTCTTGTCTCTTTTGAGAAGAAGATTTGAATCAAATTTTATGGGAAGTCGATATAGTGTCAAGTCAATAGTGCATAACTGCGAAACGACAAATGCGAGATTATCGGCTTTCTAATCTTAGTTTGAGCGCCATGCCAAATTGACGCATGCCCAATCTAGCGAATATCAGCGAAAAACAAAGGATGTTGGGTTATTGCTTTAAATTGCATAAATCTACCTTTCTTTTAGTTCAATTCCTCGCCTTAATTTAGTGACTTGCGAATAACTTAGCTATCACAATGCAGATTTATATAAATAAATAATTGGTAACTATCATATGTTAATTGCAGATATGTCCTAAGACGTATATTACGCCGAGCAATTCGTTATGCCACAGAAAAGTTGCATGCCAATCCTAGGTTCTTCGCTTCGCTTATATATACTGCTGTTGATATCCTCGGCGACACATTTCCAGAAGTTCGTAAAGACCCTCAAGGTATCGTCGATATTATAAATGAGGAAGAAGAGCAGTTTCTGAAAACTCTATCAAGAGGTAGAAATTTGTTAAATAGAACTATCGGAAAGTTGGAAGATTCTAAAAATGTTCCGGGGGATGTGGCATGGCGTCTATACGATACTTACGGTTTCCCAGTTGACCTCACCCAACTTATGGCCGAAGAGAAAGGTTTAACGGTTGATATGAGCGGTTATGAGGAATCCAAAAAAATTGCGCAAATTATTTCGCAGGTGCGTCCAGTTTGACTATTTACTGTCAATAGTTTATGGTTTATTACTAAGAAATTATTTCAAACATATTTCCCTATTACATCTAGTATCCATATATTTAGCAGATTTGTTAATTAATAAACTTTAGAAGTTAATGCACCTTTTATTTTAGGGCAAAGGAACTGGTGTCGAAGATACAATTAATTTAGATGTGCATGCCATAACCGACCTTCAAAAGAGAGGCATTCGTCCCACAGACGACTTGCCAAAATACAATTATCAAGCGGACAGCAGTTCTAAAGATTACGTTTTTAATACATGCGAAGCTACAGTAATCGCACTCAGATATAACAAAGAATTTGTGGAAGAGGTTCGTTCGGGACAAGAATGCGGCGTTCTACTTGATAAGACAAATTTTTACGCAGAGCAAGGTGGTCAGATTTATGATACCGGATATATTGTCAAAGCTGGCGACGAAAGTGTTGAGTTTTCTGTTAAAAACGTTCAAATCCGAGGTGGATACATTGTGCATATCGGAAACTTAGAAGGCGTTCTTAAAGTTGGCGATAAAGTTGTTTTACAAATCGACACGTCACGTAGAAGATTAATTATGAATAACCACACTGGCACTCACGTCCTAAATTACGCATTAAGGAAAGTGTTAGGCACAGAAGCGGATCAAAGAGGTTCTTTGGTAGCCCCTGATAGATTACGATTCGATTTTACGAATAAGGGTGCTATGACCGTGGATCAAGTTAAAACAACGGAAACAATTTCGAAGGAAATTGTCTCTAAAAATGAAGAAGTCTTTGCGAAGGAATCCTCGTTAGCTCTTGCAAAAACGATCAATGGTTTGAGAGCAGTATTTGAAGAAACGTATCCAGACCCTGTTAGAATTGTCTCGATCGGCGTGCCTGTCGAAAAATTAGAATCAGATCCCTTCGGTCCAGCCGGGACCCAAATCTCCGTTGAATTTTGTGGAGGCACTCATCTAAAATACGCTGGACATATAGGAGACTTTGTAATAGCCAGCGAAGAAGCAATAGCTAAAGGTATTAGGCGTATAGTTGCATTAACCGGACCGGAGGCAGCTAAAGCTTTAAAAAAGACAGAGTTATTAGAAAATAAACTAAACGCAATAAAAAGTAGCATTGATGACGATGTAAATGGTGCAGAATCTAGACAGCACGTTAAAGAACTAGTTGAGCTAACCGAAGAAGTATCCCGCGCTACGATACCTTATTGGAAGAAGGAATCCATAAGAAATTCTTTGAAAAACTTAAAGAAAGCTCTTGACGACAAAGATCGCGCTAAAAAAGCGTCAATAGCTAATCAAGTCGTCGAAGAAATGAAATTGTTCCTTAAAGAGAACCCTAATCAACCGATTTTAGTTAAAGAATTGAATGCTTTCTCGAATACGAAGGCTCTTGACTCCGCACTAAAACAAGTAAAAAGTTTAAGCCCGCAAACATCTGCCATGTTCTTTTCTGTCGACGAGGAAAATAATAAAATATTCTGCTTGTCCGCTGTTCCAAAAGAAGCACAGGAAAAAGGTTTAAAGGCAAACGAATGGGTCCTTTCTGTTGCTTCGATAATGGACGGTAAAGGGGGAGGAAAAGGTGACTCCGCCCAAGCTTCCGGTAGCAATATTACATGCCTTAACCAGGTGCTCCATTTAGCTTTACAATTTGCTCAAATGAAATTGCAATAGCTTTTAAATTGTCGGTGTTTACAACTTACTATCACAGTTGATATCTTTTTTTCTTGCTGTACTATTGCATTTTTAACTTTATTATAAATTAATAAACTTGTCAAAATTATTCTAATTGTTTTTTTTTTGTGTTGTGATGAAAGTAAAATGCTATTTAGAATATATTTCAAACGAAGATGGTTTTTAAGAGCTTCTGCAAAATACAGATATAACAAATTACGCCCTGATAATCCCTAGATATCAAATCTAAACAGCTGAACCATATAGATTAGATAGGGGAGTAATTATGATTAAAAACATGATTTTTATGTGTAACGCCTTACTTTTAACTTTTCGAAATTCGTTGACGTGTTTGCTAACCATAATCTATTTATTTTTTTGTAGTAATAGGTACTTTTGAACATTTATTTCGAAATATCTAGGAATTCACAGCAACCAGAAATTTGCTGTTATTTATTATACTGATTTCACAAGCCCTTGCACGATTTATATTTCGAGTAACTAAACGCTAGTAGTATATCTAAGTAGCGGTATCGAGTTTAAAAGAAGAAACGGTTTAATTTTTATGCTTTGGTGATGTAAGTTTTTAAGTAATAAAAACAACAGCTGATCTTGTGTGTGCTTTTTATATGGCCATACAATAATGTAAATAAAACTAACTAGTAAGTTTTTTTAAACAAATTAAGGAATAGCAAGCAACAGAGTATCGGCAGACTCCTCACCACACAAAATATTAATTGCTTCGGAACAGCTGTTTCAAAGGCTCGATGGGCCTACATTTTCAACCGAGTTACCGAATAAATCAGCGAAAAACCAAAAATTTCTTAATTCTACCATGCTTATTTATCCCTACTCTCGAGGAAAAGATATACAGATTGAGAGTCGGTCCTATGGTCGCACCTATCTTGATCGGATACGTTTGGAGCAGGAGAGGAGTTATTCCTTCGTTACTGAAATATGTATTATGTCACGGCTGTTAATTCTCAGTTAATTACAGATTACGTTTGAGTTTTGACGTATCACCTCTTTTTTTATTACCGATTATACATGTAGGTGCGACTATAGGGTCGACTCTCAATCTGTATAAATATCTGTAAGTATGTGTGTATATATATAAGTATATATATATATCTATTTGCAAATACCTACTTTTCTCTCGTTTAACTCTAACATGCGTGATATATACGGAAGCAAAAAGGTTCATTGTCCCTTGCCTGCTGACTACAATTCATCCCGCCTTCATAACGTAGAGCAAGACAAACGATAAGGTTCCTTCCCGTTAATTCATCCGTCTACCCATTTTAAAAATCTAAACCATTCAATATGTACATAACACGACGACCGAGTCTTTTGTCAAGTGTAACACTTCAAACAGAAAAAATCCGTTCTTACCCTAATAAATCAAATAGACAGGAAAAATGAAGAGGCACGTTATCTTTATTTAAAAGATTGTTTTCTCTCTTTATATAGATGGTCTTAAATGCATCCAATTCACGAGGCGAAGCTACGCTTTTAATCAATTTCAATTGTGTCCTGTATCGTTTATGTGCTGTGCTACACAACGCTTTTATTCGACCTTTCTTTCATGTCCGGTTTATCTTTCAGATTGCCAAGAAGGTTTTTAAGTGTATTACGTGAACTGAAATATACGTTCATATCTTGTCCTCTAAAAGCTTTACTGATACCTTTCGATATTCTGTGGAGAGTTTCACAAATTTCTTGTCGCGAGTTTCTACCGGGATCAAGGTCGTGGAATTTCTTACATAATGCCTATGTTAGACTCTCTTAAGGAAGCGGTCGACATCTTTAGGAGAATAACCATTGTAAATAGCCACATTTTTTATGAATTGAAGCTCTTTGTTGTACCTATTTTTCTTCAAAGGGAATTTCACTAGTCTATTAATTAAGAAACTTACCGCAGCCATTGTATCTATTAGTGGTTGTTTCTTTTCTCTAGATATCTCCAGTCTTTCATTGTTTCTAATTACTAGACTACCTAGGAATGGGAGTTAGTTGTTCACTTCTTTTTCTACTGTAAATTTAATGATGCCGAATTTTCAGTTGAGAGTTGCGAGGAAATCCGGAATAGTACTTTTCTTAGTTTCAAAATCCGCGAAAATATCATCTACATATATAAGCCAAATTCTTGGGAGGTATACGGCGCCCTTTTTCAAGCACGTTTCAAATTTGCTCATGAACAAGTTGGCTATGAAACGGGTCAGTGGATTGCCCATCGCCGTACCTTCCAGTTGTTCATAATATTTGCCTCCTTTTTGAAAACGATTTTGGTTCATGCAGAGCAAAGTTAGTCTTTCGTATTCCGCGATTTTGACATCGTAAATTTTGGATTTTTGGTAGGCAATACATTTTTGAAACTGACAGTTTTAACTTAAAGTTCGCGTGGATAAGTTTTAAGCAATTTTTCAGAACATCTCTTGTTTTTCTGATCATAGACGGTAACGGACTTTTTCTTAATTCTTTATAAGGTCCTGATGATAGTAAATTATTGACGCGATTGAAATAATCGGGCATGTCCAAAATTACTATTCTGTTCCCTTTATCTGCTTTTAAGTAAAAATAATTTTTATTTTTGAGGCCTTTAATAATTCTGAGATCACCTGTGTTATTTCTCAGACTTTTTTCATCGTTCAAGTTTTTCGAAATCGTAAGTTTGCACGCGTTTCTTACATAATCTTTCGTTGATGCATCTAACTTCTTAATGGACGTTTCTACTGACGCAACGAGGTCTTCAGTCGGAATTTTTGAGTCGCGAATACAATGTTTTAGTCCTTTGTTTAACAGTGTGATTTCAGTTTTATTGAAGGTCTCTGCTGATTGGTTACAGATTAGTGGTGTGCTCTCCAAGGGACATGCGGTGTTTACGTCCTTTTTGGGGGCAGATTAATGGACATATTAGATGCTACAGGTATAGCCGAATAGAAGCGTTAAGTGTAGCACAGCATATAAACGATAGGTACAGGACACAATTGAAATTGATTAAAAGCGTCGCCTCGCCACGTGAATTGGATGCATTTGAGACCATCTATATAAAGAGAGAAAACAATCTTTTAAATGAAAATAACGCGCCTCTTCATTTTTCCTGTCTATTTGATTTATTAGGGTAAGAACGGATTTTTTCTGTTTGAAGTGTTACACTTGACAAAAGACTCGGTCGTCGTGTTATGTACATACTGAAGGGTTTAGATTTTTAAAATGGGTAGACGGAAGAATTAACGGGAAGGAACCTTATCGTTTGTCTTGCTCTACTTTATGACGGCGGGATGAATCGTGGTCAGCAGACAAGGGACAAGGAACATTTTTCATGTTAGAGTTAAGCGACAGAAAAGTAGGTATTTGTAAATAGATATATACTTACAGATATTTATATATCTTTTCCTCGAGAATAGGGATAAATAAGCATGGTAGAATTAAGACATTTTTTGGTTTTTCGCTCAGATTTATTCGGTAACTCGGTTGAAAATGGAGGCCCATCCACCCTTTGAAACAGCTGTTTCAAATTAATTAATATTTTGTGTGGTGAGGAGTGTGCCGATACTTTGTGTTGTTTATCATTCGCCAAGATATAGTGGGCGGATTAAGTTCACCATATTTTGATGAAATCTAACTCCTTTCGTCTTTTTAGAAATGCTGTGAGATCCCGTCTGTTGCTCTGCTGTTGTGTTTTACTACAATACTATTGCACGTGTAGGGGAAAGCGGGGATAGTTCGGATGTTTATACCTCCTTATAGGTAATCTTGAAATTAAAGTTATTATCTAATAAATGCAAATCATCCTCTAACTTCTTAACTTACATGTGACTATAAAAAAAGCAACAAAAATAACACTTACTCTTTTTTTAAGATTAAAATATATGTCACTACATCTGTCCAGTCTTATCCCATACGCGGTGATACACTGGACATCACATAGAACGCAGTTTCCGCACTCAATAATTAGAAAAAGAAAGTATATGTAAAGCATGTTTTATTTGCATGGTTTATAAAAGACTATATTCATGTAAATCTACATTGAAATATGTAGTATTTGCATATCTTTGTCGCCGGTCGTGTAGCGGTTCGGGAAGTTTACAGACATCTTCAAACAATACAAAAGAAATTTCGTTAGTTATTAAAAATCGATATGAAGGGAATTGCCTTTTATAAAATTGCACCTCATATCCTTTAACTATATTTTCTCTCACTTCCGCAGTAAAATGTCTACCTGCTGTTGATTTTTTTCTATAAACTTTGACGACAACACATTGTCCTTTTTGTATGTTTTCATTGCCGATTTCTTCCTCTGTGTCAAATAAATTGTCTCCATCTTCACTATGGTTCTCTATCCACTCTTCTGTTTCACTATCCGATGACGTTTCAACTAAAACTTTCTTAACTTTCTGTGCATATAACTTTTCTTTCTCAGGCGTGTCAGTTGCAACAATTGACTTTTTCTTTGTGCGACTTCGGTTGCTCTGTTTCCTTGGACCTGCTTTTGGAAAGGGTTTAATTATTTCCGGACTAACAAATTCTTTTGTTGAAGTTTGTGGAGTGATTTCATGTGATGGAGATATAAAAATTGGCACATCAATGTCTTCAGTAGCATTGGGATTCGCTTTTGAAATGGTATCTGGAAGAGTTTCTATAAGTGTTTGAGGACAATCTGCGGCAGCTATAGGTGCATCAAGTTGGTCAGGTCTGTCTGTGACAGAAGATGACAGGAAATCTTCTTCAGAGAAAATATTTTTATCAAAAGGTCAAATTCCTGTGCAAGGGAAACCGGATTTTATATTTAGAGGGGTTGCTGCTTTATCCCATGCGCCCGAACAGAGCTGTGATAAGTCATAGATAGTTAGTGTTTGACCCGGATTTGCCAACATCCAGGAGTCGGCTTTTTGACTATTGTAAAGTTGTCATTAGTCATCCAACCTGGGCACTAGGACACTCAATTATACAGTTTTCACCTTACCGTTAAAATGTTAAAATGCGTAACGATTTTCTGAAAAGGAAATAACAAATCTACGACAAACTGCACATGCCCCGTAAAACAGTGACATAGCGAGTACTATATTTATTGGTATCTAAAGCCGAGTTCGGGTATTCGTTCGGAGCGGATCAGGAGTACAGAGCACGTGGAGGGGATTAGGAGTAGAGCATGGGTGGATTACGCAACCCATACTTTTAAACGAATGGATAGAGTAACTGTACGGCATTCCCGAACGCGAAAGAGCGCGAGTAGGGTATTTGGAGTAAATAGAGTTACTCCGAACGAATACCCGAACTCGCCTTAAGTTGGGAAATATGAATTTTATCGCGAATTTCGAAAATGTCCGAATTATCCCCGCTCTCCCCTCTGCCAATCGTCTAATAGATCGTTCTATTGTTTTCTGCGATCACGGAATGTTGTTTTTGTTGCTTTTGTTATTTTTATTGTTTTATTAGCTTCTGTTTGGTACTTATAGTATATTCAAGATAACGTACATTATCCATCTGAACTCCGCCTTGTGATTTTCCACACTTTAGTTTATTTACTTGTTTTATTTTATTTTGTATTTAATATTAATTTGTTTTAATAGACATATAATTATGATTATTATTGATCATGTTAACATTAATTAATGGTGACATTCAGCAGATGAATCTGCACCTACTCATCGGTATCGGCCGCTACATTGATAGGAGTTGAGCGCAATTCAGCATATTAGTTCGTCTGCTGGATTTTACATTTATATATACACATGTTCCTCTCGGACGCCATATTTCTCAACACGCTCCCAGTTAGTAGCGGAAAATAAATGCGTTACAAAACATGGCCAACCGTTCCATAAAGTTGTCGACGTATCAATCCATGTAGCAGAAGATAGCGCAAGCATCTAGCAGATGTTCTTACAACTGTTCCACAGTAGTTGCGTACGCCGAAACCGACCATTGTCAAATAAGACACCGTAAGCGTAAACGGAAGTATTTTAATATGTAGGTTTATAGTTGATTGATGAATCGATAGCAATAAACAGGTTATAACTCTAACTGCGACTATATTCAGCAAAGTCCACTGTATTCACTCTAGCAAAGGTAAAAATATGGCTTACATTGTTCCTATTCAAATATCAAATAGTTCGTAGTTGATTATCAGTAGCAATTAATTCATATTATTATAATAACAAAAATCAAATTACCTGTGCATCGGTATTGCTTATCACCAGGGATGCGATTTTTGCCCGCCGCCGCCATACGAAATATGAAAATTTGCTGCTCTGAGTGTACGCATAGATAGGTGGGAATACGGACGTGGCCATTAGTAGGGATTGCGGTCTCCCGTGTTTAAGGTTCGTTCCAACACGCTTATAAAACCGTAAATTTACCGTCCGGTACCTGCGCAGTGCAAGTGAAGTGTTCCAACTGCATTATGCAGCGTACCTTGAACGATAATAATAGTGTTCCAACTTAACTTTGCATCGTACAAGTACCAGTTACTGTACGGTCATATCGGTACATCGTATCAAGCAAGAACCGTTCGTACTGACATGCGCAATGTGTATCTATATCAATAGAAAAGATTCGTATTGCATGTTACATCCTTGTCTATCATTTTCTTTCTCAATAGCGATACACAATCGAATCCAAAAAGCGTTCCAACATCTACATCATTTACTGATTTACAAACGATGTATATCTGACGCACGCGCAATAATCGGTGTGTAAACTGGTACGCGTACCGTACAAAAATCGGTAGTTGGAACGAACCTTTAGTTACAGAGAACGGCAAAATTGTATGGGATGACGTCAGCCGCAGCAGAGCCGTATGCAGAGCATGTGATGTAGCCGGTGATTATTTCAAGATCGAGCAATCAGTGAATGGTGTGCAGCCGTAGTATTCGCATCGAACTTTCTACATATATTTACTATATTTATTCTTTATGTCTGGTTTTTAAGGTATTTATTTTCCATATTAAACACTTCAAATTGAGAGACGCGTTCAATACATTAAACGACACATTCGATAAATTCCGGGTGATATTATAAATAAACTGATTAAGTTGTTGTAGTGTTCAGCAGAAACCTCGATTTAAGTATACTAAACCAATTGTCTGCACGAAAAATACAAAATTCAAATACAGCCATACGGAATTAAGTTTTTCCAAAAACATTTCGTAATTCGAAATTTCGTAACTGGAATCAAATGTTCTTATAAGAAATAAAGGAAATAGAGATAATCTGTTCCCATAACCAAAAAAATAATCAAAAATTCATTTCATGTATTTTAAATACAATTGAACATATAGAAAATAAAGTTACGCAGAAAAATCAATAAAAACTTTAAGTTTGAAATTAAAAAGAAATAACTTCACTTACATACGCTATTTTTAATAAGGACTCTTTCTGGCGTATGGAAGACAGTGAGTGTGAGGTGGCTTTTTCATATATATTACAAAATTAGCGACACGACAAATAAGAAATTGAGTGACCGTAGAACTTTCGGCTTTGTTTTTTGAAAAAGATTTTACACAAAGATAAAGGGAATTTCGGATAAAGTAAGAATATTAATTATGAATTCAAGTCCGATGCGAAGCGATGGAATAGTAGGAAGTTAACCACCCAAACCATCGCATTGTATTGTCTATAATTAACTCTTTCTAGCATGTACACGAGTCGCGCAGAAATTCTGCCGAATCTGTAAAGTTCTTAGCCGCGTTGCGTATCCGGGAGTAACTTTCTGTTTTGAAAACAAAAATTCATCAAAATTTTCTTCCATAACCCAAAAATTCCGTAATAAGATACTATCGTAAACTGAGATACCACTGTATATGTATAAAATATAACTCTTTTGTATCACATTTTAATTTTGTTCTGCTTAGAAGTTGTGAAGTTGAATGAATGTTTTCGATTCTGAAAGACGTACTAACTTCAAAAAGAAGCTGTTTTACTGCAGAAAATATAGAAAAGTCTCTTGTGGTAATGGCTAATTCATTTCTATTTCCAGCTTAAAGGAAATTTATTGCTACATATCTTCTATTTCAATTTATAATTAATATATGAATTTCGTTTAAATACATTTATAAACACTTCGCGTCTGAAATATGCAACATACAATACACTTAGTGCATCATCTTTGTATCATGTTTACGATTCGCGGATCCGAGTCATATCCCTTACGATTTTGTCGCTCACTGGTTTAGTGTAATATATGTGTGTGTACGTATATGATAATAATAATAATAATAATATATTTATATAGGAACAGATACGACAATAACTTTTAAAATGAAAAATGTACGTAGTATTGTACTGAATGAATGAATTTAACTGTTTCGTAGACATAAGGGTTTTCTCAGGGGAAAACATTATTTTTGTAATATGCTCAATGCTATATGATGTTTACAGAAACATTTATATCTGCGAAGAAATACTACTAACATACTGCAGTAATTACTTGTAACAGTTTTCGTCAAGTTACTATTGAAACAAGTATATATTAAAGTAATGTATGATTTATGGTAATCATCAAGTGCTTTTTTATATTTTCAAAAATACATCGTTTTCGAATGTCTCCCAACAAAGCACTCTCCGCATTTGATAGATAACAGTTTATGAACTACGTACTAACACGATAAACGGTTTCTAAATTAGGGCTATTTTCGGTTGGGAATGCAGTTCTATCCAGTTCTGTGGTCTTATATTTTGGCATTTAATTTCGTGCCAATAACAAAGTTTTCATTTAAATTTACATTCTGAGTTAGTTCTCTAATAAGGTTTACGCGTTATTCTATATTTGTTTTAGTCTTTAGAAAATAACTAATGATAATATCCTTTATGTTTGACCTTAAGATACTTTTCGAAATTCAAAAAAGGTTTGGTTGATACCAATATATCAACTAATAAGTATGTACGTACTAAGGTTGTCATCGTTGTTTCGCGAGGATTGTCCTCGTCTAGATACTACCTCTTGCCCTGGTGTAACAAAAATCCTCACAATACAAGCTCTTCGATGTTTTATTAACAAATAAATAATAACTTTTGCATAATTTTTTGTCAAAGTTATTAGTAATATAAATCAAATGTAACAAACTTTTTTAAATTTGGTTTCCTTCTGGAACACACCAACGGTGGCAATCCTAGTAAACACATATTTAAGGTGAATAGTCTTTAGTGGAAAGCTCTATAAATTGATACTTTAGCTGAGCTCGGATATTCGTTCGGAGCAGATCAAGAGTACAGAGCACTTGGAGGGGATTATGAGTAGAGCAAGAGTGGATCACTCAACCCATACTTTTAAACGAATGGATGGAGTAACTTTACGATATTCCCGAACGCAAAAGAGCGGGAGTAGGGTATTTGAAGTAAATGGAGTTACTCCGAAGGAATACCCGAACTCGCCTTTTGAACTGCTATTTTGATGCGTACCGTATAACAAATAATAGTTTTTATAAATTATGCAATGTTATGAAAGTATATTGGTAAACACAAAAATTCTAACGAAATTTAACTTCTGGAGTAAATTTGAAACAAACCAATTCGAACGACATTTGTAACCATTGAAAAAATAACGCATTTCAAATATCATTCTATTTAATTATGTCTTCTATAGTATTTTTAATGAACAGGTAATAAATGTAGTAACAAACTACATTTATAAAAAAATATTACTTCAAAGGTTAGGATTTTGTTAGGCAATAAAAAGGAACAAGACAAAACATATCTTTTTATCTACAGTCGTTCACAGTGAAAATCGTCCACTTTGTTCGAAAAAGTTTTTTTAAGGAAAAATGAAAATAACGCTTAGGCAATACTTTATAATACAGAAATATATCAAATTAATAGATTTATAAAATACAAGGGAATTTAAAAATAAACAGTACTCTAACAAGAAATGGACGTATCTGAATATTTTAAAACAAAATGTGAAAGAAAGCGCCAGAAAACTAGGCATTTCTGATACATTTATTTTCTATCAAGCCAACGATCGGAAACAAGGCAGCTATAGTAAAGGAATGGCTCCTCTATAACTGCCCTAAAGTTTTAAACACACCACCACAGTCACCTGATATTAACATAATTGAAAATATTTGGAATGAACTAAAACGCAACGTCAAAAACATCAGAATAGAAATAAATCTGAACTCAAAACAGCAGTGCTTGGAGAATAGCCAAGAATTTCATTGGATTATACAAAAAATCTGGTACAGTCTACGAATAAGCGATTAAAAGAGATCGAAATCAGTAAAGAACGTCCCGCAAAGTATTAAAGTTTAATTCTTCTTCATGTTATTGCGGTGGTACATGCAAAATGAAGTAATGCTGATAAGTGGACGATTTTGATTGTGACCTTATTTCTTGTTAGAATACTGTTTATTTTTAAATTCCTTCATGTTTTATAAATTTATTAATTTGATATATTTCTGTATTATGAAATATTGTCTAAGCTTTGTTTATATCTATGCAAAAAGTTAATATGACTGTATTTTAATTTTCCCTTAAAAAAACTTTCAAAACAAAGACGATTTTCACTGTGAACGACTGTATATCAGATGCTATGTTTACTTACACCAGTTACATAGTTTCATGGTATTATCGCCTATTTTCCCATTAATTTATATTGAAAGAATTTTAAACGTTTTTGACTATCGACTGCTTTAATTCTATTTACGCATATAATTCTATTTTTACACCTTCAAAAATTGGCACTATCTCCTTTTGGCGAAATTCCAGCAAGGTTATTGAATGTTATGTACAAATAGAAGTAGCAAAATATTGCGGAAATGTGCTTTCGCATGTTATTTGGCAAGGGCAATTTTATTTTGTATTTTCCTTTTTGTTTTATGTTTAAAAAACTTTCTGCTATATGCTTATAAGAAGTTATAAAATAATAATGCAGATTTGTTACACATACAGACAGTTTTTTAGGAATTTTAATGATATGATAAATGCCATGGAGAATTTCACTACTAAAAGTATTCTCACAGATAAAGAAAATACTAGATTATGTAACAAAGTTAAGCATGCTTATTTTATTACACTCCACATCTGGCTCATTTATTAACTTGGATGTTAAAATTAAAGTTTCAAACATTGAAACAGTAGTAGTCATGTTAATCCCATATATTTATTGTCAAAATATATTTATAAAGATACCTCTTGAAACGACAAACTTTTCTGGCTGTACACAGGGCAGTCATAACTCCCTATAAATGTGTATAAAAAAAATAACTACACTTGAACACAAATTATTAAATAAAATTAAGATTCACATCCATTAAAATGCCACTCCATAAATGATGGTTTAATGTTTCGGTGATTCTATCAGGCGCTTCAAACTGAACGAGGATAATCCAACCCCCAATCCGGCTAATATAAAGGCAGCAGGAAACACCAACTTATCTACTAGTGTAGAGTTAGCAGACACATTCTGTAAGCCAAAAAAAAGTAACTGTATAAAGGTAGTTCCTGGATGTTGCATTAAAAATGTTTTAAAATGAAAAAAGCTCATATACTTTACAAATAATATAAAAATATACCTGAGGAACAGTCAAACGAAGGGCTAAGTTGAGTGCTTGAGTTACTTTCATCCTATAATCCACTATTCTCTATAATAAATATAAAAAGGACATGTCAATGTTCAACACGCCAATAAATAATAACGAATAAGTTAACGCGCCAGGATAGCTATTGAAGTGGATTCTCGGCAGCTCGATCGCATTTATACGATGCTAAAGTGCGATATCGAATTTTAAATATACACATTTACATAATCTCTACAAGGTTCATTTAATGTAGACAAGCACAGAGCATTAACAGAGCATTCGACTATTGAAAACCACCTTAATACGAATTTGGAGAGATAATCTGATGCACTAGTGCTAATCTAATTATCCATATAAGTATATATATCTTGAAAATGCTAACATACCTACAGACTGTCCACTCGCCACTATTTTTCAAATACAAAAGACAGGTTATGTATAGCAGATGCATAGGCAGGTTCAGAAACGAACACTAGCGTTTACCATGCGTCTACGATGTTTTAACCTTTGGATATATCAAGGTTAAAAAAATTCCTAGTGTCCTAAAGTTCTATTAGGGAATATGTACGTCACACTTTCGCTCTGCATTCTACTTAAATGTTTTACAATCTGTTAAAAAATATTGTTTGAAGGTCTAAACAACGTTTTTCCCTGTTCCGTAAACTTCTCTTGTTTTTTATTGTATTATTTTATACAGTGTAAATACAAAATAAGAAACATCGATGCTACAGCCTTTATTATTAGTTTTAGGAGAAAAAGTTCTAATCAAAAATTGAAATACTTATTTGCCATAATTCAGTATTGTACTTTTCATTTTTTTTATCAACTCAGTCTATGACGTCAATCGCATTTTTTGAAATAGTAACCCATACGTTTTGTATCAAAATTGAATTGTATCTTTATTTTTCTTTGTGACTGTGTAAAAATGTCTTAGGGTTAGATAAGAAAAATTCATAGAAAAACACCTCAAAGATCCTAAGTGGTAATTTCCCACATGCTTGAATTTCTGTCAATAAAAATGATACAATCTGTTTTATTATTAAAATGACAATATGCAGTAATACAATACTACAGTAGATATTCAAATTGTGCCCCCGGTAATGTCCATGCCGATAATAGATGTACGATCTTTTAGTTCTTTCAAATTTTCGGGTCTGTTTACTCTGTTTTGGTATACAGCATTTTCAAGATAACTCTACAAGAAAAAAGTCGAGTGGGTTCAAATCAGGGCCTCGGGTTGTCCAGAAATACAAGTAATTGGGAAATTACTACTTACGATCTTTGATCTTTCTAAGGTGGCCCTAGGAAACTTTTACATAGTTACAAAAAAAGGAATACTATACGATTTTAACACAAAAAGTATGGGTGGCGATATCAAAAATATTGACAATGACGTTATAGACTGAGTTGACAAAAAAAACTGAAAAGTATAATTATAAAACAAATAATTAGCTCTTCAATTTTTGATTAGAACTCTCTTAAAACTAATAATAAACGCTCCAGTATCAATGTTCCTTACTTTGCACTCGCGCTGCACGTCGTGGGTTTTAAATGCAATTTGAAGAAAGATAAATTATAGCTTTCTTCCAACAGAAACCACAAACTAAAACTAATCAGAGCCAATCATATACTGTGAAATCAGTTAGAAAACAGTTTCAGATTCTTTTTAACCAAATGTATCACGTATAACTAGTTTGTGATTTCTGTTGAACAAGCCTTATATCACTTATATGCCTAAAAACCTATTTAGCCCCTATCAGATACATCAAGTGCTGCTTAGTTATTTAAAGAATTTTTCGAAATTGTCAAAATCTAAAGAGTGCTATTTTTCGAAAACAGCGAAATTTTAATTAGATTTTTTTATCGCCTGTTAATTTTAACTATGAACAATCTGAAGGCCAGAAAACCATTCCTTTTTCTTTAGCGTCCGCAAAATTTGAATTTTTCATTTTTTTAAATGTTTTCAAAATTTCTCGTAAGATTTTGAAATTCAATTCTTTTTTGTGAAAACTTATAGAGTTATAATTGTAAAAAATAATTTAAATTATTAATTATTTCTCTCAAATTAGTGCCGTAAATTTTTTTTCGTAAAAAATAAAAAAAAATTCCTCATTTGATGCCGGCTTTATGGCGGTCACTGTATATGCATGTCAGGGGTTCCCTAAGTGTGCGCCGCGGTACCCCGGGGCGCCGTAGAGAGTAAGCAGGGACACCGCGAGGCACTCCTACGAACGCGGGCAGACATAGCGGTATGGAACATTCTAGAATTATCATTTCGAAACGGTTTCGGAGCTAATGGAACTTTCTAGAACATTTAGACTAGATCGTTCCCGTAGCTTGTAGAACTTTCTAGAAAGATATGAAACGAAACATTCTCGAAGTACATAGAATATTCCAGAAAAGTATGGAACTTTCGTGAAGTTTACAGAACCTTCTAGTAAACTTACATACTTAGCATACTATCGGACATTGTCGAAGTTTCACGAAAGTTCCAAGTAGGTGGGGCGACTAGTATAAATACGGCACCACTTCGGCGAACCAGTTCGGTTCCTAAATAACAATCGAAGAATAAACATCTGAGAAAAAAAGTAAATGGTTTTCAGACGCCCGCTACCAGAGGAGCGCCCGCTTTGTTTCAATGTGTCGCTTTGTGTTTTCGTAAAGTTGTAGGAAAATTGAAAGATTTTTATTAAATAAGCAAGTCGATGGTTCAAGTGAGAGTGATCAAGCATCGACAAGTGGTGGGGTAGCAAAGAAACGGAAATATCGTAAATACGATGATAACTATTTGAATGAATATACTTGACAAACCGAATGCCTCCAATCTGTTTTACAAGGCAATAATATGCACATTTTGAAGCTTTTGAAGAAGGTTTTAGGAAAAATCTGCGGTTGTGGATAAGAAAAATCATTGAGGATGGTGGTCAAACTGGTCAACATTGTGGCAGTGTCAAACCTTATTCCGCGTTTTGAAAAAATGTGTGGCGATCAGTAACCTCGCCCGTCACATTAACTTACTTGTCGTTGAAAGTTTTCATATTTTCATATTTTTTTGTATTTTCATATTTTAGTTTCATGGTTCTTGTGATTCAATTTTAATAAATGTGAGCACATTGTGAGGTTTATCTTAAGAGTTGTTTTCATTTCTGTGCCTGATGTATGCCATTGTACACATATTTTGAAAAGGGCGCCGGGACAAAATACTAAACCTATAAGTGCACCACGGACTGATAAAAGTTTGGGAACCCCTGGTATATGTACTATGTCCTGTGATTCATTTAAAAATAATTTTCTTTGTCTTATCATAATAGCCGAACATTTTCTTCAAATTGAACTTTGTTAACACCTTAAAAAAAGACCTGTAAATCAGGATGGATTTTTTGCGAAGTGTAAATAAGGAGCAACACACAACTGGAGGACTGGATAGCCTTTTAAAAAGTTTCATTTACATATAGCATATATTTTAGAGGAATCCGTTGTGTTTATTTATTACCTATAGTTAGGGTTTCCAGATGCATTTTACCTATCCCTGGATACTCTTTTTAAAAATCCGGTCAAAATCTGGGCGCCGCCGCCGCGAATTGGCGTCCTATTTTTACAGCATGGTGGGTTGATATTACTATTATAAAATTCTAAGTAATATTTTAATGTGGTAGATTCAAAAAATAGATCATTGAGGTAGGGCGGGATGGTATAAAATTCATTTTGAAAATTAGATTTGGCCACTTGAAGGCGAAAGATTATTTGCCTCCTAAAAGTAGCGATAGGAATATGGCATGGTTGTATTGCCAAATAATTCGCTATCAAAAAACGTAGTCCAAAAATATAAATTTAAATAAGTACTTTGGCATTTCAAATCTCACTACATAAGTAGCTTTAAATTTTATAGATAAAATGCAATTATTAGTTGCCGTTGCAAAATTAATATTTAAATACCTTACGGGTATCTGAATTTATTAGTCCATTAATCCTATTTGAACTTTCTTGTGGGGAGGGTAATACGTCATCGATTTCATGCACTTTAATGTTTCCTTCAGCAGGCACGTGTTAGGGATTTATCTGTACGAGAGTGTTTACTCATGCATTTTTAAGGCTATAGTTGTATAGAAATCATTATTTGCATTTGCAGTGTGTTTATTTCATACGTATAACAAAAACTTTATTTGGCGTACACAATCAATAACACATGTCTAATTACAACAAAGAAAAAAGATCGAGAGGACATTATTAAACGATTTTGGCTCCTTGCCATTTCTTAAACTTGTTCATTACAAAAAAATATTACTATTTTGTTCTATAGTACATTCTTATAGATATACAAGTACATTCAGCTATACTTTTCCAATTCCAAAACGTGTTTTTGCATTGTTATATACTTACTACTAAAAATTCAATTAGACCTTAGTTACCTATCCAAATGATATCAGCTTTACCATACTTTAGTACGCACCAAACCATATTAGCAATATTAGCACCTACAATTAGCAATTACGATTTTATTCACATAGTAGGCATTTTACATTTTGAATACTTTTTCAATGAAAATTAAAGGAAAAGCTAAACAAATTAGTTTTGAAATAAATCATTTACCCTTTAAAAAACTATTCGAAAGAAGTCTATAGGTATCGTGTGAAATTTAAATTTATTTCTCGAAAGGATTTCCTCTTAAAATTGAAAGTTAATCCTTAAATAAAAGATTATTTTTATTTATTCTAAGCATCCAGTCGTATTAATGATGAATTGCTTGCAAGTAGTTGATTGATTAACCTATAACGTTAAGACATAAGAATGTATGATGTAGTAAATCAGATGTAAACAATACACTTAGCCTGCTCTTTACTTTTGACGTCAATCATTGATCTTTTTCTTGAATACTTAGATAGTATTAACATTGTTTTCGTAATTTATAAGAATTAATTGCTGGGGTGTCTTTAAAAATGAAAACTTATCGCTTCAAAGTGCACTGTCTAGACGTCATGATCGTTATTTGTTCACGTTGTCGTGTTATATCATCGTCTAAAAAGTATTTATTAATCGCCTAGATTAACATAGCAATAATTGCAATATTGTTATTTTCTCATACTACGGAACGGAATTATTGAAGTAAAATGTAGTGATGAAGTTTTTACATAAAGATATGTATATAAGGTTAGTTATCTGCGCGGGCTTTTAAGATCGTGCCTTTGTGAATGGGGATTTTTAAAAACACTGTTTTTCTTGTTATGAAATCCGATCGAGAGGACGGTTTAAAATTGTATTGAAACCTACAAGTGTCCCATAAGTTCGTAGCTATCCAAAGTTGTATTTTTTTTTAATGAAACGTGCTAGCTACGTATTATTGCATTTTTGGAATCCTCGTTGAATTCTGAGGCAAAAACTCATGAGATGCTATTGCCTTAAATCTAAGCGTTTTTTGAAGAAATCAGCATATACAGTGACTGCCATAAGGCATCAAATAGGCAAAATTTTTATTTTTAATTTTTAAGAGCAAAATTTTACTATACTAGTTTGTGCTTGTCTATGAACCTATTTAACCACTACTAGATATACCAAGTGGCTTAGTTATGGAAAGGCGTTTTTCTTCTCCGCCTTACCCCAATATTTAAGGTTAAAGTAAATGCGACTTACGACCGATATTACCCGAAATTGTGGCCATACTCAGTTTTTTGTTTCTAATGTATACAGGGTTTTTTTTTGTTAATACCCATGTTTCGCATCCATACAGCACTGTTGGTAAGTATACTGTTTTATATATTGATAGTTTAGTTTGAGTACTTATCTCTTTCCTATTCAGGAATCCGTTTTTGATGGCATGGAAAACTCTTATAGTTGCTGCTACTCGGTTGTCTATTTCTTCCTCTATTTTCCCAGTTCTCTGTATCACTGCCCCCAGGTATTTTACAGTATCTTTTTGTTTTATATCTTCCACCAGCACACTAGTTTTATTTGTATTTACTTTCATTCCTTTCCGTTCTAAAGCTTTTACCCATACGTTTACGTTATTTTGTAGATTCTTCTCATTGCTTGCAATCAATACAACATCATCTGCAAACACACACTCACTTATTATTATGTTCTTCATCCTGCTGTATCCTACATCGATCTTCTTAGTTTGTTCACTACAATCTATAATTATATCATCCATATATAACACAAACAGCAGTGGACTAAGAACTCCCCCCTGCCTCAGTCTTTGTGATGTTGGGAACTTCTCCGATTCCTGCCCATCCGTTCTCACTATGGCAACTTGTTTCACTTTTATTGCCACAAGTTCGGCATATTTATTTTTTATTTCTTCTTCTTGGAGCTTGTATACTTTGGTCATTCTAGCCTCCCTCACCAAGCTTTTCTTTTCTTTTCTGTTGTCTCCCTCTCTATCAATTTCTTGCTTCACAGTCGCTACCAGCAGGTAGCAAATTCAGCGCTTTTATATACCCTCACATCTTTAATCATTTTCCTGCTAGTTCTTTCTACTATGTGAGGTGAATTAGTATTGATGACATCCTCCCGATTTAAATAATATTAATGCAGTGTTCCTCCAGACCCGAAGCAAAATCCGAAATCTTTCAAATAGAACAAACGCTATTTTCTAATGTTGCAGTAATATGGGCCACAATGCCATTTCTTTGATGGTGAAAATATTTCATCAAATGGAATGGTCTATAGAATATTTTCGCGATTATCACGTTTAGTACATTTTAATAAAACTTAATGTTTTTTGCTAGAAAAAGTACACAATAAAAAAGGAATTATGTTATAATATAAAAGTTGTATTATACTTTTTTCAACTCTAGAAAGGTTTCGTATAAACCATGATGCTGTGATAATTTTAGTGTAATACACAACTATTTTGGAGCTTATTCCGAATATGTGCATATGCTAACTACAGATTTGATGTAATATGTTCAATAGAATTTAAATATAGGTATTTATATAAATCTGAAATCGTGTTTGATGCAGTGAGATTTTTAACATGTAAGTATTTGCATTTTTCTTAAATTTCACATCCAGTTTTCATTACATAATTGCATAGATAAAAGTCCAGCTGGAACATATTTAGTTAAGTGTAAAATTACTCATATGTTACCATGTAGGTACACTTTACAATTCACTATATTCAGTGCGAGTTATTTTTAATTAGATCACCAAAAGATAAAATTTAGTTTATAAAAATAATACAATAAATATTTACAGTATCTTGAAGAAAGAAAGTCAATGAAACTAAAAACAAAGTGATATTTGAGCCGTAGTCAATAATGGGTTGTAGTTCTAAATTAATTATATTACTATTAAAAGTACTTTTTAATATTATCAGTTATTTACAGGCTGGGGCAGAGCAACTTGCTTATTTGAATTTGGCGCCCTGAAGCGATGGTTGCTCCGAGAAGGGTGGGGGTAGGCACATTCGAGAAGGTGGGGCGTAAAGTTGTAGCTCTGCTTGGTTTAGTTAGTATCATGGTTTTTCTTCCGGTATAAAAGACCTAGCTGACCTAGCTTTAAAGGATAACTTGTGTTTGTAAATTTTCAAATTTCTATTTTACTCACTTCCCCATATACTTTTAACCAATGCTCGTCATGACATAACCTGTATAGTTTTTATTTTCGAATCTCTCATAGTAAAATTTGTTCGGGTACTGTTTTTATTAATAGGTTTTTTTATTAATAAGTTTTACACATAATCTCGTAATATAATTCACCAAAACGTTCAAGTGGTCACTATACTCCCACTTCCGTGCATAAATTGTATATACAATAATGCGTCTGTTGATATTCTTAAATGGATGTTTAATTTTAGGTATTATTTGTCCACCACCATCGTGGTTTGGCATAATTTAAGCACAAATTGTATATAACGAAAGATGAAGTATTCTTACATCAGCTCTATTATGTTTAAAGCAATTGGCACCACTAATTTCTTTGTTGTTTTCAAATATACTGCGGTGAACTCAAACTCGAATTAATTTTTCAGTAAAAGCGCAGATAAATTCGAGATTTGTCATAAAAAGGACATTTTTTTATGTAATCGAATTAGTATTTTGCATTCCTTAATATGTTGTACCTCAAATTATCATTAATGTTTGTTTTTAGTTTCAAAGTTCAGTAAATGTGATGCATAATTACCCTTTTCAAGTATATTCTTTTGTCATATTATGTCTGGAAAAATATTTTTTACTCAAAATTTTTTTATTTGCTTCATTTGTTGACAGAACCTTTATATTCTAATCTTCGTCAAGATTTTTCCGATTTCGATAGAGTTTTAGTTTTAAGTAAGAACCTTTCTTATTTGTATTTTTAACCTTATAAAACTTTTTCATACAACGACAAGTATATAAGTTAAAGCATACCTTAACACTGCCATATTATGGTTTTATAAAGGACATCAAATCAACTTCAACGAACCTTTTAGAAATCATCTAATATATTACCACGGAAAGTTCCATTATAAAATGAAGTCTTAAGTGTGGGTCGAAACCGATCCTCCTTACACAATTTATTGACATAGTTTCTTGCATCAAGAAAATAGATTTTCTTGCAATAATCAGTCTATTCAAGAAACATTTTTATTTCAAGACAAAAATGTATAATACTAGAAAATAGTTTTCTTGACATTTTATTTAGATTAAATAAATATTTCCTTAGTGTTAGAAAATCCAAGACAGGAACATGTTTCTTCCAAGTAAATCATTTCGTTTAATTCATATTAGAGGTAGGAATGAAAAAATGGTCCAGATCTCACAAAGTTCTATTGAGAAATTGGGTGACCAGTTTCGTGTTCAAAAAACATATCAGGCCAACTACAAGCATATCCAATAAAAGAAAAATTGCAAGAATGGAAAAAAATCTAAAGTTAATAATTAAAATTAGGAACAAGTAAATGAGCTACTGAAAAAGTTCTTTTTTATAGGTTGCAGTATAATTAAATTAATGAATAATTAAATTACGAATTAGGGATTATTCAATAATTTAATTATTAATAATCCTAATTAATGCTTGGGTTACTGGTTTCTGTCGTATGTGGTTTGAGGCTAGACTATACTTCGACAATTTTTCTGGGTTGGTTCTTCCCACCAACCACAGATGTCTCTTTATTTGTTATTAACATTTAAGAAGAATTGTTATATTTCATATAAAAAAGAATTTACAATTTGTCACATCAAGTTTTATTATAATAGATCAATTTTTAACTTGTTGTGTACGTGTCCTTTCTACAATATTATTTATACTTTTGTACTTTGTACGATTTAAATAAATTTTACATAGTCAAAATTTTATTGTCTCATGAATGTAGTTTATACAGTTTTGCTATAGGTATATAATTGTAAGAAGAATATTGCAACTTATAGTCGTATTTAAAAAAAATCACATCAATTCTTTGATTTATTTTTCACTGTTTCATATTGTTTGATAGCTTGTATTACGTTTATTCTACTAAAAGAAAAAAATATTACATTAACCGGTATCTTTTGAAAATGTTTATGAAACGTCGTACGTTAAAGATTATATCATTGCATGGGTAAGAATGCCATCTATATTTCGGTTTCTATATTCGCTACTCTCTAGCAAAGAGTATACATATATGTATATAGTTTATTTCAAATTATAAGAATATCACTTTGAACGGCTTAAATGCTGTTATTGCACCACCTGCGGTAATAACTACCTGGATACGCAAACAAACTGCTGAGGACCGTAATGACAAAATTTAAGTGAATTGAATAGAAATGGAATTATGATTTGCGATATGCGTAACTACCTGTTTGTACATTTAAATCTCATTTAATATGTAAATTCTTTAATTACTTGTAACATCGAATTGCTTACTATGTAAATTTATACTGTTTGTAATATATATATATATATATATATATATATATATATATATATATATATACATAAACATATAATTATCTTATAGGGCCGTAATTTATAGTCAATACGGCCCCTAGATTCAATATGCATTGCCAGGTTATTATCGTCACAGAAGGTGCAATAAAAGTATTAAAGGCCTTGTAAGTCTACAGTTATATTCTTATAATTTGAAATAAACTATACTGTCTTTAGGACGGCATGACTATAACTACTGGCACTACGTGGCCCCAGAAAATATTTCAGCCAAAAGCAAGAACCTTTAATGTTTTTATTCTTCAAATATTGTTTTTGCCGATAGTGATACACAACAATACCAGGAGCTATTTATTTAGCACTATCTGTCTTGGTTATTGTTTCTATGCATTTTTCCCACGTGTACTTCTGCATTAAGTCCACTTTTGCTTGAACGTTATTCTGTAGATAACCTCTACCCTTAGCCTTTTCAGAATCACAAGCAATGAATTAGTTACTTCATTATGTACGTATATGTTGTACTGTTTTAAACAAGGTAAGCGCAATTAATAATGTGCATATAAATAATATGCATTTCAAGAATTCTAAGTAAAAAATGCTTTATTTTAAGAAAATGAAATTATTGATTTATGAACATTACCTAAACACATTCTGGAATTAAGAAAACTATTAACTATCCTTAAGAAAATATTGTTTTGTGTTATAATGGCTATTTACTTATCCTAAGAATCGCTTTGTTCGAATTTTCTGCAAGATTTTTTTGAATCAAGTTAACAAACGTCTTAAGCAAAGAGATACAATTATTTCATTACGAATGTATACTTCTCTTAAGCGGAGAAAGAAACTCTAAGAAAATATTTTTGATTTAAAACAGTTATTGTATTGCGGATAATTGAAACAGCAATTGTCTTGAGTTAGGGCGGACAGCTGTGATACAAGTAAACGTTTATCTACGTGTAGGTGACAGAACTTATAGCATAAAGAGTAAGTAGATAGTCCTCGAAATACATAATTGTAAGAAGTATTAGTGCCTTTAAGTGGTACATACCTGCCAACAAGCCCCGCTAGTAACGTAAGCAGAGTTAGATTTATATTAGAAGAGTATCACCTGGCATATATGGTGGAGGCGCATTGTACGATACGGATAAATACGTATATTTATTATTTTTTATATACACATTTGTGTTTTAAATATTTACGATTTATTTTACAGCACTAAATATTTACATACCCAATTAAAGTACATACGGTACCAATAATCTCGTTGCGAAAAGTGCAATACTGTATTTTTCATATCTAGGCCAGTATTTCGCATTTGGCAAAAGTGTTGAGTTGAGCGTGCTGATTATTAATTAAATAACACCAAAGTATCTCTCACTCCGCACCACATAAATTATTAGGTTTATTCCATCTGACAATTCGGAATTAATTCAGAACTAATTCCGAATTCTCTAGTGCGCATTACAGTTCAAATGTAATTCTGAACTGGTTCGGAATTGTATTTTATTTTGGATGGAACGATATAATAAATTGAGTGGTTCTATATGCAGATGTCGCTGGTAATTAGGCACCTCCGAATTCGCCAAATTCTCGGTCGATAGTCAGGATTTTGAGAACCGTTCTGAACTACTAGTACACTGCAGATGGAACACCGAATTTCTAGTTCGCTAAATTACGAACTTCTGATGGAACGAAGGACTTATACTGCGCAGACTCAGAAAATTCTGAATTAGTTCTGGACTAATTCTTTCGCTAGATGGAATAGACCTATTATTTGATTAATTCGAAACAGCCGTTTCAAAATTCCATGAATTCTCGAAATGGGTGTTCGGAGTGTGCCGATACTTTAGTATTATTTGCCATACCACCTCTCAGTCCTTGCTATCATTATTGATTATTAATAAAATTATATTTACAATGGCATATGATATGATATAATTTAAGGTCGACAAATATAATATCGATGTAGCGTTAGATGAGTGCGAAACCTTACATCACACCTTACACGACAGTGGAAAGAAGAAACTATCAAAATTATATTATAATTTCGCAAATGTAAAGGTAGACAAAGGGATGTAGTGCATGTTTTGCAATTGGCTCCGTATTTTGATTAATGATGATAATTGTAAGTAATTTTAAGTATAAGTGATTATATTTTAAGAATGTGTATGTATTTTATTTGTTTTAATTCATCATTTTTCTTAATTTATTTTAAGTAACTTTGTAACTGCGTAGTTATTGTCTTTGTTTCATATTCAACCTTTTCGAGGATAATACTTCCAGAGAGTCTAGCAGAGTCCAGCGGGTGAGTAAAGACAGATGTATGTATGTATGTATGTATGTACGTCGTTACCCATCATTGTTATCTACCACTGCCTTGTGTCTAGTAAATCAGGAACATAAGAGACTTGCGCTTGCCTGGATCGAGTAGGGTAAAGCTATAATAAATCAGTGATTTTTAAATCCGACAAAAGGACCAAAAGTACAGAGAAATGGTAGCTAGACAGTTTGATGCAGAGAACATAGTCACACTCATCGCTCACCGGCTTGGACGCAGATAATGCCGAAGGATATCCTTATAAGAAAATGAAACCACAGAAGAATGCGGTTACATTTAGAAATTTCTTTGAAATTATCAATTATTGGTTTTTTCATTAAATATTTTTCTAAAGAAATTAAGGTGGAATTGATTGTAATTAATAGAACTTTGGTGCCAGATATTTTGCTCCTTTTTTTTGTTTCTTAGCAATTATGAGGGTACAATTATTTTTTTCCAGGAAAGGGGTAATGACACGGAAAGTTTCCTTATAGAATGGCGTAAATAAGTGTTGGTCGAAACCAGTATTGCTTACACAACTTATTGACATAGTTACAAACTGCGGAATTGCAAAAAAAAAAAAATGCGGGAAGATCGGAGTCGATCGATAGAAAGGGAGTTAGTATAAGGAGTAAGTAGATAATCCTTGAAATACGTAAATAATAATGATAATAATATTTTATTCATCCCGAGCACTACATACAATAGATAGAATAAGTCAAAAGTTTAAGTAAATAAACAATATAAATACACATATAACACTTAACTAGCAAAGTGATAAGGGAGACAGAGTACACAGTATTTTGACATTTACCAGTCTATTTAAGAGAATTTAAAAACTCTTTTATATTATAGAAGACATCAGAAGTGAGTAATTTTTTCAGCTTCATTTTAAATTCATTATTTAGAACAATAGTCTTAAGTTCAGGTGAGAGTAAATTATATATTCGACTACCGCCATATGCAGGAGATTTCTTGAAAGCCTCACGATTACGTCTCGATGTTAGCATGTGTATAAGTTAATAACTTTAATAGATGAATAGAGCAGACAGTGAGGATTTTATTCGTTTTAAAGGTTTCGCGGCAAGAGCAGTTGTAAGGAAGAGAGAAGATCAAACGCAGTATTCTTTTTTGACAAATAAATACACGATTCTAATCGGTAGCTTGTCCTCAGATAACGATATTATATGCAATTGTCGAGTATACGAACGCATAGTAAACATTCAACAGTGTATTAGTATCTACATTATTTGTAAGTGAATTAATAACATAAAAGGATTTATTTAGTTTGCTGCATACCATATTAATGTAGCTGTAAGCTATCAATTTTTACGCCTAGGCAATCAACAACGGATTTCATCGAGATCGTATGGCCATTGTGCGAAAGGTTAAGAACTAAGGGCAATCCTCTCATACTTTTAAACTGTATACACAGAGTTTTAGAAAAATCGATTATTAAATTATTCGCATTGCACCATTTAGAGAAATCATACAAAGTGGTTAGTGTCTTTTGCGTTAGCGTATTCTGGTCTTTCTGGGAAATTACGATGGACGTGTTGTCTGCGTACATAAAAATAGAACCAAACGATATATGTTCCGGCAGATCATTGACAAACAACAAAAAAATGAGCGGCGCTAGTATACTACCCTGGGGATTGTAAGAAACATTAGTACCTTTAATTATAAAGTGGTACCTACCAATGGGTCCCTCGATAATTGATACCAAGTTTAACTGTTCTAACATTTAAAACGTTAGACCATACTCTATGTCGGTATTCAAGTTTAATGATTTTAGTTTTTTAATGATTTTCTTCTTTCCTTGTCATCATACTTCCTTGCACACTTTTTACTTGCTTCCCTCAAATTATTTCTAGACTCCTTTGTCTTTCAATGCACAGTATTCAATAGAAGTCAGGAATGTTGAGTGAGAGGTTGAGAGAACGCAAAATAAGTTTGTTAAAATACGAAGGATTTGTCAACGTTTATTGTCAAACTTTTAGGTGGCAACTCCTATTTCTGTATTTCTTTTTGGTAATCTTAATGCTCCATAAATGGAATCTTGGCTAGGAACCTTTTTTTTTATACAAAGGCAATAACGGTTAAAATATAAAGAAAACATGATACAGCTTATAATAATTAGAGCAAATGTTGAAATTAAGCCCCATTGGCTTCTTTATAGTAACCTAACCAGTGAACAAATTAATTTTGTAACTTTCAAATTTAAACAGCTAATTAAATTTATTTACAAAGTTTAATGACTTTGTTACAATGTTATGTGCCTGGTGGTGATACTGCGAAGGGTTAGGGAGCTTTATTTCATTCAAAAATGTCCTAGTCTCAATTTTGAATTATGCTTTTGATTTGTTCATTGAAATATGTTTTGAGAGAACTTATGTCTTCTTTATGCATATTACCAGCAATGCTGTACCGGAATAGACCATGTATTATTTGCGGAGAACTCATTTGTATATAACATTAGTTAGTACTATTACTAATACTAGCTTTGAAAAATAAAATTTATTATATTATACTCTAAATAGCATACGAGGCATGGCAATTAAATAACGGGACTGGTACTACTATCGGCAAACAGCGAGCACGCCACGGCCGGTTTGAACATATCTGTGCTTGTAGATGCTTCCCCCGCCCTGAGCTCGATGGGCACGGTTGTACGTCGCTCAGTCTCGCTGTAGCAATCGTCCTCACGCTAGCGTCGCGTCGGAAAGATGCAGTGTTCAGATCGAGCTACGAGTTAACCTCAAGTTTCTTGTGAAACACGAGGTTCTAACTACCCTTCGTGAACGAATGAGAAGACGAAGACCCGATTTGTGGAAGAGCAAATCCTGGATGCTCCACCAAGACAATGCGCCAACCCATTCCACCTTGTCTATGAAGGCGTTCTTTGCGAAATCCGGCATCACCGTGTTGTACCACCCACCGTACTCGCCCGACCTGGCCCCCTGAGACTTTTTTTTATTCCCTAAGGTAAAATCGGCACTTAAGGGGGACAAGATTTGACAGTGTAGAAGCGGTGAATGCGAAAGCGACGGAGGTTCTCAACAAGCTGACAGAAACGGACTTCCAGCGCTGCTTTCGACAGTGGAAAATTCGTATGGAGCATTGTAGGGATCGGCAAGGAGAGTACATTGAAGGGGATAAACTTTGTAATGTAATTGGTGATCAATAAAATGTCTCGTAGCACCAGTCCGATTATTTAATTGCCACACCTCGTATATCAGATATTAAAAGGTAACATAATTGTAATAAAGTTTATTAAAATCATTTTTATTATATATTTGTATTGTATGTATAGTATTTGCACTCAATTTTTTTGAGTGCAAATACTATAGATACTGAAATATTGTAATATTATTAAAAAAAAACTATCAATTCGTATTGGTATTTAACGACATTTTCAGAACGAGCTGTAATTCAACTGCACAAGAAAAACTATATAATTAATGGTGGGCTTCTTCCGGATTATAGTCTCTAGAACTATTATGTCATTGCAAACATTTTCATACATGTTGTACAAATATCTACATACCAAGCTGACCTCTAATCTATACGGGTCAGTTATAAAATATACACACACCCAAGACATTTAATCTAGTCTAGACCCTACCACTCATGCTGGCAGCGTGACTTATTTGCCGGCTTCGTTGACATTGATAACACAGCTAAGATATAAACTTTCCTTTTTTTTTATTTATTTAAGTAACATCTTCAAGCGACTTCGGTTTTTGATGAATCACATTTTGAGAGGACGGGTAGATAAGAATTCCAATAACAACTGATCAAAAAGGAAAATACGGGTACAAAGAGCGGTAGCTAATCTCGTCATAATCATTATAAAACATAACATATATGCGCAGTAATATATGCATATCTCCCAAATAAATTAAATAATTGAAGCGGAATGTTTTTTTGTTCAATAATCAGATCTTGTTTAAAATTATGTAGAAGCTTGTTTACTTCTTGCTAGGTGGAAAGGTCAAATCAATGTATGGAGTACATTTTATCTCATCTTTAAACAACGGTAAACCTTCACACAGTTATCTGCAACTAAAATGGCACACTTTTGATTTTATTTATTTTTTTAAAGATAAACGACTAAAGATAATAACTGATTAATATTTAAAACATCTTACTTTAGGGTACATCGACAGTTTGAAAAAGTGAAATCTTGCTTTAAAAATGTTTTTTATTTTTGTTTGTACATTTTTATTTGTTGTACATACACTTAAATAATAGAAAATACCAGATAGGAGAAATATAATACCTTTTAATATTCATTATTCGAGCCCGGTAACTGGAGAGCAATTGCAGCGGCGGTGTGACTGTGTTTCGGTGGGCGGGGAGAGCTGGTCGATTATGATACGACACGACAAACCATCATCACTCAGTTCAGTTTAGCATTGGATAGCGCATAGGGCGTGTTGATTTTATTGATATAGACGTAGTTATTAATTGTAGTTTTTAGTGAACATGTCGAAGGCTAAAAAACGACCCTTTCAAGACATAGTAAATAAGTTTATTTCTGACTTTCCCGATTTGTTTTACAACAGGAGTAAGATAGTAGAACTGTACAAGACACGTAAATTCCGCGCCGCATAGAAAACGAAAATTGGGTATGCCACCGAGAAGTGCATTTTTTTATGTAATCCTTATGTTGATAAACTGTAATTTGCCACTAGGCTTACTCGATAAACAACCGTTTAAGGACTTTTGCAATCCCGAGTTGCGGTTGCCAACGTAGGCATGTTGCATTTGTACGCGATGACGTGGAAAAGAAAATGAAACGCATATTGAAAAGGCCACCGAAGCCAATTCTTACACGTTGGGGAACATGGTTACAGGCAGCTTTATATTATGCTGAACATTTCAAAATAGTAAAAGCTGTTGTTGCACAATTCAATCCTGCCGAAGCTGCAGCTATTGAGGAGAGCCAGTCGAAATTTCAAGATAAAATATAGCAAAATATATCAGATTATGGTAATCCTGCAGTTTACGGCTCCCATCTCACGTGCATCACCGCGCATGCGCATAACTACACAGTATTGCCAGATTAGAGTATCAATATTAAAAGAAACATACTAAATAGTCAGATTTATGTATGAATTTCTTTATTAAAAGCATGCAATTATTTTTAAATATAAACATTTTTATTGAAAACCATATTACATTGATGGGGCATTATTATTATATAGGGTGCGGCCGAGAAACGGAAAATTTTGATCGGCTTACTTCGACTACGTTCAAGTAAACGATTTGAAAGTAGTGGGGTATTCATAGTTTTGATGGGCTATTTAGTAAATATGGAACAGTGGTCAGGTCAGCAGCGTGCATTTGCTGTCAAAGCGTTATATAAAAATGGCGAATCTGTCACAGCCATACAACGTTTATTTCGTATTCAATTTAATGTTCCGCGTCGTGGTAGTGTACCATCAGCTCATGCAATCAATACTTGGGTTAAGAATTTTGAAGAGACTGGTTCAGTCCTGAAACGTAAGCCGCTAGGTGCTCAAAGAAGTGTAAGAACTCCAGAAAACCGTGAAATGATCAAGGCTACTATCGGTTGTTTTTCTTAGTTCTTAATTAGGATTTTTTATTAATTACACTCACGTTTTAGCACACCATTTTACTTTGTACGAAATATCCACTTTGTATCTATCGCTCTTCTGTTATCTGGTAAAACCATGGGTGTCCACGTTTCATACTGTTCGTGGGCTGTGAGTTCTTTCCTGATTGCCTGTATCGATTCCGGACTAGATTCCAATGCGTCCTTGTATGTTTCAGGATCATCATCATATGACAACAAACAATGTGCACTATATAGTTCATACTCTCCAAATCTCCTTGGTAAGTTAATTTGCCGTTTGCGTTCAACGCTTAGCTGATCTGTCATCTCTTCACACTCTTCATGTTTCTCCATCGGTGAATTTCTTCCTGATTCGATATTGTCTGTTACTGTATTTGGAATACTATTAGTTGGAGAATATATATAATCTGTTTCATCAAATACCACATCACGTGAGACAATAACTTCATTTAGTTCAGGATCCCACAATCGGTAACCTGGACCACTATATCCAATCATCCTCATTACCCTTGCTCTAGGCTCTAACTTATCACCTTTCGGTAATGTATATACCCATGCTTTGGATCCAAAAATTCTTAACTTGTCTAACTCGCTTTTCCTTAAATAAACATCTGCTGGAATTTTACCACATAAGGCACGAGTAGGGGATCTGTTTATTTGATACACTGCACATCTAACTGCTTCGCCCCAGAGATGTTTCGGTGAATTTGTATCAGCAAACATACCATGAACCTTATCTAAGATTGTTCTGTTAAGGCGTTCAGCAACTCCACATTGTTGTGGTGTATATGTCACCGTAAATTCATGTTTACTTCCATGCCTCTCGCAATAGTTTCTAAAACGTTGAGAGGAATATTCACCTCCATTATCTGTTCGAATCCTCGATACTCTTACATTATTTGCTGCTTGCCTTTCTATATAGTTTATTAGTTTATTCTCTGCATCAGATTTATTTTTTAGTAAATGTACCTCACTAAAATGTGAAAAATCGTCAATAATTGACAGGTAGTCCCTGTTAGGGTTACGAGCTGTAACTAATCCGGCTACCTACATATAAATAGCTTTATTCATAATCAATATGCAAGCACACAAACGTATTTGGTGATAAGAACATACAAACATGTAGTTTGAATTTGTATTTAAAAGATACTGTTAATTTTCGACGCAGATACTTCAATTGGTGTTTATAATCGTACAGTCTGGTTAAGGGGACAGAAAAACATCTTTGCAAACAAATCTCTTAATAAATTCTTAGCAATTTATCTTCATAACTGACAAAGCAATCAGTTAAGCTATGAAGAAATAAGCGCAACATTGTTGTTATCCATCACCTCTTTAACCAAAATAATGCTAATACAGCTCATGGTATTGTTGGAATCACTCACAGCAAAAGCAATGTGAGGACAGGAAGCACTAGCCAACCAATGTGTTTCTGCCTACCCGGCGTCATCAGTGTAGCTTTTTCTCCTCACATTGCCTTTGCCGTGAGTGATTCCATTAGTAGCATGAGCTATATTAACACTATTACTATGTTTATGAATTATTTTATGTTGCGTACTTACGGGTTCGTTAATTCAGAAAATAAATGTTTAACAACTATTTCTTATTTTATTTACGCCACACATGCATATACCGGGTGTCCATGAAGTACATGGGTATACTGGAAACCGTTAGAGGTACAAGGTCGGTTAAATGGGGAAAAAGTTGCGCACTTATACGGCTAACTACAATCCGGGATTACATTTTTTAAAATCCATTCCGTTACTGAGATACAGGGTGAAAATTAAAAGTGTGCGTTTTCTAAAAACCTTAATATTTTCTTTATTATAAAAAATACAGTCATCAAATTTTCAGCATAGGAGTAGTTGTTTTCCTTATGGGCGCCATATTGGATTTTTACATTTTTGGAATGGTCATAAAAATGCTTTTCAACCAAGTATAACATCCCTATGTTCAATGAAGAAAAACTATGAGAAATAGCAAAATTACGATTTTATGGTAGTAGGCTGTAATTTAACGTATGTATGTGCTTGCTCAACAACTGTAAGCGGTCGTACTACTTCAAAGTAATTCACAAGAACACTGATATAAATTTGACGACCTAGCATCACTAAACCAAAAATAAGAGTAATATGAAACGAACTAATACTATTTAATCAAAATTACCGAAAAAAAAAATTCAAGAATTAATGCTGAAGTAGGTGTTCACACAAGCCACCATTCTCTCGTATACACAATCTACAACGTTTAACGATTATCTCACATGATTGCCTGATTGTGTCTGGACCAATTCCATTTGCACTTGCTTCAAATGCCCGGCGTAATTCTTCTACGGTTTCATAGGATCTCGAGTACCCAATTTTTTTAAATAGCCCAATCAAAATAATCGAGAGTTGTGAGATCCGGCGATCTAGCATGCTACCTTACCGGTCCTCGATTCCAATCTACTTTTCAAGATATTCGTTATTTAAAAAGTTTGTCACTATTCGAGCATCGTGTGCAGGTGCGTTATCTTACTGGAAAAACATATTTTGCAAAGTAGCAAGCGGGAGTTCCATAATTCATTCTGCTACATTTGTTTGCAAGAGGCTTAAATATCTAGCCGAATTTAAGTTTTCATTATAAAAGATAGAGCCAACAATGTGGGTGCCAATAGCGCCTATCCATTAAATCCCCATTTCACTTGCTGCCTGACTCCACGAATTAGATGTGGATTTTCATTGGATCAAAAAACAGTATTTTTGCGATAAATAATCCGCGGTTGGTGAAACGACTCTCGTCTGACCATAGGATTTTCATAGTAAAATTTTAGATTTCATTGTTTTCTGATGAACCATTGACAAAATTCCATTCTTCTCTTTTCGCCACCGTTTTGATGCCCTTGGCAAGATCGCTCACGATAGGGATGGTATTTGTAAGCTTTTAAAATGCTACTGCCTGTTGATCGGGCAATGCCTATGGTATTTTCAATTTCGCGTAAAGAAATACGAAGTTTCTCAACTACGGCTTGGAGGACCATATTTTCTTTATTTTCGTCTGTGTGCTTAAACTTCCGTGATTTATTAAACTCTTACGTAATCGCTGAAATATGCTTCTACCTGGCTGAAGTCTTTCTGGGTATTTATTTGGAATACATTTCTGCGGCCATCTCATCGTTTTTCCGACAGAGGATAGAACACTCCAACATAATATATTTATCTCTGTTCGAAAAAGGATCCATTTTAAAATCACAAATCACTGACTTTTTACACCACAAAGACTGTTTGATAGCTAGAAAATTCAGAGCCGTTTCTTCGAATAACAGTTTCGGGGTCGGTTGTGCTAACTTCGGTTTCAACTACTCCGGGGCCCTTCGCTGTTGTGGGTGACGTAGGTAGTAATTAGACATGTTTCTTGTTTCGTCTAATCAGGTTTTCGTTGTCCTTTGCTTTTATCAAATACGATCGTGGTTACTTAGCTTTTCTGGTTGTTATTCGTTCTTTGTGCATGCTTATTATCCAAACTTTGTCGCCTTTGCTTAGTTCCTTTTTTTCTCTGACTTTGTGCCTTTTATTGTAATTCGCCTTCTGTTTTCTTTTCTCATTCATCATCCTTTCTCTTACTTTGCGATGATATGGTGTCCTTGGGTTTAATTTTCCTTGTACTACTGGAATTCTATCTTTGAGAGTTCAACCGTATAAAAGTTGAGCAGGTGATGCACCATATATCGTTGGTGTATTTCTGTATGTTAGCAATGCCAGGTATGCATCAGGGTTTTCCTTAAATATTCGTTTCAGTAATTTGACTGCGGATTCAGCCTGTCCATTGGATTGCTGGTATTCCGGACTGGAATTTACCCATCGAAACCCGTATTTTTTAGCAAACTTCTGAAATTGATGACTGGTAAATTGCCTTCCGTTGTCGCTTCTAACAATATATGGGATTCCATGTTCAGAAAATATCTTCTTGTAGGCTTTTATAACAGACTCGTTTGTTATTTTGTTAAACTTCTTCACTTCAGGAAACTTTGAATAGTAGTCTTGAATTACCAAATATGTTTTGTTCTTATACTCCGCCAAGTCCGCTCCCAATGCAGACCAAGGTCTAGTAGGTATTTCGGATGCCATCATCGGTTCTGTATCACTAGTAACTCCCTATCCGAGACCACCTATACTACTTACGCCTTCTACATTTTAAGTTGGCAATATTTTTGTATTAGAAAACAATGCGCGTACATAGATGTAGGAAGGAAAGCAGAACTGCGACTGCGAAGTAGTGTTATTGTGTTATTGAGGCGAATAAAGTAGTATAGAAGATACCTGTGTTTTACTAATAAAAGAACATTGCAATTATTTTGGTTATTGTTTCTAGGCACCTTCTTATGTGTTCTTATGTGTTTTTAATACATCATCAGAAGCCAGTTGGAATTACTTACATGGCTATCAGAGTGCTCATGTGCTGCGCCATCTCAGGACCAGCAGTTGAAGAACTGGTTTCTGGTTTCTAGCGGCATGACTATATCTCTTGACACTAGATGGCGTCAGGAAATATTTTTGTTGCTGATTTTGGAGAATAGTGACAAGCTGTGATCTAGGGAAGCACTTGGATCAACACCAATGACGCAGGGTAGGCAGAAATATGTCCGTTGGCTAGTGCTTTCTCTCCTCACATTTCTTTTGCCGTGAGTGATTCATCAATACCACGAACTACATATACGGTGCATTTCAGATAACATTGACTATAGGTATTTACATAATAAAACCGTTATGTGATGTTAATGGTTTTCTTACGGAGGAGTATTTGATTCACTTTTTGTCCACACATAGTTGGAACGATTTTTATGTTTGCTTTCGATGTGACGTTGACAATGGCTTCTGGTCAACGCCACATCGAAAGCAAACAGCATTCTTCTGATTTATGTGTTACTCTTATTTTATGTAATCTATCGTTTCGTATACTAGACAAGGAAGCATTTATCTCCATTTGGAATAAATATGCGGACTGTAAATTACCTAGTCGGACATCGATACGAAATGTAGTGCCATTTGCTCGTAAACATATAGAAAAAAGAATGAAAACGGAATTGAAAGATAAAAAACTGTGGTTGTGTGTGGGCGAAACAACAGATCGTCAAAAACATTCTGTGGTTAATGTAATGGTACGTACAATGGAACCACATCGACCGTCATCCTCCTTCTTACTTGCTTCCAAAAGAGTTATTAATTGTACTGCCGATGAGATTTTGAAGGTGGTGTTGAACTCATTGAACAAATTTGAAGTTTCAACTAAGCAATTTTTAATGTTTATGAGTAATGGTGCCGCAAACATGCGTTCTTTGGGCCGATCTCTTAAAGAACACAGTGGTAACTTACATGTAACGTGTAAAATCCATACTCTAAATCTTCCTACATGTTTTCCATTAGTAAATGCATTGGTTGCTAGTACAAAGGCAGTGTTTCTAAAGTCCCCGAAACGTACCCGACTATTTCACAAACTGTGTCCTGATTTACCTGAACCACCATAGCCGATTGTTACACGTTGGAGAACATGGTTGCAGGCTGCGTTTTACTACAACAAATATTTTGATAAAGTAAAGAAGGTAGTTTTAAAATTCAATCCAACAGAAGCTGCAGCAATCAAGAAAAGCCAGGAAATATTTCAAGATAGGTTAAAAGAGATTTACAAACTATTCACAACAGTTACTCCGGACTAGCGGTGGGAATAGAAAAATTACAAAATATTTCGATGTCGCTAGTGGATTCTGTTCAAATTGTGAATGATGTTCACGCACAGTTATGCGCTGTAGAAGGCGAAACAAATTGGTGTGTAATACGAAAATTTGAAAGTATTTTAGAGAAAGACTCCGATTTTCTTATATTAAGACAAATTTGTGAAGGTGCGTGTGAAGATGCATTAAGTTGTTTCAAAGATTATTTTAAATATGCAAATATAACATCGCTAGATGTCGAACGGTCGTTTTCGGCATTAAAAAACGTTTATTCCGCACGTCGTACTCACTTGACTGAAACAGCTGTGGAAACATATCTAATGATTCAAATAATTAACAGATGTTACCCAGTTTGTGATTTCACGGAAGACTTTTAAAACGGTAAGTGTTTCAGCACGTTTTATAATTTATTTGTTACCTTCTAATTTATGTGTAAACTTTTATGCGCTCGCCACGACTCTGGCTGTTACCGCATATTTGCCAAGGTTACCTATAACTATTACTGCTTTATGTGTACATACTTATTCTAATTTTTTCGGTTTTACAAATAATTTTGCTTAAAATTCATTGGATTTCATGTTAAATAATAGACGGTACTACTATCTTATTTTATTTTTTAAAAAACTTTTACATTTAAGCATAATAATTATAATAAAAACAAATTTATGCGCATGCCCACATTGCACACATGTACTGAGTTAAGAACATGTATCAAGTACGATTGAGATTAAACCACACGATTTTTTGTTAGGTAATCGTTATTATATTTATGCATATTTCACTCCGCATTGACCTACAGACAATGCTTTGCTTGACATTTAAATAATTTTAGTAAATAGAGTTAACCTACTACACGTCTTTTTATTTATCTTTAGCGAACAATCATTTTGTGTCTTCTTTGTATAGGTATAGTATAGGTGGTGGCAGTAGGGATAAGGAGGACCGCGTGGGATCCCCATCATCTCCACGTATGTAATGATATGCAGAATAAATAAAATAACTACGATTAGAATGATTAGACTTACAAATCACTAAGTATTTACTTTATATTTTTTGTTTATTTTTTGCCTAAACTATGTATGGTATTATAATTATAGATAACACTTAATTAGTACCTATAACAATTTTATTTTGTTCTTTTCCAAAATTTTGTATATCTTTAACTAGCTTTCGTAACAATGGTAGTAATTATGATTCGCTACTTTACAACATACAGTAAAACCTTCAAACAATCAATTAATCTTTCTCTTTAAATATGTACTTATATAACGAGTAAAATAGCACCTCAAACAAACAGAGGCAAATATAAATCTAGCATTCTTAATGGTTAAAACATTGAAACAGTTATTACGTAATACATTTTTGAAATCATTAAATTAAATAATTTTCTTAGATGGATTGAAGTATCTTTTAGTATTCTGAATCCGTTGTATCATATTTCGTAGACAAGAAAGTGAAAATTTATTATCAAGATATTACAGTTAATGTATAAATATAGACGTGATTTAATTCCCACAATGTTAATTGATATACATTATTTGATTTAATGATTTCTTACTAATTCTCTTATAATACATCGTTTTACTGTCTGCTGTTAGCGTTTTATACACTTAACAAAATACTGATATTAAGTACTACATGAAACATGAATTTGCAAACATCTAAGTACAATTTAAATAACCGAACAATATTTACAGAATAATTTTGCAAATGAATACATCTTTCCACATAATACAATATTTAATATCATTATAAACTTTTGTTCTTCTTATTATTTTTTCGCTTATCACAACACGGAAACTCTTTTGTATACGACAACACATACAAGGAATGTCTCATTTTTATCTTCATAAATATTAACAATTAATTATTGTGACGCGTCTCTCAGTATATTATATTCGGTTTTTCTTCGATTTATAATTTGCAACAATTTAGGGGGACACTGAACTTGCATTATTAGTGGCAAGTACCTAATCGAAGGGGTACGGCATTTACGTAGAATAGATAACATACAAATGTGAAACTCCCAAAAATTTTTTCATGACGTATTTATGAAATCGCCATTTTGTAAATGAGGTTATCAAACAGTGGTCATTTACATTTGGAATTGTATATTACTTTGTTTAATTTTTTTAGGGCTTCTTAAAAACATGTAGTTTTGCTTTTAATACTCTTTAAGTGTAATGTTTACAATTTGTGATGATGATCCTAAATTCATAGTTTTATTTATATTCATAAAACGTTTGTTTTGGTTTTATTTATATTTATAGACATCAAAGAGCATTTTAACAAATTAATAATAACATTTCGTGGGGAACATGGTGTGCTGTACTCAGTTGTGCAACAAATACAAAACGAAAACAAGTATGTTGGATTCTTCGGAAAATTCGGAAAGGTAATATGAAAAAAATTATGAAATTCTCATGAATTACTTTAAACAAAATAATTGTATTATTTGTTTTAGACGCAAAACGTGGATATCAAATTACGGGAAAGGAAACTTATTAGCTTGATCAATGATAATTATATTATATGAATGTATACGAACAATTATGCATGATGAAGTTATTTTTAAATAACTGAAAAAATATGTAAACCAAAAAGGAGGAATACAAAATCACATAGCTTGAATTATCTTACATATTAAGAGCAATCTATTCGTAAAGTGCAAAAATATTATGTATTCATATTGTAATCGTATATATGTATTATAATGTTATGTTACTGTGTACTTCAGATTAGTATTTTAGTTTTAAATTATTATATAAACAAATAGTAAAAGTTTTTAAAATTCATTAATATTACACCAAGGACCTACATTGAAACAATCTTATAACTTTTAGTAAACAAAAGAGACGAATTCACAAATGTAAACATTAGTTTGACAACCCCATTTACAAAATGGCGACGTCCGAGGTCACGAAATTTAGTTACACGAGATCAAAGGCGCCGACAGAGAGTTCCGCGTCTGTGTATTATCTAATTTGTGACATTGAACTGAATGCGGTACGATAACAAACGAAGATATACATACATAGTAAAACACAGAGTTGAAATTCTAATAGAATTTCTACCAATACTCGGCTAGGTTTTGCATCGGTCGACATATCGCGTGCGATTGCGTGGAGCAACTCATAATGAGCCTGTGCTTCTCTTCAGATTTTTTGTGTCATTTTAACCGTCGATTTTATGAGATGTTCTAAATTTAATCCTTGGCACTAAAATCTTGAAGATTATTACAATATCGGAAAAAAAACTGGTATTTTTTTCGCTTACCCCACAATTTATAATGACAAAAATTCTAAAAAATCTATAACCTCAAAGATATTAAAATGTTTACATTAAATGTAAATCTATCGTTTCTCTTCGATTTTAAATTCGGTTTGAATTTGATCATACTCCCTCTCCACCTACATTTGCAGAGATTCTCATTTATGACTTTTTTACTGTTGACTAGATACTACAAATGTTATTCAAGCTAAAAGAGATTAAAAACTGAGCAGTGTTGCACCCGTCTTTATGTTTGTAACAATTTCCAAGATTACAATGTCAATGATATAATTCGAACACTCAATGCCTACTTTAGGCTAAGTATCGTAGGGTACGCATTGAAGCTCTCTAAGAAAACTTAACGACTAACCCTTTACGTGGCGTTGTACAAAGAAAAGTTCAGTTGCTAAATGTAACTCTTTATAGTTTGGTTTTACGTAGGTAATTATATAATTAATATAATAATTCTTGCTTTTTATCCTTATTATGTATTTGTAGATCTCTGGTGAACTAATTATTTCTTTTTGTCAAACTAAACTAACTATATCATAATAATAGAACCTCACGCTTTTATTTTGTTCTCTTTTTTTACCTACAAATATAATACGCGGTACATTATTCTTCTGCGGTATTGTTTACGATGGCAGTTGGAACTAGCCTTGGTCTCGGCGTTTTTTGTGGACGTCGAAACTTTATAGATGGATGTGTGTGTGTTGTGGCTTCCTAGTCGACCATCAGCTCAAAATGAACTGAACCTCGTCGGTCTTGGCGATCGTGGATAACGTTTACTGCCCAAGCTTTGCATTCGATGTTTATTAATACGTGACCTAGAAATTAAAGATTTTAAATTGCGTATCAATAGGTTCTAAAATTCATGCTGAAAAAGAAGTAGAAGAATGCATTGTGATCCAGCAAAGAGTATTCACTTGGTAGATTCAAGTGACACGTAGGGCAGAGCTGTTTCAAATAGAAAGAGGCACATTATTGTAACATTTTCTTTAATCTTTGCCAAAAAAACAGGTGTTTTATGGAAAACTGAATTATACTATAAAAATGCAGCAGCATACAAGTTCTACTTTCTTGTTACGGCTTGAAATAAAAGGCCTGTTACAGTTTATTATGTAGAAACTAGTTTCAACAAGTTCTTAATAATGTTCAAGTTTGGAGAAGATAGTATATTTAATGTTAGATAGTTATGAAAATGTGTGCTAGGAGTTGTAGACATGTAGTACGTCTTGTCTCTAAGGATAGGTTCACGTGTATATCAGTATAATGGATGTTTTGCCGGTCTTCAATCAATGTTGTGCCCGACATTATGTCTAAATTAATCCCATCCCAAATTTATTATTCCATGTAAGTTTAGGCATCATTAAATAACTTGGAAACTTTGGTTCTACCTATTCCATTAAAAAAAAATTATACTGGTGTCTCATTAGCAACTCCAACTTTTGATTTCTAGAAGAGTATGAATTAAGGAAATCTAAAAATTTGGTAGATTACTAACGCCAGTAAAGCTAATTCACCTAAAATATTTTTATATATTCCTTCAGGTTATACCGAGAGTAGAGCGGGCACTTTTTAAATTTCGCGGATGATTTAAGTTGGTAGCTCCGGCAATAAAGGATGTATTTGTCTGCATTACGTTAAGAAATTGGCATATATGTGATTTATTGCCGGAACTACCAATTTAAATCATCCGCGAAATTTAAAAAGTGCCCGCTCTAACCGAGAGTAGATACTGATTTACTTATTTTATACGGAACACCATACCATGCGGAGCAAAAGATTAGCGCCGAATGGAAAACATGTATTATTGGAAAATTCAGAGAATTATTAATATATATGGATTTTTCAGTATTCACCGATGCAACCTATACAGGGTGTCACAAGATGAGCTCACGTTAGCCGTATATCAGAAACTATAAGCAAGTTTCAAATTCGTAAATTTGCAGACTTATTTTGTTCGAGGGGGCTAACTTTTAGAAAATATCGGTACTTCTAGTCAACTTCCGGGTTTACCGGAAGTAACGCACACTTAATTAACTTAAATGGATTGCCCTAATTTTTATAAAACATTTGAATTCAGCAATTAATTTGACGTAAAATCGATCTATTTCCATAGGTCTAAAAATTACCGTTTTAAAGCTAACTTGAGTTTCATGAAGATTTTAGTAAAATCATCTGCTTATTTGCTCGGTATGCAAAAGTGTTGATTCATGATTTTTACGAACTAGTAAGCTATAAACATGGGCTATTGAAAAGTATTTCTATTTTTGTACAAATATTATACGAGGTGTCGGAATTTATCAATCAAATGTATTCAACTTCAATCATTAACATCTATGTAATTTTAAATAGAACACCCCGTGTATTTTTATTGTAGATAACGGAGTATTAAATTCTTCATCAAATGATACTACATTTCCCTATACCTAAAATGAATACTTGAACACGTATTCGTAATTAATGTTATTGTATTCAAAAATTTCGTATACATAGGTTCGAAAGTTGGCTATCAACGTTCGTCACCGATCTAGCGTGTGTTTAAATTTATAATGACAGTTGTGTGATAATTCGATAGTGTTTTAGTAAATTTCCTAGAATATCGCATATTTTTTAATCTAGTTCTTTTTATGCGTACAAGAAAATGTTACGTTTGGAATTGGCAAACCAATGTTACTTGAATTTACTGATTATTTATGGTGAATCTGGAAGAATTTTAAGTAGAAAGTGCGCTCTGTTTCGGGAAAAATACCCGGACAGGCCAATACCGCCTAAAGATGAAGTTCGACGATCGATTAAAGATTGTTTAGAATATGGACAGTTTAGGCCAAAAATTAAAAAAATATAAATGAAGTGATATTTCTTATACCAACCCGACTGAATCTCTTCGAGAAGCAGCAATAACGTTAGAAATCTCACGAATGCCTATTCAAAGAGTGTTAAAAAAACACAAATGGAAAGTACAAAACTTACAATCGCAAGATTTTCAGAAGCATGCGTTTTTGCGAATTTTTCACAATATCTTGTCAGGAAGATGAAAACTTCACGAAAAAAATTATGTGGACACGCGAAGCAAAATTTACGAAAAACGGTATCTCGAATAGACACAACGGTCACTTTTGGGCAGCCAAAAATCCTCACGTAATTAGACAGAGGGCATTTGAAGAAAGTTAGCAATTCAATGTATTTTGCGCAATTAAAAGTAAACGCATTCTTTGCCTACACTTTTATAATGAAAATTTAAATGGCGAAAGGTATTTAGACATATTGCGCAATATTGTCGAAGAAGAACTTGATTACATTGCCAGTTGATCAGTTTGCTGCCGCTTGGTATCAAATAGATGGTGCGCCGGCTCACAACACAAGAAATGTTCACACAATTTTAGAGAGGCTATTTGAAGGAAAGTGGATAGCAAACAAAGATCCGTACTTGTAGCCTCTACGTTCTCCAGACTTAACACCTCTGGATTCTTTCACCTGGGGCTACATTAAAAATAAAGTTTGTAGCAGGTACTGTAATTCAAATGTTTTATAAAAATTAGGGCAATCCATTTAAGGAACCTAAGTGTGCGTTACTTCCGGTGAACCCGAAAGTTGACTAGAAGTCCCGGTATTTTCTAAAAGTTAGCCCCATCGAACAAAATAAGTCTGCAAATTTACAAATTTGGAACCTGCTTAGTTTATGATATACGGCTAACGTAAGGTCATCCTGTGACACCCTGTACACAGTGTTTCAAAGAAAAGTATGCAGCAAATGGGAAACTTTTTTTATTATTAGTTTCTCTAAAAAAATATTTTTTTATAAAAATTGGTGCAAGTACCCAAACTTATAATGAGTATAACAGATCTACTTTAAAGTTAATAGTAACAGCGTTTCTTTGAAAACCTCCCAAGAGTGAAGTACCCTTATTTTTAAAGATACGTAGAAATTTTATTATGAAGATTTGTTTGTAATTTAGAGGTATATCCAAACACAAAATTTCGATCAAGAACGCTTGATCATAATATTTTGTCATTTTCTGTTGATCACTTCCTAACGATATGCCACTAATCCACTCAGACGTTCTCCGTTCATTAGATACAATTTGTTGATTTAATTGCTGTTATGGTCACGCAAACAACACTAATTGTTCTAATTGTTTTGAACTGCTTTTCATTCCAGTGTTAACTTTGTTGCACATCATCTTAACAGCGTTCAAAAACGAAACAACCTTCACGGATTAAGTAAAAATAGGTACAAAATACTATTATGGTGAAGTATAGTCTAATGTAAAATAATTTTACCAACGACGGCTGGTAAGAAGATATCACAAAATAATATGGCATGTTCATCCATGAAACCCAGCTTAAAAATGGCAGGCCATAGGAAATAAAAAAGGAATCATTATTTTGTTTTCTAAGTTACACAGAATTTGTAAAGAATTGTTAAGTATTGAACGCTTCTTATACAGTCATGGCAGGAAAACTAACTTTAAAGGAAAAAGCGGAACTAGTCTTGATAGTTGGTAATAATAATAAAACTAAAATCAGTGGCCTCCAAAGTCACTTGATTTGTCCCCACTTGATTTTTTCGTTTAGAGATTCTTGAAGCAAAGTGGTTATTCTAAGTGGCCTTTTTAAGATTTAAATCTATTAAAGAATGAAATACAAAGATCGGCATCACTAATTACTCCGGTGATACTAAGAAAGGTATTGTCAACTTTTGAACAACGGACGATAATATGGTATGTATTGAAAGAAATGGGAACCGCACTGAACACTGAATTTGTTACTGGTTATTTGACTTAAACAGCAGCAATGCTCGCTGTAAGTTGTTTTTATTTTCTTATTGTTATATAATAAATTGTTCAATAAATTGTTTTCCTTACACTAACAGAGACTACGAGATAGGCGCCATAAATTCTCGGACTGACAGGCTTATATAGCTTCGAACGTGTTCAAACTCAGTTGCGTCATAGTTGCACATGTGCGAAGCCTACCCTATATATATTACGGCTCGTAGAGTAGTAGTTTTTAGTAGCCAGCCAGACAACGTGACTAGTGCATGAAAATGTCTGAGGTAGCGAAAATTGGGTACCACGCGGTCATTAAATTTTTTACAAAAGAAAGACATACGCCTAATCACATTAAACAACGTTGAGACGGTGTTTATGGTGATTTATCTACTTCATATTCCACTGTAAAGAACTGGGCAAAATGTTTCTGTTTGGGGTAAGAATCCCTTGATGATCATTAGGTCGGCCAATTGAACTGATAACGGCTGAAAACATTTCAGTTATTGAAGAAATGGTATTAGCAGATCGCCGTTTGAAAGTGAAGGAATTAGCAGTGATGTCTAACATTTCTGAAACAAGTATTCGCTGAATTTTCCATAACCATTTGGGTATGAATAAGATTAGTGCAAGATGGGTACCGTATTTTCTTTCTGCTCTCCTACGTTAACGTCGGGTCGAATGTGCCGCTCGTTTTTAAACATGTGTGGAGACGACCAAAAACCGATTTTGGAGTCCATTGTCACAGGAGATGAAAGAATGGATCTGCATTATAATCCTCTACCCAAAAAGGAATCGATGGGACGCCGTTTTAAGGAGGATAGTGAGTTATAAGCAGCTGCGATACAACATTTTGAGGGAAAAACTTTAGATTACTTGTACAAGGGCATAGAATTATTAATTGATCGTTGTAATAACTGTATTGAAGTTAGGGGAGATTATATTGAAAAATAAAAATTGTTATACTTTACCAAGCTTATTTTTTCAGGCCGAGAATTTATGGCGCTTACCTCGTAGTTAATTTTTCTTGTTTTTCGAATTTTCAATCTGTAGCCAATGCGCTACGTACGAGGATGACGTATTATTTTGATCGGTCACCTCTGATAATATCATTCTACATTAGACCATACTTCACCACAATAATATTTTGGACCTATATTTACTTAATCCGTGAAAGTTGCTTCGCTTTTGAACGCTCTTAAAATGGTGTGCAACAAAGCTTAACACAAAATTAACACCGAAATGAAAAACAGTTAAAAACAATTAGTACAATTAGTGTTGTTTCCATTACCATAGTAGCAATTTAATCAACAAATTGTATCTAATTAATGGAGAAAGTCAGAATGGGTTGGTGCCGTGTTATTAGGGAGTAATCAGCAAAAAATTGTATATTATAATCAAGCGTTCTTGATCGAAATTTTGTATTTCGGTTTACCTCTAAATTACAAACAAATCATCTTAATAAAATTTCTATGTATCTTTAACAATAAGGGTACTTTACTGTTGGGAAATTTTCAAAGATACTCTGTTAGCGCTGTATTAACCTTATAGTAGTCTGTTATATTCATTATAAGTTTGGACGCCTTCTATCAAGAATAAAACTTTTTGAGAAGCCAATAATAAAAAAGTTTCCCATTTGTTGCATAATTTTTTGGACACACTGTATATTGATCACCATTGATATTTTTTTCTTGTAGTAAACATCCCAACGGAGTTTATAAACTATTAAGCTCGTCATAACCGCATAACCGCTTTGCTGTGTAAATAGTCCGTGTCAAGTATTCCACGGCTGGACTTTACTACATTTTATATAAACAAATATTAAATTGAATTAATCTTGATGGTAATAATTTATACACGCTGGCATTTTTTTAAAGTAAGCAACAAAATGGAATGTATTAAAGAACCGTTTGTTTTTCTTAGTGACAGCTTAAAATATTTAATTTTTAAATTTTATTTAGTTCTACCTTAAAATATTTAAATTGGTGCAAAAAAACCCTGTAAAAATTCCTAAAATTAAATATAGGGAATCTAATAGAAAGTTACCCAATGTTTTTAGCGCAAAATGGAAATATATGCAAAATTGGAGGTTTCATTTAATATGTTCAACTTTTGCGCATATATTCAAATTAATTTACTATAACCAATAATATTGGCACATCTATTGTTACTATTACTTATAGGTAGTCTGGCCAAACAGCGGTAACAGTCAGTGTAGTAGATATGTGGTGTGGAGTCGGCGATTATTTATTTCACGCGTTCACAGCGTCAGTACTAAATCGATGCTGTATGCGAGTAGTTCTGTGTGTATGTAGGCTGTCGTCACTTAGTTCGTAATTGTACGCTTATGTTTGCTTTAAAAATGTCGCAGTTAGGTACGTCGCGAAAACGACCAATGGCAGACACAGTTAAAAACTTTATAGTGGACATGCCGAACTTAATTTTTGATGGCGCTAAAATTCAATGTCCCTTCAATGTGTTGGTCCAGAAGCCATTGTCAACGTCACATCGAAAGCAAACAGCATTCTTCTGCAAAAAGTGGTATACGAGACCAAAAAAAATGTACATTTGATTTATGTGTTACTCTTATTTTATGTAATCTATCGTTTAGTTTACTAGACAAAGAAGCATTTGTCTCCTTCTGGAATAAATATGCGGATTATAAATTACCTAGTCGGACATCGATACGAAATGTAATGCCACTTGCTCGTGAACGTATAGAAAAAAGAATGAAAACGGAATTGAAAGATAAAAAACTGTGGTTGTGTGTGGATGAACCAACAGATCGTCAAAAACATTCTGTGGTTAATGTAATGGTACGTACAATGGAACCACATCGACCGTCATCCTCCTTCTTACTTGCTTCCAAAAGAGTTATAAATTGTACTGCCGATGAGATTTTAAAGGTGGTGTTGAACTCATTGAACAAATTTGAAGTTTCAACCAAGCAACTTTTAATGTTTATGAGTGATGCTGCCGCAAACATGCCTTCTTTGGGCCGATCTCTTAAAGAACACAGTGGTAACTTCTTACATGTAACGTGTAAAATCGATACTCTAAATCTTGCAGTACAAACGATTTCTACATATTTTCCAGTAGTAAATGCATGGACTGCTAGTACAATGGCAGTGTTTCTAAAGTCCCCGAAACGTACCCGACTATTTCACAAACTATGTCCTGATTTACCTGAACCACTACAGCCGATTGTTACACGTTGGGGAACATGGTTGCAGGCTGCGTTTTACTACAACAAATATTTTGATCAAGTAAGAAGTAGAAGGTAGTTTAATATTTCAAGATAGTCAGGTTAAAAGAGATTTACAACCTATTCACAACAATTACTTCGGACTAGCAGAGGGAATAGAAAAATTACAAAATGTTTCGATGTCGCTAGTGGATTCTGTTCAAATTGTGAATGATGTTCACGCACAGATATGCGCTGTAGAAGGCGAAACAAATTTGAAAGTGTTTAAGAGAAAGACTCCGATCTTCTTATATTAAGACAAATTTGTGAAGGTGCGTGTGAAAATGCATTAAGTTGTTTCAATGATTATTTTAAATATGCAAATAGAACATCGTTAGATGTCGAACGGTCGTTTTCGGCATTAAAAAACATTTATTCCGCACGTCGTACTCACTTGACTGAAACAGCTGTGGAAACATATCTAATGATTCAAATATTTAACAGTTTGTGATTTCACGGAAGACTTTTAAAACGGTAAGTGTTTCAGCACGTTTTATAATTTATTTCTTACCTTCTATTTTATGTGTAAACTTTTATACGCTCTCCACGGCTCTGGCTGTTACCGCATATTTGCCCAGGTTACTTATAGGCGCACTGCGGATCGGCGTCCCCCTCTATCACTTCGCATAGACACTCATACAGGGTCGTGTCGATTATGTCCGTCAGTCAACCCACTCCCCTCATCGCGCTCCACGCAAGTCTATCGCCAATACTTTCCGCTCGATGCATCAACGTCACTGATATTTTACATTTAGATTGAGTGTCTGTAGTCAGACAAACATACACAAGTAGTATCGTTCGACTGTGTATCGCTTTCCCTAACGCATATACATGCCGCGGTTGGACGAATGTATCGTGTCCCACTCCGTCTCAAACGTCGACGGTAGAGGCGGTCGCCGATCCGCAGTGTGCTGGTAGGGTTTCATATTTACAATAAGTTAAAAAGTTGGTAGATATCGACTTTCAGTATAACCGGAAAAGATAAACATGTCAAAATATTTAAAATTTTTGAGTTAGCTTTACTGATGTTAGTAATTTACCAAATTTTCAAATTCCTGCAATTCATAATTTTCCAGATATCGGTAGTTGCAATTCCCAACGGGACACCATGTAACAACATATACATACTCTTAGTGTTTAACCTGGCAATAATCAAGTTTCCGTGATCAGTCACGTTTCTGTTGATTCAAACGCATAAGCCGTTTTTAACAGGTTTCTTGTAAATTAATAAAAATCTTTACAGTTTTTCTTTCAAATTGTTTAGAAAAGCACATAATTGAGTTATTTTAGAGGTGGTACGCCCGATAGAAACATATTGAGCGAACCATACTGTCATATAAAAACTTGGTAAAAAATATTGAATCCGACACCTGTATTTGAAATAAAAAATTTCCGCTGAAATCTTATTTGAATCGTAATTTTGAACAATTTATTTATAGACCAGAATTTAGCACTTACGTCTGGGTTTTTCAAAATGGACAGCAACAAACGGGCTAATGTAGCCCTCGTCATTCTTGAAGGGGAAGAACTGGCCCGGAAAGCCACGGCTGGGGTGATAATTCCTCGGTCCAATGTTTTCTATGTCTGCTGGACTTTCACCCTCGCAGGATACCCATACTGTATTTGCCTAAAGCATGGAACTACCATTAAGATGGTGACAAAAACCTTGAAAATGCTTACATTTTTCGTGCCATTTTCTTTTTTAATATGTTCCTTCAAATCATCTGGCATCTTTTCGGGCAGATTCGATGATGTATAATATTCCGGCATCCAGCCGTAGATCTAGAATTTCACTGTAAATATTAACATTCTTGCAAGATAAGAAATAAGCGTGTACTTTATTGAGCTTTAAGAAGATGCATGGACCACCATCGGTGCTATTATAATTAAAGCTATTTTCAGGTAGGCAGACTTGTCTGATTTTTTCTATATTGCAGACTTTTCCTTCTTCTGGCGGCACACCTTGTTCGCAATCTTGGAAATTGTTTACATGAGCAGTTTTCATATCTTCATTTGCTGTAATGTGCATGAGGGTAATATTTACGAAATTTACTGAGTACTTTCAACAAATTTCTACACTTGATAGGGAAGAATAGTGCTTACCTTTTAAAAAATTGTTTAATTCGTTGACCCAATAGGCTACATTATTTGGATCACTTGATTTATACCAAATTAGTGTACTTTCTACATTACTTTCTGGAGGCATTGGTCTGAATCCAAGTCCTGAAATGAATCAAAATTAGATCGCAAGACGATTTTTCGAGAAATCGCGTTTCTTGCGAATACTAACCTGGATTGCTACCAATTAGCGAAGAGTCTAATTTCCATTTAGGCTGTTTAGGGTCTAATGTTTGGTAGAATACGGTTAACATAGCAGCAAAGAAACCAATAAGAGCTGCATAAAAAAGCAAGTAGAATAATATAATTTTACCTGAAACAACAAGAAAAATCTTAATAATATTGTTATTATTCAGAAAATATATTATTACATTTTTTAATAAATATACCTATTTCCGTTAAGCAGCACCTTTGCCGTGAAAAAGTTAATTATGGGAGTACGTGTAGTACTAGCAAAAGTATAAGAATGGTCAATACAGTAGAAAATCTAAGAATAGTCATTGAGAAAGAACTATGGGTTTGGACTAAAGAAGGTTTTCAATAGCTTGCAAGTTAAACATTGTTCGAAGCCAGGGTTAATTTTTATAATACAACTACCAGGAGCTACCGACACTAACAGAGATTCCACCTTATGTCATGAAATTTCTTCAAGATCTTAAGCTGAAGAATTGACGTTTTAAGTTTCAGAAGAAATAATTCACTTTATCGACTACTCATTTGTATGTAAAATAACTTACAAAACCTAAATTTTGAGATGAATTCTGAGTTTGCCAGGATTACTAATGAAAGAACATTTTCAAGTATCTTCGGAAACTGTCGTAAGTTTATAAATTTCTCGTTTGCATTGTTGTACTCCTACAGGACTATTAAATTTGTTCCGAAAAACCATACTAGCAGCAAGTTGAAATTTTCCAAAAAATCACAAGGCATACTCAAAATGAAAAACCGTTTTTCACTCGAACAGTACGTACGAAGTAGGTCAGTGTGATGGGTTTCTTTTCCTTTTGCCCGCTTCTACCGTCAGCAGACGGATCGATAAACAGTTTCACGAAAGAGAATAATAGAAAAGATATTAGTCCGGGAGCCGCATGCTGGCGAACTTTGTAGACCTTCCGCAGTTAGAAAATACCCAACCTCATCGTCCTCTTTTTTGCCACCGTAGATGTGATGTATGTATGTATATTACAAGTTAGAGTGTCATTATTCGGTTGTCGGATGAGTGAGATAAGCTATCAAATTATGTTCTTCTTTGCTTCGCGCGAACGTGTACCGTTAATAACATTTTGCAGCGATTTAATAGCAAGGGTTTTGAGGATCTGTTGACATGGTTAGATGAGATTAGCTATTAGATACTTAAAAAATTGTTGTTACAGTACGGTTTTTCGGTTTTGCTTCATTTTTCTATTCATCAGAATTTGTCTTTTTTTTTCTACATTCTATTTTTTTGTGAATTTGTGCTTGCTTATAAGATGCTTGTTAACATTAAAAAAGTTTCAGAAACATAGACTTGTACGTATTAATTGTCTCAAGAAGAAAAACGTTTTTAAACAAGAATGTCCGTCATCAACGAACATTAAAAGAAAAGAATAAAAAAAAACTTGAAATAATTAAATAATAAAGATGTAGTAATTTATTTCTCCTTATTATTACATTTTCCTCTCGAACATTATTATAAGTTTCCATTTACCTCTAAACTATCGGGGTAATTGTAAACGGACAAGGGAAATTGTAAATAGTGAAAACATTTTTTTGATTACGTTTTGGTAAGTTAAAAAATACAACATTATATACCCAACTGTACAATGAAAGAAGTGATTGATTAAAATTTTGTTATTATTATTAATAAAGAAGTTATTTAAAGTAGAAATTTGGTTTATCAAAAATCGTTTACAATTATCCCGTCTTACCCTACCTCTTCTCATGATTGAAAGACATACACCAACCACCATTGTAATTAGTAGAGTTGTTTACTATGACAAATTTAAATTTAATTTATGTGTTACCTTTATTGCATGTAATCTACCGTCTTCTTTTGGAATAAATATTCGGACTGCAAATTACCAAGTCAGGCATCGTTACAAAGAATTGTGCCATCTGCTCGTGAACATGTTGAAAAAAGAATTAAATCGGAGTTGAAAGATAAAAAACAGTGGTTATGTGTGTACGAAACAACAGATCGTAAAAAACATTTTGTGGTTAATGTAATGGTACGTACAATGGAACCATATCAATCGTCACCTTCAATTCTATTAGCTTCCAGACGAGTACAACAATGTACTGCCGAAGTAATTTCAAAGAAAGTGTTAAATACATTGGAAAAGTTTGAACTTTCAACAAACCAACTGTTAATGTTTATGAGTGATGGTGCCGCAAACATGCTTTCTGTAGGCCGGTCTCTTAAAAAACATTGTGCTAACTTGTTACATATTACGTGTAAAATTCATGCTTTCAGTCATGTGGCAGATAGTATTAGAAAATGTTATCCTGAGGTAGACGCTTTAATAGCGCATACAAAAGCAGTGTTTGTCAAATCCCCAAAACGTATTCGCAAATTTCACAGACTGTGCCCCCGTATGCCTCAGTCACCAGAACCTATTCTTACACGTTGGGGAACATGGTTACAGGCCGCGTTTTATTATCATAAATATTTTGAGAATATTAAGAACGTGGTTTTACAAGTCGATCCAAAGGAAGCTGCGGCTATCATGGAAAGCCAGTCGAAATTTCAAGATAGGTTAAAACGGATTTAAAAACTATTCATAACAATTACTTCGGACTAGTGGAGGCAATAGAAAAATTACAAAATCCTTCGGTGTCGGAAAATGCGACACTTAACTGTTTCTTCCAGCATTGCAATCAGCGGAAAAAATACTAGGAGTACATTGGTGTTTTAACCGACGCTATAATACCAATAATAACAAAGATAGTAAGAGTGCGCTGATAAAATTGGACAGCTTGTGTATTTAACCTCTAATGTATTAACAAAACTATTCATTTTCGTATTTGGCGATATACAAGCTCATTTTAAATGTTGTAATCTTAATTGCAATACAGTTTTTTTACCGGAAACTACTCTTAAATGACCCACAGACGATACAATTTGTAGTGCAACAAGCTGTACAATCTTAGTTGGTGCAACCGTTGGAACAATAATTGCAACGTGTGTGGGGTTGTTGTTTAATCGGTCGTTCGAAGCGGTTGGATCGTATGGAAGTATAGCGTGCTTAAAAATCTGTAGTACAACTCGGTTGGATATACAACAAGTTTGAACGTGTGTATCTGTTTTTAAACTTAATACAATTTCTTAATTTCTTTTAGAAAAATTAAAAGAAATTAACCCTGGATCTTTTGAAAAAGGAAATCAATAATATGAGAACGAGATTCAGAAGAGAATTGAAAAGGGTGAGTTATTACACTTCACATCAGAGAATACTTTAAATGGAGCTTAGAAAATACTTTTATGATTTTTCAAGGTACAAGATTCCAAAAGTATCAGCAAGGGAACAGATGATTTATATGAACCGACGCTTTGGTATTACGAAATGAGTCACTTTTCGGTGGTTTTTTGATAAAGACATGTTTTCCGTCCATTGTTACCGAACAGTTGTCAAACTGTCACATCTTTTTAAAATCAACTGTAACTTATTGCCACTCTTGTTCACTTGATAGGACCTGAAATATATACATTGTATTCTGTTGAGTACAAACAGATATATATGCATAAATTATTAATTTGTAATAATTTTCTCTCTTTAGATGGTTTTTAAGGAGGGCAGGGAAGATGAAAGAGAGTCTGCACCACCGACACCTTTAACCTCGCTTGATGAATTAGAGTGTCAGACAATTTCTGTAGAGGATAGGCCTGGTTCAACACTATCTAGTAAATCTTCATCCAGCGTTACTGCTGCCAAATCTCGAAAGAGAAGTATTACTAAAAAAGACAGCAGTGTATTTGAACAGAAGGGAATGCATGTATTGAAGTTGGCGCATAACGTCTTGACTAATGTCAATAATAATGCTGAAGATGAATACTCAATTGGCGGAAAACGAATAGGTTACCAATTAAAAGGAGTAGATAAACGCCAAAGAATTATTGCCGAAAAGATTTAAGTGCATGTTGTAATAGGCCGTCTACTCAAAATGATATTAACAATTCTACCCTATTATAAATTCCAGCATACTTTTCGTCACAATTAAATTAATATAAACATTCGCAGAGTTATACTATAACAATGCCACAGGAAAAACCTATCATCCAGTTCAGGTGAAACAGACGCGTACATTTAATAACGGCTATTGTAATTATTTCACTAATTACTAAGCCAGTGAATTAGGTGACTGAAATGATTCTTTTTGAATGGTATTATGGTTTTGTGAAAGTGCATAAAATATTGTACTGTATTGTATTGAATTTTAGGTCTTCATACGAATTTCCAGTAGCCAAATATCTTAGAGTAAAGAGACACTGTTTTTTTTTCTTCTTTTTCGCATTATTATTACTATTATCTACTGAACACAAAACGACTACTAGAGCAAATGTTTCCTTCCTTGAAGTGGATGGTGCTATCGCGAACAGTATACTAAACTAGTTGTACTACTGATCGCTTGGAAATGTTTACACGTCTGTGGACAAGGATCTTGTCGATTGGTCGCACCATCCATTTCAAGGAAAGAAATATCTGCTCTAGTAGTCGTTTTGTATTCAGTAGATAATAGTAGTTACTGCAAAGACATCTTTATTCAAGATGAATTTGCTTAAGGAACTACGTATCAGTGAACCAATAGATTTTAAAAATTACTTACGAATGGACGACAATTCGTTCAACCCATTCTTAGAATTAGTGCGGCCAGGAATTACAAAGCAAAATATATTTATGCCAGATGCAATTAGTGCCAAAGAATATTTGGCTACTGGAAATTCGTATGAAGACCTAAAATTCGGTACAACTATATCGCTTCAGTCCATAGGTCAAATTATTCCTAAAACCCGCCAAGCCATTTATGAAGCACTAAAAGTATATTTGAAGGTAGGTAATGACGAATTTCGAAAACATTTATTTTTCCGATTTTTACTACAAAATTAAAATAACATTCTCTCAAAATACTTACGAAGAGGAAAAAAATTAAACTATATTTTATGCAATTCCACAAAACCATAATATCATTCAGAAACGAATCATTTTATTCACTTAATTCACTGACTTCGTGATTAGTAAAATACTTACAATCGCCGTTATGAAATGTATGAGTTTGTTTCACCTGAACTGAATGATAGGTGTTTTCCTGTGGCGCTGTTGTAGTATAACTTTGCGAATGTTTATATTGTTTAATTGCTGGGACTTATAATAGGGCAGAATTGTTAATATTATTTTGAGTAGACGGCCAATTACAACATGCACTTGAATCTTCTGTAAGTTTCCCCATCTTCGAAAAATACTGCACATCGGATATTAATTTTTCGGCAATAATTCTTTGACGTTCATTTACTCCTTTTAATTGGTAACCTATTCGTTTTCCGGCAATTGAATATTTATCTTCAGGATTATTATTGCTATTAGTCAAGACGTTATGCACCAATTCCAGTATGTGCATTCTCTTCTGTTCAAGTATATTACTGGCTTTTTTAGTAATACTTTTCTTTCGAGAATTGGCAGCAGTAACGCTGGATGAAGGTCTACTAGATAGTATTGAGCCAGGCCTATCCTCAGATAATGCCATATTGTCTGACACTCTAATTCATCAAACAAGGTTAAAAGTGTCGGTGGTGCAGACTCTCTTTCATCTTCCCTACCGTCCTTAAAATCAATCTAAACAGAGAAAAATTATTACAAATTAATAATTTGTGCATATGTATCTATTTGTTCTCAACAGTATATAATGTATATATTTTAGGTCCTATCAAATGAACAAGAGTTGCAATAAGTTTCAGTTAATTTTAAAAAGATGTGACAATTTGACAACTGTTTGGAACAATGGTCGGAAAACGTGTCCTTATCAAAAAACCTCCGAAAGGTGGCTCATTTCATAGTACCAAAGCGTCGGTTGATATAAATCATCTATTCCCTTGCCTGTACTTTTGAAATCTTGTACCTTGAAAAACCATAAAAATATTTTTTTAACTCCTTCTGTGAATTGATTTTCTTTTTCAAAAGCTCCACGTTTACTTCAGGGTTAATTTCTTTGAATTTTTCTAAAAGGATTTCGTAGCTTGCGTTACGTTTGTGTTTGTTGGAATACTCTTATTACTTTTCACATTCCATAAACAAGAACGCTTGCGATACATTTCTATGAATTCTATCATTTTCTATTGCCTTCTATTGTTTAATAGAAGAGGAAAACTCACCACCACGCACTAATAAAATCTTGCTTTGAATAAGTTAAGAAATTGTATCAATAAGCCTAAAAACAGATACACACGTTCAAACTTGTCATATCCAACTGAGTTGTACTACAGATTTTTAAGCATGTTATACTTCCATACGATCCAACCGCTTCGAACGACTGATTGAACAACAACCCCACACACGGTGCAATTATTGTTCCAACGGTTGCACCAACTAAGATTGTACAACTTGTTGTACTACAAATTGTATCGTTTGTGGGCCGTTTTACTGAAATGATAATCCTAATACTTAAGTTTTATGTAACTGTAAACATCTAATACCGTGCGTACGTCTGAGAAGCGTTGTATGCGCGTTTCCATCATCTACATCATTATCGAATTGCCTTAATTCATTTTAATTGCCTCTAATTTGCTCAATACGCTGTTAATAGTACAATACGTATAGTTTTGCATATCCTCTACTTTTATAGTAAACTGTTACGCGTGTTAGAGTACATTGTTTATTTCATTTGGAGCTGAATGTACATACAAATTATGTCTGTTAACATGTTTTCGAGACTTAGAAATTTCTTAATAGGATCATGTGCAGAGAGTCGTGGCATACATATGTATGTATGTATATTGTACATACGTACAGACACATGTAGGTCTATTTATTCAACGGTGTTCAATATCATTGGAAAGAATCTCATACTTCATTTAAAATTAAACGAAATTGCTTATAAAATTGCACTGGTTTTTTTCCTGACGGGAAATAACTTATGTAGAAATTCAATAAATTCAATAACTTTCAACAAATTACAATATTTAGCACCACATTCAGCAAAATAATAATTATTTAGGAATCAGACAGAAAATAACAAGAAACGAAGCATATCACGAGCGTCCGAGGCCCAGCATTTTATGAAAAGCGTAAATTAAAAAAATACGTTTCAACTCCATATTTACATATGCATCCTAGGGTTGATAATTTTAATATATTGTTTTACTTGTGTTTGAATTAATAACCTACATTTTTCAACTACTAACCAAATAAGAAAATCGAGAATGGTGTGCATATAATTTATAATACAATAATAATATTTTATTAATTCCGAGCATTATACACACAGATAGGAACAAGTCAAAAATATACATGCAAAAACAATATAAACTTAACGATTTACTAACACACGCTCATAGCATCTGTAATATCCCCTGAAATTAATAGCTTTGTTCCAACAGAAATCACAAATTAGTCAGAGTCAATTATATTATTGATTGATTGATTTCCTACCAAAGCAAGGCCGGTCTTTACATCCCTAACACTGAGGCTTAGTAGCCTATTGTATTATTCCTGCTTCGGTTTTGTTTTACTTGAACAGGTTAGTTCCCTTAATCAGGTTTAGAGCCTATGTAGTAAATCTTTCTCCATTGGTAGTCCAATTGCGCTTCGCATAGCGAATCTGCGTTGAGCTAGCGCTGCATATTCAAAAATAATATGAGGGGCTATTTCCTCCTCCTCAATGCAAAGTCTACATAAAGGTTCATCTTTGTAAATCCCCATCTTATGCAAGTGGCCTCTCAAACACCCATGTCCTGTTAATAGACATGTTGCTCCCCTAAGCTGTATCTTGCTTAATTCAAGCAGGTCAACAGTCACATGTTGCGACGGTCTCCCCATCATCCGTTTGCTGTGCTTTTCTCCAGCTGCATGTTTCCAATTTAATTGGTGTTGTGTTATGATCCACTCATTAATTGCACCACGCACTGCACTTTTGGTAATATCCGGTTCAGGGCCTATATAATTCATTTTTGAGCCTTCCCTCGCTAGCTGGTCTGCAATTTCATTGCCCGCTATGCCCCTGTGTCCTGGCACCCACACCAGTATGACCTCGTTGTGTTTAGACAGAACCATTAAGGTTTGCAGGCACTCCCATACTAGTTTGGAGGCTATATGATAAAATGCTAGTGCCTTTAAGGCTACCTGACTGTCAGAGAGAATGCAAATCGTCTCACCCTGCGGTCGGCGACGCAGATTCTTCCACGCGCAGGTTTGTATAGCATATATTTCTGTTTGAAATACCGTGGTGTATCGCCCAAGTGATGCACATACTTTGTATCCCTGGTTTTCCTCATATACACCAACGCCAAAAGTAGTGCCCGTTTTGGACCCATCTGTGTACCAGACTAGGGTTTTCGGTTTTCTCCCCTCTCCATTCTTCCCAATTCACGAAAACTTTGAAAGGTTTGTCATAGGAGATCCTGGAGATTGTTGTATCGCTACCCATATCAAAGATAGGGTTTGTTACTACTGTTCCCATTATTTTTCAGTCTGTATGCTCCAAATCTGGCTTCTCCCTTGATATAGATCTCAAGAGGAGGTAGGTTTAGCATGGTTTCCATAGCAGCTGTTGGAATGCTTTCAATAGCTCCTGTTACATCATGCCAGTCTTCGAATTTTCGAGAGACCAGTTATCGCATGCCTCTGTGTGATCTTAGGCCACCAAACTAGGCAGCCATAAGTTATCATGGGTCTTACCACCGTAGTGTATAGCCAGTACGTCATATGTAGTTTGAGTCCCCATGTTTTCCCAACTGTTCTACGGGTTGTCATTAACACCCTCTTACATTTGTCGGTCATTTTTTGTAAATGTGAGTTCCAGTTCAGTTTAGAGTCCAAGGTTACAGATAAGAACTTAGCCTACTGACTGATCTGTACTACTTCGTTGCTAAGAATCGGCTCTCTTAAACCGTCCAACTTCCTTCACTTGGTGAAGGGCACAAGTGCAATTTTCCCAGGATTTACTCTAAGGTTCTCCTTCTTGCACTCCTTCTTGCACCATTTTTATTGCTCTCTGCATTAGTCCTGAGATTATGCTGGCGTTTCTCCCACTGGTGAGTATTACAATGTCATCAGCGTATCCCTGTGTATAGTAGCCAGCATTGTTTAGCAAGACCAGCAGTTCGTCTATCACCATATCCCACAATTGTCAATTATATACTGTGAAATCAGTCATAAAACAGTTTCAGATTTTTTTGGCCAATTGAATCGCGACTGACTAGTTTGTGATCTCTTGGAATTAGGGGCAGTGTCCACAAGGACCCCCCTGATATATCGTTTAAAAATTCAATTCAATTCATAAACAAAATTATTCAAATTTATATTATGTAATTAACGCGAAAATAAGTTTCAATATTCCGCGGTTTCCAACTTATTCCGTGGTCAATATTGTTATGTTACATACACTCAACGTACAATAAGTTGGAATGAAATATTTGGGATGCATTGAAATCGCGGCCCTGGTTGCTATGGCAACGGAACGACGCCTGACCAAATAACCAAATACAGTCTAATCGGTATATACGTAGTAGACGCCATAAATTCCCGGCCTGATATAGAAAAAATAAACTTGGTAAAATATAACAATTTTTATTTTTAAATATAATCTCCTGTAACATCAATACATTTATCACAGCGATCAATTAATAGTTCTATGCTCTTGTAAAAATAATCTAAAATTTTTCCCTCAAAATGTTGTATTGCAGCTTTCTGGGACGAGATCCATCGGGTCGCCGCCACTCCTTCGATTCCTTTTTGGATAGAGGATCATAATACAGAACCATTGTTTCATCTCCTACGACAATGGACTCCAAAATCGGTTTCGGGTCGTCTCCACACATGTTTAAAAACGAGCGCGCACATTCGACCCAACGTTCACGTTGGAATACTTGTTTCAGAAACGTTACACATCGCTAGAGTTTGTTAAAAAGGTGGTACCGGCAGTGGCGCACCGCATAAAAGTAGGTACGTAATATACAATATTAGTGAAAAATAATATTGTTACCTTTTCCTATCGTCTTGATGTCCACTGTGGCAATTGGCAACCTCCCTCGTAAGCTGCGTAGAATTGCAACATCAGCAACGCTTCCATTGTCGATTTATTCAGCGGTCGACGGTGTTGTGAATACGTTGTCGTATACTTCGAAAATGATCGTTCGATATCCAGTGAAGTAAGATTTGCAAATGTCAGATATTCCTTTTCCTCATCTGGGCACCCTTGATTTTCTGTTATAGACCAAACCTTTTGTAAGTCGGGATTTTTCGTTAAAATTGCACCAAATTTTTAAGCAACATCGACTTCTATAGTGTTCGTCAAGTTTTCTAGAGAGACTTGTAAATTGTTTATGCAATTTAATGCGTCTCGTGCAGATAAGTGACTGTTTTCTAATTGCTCAATAACTTGTGCAACTTCAGAATAATTCATGGAAATTTCATCTATTTGTTGTTGAACGTCCGAATTGGAAAAAAGTGGCTGACTATCTCTAACTGCCGCAGAATCATTTGAATCAAGTTGCAAGATGAAATTTTTCACTTGTGAAAAATATTTCTGATAGTAAGATACTGCCTGGAGGCATGTTCCCCATCGCGTTATTACAGGCTAAGGTGGTGGTGGTAATTTCGGACACAATTGTTTGAATACACGGATGTGTTTGGGAGATTTGACGAACACTTTTTTGGTAGATGCCATTAACTTATCCACCATCGGATACTTCTTTCGAATGGTTTCTGCTACGAGGTGACATGCGTGTATGAGGCATGTTATGTGAAGAAGGGTCGGAAAGCATATTTTCAACATCCTACCAACTCTCAGCATTGTTGCGGCCCCGTCAGTAACGAACATTGTGACTTGGGTTCCTGTGATACAAAATTCTCTCAACGAATCTTTTATTATCTTGACAACGGTTTCTGCATTAGTTTTCTGAATCCTTTTACTGGATAACAACAATGAAGCTGGTGGACCATCACGTTTTAAAGGACGCGCTACAACATGAATGACGCTGTGTTTCTGAGCATCAGTTGTTTCATCCACACATAGGCAGCTTTTCTTATTTCTCAACTCGTCTTTTATACATTCCTTTACTGTACTTTGCATACGTGGCAAATTGTATCGTAATTGCTAATACCATTTCTTCAATAATTGAAATGTTTTGAGGCGTTATCATTTCAATTGGCCGACTGGGGTGCTCATCATCTTCAAAGGATTCTTGACCCTAACGGAAACATGTCCACTTTTTTATAGTGGAATATGAAGGACATATGTAAATCACCATAACGGCGTCTAAACGTTGTTTAATGTGATTAGGCGTATGCCCTTCTTACCGCGCGGTACTCAATGTTCGTTATTGATTTTTCTTTTGCAACAATTTTTAATTGTGTATTTGATTTTTTCGCGGAACACTTGAAGTTGCTTCACGGAGCACTAGTGTTCTGTGGACCCCGGATTGAGACCGCGGCTTTAAATCAACAGGGTACATATATGTAGGTGGCTAAAATTAGTTACAATATCTACTTTGACCTTTTTCATTTAAAATTCACGATTTCTACTTTTGCTGTATACCCAGAGCCATAGTAATACTGTTCTCTATCTTTTCTTATAACAGTGATTTAGATTTTGTGAGAATAATCGAATTTTATTTCATTTCGACCCCGATTTTGAAAGGAATCAACATCCTGAAATCACGCTAACCGTTAATGCCCGTTTACCGTTTATCGGTTGGTGTATCTACCTCCAGTTTTCAGCGATGCTTAAAATAACCACGCGACTACCGTCTACCATCGATTATGCAATGCGATACGTTTTCGACTACGCGCATGCGTAGCGCCAACTTTGATAAACTCGGTTAGAAGACGACCTATTGATTTATTTTATTCGACCGTATACGACCGATAAATTTAAAATTCAAACTGTATTTCATGCGATATACCCGTATCCATACCGTAGCGGTTACCTATACCCTTACCCTCCTGACGGTTTACTTTCTTAAGTAACATCCAACATTTGAACGAACACAATAAATCTACAAGAAGCGGTAAGCATTTTTGCTGGTTAAACTTTTAATATTAAATTTTAGATTAAATATACGTTGTATATTGTACGTGACTGAAGTTTTAAATTTTAAGTATAAAGTGTAAACGAAATAGGAAATTAGCTTAAATTGTGGAGTCAGTTATCAAGGGTGTAATAAGGATAACATTAAATTTGTTATCTGTTGTTTAAGTAATGAGAAAACATTTGACAGTGATTTTCTATATTCAAAGGACAGTCTAAAGTCGCTTTATTAAAAATGAAAGGATCTAGAGATTGCAGTTTTCAATGATTGAGGTATCTGAAATTTTTACTTATTGTTTTCTATCTTTCCAATATAACACATTTAAGGTTGTACTTTAAATTAGTAAGCTTGCTGAACGTTAATTAACCTCTCATCAACTATAAATCGTACTTATTGTTAGTCGTGGTGACAGCAATTTACAGCGTAACAGTTTTCTACGCCAAAAGACATTTTAATTGCAATCTACAATGTTGAAGCGAAACTTTAACACGCCAAGTTAATTATTGAGTTACACGAAAAGAATTTCAGCCGTCAGACACTAATACTAAACTATATTTAGCTGATGTAAAAATAGCTAAATTGTTTTGTTGGTATACAAAATTAATATTTTCAATAATTTCATACGTATTTAATACATAATAATAAAATACATAAAATAGTTCCGACTATTATCTAAATCTGATCAGTAAAAATACTGCACTTATTCAGTTCTACGTGAGATATATAAGATTTAAGTTTTTAGTCTACAAAAATAGAAAACAGTAAAAATATGTTTTAACACCTTTATAAAGCCTAAATTGAAAGGTTTATTCTTCACAAAAAGTTTAATTTGCTCCTACATCTAAAATAATCAGAATGCGTTTTGAAGGTCCAAAATGATCTTCTTTACAGAGTAGTTTTATGTTAAAACCATTTAGTGTCGTATATTTTGTATTATAAATAGAATACGCGATTCATGTACAAAACAGATCATCCAGCTTTTAAATATATTGTCTCTTATAAGGTAAAGGCAGAGGGTCAGACTGTGAGCAATATTTTATAAATTATCAGGCGCAGAATTTACGATAAATTTAAATGTGAAGTAGGTATGCATATAGGGTAGGGTGGGGCTAGTTGAGCATAGGGGTATGTTGAGCAATCGCTATATATCTCAAACCACGCATCGTTCTATTTATGCACCTACGAGAGAAGAGGATCGAGAAGAGGTAGCAATTGAACAAGCAGTGGCTAGTTGCTCCAGATGAACGATTGTGGTGTACGGACACTTTATTTGTTTTGTGTGCGGAGGAGTAAAAAAATCTCGACTAGTTGTTTTCGTTCTACGCAGGTATTTACCAATTATACAAAGATTATGTAAGTAATAGTACATGCTTACCTTAATCTAGTTTCAATATCAAACAACATTTTATGAGTATTTTCTATCATTGTTCTAATAACCTAACTCTTGTTGACGAAAGTGAGGTCGGGGTTAGTTGAGCAACGTTTACTCAATTTACCCCGTAAAAATTTATAAGTTTATGATTTGTGATCGTATGTTGTCATTGTTTTAGAATGCAGAAGTACCAACGAAAAGCTAACAGGGCTTCTGCTTCAAGCCAACAGCTACAGGATGCAGCAAAAGCTGTTATGGAAGAGCCACTTCATAAGAGTTCAACGTCAAACGAATGACGTTAAAAGGATATATTGATAAATTAAGAGCGAAAGAGGGAGATCCGTCTCAACAGCCACCTTCAATGAGGTATAAAACGCCATTATTACAAATGGCACTAATGTTCTACGGCTTACGTTCAAAAGATGTTCGTCGGTTAGCGTACGAATGCGCCGTTAATTCAATCTGAAGATATCTGAGATTTGGAATCACAACAAAATGGCAAATAAAGACTGGCTCAATATGTTCCTGAAAAGAAGTAGAGAACTATCCATAAGAAAACCCGAACCTACCAGTCTTGGCAGAGCAAAAGCTGCTGTGTTAATCGATTCACCGGAGTTAAAATCTCTGGAAGAAGACTGATAAAAAGACCAAAAAAGTAAAAACGATGGTTGTGAATAAGAAAAGAATAAGAAGAAAGATTTTGCAGTCCAGCGACGAAAAGACAGATTATGATTGTCTGATATGCCGTGAACCATATTCAGAGAGCCGATCGGAAAAACAGTGGATTCAGTGCCAATCTTGCAACAATCGGGCACATATCAATTGTGTTCCTAACATTGGTCCGACATATGTTTGTATTAATTGTGACAGATATAATAGTGATTAACTTTCTTTTTTTTTATTATTATTTCCCTTTTATGTTATTAGTTCTGATTACGCGCCATAATATAACTTTCATTTGTAATCTAACATAAATTTTATTGAAAGTGTTTGTCGAATTAGCATCCAAATTCCAAAGAATGTGATTTATTTTTGTTTCGTCTATTTTAAAGCTTATTTTGATATTTGTTTCATGAGAAACAAGACTTGAAACTGAGAGTTAATTGTGTTTGAAATAAAGAGAGCATGTCAAATTACAGTGCAGTTGTATAATTTAGTTCTATTCGTGTCACAAAATTAGGTATCTACTGAAAGCTGTCATTGCGTAACGTATCCCATTCCTATGCTCAACTTGTTGAGCAACGTTGACTTGTGCCACGATACCTGAAAGGATCTGATGTTATCGCTATTAGTGCGCGAAAACGAAACGGATCGTTGACATCAAACCAATTTATTGTAATAAGCGGTAGAAGGAATTATTCCAGATAGGTAAGAACTTTCGCAATCTTAAAACTCAAAATAAATTTTAACATAATGCAGATGCAATTACAAATGTCGAAGAAAAACTTGAAAATCAAATTAAGAATGAACTTAAATGCAATCGCCGATAATTTTAACGCAAGATTCGGGAGAATCTGCTTGATCAGACAACTATCTAAAGAACGAGAAGAGTCAAGGAAGCAAAACCATTTTATATTCAAGCTGCTCAGAAAAGAACACGAAACAATTCAACCTCAGTGAAGGATGACTAGATTCAGTGTCTGTGGTGTGAAAGGCGGTTGCATGTTTGTTAATGCTATCACTACAAGGTCGGAAATAACAACCAATTAACTAAATTGGTTGCATGTAGGATGCCCAATATACGAATCTCTCTATAGAATCTACGGCATCAACATCAGTAAGAAAAAGAAGTAACCTGCTAGTGGACTAGTGGATCTTCTCTCTTACTAGCGGTGTTCGAACCACTGCTAATAAGATGGACAATGAGGAAGAACCAAAGCAGCAAATTCCTAAAATTATTGTTAGATGACACTAACTATTTTTGAAAATTGTACGATATGAAATTTCAATGATATCAAGATGTGCTCTATAAAATAAGCATTCCCTGAAATAACAAATGAATTATAACCAATTAAAAATTTATTGTTATGGGCAATTTTCAGTTTTAGAGAGATATAGGTAAGTATTCGTGAATTACAAGAGTTACGGTAATAATTATTGTAACCTTCTCATAAATCGAAAAAGGACTAGATGAAATCCATGCGATATGGTCACGCTAATTTCATTACTAACCTGGGCAAATATACGGCAACAGCCAGGCGTGGCGAGCGCATAATAGTTAACACATAAAATAGAAGGTAAGAAATAAATTATAAAACGTGCTGAAACACTTACTGTTTTAAAAGTCTTCCGTAAAATCACAAACAGGGTAACATCTGTTAAATATTTGAATCATTAGATATGTTTCTACACCTGTTTCAGTCAAGTAAGTACGACGTGCGGAATAAATGTTTTTTTATGCCAAAAACGACAGCATCGATTTAGTACTGACGCTGAGAACGCGTGAAATACATAATCGCCGACTCCGCACCACATATCTACTACACTGACTGTTACCGCTGTTTGCCCAGACTATTCATTACTTCCTACTTATGCGAGACCGTCTGAATTCTGGAAAAATCTAGATACTATGGAAACAACAAAAAAAGAAAGAAAATTGAATAAGTATTATGTGTGCGTGTATAAATCTGTATTTCATGTTACGCAAAGTATCAACATGTTTATCATTCAATGTGATAAAATACTTTATGATCGTGAATGAAAATCTCGCTAATTACCTAATGTAACATGTTCAATACATTAGCAATGTGTTGTAATAAAAATAAACATGTCAATTGTCTGCTTCTAAAGCTTAAAATAAGCCAAAATATTTTTTGGGAAAAAATTACATGTACATAGATGTGATATTGTGCGTTAAAGTTAATACATTTTTATGATCACAATTGATTTGTAGAAAGCTTTAACGCTGTTTTAGATACGTAGTCGTTTCTAGTGCATGTCGTTTAGGGTCATATTTCATAAAACCTCACAAAATACATAAAAGTAAACTTCGCAACTAATAGGACATTCTGAAAATATTGTAACTCATGGTTTAAAACATATTAGTAAAAGAACGCCCTAGCGTATCCTCTGTAAAAAAATTTAAAGCAAATTGATAACGGTAGTAGTTTTCGCGCAGAGTTTGACGGTAATTACAACGAAATAACTTTCATTACAGTAAATTGAGTTTGGAAAAAATCATATTGAGTAGTAGAGTACAAGAAAAAGCGGAAAAGGATATATTGAAGTGATGAATCCAGGTTAAATTTATTTAGTTTAGGTGGCAGGATATGCATATCTACATTTATAGATTAGCAACAAAAGAATCGTTGTCTAAAGATAGCAAAAAGTTGTTGAGCCTGGAGTCAGCTTTTCTTGGTGTGGTGTTGGTTATATATTATACCCTTGATTGGTGGTACTAGCACTAAAGAGGGCTTTTTGCTTTAATAGTAAAATGCTTCCTTTCAGTGATACTGAAGTAATAAACTGCATGCAAAATGCCAACTTATCCAGTGACTCCAGGTAAGTAAGTTATCGCTCATACACCTATTTTTGACTCCTACTACACATATCATTTCTGTTTGCAATGATAGTTACCTGTATTAAGGTGCAAATTACTGCACTAGAAAGCTCTAAGAAGTTGGCTAAATTTATCAAACATACAAAACAACTACGAAAATCATCATTGGAAATGAACTTCTATAATTTTAATCGAAAAAGTGGATGTAGTAATGGAAATGTATACAGAAGAGAAACGATAATAAACAATGAAGTCACCACGTTATTAATTTCAAAGAAGCTGACAACATGGTTAAGCAAAATAAAAGACATTACATAGCAAACTGTAGTAAATGTAATGCTTTTTCATAAAGAGCGACTAGTGGCGTAGTGGCCAGTGTACCGAGTTTGAACCCTAGGCTCGCAACTTTCAGAGTAAGGTTTTCTTCGTAGTTTTTCTTACTCCAAATTAGGCAAATGCTGAGTGTGAACATCTTAAGACGCTCTACGGGCGCATGCGTAGTATCTCATGGCCGGCCAATGCCCGTGTAATTAGCGAATGTTGGGGGATGTGAAGGCATAAATTATTATTATAAAAAAATAAATATTTTTTGTGAAAAAGTATCTATACATAATTTGCAATTTTTTCCATGTCTAATAATTATCAACAAATTTATAAACAGAAATTTAGATCGTCGATATCGTAAAATAATTACATGGGGGAAGGTGGGGGAATAAGAAACAATTGGGGTAATAAGAAATATATAAAATGTATAGTTTCATAATTGTTTAAGTGAAATCTCCAGATTTTTCTTATAATATATCTACATATAACCTGTAGCTGCTTGAAGGGAGAGAATTTCTTCACGCAGATCAAAAGGACTGAAGAAAAAAAATGTTTCTTATTATCCCAAGACTTTGCAACTAGATACCTCTCAAATTCCTAACACCTGTTAATAGGGGGGTTTACACTTTTTTATATTTGGCATTATAAGAAGTATTGAAATTTCAAATAATATCTATAGCGTAAACCTTACATGCTACTTGTTTTTACAAGAATGTAATGTTTGTTTTTCCATTAAACTATTTCTTGTACTATCCTTCAATTTTGTTGCTTTTCACATTTCTCTTAATTTGTACCATTTCAGACGTATCTTTCTTTTCAGTTTTTATGCTTTTTTTTATTTTTCTTGAGTTTTTTGTGTCTTCATTTTTTGGGTCCATAGGTGATCCTAACTCCTTTTTTCTTGTAATTTCGGGGCACGTTAGTACTGGAGTAGTCTAGGTCATATGGAAAAAACATGTTTCTTATTCCCCCATAGAAATGTCAAAATGGGGTAATAAGACACACATTTTTTGTTGTTTCCATGGTTACAAGTTAAACGAAAAAATCACTGACTAGACCTTAACTTATTCCAAAAATTTAGCTGACATCGCTAAAAAAGTATCATTTTCAAAAATTGGAAACAAAAGATGTTTTTAAATGCATTACTTTCGGTAGGTAAAGTTTTTAATAGACATATTTGGTCACCTACATTTTTCTGAGAAAGAATTAAATTAAGTGTATAATAATTTTACATCTTCTAATAAATAATAAGTATAAGTGCCCGTGAAATGTTTTTATATACATCACTAAAGCGTGACAAACGGTTGCACCCGCAGAGGCGCCGTGAAAGGAGCTGTGTTTACTATGTACATACAAGGAATCGAGTAGACGTTCGGTTATTATCGGTTGATCGGTGTGCGTGTACTATTTATAATGTTCGAGAAACTAGTGGAATCGTCCGGGGCGTACCGCGCAAAAGTAGACGCAGTATTAATAAAAAAATAATAGATTGTTACCTTTTATTGACGTATCGATGACCACTGCGGTAATGTGCGACTGCCATGGTACGCCGCGTAGTACTGCAACATAAACAATGCTTCCATTGTCGATTCGGTCAGGCTTCGACGACGGTCTGAAAACGTTCTCGTATACCTTGCAAATGATCGTTCAGCATCTAACGAAGTAAGATTTGCGAAATTCAAATACTCCTGTGTCTCTTCTGTGCAGTCTTGAATTCCAGATATAGATCGAACTTTTTCTAAATCCGGATTTTTATTTAAAACTGCACGAAATTTTTGCGCGACATCTATAGTCCCTGTTCATGTTATTATACTCACTTAGTAAATTCTGGTTTTTTGAGTTTTAGAATCAATTATAGCTACATTAACCACAGGTAAATGACATTAAATGATGGTTTTAACCTTTTTGCATATTTATTGAACAAAAGAAATTGAAATTAATACGAAAATATAAAAAAGATTACAAAAATATTAATATTTTGTTAAGCCGCCCTTGGCTTTAATAAGTGCAGCCACTCTCCTGGATATGCTATTTATGCAGCTTGCTGCTATTTCTTTTAAATTGTCATTATGGTTCCAATGGTGGATGATTCTCTCTATCAACCGAACCTTGTTTGCTATGATCTCCTTGGCCAATTCCTTTTTTAGGCACTCTCAGACATTTTCGATGGGATTCACGTCCGGTGAGTTGCCGGGCCATGATAATAGAGGAATTTGTTGCTCTAGCAAAACAGCAAAACAAAATTAATTTTATTAATTTACCATCTGGCAGTCTTTATGTAAATTGGCCCAAGTCAAGTGTTTCTGGATCATTGCTGGTGTTAGTTTTGGCTTCTTAACTGGCCTGCGACATTTGAAGCCGAGGTTGTACAAATTTCGGCGTACAGTGGCCACCGATACGGAGCACCCTGCCTCTTCAAATTTATTTTTTATATCACCATGGGTTGCTCTTCTGTGTTTTACAGCCAAATTCTTTAAAATGTCTGAAAGCTTTCTGCCACACTGTCCCTTCCGAACCGATGTAACGGGACGCTTCGCTTGAAGCTTTTGGCTCACCACATTTCCTAGCTATATCTCTTTGGCTATAAGTACTGATTTGTAACAGAGCAGTTACAGAGGAGATTTCCTCAATGGAAAGGTCTTTACATTTACCCATCTGGAAAAATTCCAATCGAAGATTAATCGACTTATTTCATCATTAAAAAATTAATCAAATTTAAAAATACTACTATACAATCATATCAATACTCACATTGTGATCACTACTGCAAATTTTAGATAACTTGAAGAGAAATCACTTATTTTAATTAAAAAACTATAACAACTGAAGTTGGAAAAAGACAGGTTAATGCATACTTTCTGACAATTCAATCAAAATTCTACATTACCGACTTAATAATGTACCAAAATTAGTGAATTATTGTTATACAACCCTTAGAGCAGCTCTATACCATCATGGGAATACTTTCAAGGCTTTTGATACACCGCAAAGTCCAAAAAACAGAAATCATTCGGGTGAGTCTAATAATATGAGCAAGGACTGTAGTCCTATACGATCTGTCAAGTTTTCTAGAGCGGCTGCTAAATTGTTGATGTTATTTAACGAGTCTTGTATAGATAAGTGAGCATTTTCTAACTGCGAAATAGTTTGTGCCACTACAGAATAGTTTATGGAAATGTCATCTATTTCTTTTTGAACGTCCGATTCGGAAAAAAGTTGCCGACTCTCGCGAACCGCTTACGAATTAGAAGAATTAAGTTTGAAAATGACATATTTTACATGGGAATAATATTTGCGATAGTAAGATACTGCCTCGATCCATGTTCCCCATAGCGTCAATACAGGCTGTGCTGGTAGCGGAATTTGCGGATACAATTGCTTGAATACGCGGATATGTTTGGGAGATTTCACAATCACTTTTTTGGTAGATGATATTAAATCATTCACTACTTGCTTCGAATTGTTTCTGCTACGAGATGACATGCGTGTATGAGGCGTGTTATGTGAAGAAGAATCGGAAAGCATACTTTTAACTTCCTACCAGCTTCCAGCATTGTTGCGGCTCCGTCAGAAACTAACATGGCTCCTACGATACAAAATTCTCTTATTTTTTATTATCTTTACAACGGTTTCGGCATCAGTTCTTTCAATCCTGTTCCTGACTAACAACAAGGAAGCTGCTAGACCATTACGTTTTAAAAGACACGCCACAATATGAATCACGCTGTGTTTCTGAGCATCAGTAGTTTCGTCTGCAGTGAGCCAGATTTTTTGGTTTCTCAACTCGTCTTTTATACAGTCTTTTACTGTACTTTACACAAGTGGTAAATTGTACCGCAATTGTCTTTTTGTTGGTAGCTTTCATGATGGAACATATTTATCCCAAAAAAGACGAAAGTTTTCATTATCTATTAGGTGTTGTGGGATGTTGCACGTGCTCAATATGAAAATAAATTCATACAAAAATTGCCAGTACGGAATATTGTTTCTTAAATTCAATACATGACCTTTACTTTTAATATGACTTCAACATTCAAATGTCGTGCGACCTAGCAACTCTATACCACAAAATTTGCAACGAATGTGCGAACCTGTAAATTCCAAACCAGGGAAACGACAAATATATTTTTTCACATGCGATGGAAGAGGTACACTAGGCTTACGTCCCATGTTTTCGAAAACACACAATGGGAATCCGATAAATAACTGAACTACCCAACTCCTCAATATCTACCGCATTACTGAACTCTGCATCCACATACGTAGATACCTCGCCGCCCCGTACGGGCGTCTCTGCGTGTGCAACCGTTTGTCACGCTTTACGCATCACATTTGCTACAAAAAAATGTATCTTATTAACCCTTTTATTCCCCCACCTTCCCCTATTAGCTACATAAACTTCATTACTACTATTTCGGTGAAGCCTATTAATAAACCATATCGTTAAATTCATATTGTATATAGGCTAGTACCTACTATTTATAATTTATAACGTGTTGAATGATCGCATCGATCATACAGGCTGCCAATTATCACAATTGAGACGAAAGAACGCAAGTAAATAACAGTTAATTGAAAGTTGTACAGTGCTTGAATACCATACATAACAATTCAACATATGTTAGAATGCATTTTTAGAGATTTTAGATTTTAATTGGATATACAGTTTTGGAAGTTACAAAATTGGTGTTGAATATTTGGCTCTGTTTAATTAATTAAGAATTATAGTCAAACCGAAATGCTAGTTTAAACATATTAATTAAGAATACAATATTCTAGCTAAAACTAAATCCATGAAACTAAATTCTAGCTAAAACTAAATTCAGTACTGAAGAAATGGTTCTCGGAGAAAACGCCTACAGCTGCTTCTTACGAAATTTGTAATAACATCATTTAACAGTGATAATTTATTTAGACCATCTGAATCAGCATCAATATGAAAGAAAAATCGTGCCAATTAGCAGCGCTCTTAAGATTTGTTGGTAAAACAATGTAATTGTATGTACTATACATGTATGTACACATATCGACCATAAATCAAAAGTTGGATCAAGACCATTATTGTGTTTGTTTATTTACAATATGCCTGTCTTTTCAAGTGATTAAAATAATCTCTCAGGGCTTTTATACTGCTTTGTGGCGTCTAATGTAGTTTATTTGAAAATATTAAGACCACAGCATTGAACAAATAAGAAAATTATGATTACCCGAAAAGAAATATTTGATGGGCATCATTATTGATCACAAATTATCTTCTACAAGCCGCGTTAATTACATTTTTAAGAAATTGCATAAAAAATAGCTTCTTTGATAGAATAAGTTCTAACTAAAGTATACAAATAACAATACTGACCTCTAAAGTAACTACATTCAGCCAAAATTTTGTTTGAAAATTCGAATTTTATCAACAACCCCATTACTAGAATAATTTACGTTAAAAGATGGTAAAATTGTTTAAACATTCTGTTAATGGTTGTAGGAGAATTATTATTAATTAAATAGGAACAAATGAATATACGAGGGCAAGTCAAATATTATCTACACTTTCGCCATAGCAAGCTTTGAAGGTTATCGTAGTGGCGGCCGCTTGCGCATGCGTTGAGTTGGCGCCTTTGTGGTCATGTGTGCGGAATTTAATCACGATCGCGTCATTTGTTTGCTAGCTACAACAGCATAAGTATGTCAGCTCCGCTATTAGTTTGCACCAAAGAGGAACAACGAGCTGTGATCCGATTTTTGTGGTCAGAAGGTGTGAAAGATGCTGAAATTCACCGGAGAGTTTTGTCACAATACGGGGACAGTGCTTGATCTCGTAAAAGCGTTTTTTTATGGATCGAAATGTTCCCTCTTTTTGTGTTACGCTCGCGCGGCCACTTTGAAACATTTCGATACACAGTGAGGTATCTACAAAACCAAGTGTTGATACATATCTTCAAAAGTTTTATATTGAGTGGAGATACACAATGTTCAGAATAGATTTATTCTAGTTAACACATTTAGTATGGATTATACAAAGCTTCCTTTTAAGTTTTTACAAAAACAATGAAAGAACATTCTTTTTAATGTTTTTCAAAAGATTCGCCATTCAGATCTATACACTTTTGCATGCGTTCGAACCAATTCCAGAAATTTTTTTCGACTCTGAAGGTGGCATCTCCAAGACATGGTTTTTGAAGCATTCAACAGCTTCTTGAGGTAATAAAAATCGCTGACCTTGCATTTTTTGTTTGACATACGGGAACAAAAAGAAGTCGGTAGGCGATAAATCAGGTAAATGTAAGCAATGAGACATTTATTCGATTTTTTTCTCTTTCACATAATCATTTGTGTGACGTGCTGTGTAAAAGTTGGCATTGTCATGATTAAGGGTAATGCGACGTTGTCGATTGTTTTTCCTGATTTCATCTATGACTTCTGGCAAACAAATTGTTGTGTACCATTCAGCATTAACTATTCTTCCATGTCCAGTACAACGAAAGAAACAAGCAATCATTTCCTTGGAAGTGCTTCGTGAACTAACAACTTTTGTTGGATTCGGTTCAATTGGGAACATCCAAATAGTGCTTGGTTTCCGGCTCGTACGAATATCAAGTTTCGTCGCCTGTTACGATGTTGTTACGGATTTTGAACTTCCTGTATCAAATTGTTTGGTATTTGGGTTAAATTATGTCAAATTCATCGGGAACAGATCCTTTTGACACCCAAATGTTCATGCAAAACCGAATGTACTGCAGTCTACGATATGCTTAAGGATATCTCTAAGTAAGTCACATGTCGATCCTTTTCAATCACGTTGCGCACAGCATCCATGTTTTTTGGAACATCATCACTGGCGGAAGCGCGACCACGACGAAATTTTGCAAACCAGTTATAAACAGTCTTTTCTGATGATGTTTCATTACCAAAAGTTGAACGAATCGATTCTATGCATTGTTGTTGTGTTAGGCCTTTACTAAAATCGTAAAAAATCATCCAACGAAAACTTTCACGTAAAATTTTCATTTTTTCACAAAATTGCTTTTTTAAACGCTCACAGTAAACAAATTACTAGGTCGATTTCTGTACTGTCACTGCTTCAACAATAAGAAATGTCATGTTTTACGAAAATGGTAATGTCAAATCTCAATAGCGCCATCTAGTGGTCGTTTCTAAAAACTTAAAACGCTACCCCCGTAAACTAAAACACACATTATTAAATATTTCATTCAACATGGAGACGATAATTTTTATTACTATTGTTCCTACAATTTTATTTCTGATTTCGTTTAGTTAGTAGTTTATTAGTTTCCGCGTGCGGCAATGTCAGAGGCAGTTTAATCAAAGTTATGCTGCGCTCTAAATCCCCATGTACCGCATAAGGAAGGACGGATTTTGTCAAAGGGTTTGTCTATGCGGGCAAGTCCTTGTTATCAAAATGTTTCTTGGAGTTTCTTTTATGAGATAATTTAAATTTATAGCCGAGATAAAATAACAAAGCCCCGGAGCGAAATGGGAGATGATATTGTCCGCCTTTATGGAGACACTATCCGTAACAAATTTCCTAGACGAGGGCGGGCTTAATGAAATGCACCATTAATAAATCTAGTTGAGAAGATCGTCGAGCGTTGATTAAAGAATTGTAATTAAATCGCGTTATTGCTTTATTGTATGTAGGTACCTTATTCTTTAATAATAATAACATCCGTCTTTAATAAGCAACAAGATTACCTTTTGCTTGTGAAGGTTATTTCGCATTTTATATTATGTGCTAATTTTTCCTTGCTTCATGATATAAGCTGTACTGTCTACTGCATGTAAATATGTTACAGTTATGCAGATAACAATGCCACTTCCATGCAAACAGCTTCCCGTTGTTTCAACGTTATCGGCCGGTTATGTGAAAATGATAAGGTTGTTTATTCCACAAAATTTAGTTTATTAGAGAAGAGGTATTCAAAACATTCCAAAAAAGAAAGGTGATATTTTCCTGTCAAATTTAGAAAAGTTTTTGTAATGAGAATCATACTGCCTTTTCAAAAATAGCAACACTAACAAAACATTATTTGGTCCAAGTAAATTTCCTTTGATGGTTGAAGAAGTTAGTTTTCAATAACCGCAGCAATATTCTTGGAACAATAAAAATACTTTTTGGTATAATTTTTCTGTCGATACAAAGTACAGAGTATCTTCTAATATGTAAACAAAGATTCCCTTTAGTAAGTAGTTCAAATTCTACTGTCTCAAACTTATCTTACTACATCCAGTTTATTTCTAACACAGGGTGTTTCAGGGTTCTATTTACAGAATAAGGCGCTGTTTTGGGGGGGAGAGTGGTAGAAGGGTGGGGATGGTCTCATTGTGTTCCCCTGCCCCTGCCATTTAGTTGACAATATGGATCGGTGGAGCAACGTGCGTTTACAGTGGAAAATGGCGATTCTGCGACCGTAGCTCAAAGACGATTCCGTACGCGTTTCAATGTCGGGCGTCACGACCGTGTTCCTTCGAGGCCTACCATATTTAAATGGGTCAGTATCTTCAGGATAAGAGAATCCCAAATGAAAAAAGCACAAGGGTCTCAACGTTCTGTACGGACACCAGAAAATGTAGAACGTATACGCCAGGCAGTGCAGGCCAGTCCAAGGCGTTCACTACGCAGGCAAGCAGCTGCCACTTTTTTGGATGTGTCACAGACATTTGACAAGGTTTGGCACACCGAACCGCTACACAAAATCAAATGCGACCACCCACACGAATACTACGAAATTCTAAATTCATACCTCTCCAATAGATACTTTCGGGTCAAACACCAAGACGCATATTCTTCTCTACACCCGATTACCGCAGGAATACCACAAGGAAGCGTCCTATGACCTGTGCTATACCTCCTCTATATCCACGATTTACCGACTTCAGAACAAATAATAGTCGCAGCGTTTCCTGACAACACAGCATTACTAGCTTCTCACAACAACCCTCTGACGGCATCAAAACACCTACAGACATATCTAAATGAGACGGAACAGTGGCTTAAAAAATGGCGAATCAAAGTAAATGAAAATAAGTCAGCCCACTCTAAACTAAATAACCGATTAACACATCAAGCTAACAGCGTGAACTACCTTGGAATGCACCTTGATCAAAGGCTCACTTGGAGAAAACATATATAGTCCAAGAAAAAACAACTCGACTGAAACTTTGTAATATGTACTGGCTGATAGGACGTTACTCGCAGCTTAGGCTAGAAAATAAGTTGTTGCTATATAAAAGCTATTCTCAAGTCTGGAACTACGACATACAACTGTGGGGTACAGCAAGTACAGTAGGACCCCGCTTAACGCTACCCCGGTGAACGCTGATTCGGTATAACGCGGTTGCTTTCCGAATCCCAAAAAGCGTTAAATATCTCGTTATTCGATATAACGCGGTTTTTTTCCGAATCCCAAAAAGCGTTAATGTCCCGTTATTCGATATAACGCGGTTCGGTTAGAAATCGATCGCTCTGAACGTGACATCATTTCACGGTACAGCTGTGCAGCAGAGATGAAGCGGTGGGGGCACCGATCGAGGCATTCGGCCGGCGACTTAAATCGTGCATTGCCATTGGTGAGCGAAAGAAGCTGAATTTTTAAATTGCGAATATTCTTAAATTATTCACAATGAGTGGCTGTAAAGTTGGCAAAAAGAAATTGGTGCGAAAAAGCATCTTCCTCGACATTAAAATGCAGGTGCTGAGACGGTTAGAAAACGGTGAACGTCAGGTTGATGTTGGAGCCGCTTTAAATTTGTCTACTTCTAGCATACGAACGATTTTAAAAAACACAGACAAAATTAAGTATTCAACAACCACAACCGCAACGTCTTCTGCAACAGCGGTAACCCGATCCAGGAGCATAACTATAGACATTTTTCAAAATTTTTGTCCATCCGTAAAACATTACTGTGAACGTAAAAACATTGAACCAAAAGCGCTATTACTGATTGACAATGCTACAAGTCATCCTACTCACTTGTCCAACATAGAATCTTGCATTCCGGTTGAAGTAATTTTCTTGCCACCCAACACTACGTCGGTACTCCAGCCAATGGATCAGGGAGTCATATCAACTTTTAAAGCACATTATCTTCGTCGCACATTTCAGCAACTTATTTATAAAACAAACAACGGAAATAAAGAATCAATCATGCAATTCTGGAAGAAATACAACATCATGGACGCCTTCGGTAACATCGACCTTGCTTGGAAAGAAGTGACTGATAAATGTATGAAAGGAGTGTGGAAGAAGGTATAGCCGAAACTATCCGAAGATATTCAACAAGAAGAGCTCATCGTTGGCCAACTTGCCAACCTAGCTAATACAGCAGGACTAGGAAATGTAGTGATTCCGAAATCGAAGAACCCGCGGAACTTGCTACCGATTTCCTCAGTAAATATTTGGCGACGATAATCGAAATTGTTGATCAATTTGTAGCGAATGATCCAGATTTTCAAAGAAGTACAAAAGCTAGACGAGGCGTTTTGGATACGATTTCTTGCTACCGAAAGAAAAAGAAAGAAAAAGAAAGGGACAAATGACGCTAGACAACTTCGTAATTAAAAAGTCAAAAATCTCAGAAGAGTCAGAAGTACCAGGACCGTCGACAATTCAAAAATAAACTTTTCATTTCTGTATATGTTTGTATGTGCGTTATGTTTGTACATTTTGAAAATTAATAAAAGATAACTTCAAATTTGTTGAGAAATGATTTTTATATGTGTGTAAAGTGTTAATCCTATTTTATGTTTGTTTATATGAAGGCACCTGCAGATCGAAGTTGTTCTCGGAATGATTTGTTTATATAAGTTTTATCAGCAGATTTGATTGCGATGGGGGCAGATCTAAAGGATTTTTTTTAACTAAAGTAAAACTTACTCATTTTTTGTCGCGCGTTCCCCTATCCCTATTTACTACTTGTTAAAGTGACCCCGTTTAACGCTAGTTCGTTTAGCGCTCTGTCTTCTTGGGACGCATCCTGAGTTTTACTATAACTCTAAGATCGAAATCCTGGAGAGGTTCCAGTCTAAGGTTCTAAGAACTATCGTCAATGCGTCATGGTACGACCTAAAAGCCCCCACAGTCAAACAAGAAATAGTGAAGTGGAGTGTGACGTACCAAAACAGGTTGGGTAAACACCCTAACAACTTTGTGGTGAATCTACTCGACAATAGCCAAGAAACACGATGACTCGAGCGTTCCCACATTCTAGACCTTCCCCATGGATTCACATAATGTATTTCTTACCACCTTTTTGTGTTTTTTAGATTTAGTAAGTTAAGTTTAAATTTAATTTTAGTAGCTAACACACTTACTTAATGTATAGTAGTATTGAAGAGAATTTTAACCAGTGGGCTAAAATTCTACATTAAATTATCAAATAGTCATAAAAATTGCTAATTGTTATTTGTAAATAACTTCGTAGACGTTATAAAAAAAATAGTAAAATGCCTCAAATAGAAATTATCATCTTGGCAATTTTTTCATTATTCTCTTAGAATATTGCTTTGAGTTAAACAAATTGTTGTTTTAATCTTTTTGGAGCAATATATTTTTATCAGAGAAATGTTCCTTTTTTGATATCAGAAATTGTTTCTGCCAGTATGTTTTCCCATTTTCCAATTTCCAGAATTTCTATATTAAATCGCTATTGAATTACCAATATATTCAAGATATTACTATTGAGATATCTTTTCATTACAAATATATTGACCTGCTACAGAGTATACATATGTACATATTTATTCATTTCTTTGAAAATAAAATACAAAACCGGATATATTTATCTTCATTTCCGGATAATTTACTTGACCACCTTTAATCATGTAGTATCTGCATACCAGTTTGGTTACTACTTTATTAAGAATTTTTGAAAACCTTATGCATATATGTTTAAATCTGTGAGTTAAGGGAAGCTGACAGTTTTGAGTAGGTACTCATATGAGTAAGTTTGTATATTTACATAAAAATCAAAACATTTTGTAAAGTATAAGAAATTAATAAGAGAATGCATATCATTCACTACAAGGAATATATTGGACTGATAAAAATTGCAACAGAATAAAATTTACTTAAAGGTTTTATCGAAACTTGAAGTCATTTGGGAATATATTCCGAAATCGGTTTTGATTTACGAGAATACTATCCCAACCCTAAAAACCTTATTTAACCAAGAGGCATTAACAAGAACATAATCAAAAAGGAATCCGAGAAGAATGCTTCACAAAAACTTAAGCATTTTATTAAGACTGCAACAATTTAGTCCCCATTTGTTTCCCAATTTCTATAGTAGTGACAAAATCAACTTATAGGATGGACGTTTAAGATTACATCATCGAAAGAGCAGATTAGAAATTCCGGTTACTAGCTAGTGCAAATAGATATTATTTTGAAACTAAAATTTAGATTGAGGCTCATATGCGTAATACCATTTATTCTCTAACGGTATTGATTAAAATTGTCATTATTGGTAGCAAACAAGTTTTATGTCAAAATTGTTAGAATTTCTTCACAGAGAGACGAACCAAACCGTAGGCAATTGAACGATAAAAAGCACTTCCTTTTGAGTTGATTTATCTATATGTATAAGCACATAGGTAGATGTATGCACATACGTTTGGCAATTCATAAAAAGAGGTCAGGAAAGGTCACAACAAACAAATAGAGTATATTCTTCAATAGAACATCCATAAAAGTATCTTTATCTATGTTTATTACTATCGCGCTGTAATCATAATTATTACTCCAGATGCCATTAAACATTTTGAATCGATAAATACAAATAATCCAAATCATATCCTTGACCTAGTAGTACTACATATTTGTATGTAGTTACTAGAAATGGATTTATGTATATTTAGCCAGGTTAGAGGACGATTGCCAAAGAAATATTTGACCTCTTTATAGAAAAGCCGATAAATGTTCACCTTTCCAAGGATGACTATCCGACGGGTTTGAACAGTATCGGAGGAGATATTTAAAGGTCCCACACTAAAAGAATATCGGAGAAAAATAAAGGTTTTATTCAAGCGATTTCTGCAAAGTTATTAAAAGAAGAGAAACCGATAGGATGACAAGCGCAATACTCATTAATATTTTTTTGGTCTTTTGCGAGGAGATCGGTATTTAGTATGCTTATTTTTCGTGGTCTTCAAAATGGATTTCCTGGCGGTAATATGATGCGATAGGCCCGAGAAAAATCAATAGAATTCTGTTGTTAAATTTTTTATTAGGTCATTTATCTCGTAGATTTATACGAAATTAGGGAAGTTATTGATGCGTAACTTGTGATTTATGAATGGTAAATAGAAAGTTTACCATTCTGTATTTAAAATGAGGTGGAAATCCTTTGATGGGACTGAATTTACTTTAAATATGACTAGAGTAATTGTAAAAAAAAAGTAAACTAGACCGGTAAATGTCAAGATTTTGTAAGGGCAAGAGATGTAATATTAATGAATCTAGGCTAAATACATTTTGTTTGGAAAAAATTACTATTTCCAAAAATTTAACGACGAATGTATTAAAAGGTCAGAATCTAAAGCAACCCAACGTGAATCGACAAAATCTCAAAATTTCAAAGAAAAACTCACCCCAACTGGAGCCCGTCCTTCCTAGAAATTGGTTCGTTTCGGAGTTCCACAGGAAGATCTTGAAACTTTCCCATTTTCCTAGTTTCGGCGGCCTGGTGTAGAACTGTTCGGTACTTTTCTTGTCGGCCATCGTCTCTCTGTCCATCGTACGACCCTCTGGACGAAAGGGGTGTTATATGGACTCTTCCCAGGGTTGCATCTATTGACATGCGCAACCGTAACCCCGTGTTCGATCGGTCTACCGCTCCTGCAGAGAAACTCAAACTTTTCGCGCCGACAACGACATCTGTACTGCTAGTCGGGGCTGCTAATATGTGGAAATATCAACTGCCGGCGACTCCGACAATCGATTCCGCCGATTGCGTAACTTCGCGGTGTTATTAAAACGTTGATTATACTCTTAATTCTTCTTCTCAGGATCTCCATTCTCTTCTGTTCTATATAATATTGTCACGGGAAATATTCGTGAAGGGCGTTTTCGCTCACAAAGACCTTTCGTGATAAGTAACAGATTGGTTGAAAAGTCATTGAGCATACATATCAACACATGCCTATATGCAGATACAAATTAATCGAATAAAAGATGTAATTTATTTTTTTGCGTTTCATATAATCACAATCGTGACCTTTTTATCGAGTTTTACTTTATGAATTGCAAATACAGGAGCAATTAAAATTACCATTCGTTGATTTTTTAAATAAGAATCTATAGGTATAGTTTACTATCCAAAAAGAAACGATTTATTGAAGAATATACAAATGGAAGATCTGTTTATGATGTATTGTGTCGCCCATGACGTAATTTGCTTATTAATCCTAATAAGTAGTTCTTAAAAGTGGTGAAATTACGGGAATTATTGTTTCAATGTTTTTTTTTGTCATTAACGTACTAATAATTTCTAAAATTAAATTTCACAGGATTTTACAAAAGAAAGTTAACCATCCAATATTGAATTGAAGTATTTTTTGATCATATTCTGTGATTGTTTTTCTTAATTGTGGATGTATAATGCAATATTATGCATAAACAATATATGTAAGAACTTAGAAAAAGCACTGCTTAAACTATGGGATATGGAAACCAAACTCGGAGTATAAATATGTAGGGTCGGTCTTGAGTTTAAAAATCACCAACAAGCCTAAAGGCTTGGCGGTGAATAATGAACTGAAAATCTTTCCTTAATAACTTTTATTCTAAAAAGATCTTCAGATTCAACTAATGTTAAAGCTCTTATCAAAGCTCGAGTTGCGCTACCAAAAGTTTATATACTTTAACAAGGTTATATATAGGGTCTTTCAACAAGAGGTGTCATTTTAAATCAACAGAAAAACGTAATATTTTCGTAAAAAGGGGTTATATTCTTATTTTAATCCAAAGTGCAAACTCTGGGGTTAGTAATGGAACACAATATCTGCCAAATGTCCACCTCGGCTCTGCCCACAAATGGTCCTTCTTTTGATGAAATTTTTCATCACGTTTTCGCATAATAGCGGCTGTATTTCGCAATAGCAGCTCTAATATTGTCTTTGAGTGGCTTGAATCGTTGCTGGAGCATTGGCGTAGACTTTATCTTTAATGTAGCTCTAAAGAAAAAAGTTTAATGGTGTTAAATCGCACGATCTCGGCGGCCAATTGAAGTTCTATTTCGAGAAATCACACGTCCAGGAATTTTTTCACGCAATAGGGCCATTGTTTCACGAGCTGTGTGGCAGGTGGCGCCGTCCTGCTGAAAATAAACGTCGTTCACATCCATAACATCAATTTCAGGCCAAAAAAGTCAGTCACCATCGTTCGGTAACGCAATCCATTCACTGTAACAGTCGAACCAGCAGCATTTTCGAAAAAGTATGGCCCGATTACACCGCCAGCCCAAAAACCGCATCAAACTGTAACTCGTTGTGGTTGGAGAGGTTATTCGACTATTTCTCTTGGGTTTTCGGAGCCTCAGATGCGATAGTTTTGCTTGTTTACGTTCCCAGACAGATAAAAATGAGTCTCATCACTCAGGATAATTTTGTTGAAAAAAATCATGATTTTGTTCATACATTCCCAGCACCCAATCAGCGAATGTACGGCGTTGTGTGTGATCTGCTGGCTTCAATTCTCGTGTCAACTGCAACTTATACGCATATAGGCCAAGATCTTTATGCAAACTGGCTTGTGATATCCGATCGCATCGAAATGGACAAACCTCAGTTTTAAGCCATACTCTCAGTTACAGAGGCGGTATTTTCAGCTGATCTGGCCGGACGAACACGAATTGGGGTCTTCACATCACTAACTTGTCCGAGACGTTCGAATTTATTGATTAAATTCACTATAGCTGTGCGAGAAGGCGCTTAATGATAACCAAAAGTAGTGCGAACTTTACGAACCATTTCCGGGATATTTTCACCATTTTTGTAGGGAATTTTCACTATTTCAATGCGTTGTACGAGTGTGCATCGATCCATATCTGAAAATCTCCTAGTTTTTACTTATCAAATGTCATCGCAATTACAGTTGCATGTTAACAGTTCAAAAATAGCGCCAAATTTAAAATGACGCCTCTTGTTGAAAGACCCATTACTACGTAAGAATGAAGCGCTCATTCTCGGAAACGTTTGAAAAAATGAGGGCTGTTATACATCCAATTCTTAATAAGCCTAGATGAAGCAATAAAAGATGCCGAACAAAGAGTTTGCAAGTGTAAAGTTGACCATTGAAAGAATCAGAAAGCGATAATTTCTGAAATATGTCGCGGAGTGCAGGGAACAATGAAGATATATTATATGAACTACAAATATACATACAATACATAGTTATTAGTAATAGAAAACATAATAAGCATAAACGATACAGATCTAGATCAAGTGAAGCAGTTCAAGTATCTGGGTACATTTGCGATATGTACAGGAAGACTAGAGAATGAAAATGGTAAGAACAATTTCTACAGGAAAATTTTTCAATAGCATGCTCCTAGGAAATAAAGACATACCCAATAACGTTGAGATATGTGTTCAAAAATTACCAATTCTACCTTACTCTTGCGAATCCTGAACAAGAACAGAAATCGCAATCTGAAAATCTCAACAGCCAGGCATTTGGGTCAAATTAAAGCCAAAACAAGATTAGATAGAATTAGAGATGGAGGAATAGTCAGACAAAATTTGGACACAAAATCACTAAATGAAAATCTAGAGGAAAAGCAAATGATTTGTGCAAATTAATTGAATGAACGACACGAAAAAGCGTAAAAGGAAGTAGCGTAAAAGGAAGCCTAAAAAGTAAACAAATCGATAACAAGTTTACGTCAGTAGGACACTTTTTTATCAATACAAAGTTTCAGTGTTCGAGTGCCACAGATTTAGAGTACCCGATTAATACAAAGTAGTATATGTACAAATTATTTTCCAACGTGTTCTTATAGTACGAAGGCCAAGGGCTACTATGAGAAATCGCATTATAAGCGTGACTGTTTTTTCTAATGTAGCATCATAGATAAAGATTAATTAATATCCTACGTGCACTGATTTTTATCGTGCATTACTCATATTGAAAAAAGAGGGATGTATGCGATGCACTTCTCACATTAGGTAATCAGTTACAACCCACCAACCTAAATTTCTTATATGGACTGTAGTTGTACAACCTTATTAAATCTAAAGTATGATATTTTGATGTTTATAATGTACTGTTGTTTGAGGGCAAGTAAATGATATAAGTCGGGTGTTTGTAATGCAACGTATCATAAGATTACTATTAGACTTACTTTTCAATGATTCTTGCAGAATAACTTATAGAATGAATGGTTTATTAACTGTTACTTCAATCTGTATTTATAAATTTTGTAAAACTTTCTCAGTTCCTCAATAAAAAAAACAAATGTTATAAAACTAAAAATAAGAGAAAGAAAATATTTGGGCACTGGTTTTAAACCCACAAAGCTCGTGTCTACTCGAGTAAAGTACAGTCTAACCCCGATCATCCGAACATGCGGCAATATGAACACCCAATAATCGGAATAAGTCTCAGCTAAAATTCTCATTCCATTAACCTCATCAAAATTTTGGTAATCCGAACAGTATTGATAAAAATAAATTATTTAGAATATTTTCTGGGGAATAAAACGAGAAGAGAAAAAAATTTTCTGTGTGGTACATTTTATGGACGTAAATTTGTGTACTTCTTGTAGATTTCTATTAAATTAACTTGACAGTCGTCATTGATAATTGTAAATGTGCGTTTCTTATTTGTTTTAGTGTCCAGAAGCGAAATTATTAGAACAGACTCTTTCTCATCAATATCATCAACGCGAATTTTGTCTAGTTCGTCAATTCTACATCCGCCAGCTACACCCATACTGGAAACGTATTTCAAGGATGAATATAAAAATTCTTACCTTCATAGATAAGTACATTTCATTAAGGTCCCGGATAAAAATTTGTAGAAATCTGTTTTTTCAAATGTTCGAGACTTTTTTGGTTTGTAACCCAAAGTCTGGCCTTTTATAAAAGCGATGAGCTTTGAAAACCTGCAAAACTCCATAATAGTTAAATCTAATTTAGAATATTTAGGTTTACTTACTTGGAAATATAAATATTTTCATTTATGGATAGCGTTGCTCTGATCATTGAGTAACGACACCATAAGGTGGACACCTTTACTTTCTTTGATTTCTCTAAGAAATAAGCTAGCAGTATTTCCTCGTTAACAGTTTTCACATTTTTTATTGTCTTCCCTTCACAAAATGTTTTGTACTCCTTTTCGTAAACTAATTTTGATTTTTCTAAATATAAAGTGTTGCTGTAAACACTTTATTCATCCTTTTGATTAAACTATTATACTAATATAATATAAAATGAGCATTTTATTAATAGGAATTGGAAAAACAGTTGTACGGTACATGTATGACCGATAAAGGATTGACCCGCTTCTTATCGTAAAACGGTTGTTTCGATGTCTTGTGATTTATCCAGTTTACGGACTCGATTCTCGTACGCTGCAAAGGTATCTGCGTAAAAGCCGCCGAAATTTTGCTGGAATGTTTGTTTTTGTCGTTCTATCGAAGCACGATTTAATTTTCTAGGGAAAAATTATATACCAGAACAATCTAGAATTTTTGAAGTCTGTTTAAATGCAAGATTTGTTATGTATTTTCGTATGGTCAACATTAACTGCAATTTTGAGTGTTTTGATAGATGTAGGGTGTATAGTGCATATCCTTTAATCCAGTCATGGTATTGCCAAAACATACAATATTGTCGCTCCAGTATGAAAGTGAGACTACAAGCAAACTTGAAAGAAGGCTAAGTGTGACAGGAATTGCTGAATCGTACGGTGTCGGAAAAACTGCGATAAGTGACATTAAAACGAAAAGGAATAAAATTATTGCTTACGTCTCATTGACAGTGAGCGGTCCTGGGCAAAGGAAAGTTCTCAAATCGTGTAAAAATCCAGATACCGAAACCGCACCTTTTTTATGGTTTTTACAACAAAGGGCACATATTCGAATATATGGTGAGACATTATACAAAAAAGATAAGTGGTTTCATCAACAAATAAGAGAACGAGAAGTTTTTGAAGCAAGTTCCGGATGGATAGTTCCAAAAATTTAAGGGTATTGGTCATTTGTCAATCGTTGGCGAAAAATTATCTGCCGATGAATCTGCTGCTGAGCTATTCCAGCAAACATTTTTATTGAATGTTGCAGAAACGAATTTAATATCCTATCAGGTCTACAATGTTGTCGATAGTGGACTGTTTTGGAGTCCTTTCAAACTCTCGTACATCGAAGCGAAAGAGGGGCACCTTTTCCTCGTGCCGCACTCGGTCTGTCGAAACAACTGTTGAAACATGTCTAATGTTGCAAATATTTAACAGACATTATTCACTTTGCGATTTCACGGGGGACTCTTAAAATGGTAAGTGTTTGAGCACGCATTATTTTATTTTTATTTAACAACTACGCGAAAGTGTTTACGACAGCAAACATCTACACACAATAGCTCTAGTGGAACCCGAGGCCTAATCGAAACAACGCCGCTGCCCGTTGGCGTGCGTGGCCAACTCTAATTATCAATATGGCCTATTCTAAAAGTGCATAATTTCGTTATCCATGTTTGCTAGTTACGATTTACAAAATTTCAAAATATAAGTAATAATTCAATACGTAAACATGCGCCAAATTATAGAATATATCATAATCGCTGCTTATTAATGTTAATGTAAAGCCGTACTGGAATTTTTCGGTTGCAATCTGTGAACATGATTTTATTTAATTAGCAGATGGACAGCAACATTTTTGTTAGTGTATCTTTGTGTGCTTTAAATGTCATCGCCACTCCCTTTATGTAGCGAAATCTTGAATATTTAGCAGTAATCTATCATTATCTAAAAGAGTGGCCAAGGAATAGGAAAAGAACGTACTCATAGCGTACCATTAGTAACACGTAAAATGACCAAAGCAAAGTGAAGAACTATTTCATCAGTCATTTTTCTCGTTTGGCTGCAGAGCTAACGCAGCCACCCCTACTACTGCGAACAGATACATACTGACTGCGATCTGCTAGATAGGACCTCAACCAGTCGTTGACCTGTCCACAAAACCCATATCTTTCAAGCTTTCGAATAAGAACCCAGTAAGGGGCACAGTCGAAAGCTACACATAAGTCGCAAAATAACGTAGTAATTCTGCTGTTATCTCTGAAGCCAAACTGACAATCTAAAAGTAATTTTTCAGCTACTAAAAATGTCCTCACTCTGATATTTACAATTTTTTCAAATATTTTGGATAATCTGGACAAAACAGAAACAGGCCTGTATAATTCGACGGAGCATATCCCTCGCCACATTTATGAACTGGAACGACTTGTGCAATCCCGAGATTAGAAGGAGACACAGCTTGTTCCAATGATATAAATTTATTAAGCTGACAAAGTGTTCTAATGGCCGAAACGGCAAACGGAACAAAATTTTAACAGAAATGTTACCGTAGCCTGCAGAAACTTTATATATAATATTACATAATTATAGCAGTAACTTCCTCGACATTTTTTGACAAAATGAAAAGCGTTTTACTATGATTAAATTTAAGGAAAGCATGGAATCGATATTTGAAGTAATTTTATTTCATTTCTTTTATAGAGCAGCCTGTATATTTTCCCAAAATCTGGTAGAGAAGCTCTTCTGGAACATTTCCCTGTATCTAAAATGCGTCTTTTAGTAAATTAAATACGAAACTATGCAAATAAGTTGTTCGCTAATATGCAGAGTGTTACAACGAAATAAACTTTTGTTTTTTTAAAGATATTCATTAAAAATTTCTGAGATTTATTAAGTTGCTTAAGAAATTCCTCCAGAAATTATTTCATAAATATTTCTGGTTAGCTAAATTATATAAATTTTTAAGCAATTTTCAGGAACTTATTATTTTCTTTTAACTTGTGAACGTTTACACATTTTTGAACGTTTACAGATCTTTGGAGAAACAAAAGCATTCTATGTATTCAAACGAAAAACCTGCCTGTATAGTTTCATATTTAATTTAACATTTATGGAAGTGATTTTCTATCAAATTCTGGAAAAATGTACGGGGTGTTACATTTAAGAAAATTAAAGTAACTTGGCATCAAACTTGACAATGATTTTGATGGTCATCTTGTAGGAACCAGTTATTTTTTTTTTCACTATGTTGCTGAAAACTCCAGAAAATACTCGATCGAATACAAGTTGAGTTAATGCTCTAGCACGTTTAAAATATTAAATTATCTCAATTATCTTAAAAGCAATGTTAAATAAATATAAAGAATGTTGAAGGAACTTGATAATAATAATAACAATTCATTCCGATCACTACATACAATAAATAGGAATAGGTCAAAAGTTTAGGTAAATAAACAATATAAATATACATATAACACTTAAGTAGCAGACGCTAGTATCCGAAAAATCCACAGAATAATATATTAGGGAAGTGATAAGAGAGACAGAGTACACAATATTTTGACATTTACCAGCCTATTTAAGAGAATTTAAAAATTCGTTTATATTATAGTAGATAGAAGTGAGTAATTTTTTCAGCTTCATTTTAAATTCATTATTTGGAACAATAGTTCAGGTGAGAGTAAATTATATATTCGACTACCGGCATATGCAGGAGATTTCTTGAAGACCTCACGATTATGTCTGCTTAAGGAGATCGTTTTTGGATCGTGTATCATAATTATGATAATCGCAGTTAAGTATGTAATTATGATTGTTAGCATGTGTATAAGTTAATAATTTTAATAGGTAAATAGAGCAAACAGTGAGGATTTTATACGTTTTAAAGGTTTCACGACAGGAGCAGTTGTAAAGAAGAAAGAAGATTAAACGCAGTATTCTTTTTTGACAAATAAATACACGATTCCAATCGGTAGCTTGTCCCCAGATAACGATATTATATGCAATTGCCCAGTATACGAACGCATAGTAAACATTCAACAGTGTAGTAGTATCTACATTATTTTTAAGTAAATTGCATGGCCATGGTGCGAAAGGTTAAGAACTAAGGGGAATCCTCTCGTACTTTTAAATTGTATACATACAGTTTTAGAAAAATTGATTATTAAATTATTCACCTTGCACCATTTAGAGAAATCATACAAGGTGGTAAGTGTCTTTTGCGTTAGCGTATTCTGGTCTTTCTCGGAAATTACGATAGAAATGTCGCCTGCGTACATAAAACACGACCAAACGAAATATGTTCGGGAAGATCATTGACAAACAGCAAAAAAATTAACGGCGCTAGTATACTACCCTGGGGAGTGCCGTAATTTAGGTTGAAGCTATTAGAGAAAATATTGTTAACCTTAATAGACATACTCCTGTTGTTTAGAAAGGAAATAATCCAATCATTAACACTAGCCCTAACACCCATCCTATGCAGCTTCGCAGAGACAAAATTCCTATTGACCACATATACACGAATTGAAGAGAGGTATCCAAAAAAGCAATAATCTATCATGTGTAGTGGAAACTCAATACCCTATATACTAGTCTGCGAATATGTTTTATTCGAAAACTTTTCTTTAATTTGCTGGGGGGATGAATTATCTTCCGCCCACGCACTAAGTAAACACGCTGTATATATAAAACTCATTTTACTTCATAGATCTAAATTCATTACGAGTTATTTTGAGAAAAGTTTCATGAATCCGTGAAAATGTGAAAAAAATAATTTCTTTTTATTTAGAGTATAGAAAATCTACTGTTTTTCACACAATGCAAGCGTATCGCTGAAATAAACTGTTTTTTTTTAGTCGCAGCAGCAGTCAACCGACATTAAAAATATCAATACTTTGCTACCATGCAGCATGGACAATAGCGAAGTTGGCAATAATGGCTAGATAATTTGAAGCATCAAGATATAGTGGGAAGCATCAAGTTGGCACCAAATGAAAAGCTTCTTTATGGTTAATCCTTCAGAAAATCATTACTAAGATAAATGTTCCTGTATTCTTTGGAACTAAATTTTAGCTAGTAATATGTAAAACATTCCGGGTTAGCAGAAATTGGCGAAATTTTAAAATCTTCCTAAGGGCACCTAAATACCCTTATTTGTAAAAATACCGATTAATACCGTATAAAGTTGTTTAGAGTCTCATTTTTTATACAAATACCAATTTCCAAAGAGGATGCTCATTTTTTGTATTTTTTCCAGGATGTAGGTGATGCGTGAGTAATTTGCAAATTAAATTTCGTCAGAAGACATTGCCCGTAATAATTATATAATTAATATAATTTGTAGATGTTAGAAGCATTTTGCGATTTAATGCAGATATTGTAAAATGCGGGAGTTCTTTGGTGCAAAATACTTTTTTCAAGTAAATTAGCAAGGTTAGTTTGAAAATCTGACGTCCCATAGGATTCATTTTGTATTACATCTGTCAAAATGGACAATGATATTCTCTGACAAAATTTAATTTGCAAATTACTCACGCGTTATATTCCGACAAAATAAAGAAAAATAATCTTTTTTCGATGGAATTTTCTTTAAAAATTGATATTTGAAAACAAAGTAAGATTCTAAACAATTTTTAGTTACAGTGTCAGTCAATATTTTTACAGACACATTCGGATCGTATGTTTCGGAAAACGATACCTTAGTGTTTGCCGTATTACTTCACAGTACTTACTACCATTATTGATATTTTTGCAAATAAGGGTCCTTTAATCTTACGAACACTTTAAAATTTTCTGAAATATTAAAAAAAATGTTTTTCATTTGGTACCAATTTTTACCCTGCACTGTACCTATAGAAGATAGTCAAATAAATGAAATTGTCACCTTTAAAACATGTACTATATATGTGCAGAGAGTTGCAAATTATAGCTTTAACATTCATCATAAATCCATTAGTGATAAGTGATAATGTAGATTAGCTCTAAATACTATAAGCAGAAAAATCCCTATATTACTGCTATGCCTATCAGATTAATTAATTAAGCTTGTGTATGACGAAAATCTGACTCAAACTTGTTTTTTTCGGTTATCTCCATTCTGATAATAAAATTATATTTACTTTTGGATTTGTCCATACGAAGTCATGCAATCTTTCAATCCGTAGAGCAGATTAGGTGGTAGATTTTAATTTTGATTTCCCTGAACTAATACAAAGTTACATAGGATTTGACAACAATTAAAGGGAGAAATACAATAAGTAAATTAAAAAGGCATTGATGCATAACTCCTAATTGTTCAAAATTCGTTCAATAATAAGAAGAATTCATGGCCAGCGCAAATTTATAATTATTTCCCAAAAGTCATTGAAAAGATAACTGTTTGAGAAGTAAGTGTAGCAAATCTAAAATAATTATGAAACGATTCCGGAATCTTGGTTGGGGTCTCGAAACCTAAGGCAAATATTTAAAGCAAACGAATAAAATTCATTCAAGGAAAATAGATTAGAGATCCTTTTGTACTTATTCTTGTTAATAAATTAGGAGAATCCAAGCCGGAATGGTTCCACAGCGTGGAATGGAATCATCTACTTATTTTTCTTACTAAATCGTGCCCTCTAATAGAACTTAATTAAGTGTTAATGAAGGAAATTATAATACAGGGTGTTTCAGGAGGAAAGGTAAATATTTTAGTGGGTGATAGTGTAGATCAATTCGAATAAAAAATTCCATGTAATATGTGTCCAATTTTTATTGGTTACTGAGATACAGCTGTTTACAGAGAAAAGTTTTCATTTCGCGTGTTGGTATTCTCCTAGTTGCTATGGGTATCGATTGTCAATTTTGTTTTGAAGTTCAAGTTGTGAGGTTGTGCTTGAGTTTACATTGAATTTTTTTACTGTGATAAACGTGTATCGTTTAAGCAACAAACTGCTGTACTATTTAAGCCTGCCGCACGTATTTACAAATGCTGAGTACGCCGATATGGTATTTGTGTACGGGTTTTGTAATGGTAACGCTGTTGCAGCTTGTAGAGAATACGGTTAGACGATTTTCTAACCGCAGAGTACTCGATTCAAGAGCGTTTAGTTGTGTTTTCAGTAAACTGCGTGAGACTGGTGCAGTGCCCAGCAGTCATATCTCACCTGAACGTGCAAATGAAGAGAATGTGAATGAAGTAGAAGACATTATTCAGTCGGTAGAATGTAGTCATTCAGCAAGCACACGAGGAATTTCTACACGTATGGGTGTTCCACATACAAGAGTTTGGAGGACATTAAATGTGCACGGCTTTCATCCTTATCATTTGCAGCGGATTCAACACCTTTGAGAAGGAGGTGAAGGTAGGCGATTGGAATTTTGTCCTTGGCTAATTGCAAATCGCCGAGTAATCCCATTAATACTGTTTACTGATGATGCCACTTTCACTCGTGACGGTATCAATAACACTCGTAACTCACATCGGTGGTTCGACGAAAACCCACATGCCTTTGTGGAGGCACATTTTCAAGAACGTTTCTCTGTAAATGTGTGGTGTGGTATGATAGACAATCAGTTCCTTGGGTCTGTTATCTTACCGCATACTCTTACAGGGCCCCGTTATCTAGACTTTCTTGAAAACGAGCTACCAGCATTATTGGAAGATGTTCCTTTGGCTACAAGGATGAGTATGTTCTTCCAGCATGACGGGGCCCCTGCTCATTTTAATCATCTGGTGACACAGCATCTAAACCTAACATTCCCCGGAAGATGGATCGGCAGAAATGGTCCCGTTTCTTGGCCACCATGGTCTCCGGACCTTACCACTTTAGATTTTTGCCTGTGAGGATGGTTGAAAGGCGAAGTCTACAAAGAAAAAGTAAACACAAGAGACGAATTGATCGTTCGGATTATGAACAGTGCTACCCTCATAAAAGAACGCCAAGACAACCTCAGAAAAGCTACACGTAGTGTTGTCAACAGAATTCGAAAGTGTATTGAAGTCGGAGGTGGAATTTTTGAAAATAAACTTTAACTTAATCATTAGCTTTTGCTTAATACTTTTTGTTTTTGCCTTTGGCTTTTTTCTGAGTGTAGTAGTTTGGGTTACATTTAAACTGCTGTATCTCAGTAACCAATAAAAATTGGATACATGCTATATGGAATTTTTTATTCGAATTAATCTACATTATCACCCACTAAAATATTTACCTTTCCTCCTGAAACACCCTGTATTTCTCAATGTTTGGTATTATTACATATAGATAACCTGAGTACTAGTATAGTTTTTCGATGTGCATTACAAGTTATGTCTATTTTGAAATTCTAAAGTACAAGGGTAGTCCGAAAAGTTTCCAGCTTAACACAGAAATAAGTATTCTTTCTGTCGAATTCAGGTTTACTTCTCAACATAGTCCCCTTGTAAGTCTACACACTTTTCCCGGCAATGCTCCCATCCCTTTAATCCGTCCAAATCGTAGTTGGCATCTTGTTCTACAAAATAGACGTTTGCGAATGTGATAACCCCATTATCCGATGAAAATCTCTGCCCTCCGAGCGAAACTCTGAGCCTAGGAAATAGAAAATAATCGCCGGAGGCCAGAGCTGGTAAACAGGGTAAGTGGTTTATCAATGCGAAGCCCAATTCGTGAATTTTTGCCATGGTAACCGTTGAAGTGTGAGACGGTGCGTTGTCTTCATGGAACAAAAGTTTGTTTTTTTTTTAATATAGCAGTTTTTCCGCAGTTTCTGTAAATGCATAATATGCCCCGTTATTGTTTTTCCTTTTTGAAGATAGTCGATTCACACAACTCCAAAAAAACAGTCGCCAACACTTTTTCGGCCGATGGAATAGTCTTGGCTTCTTTCGGAGTCGATTCACCCTTCGCAGTTCACTGTTTCGGCTGTACCTTGGCTTCAGGAGTGTACAAACAGAAACACTCACATCGACTGACACAAACGAGTCTTAAATAACAACCGACCGTCCAACATGATTATAATTTTGTAAAATACCTTTGAACGCATGCGCAATTATATTACCAGAATACTTTTGATGAGTAGCGCCATTTTCATGTTGAGGCTTGAAACTTTTCAGACTACCCTCGTATAAGCCAAATTAAGCAGTATAACTTATTTTATTTGAAGGTATTTTCCAAGAATACACCATGGGGATCATTTCTATGTATCGGTCTCCTACGTTATTGCAAAAGTTACTTTAAAAAAATCAGCAAACTTAACCTTATCTTATGGGGCGGACGGGTCCGGTGCAGAATGGACTAAGATTCCGCTCGCCCGAATTTCTAAAAATGATTTTGGTTTAACACTTCCCATTAGGATAAGAAGAAATTACATTCACAAGACTAACCGTCAAGAATGGCAAGTAATGAATATAGGTCAAACTGTTGCTTTTGTTTTGAGGCAAGAAATGGGTCTGCAAAGCTGCTGTAGAATTTAATCTACCCAAAACTACTTTACAGAGAGTTGTTGGAAAGAAACCACAAGATGAAGAGTTTGGCATTAGTAAGTTCAGAGAAAAATGTAAACGTGTATTTTCGCCTGAACAAAAATTAGAGCTTGTTTGGCATTTAAAAGATACGGAAGCAAGACTATTCCGCCTAAACTAAAAGACTGTCGGACTGTAGCTTGCCAGCTAGCCGAAGAGATCCGCCGGACAAACAAAATCATACGTTTAATAAAGAAAAGCAAACAGCTGGTGAAGATTAGACCGAATAATTCGCAGGGAGTTACCCGAAATTAAGCATTTGAAAACCTAAAGCAAAATTAGGCGCCTTTGCAATAAGACTCAACCGAGCGGACTGCAACTTCTCTCTAAAGTCGTCTGTAAGTACATACTAACAGCTGAGCGTACTTCAACAGCTAGGAGTACTTCAACTTCGACTACATTATTTCCAAATCTATCTCCTCAATACATACATATTTGTGATTTCAAAAGTTCTAACTAATAACAAGCGAAATACAAACAGAAAGAAGAAATGAACTGCAATCTTATCAGCTGCTCGATATAAAGAAGAACTAGCTATTGAATCTATGAAAACGAGAAAAAGATAGAAAATGTTTAAAATTTGATCTTACATAGAAAAGAACTGCTGACAAAGAAAAGAGGACTACAAGTTAAAAAGCATATGCAAGAAATAAAAAAACCCTAAGAAAAGCATCAGAATCCAGAGAGGAAGACAAGCGACGCTGTAATTCTGTAAAAGATTGGATAAGATGTATTTCTTATCTTAAATGGGCACATAATTTAATGACAATGAAATACATTACCGTTGTGTTTTGTACTCAAAAAACTTCAATTGAATAAACTCTTTAAATTTAAATCATTTGTAATTTGAAATATCTCATTCTGACTCGATACTAAGGCAAAACGGACCACTCTGCATTGTCTTAAGCTTTTGGTACTGCTGGCGATACGTGGACCAATTTATGAAATTTTATTTCACCATCATATAAAGAGATAGCACAAAGTTCCGTCGATGAATTCTTAAATCGTTTTAAGGTTTGCTAAAACAATTGCAGCATTTCAAACGTTAGATGTTCCATTCTTCCCTAGGTTCGCCTATTACTACTACACAATCTTCTCTTAATATGTGTACGTAAACACCAGCTATTTATAAAAACTTCTAAATTAAATATTAAACGCTAAATACGTAAAATGCTTAAGTATCTCGTTAACATCTGCAAGGTACATATATTATGAAATATTAATTTCAAATAACTATGAAGAAATAAAAACATAATTATCCTTACAGCTTGGTATTGACATTTTAACCCGGCTTTGCGTTTAACAATTCTTATGCAATTCTTGCAAATTGCGAGGTAACAAAAATGTTGTAGTGTAAAATTGTAATTTTCTTGCAAGTTTCAATTGCCCAAAAATTGTTTTAACTATAATCCGTTGCAATTTCAGGTCCAAAATTTACTCTTGCATCCTTATATTTAATCTAAATTATATTTGCTGTAGTAGCATACGCGGTTTTGTATGCTACTGCACTACATAGTTTCAGTTTAGTAGAAAAAAGGGCACGTTTGGGTCGTGAAGGTACATTAGGTGATAGAATGTAACCAAAGAAAGAACATTTGTTTAGTGCAAGCGGTAATCTTTTCTTGTTTGAACTGCTTGGCTTTCATACTTAAAGATCGTTCATTATATTAAAACGCGTGCTCCTTCTCTGGACTATCTACATATGTATATCGGATTTAGGAAACTTCAACATTTGCAAAATATAGAGAAACAATTTTGTTAATTATTTTCTCAATAAATTTACTTTGTAATTTTGAATCGGATGAAAATAAATTGCTTTTCAATTGCGTTCTTTCCTTACTATAAAATATTCTTATCCTCAGTGTTAATAGGGACTCTATATTAGCGGCCTTAGGAATACAGAGGTGAGTAGCTGCGCGTCTGGCTAACAGATGTCGACGCAAATATTCATTTATTTATGTAAAATTAATTTTGCGGAAACGTCTTAAAGTTTGGTAAACTAAATAAATAGTTTCCATTTGGGTGTTAATTAATTTTGAACTTTGTAAACTTACTGAAAAGTACTTTACGGCGGTCTGGAGCACGGCGTTCATCAACAAACTACCTGAGGTAGCTTTGGTTCGTCCAGAGTTCTTAGAATGAAAACAGGCAAGTTTTCATACTTTTATTTTTCATATTTTACAAGAGAAACAAAAAAAAAACAAAGAACATTCGGATTAAAACAAAATAAAACGAAATTAAATTCTTAAGTTTGCAAATTAAAATAAATTGAAATCAGACAAAATTCAAAACCACGTACAAGAAACGATAAATAATGTTAAGTCGTGGAAGACTAAAATTTGTTTGCAAGGCAAAATAAGCGGTGTCTCAGATATGAGACACCGCTTATTTTACACTTAGATAATATAAAATTACTATTAACAAGTTAGCAGAATTCAGTTGGTAACATTTTTAGTCAGTGAATTAATATAACTCAGACAATATAAAAAATACCGGCGGTCAGGAAAGAACTCCTCCAGCATGAAATTTTGCTCGGCTTTATATACTAAATATTTGGATGACATACCGTTTCTTGTACATGACGTATGAAAATAAGAACAATTCAAAAATAGAATGTTACACAAGCTCTAAAGCGGTTGAAGTTATACACTATCGTTAAAAAATATATATACAGCGATGTTGAAAAATGTGACAAAATAAAAATTAATCGAAAGTGAAAAATAATTTAAAGAATTGACACAAAATTACTCAAATAATAATTTTAATATTTTTCTTTGGCATAAGAGTCTTCAAATTCATACGGACCAACTACGGTTCGTTACAATATATACAGTGTGACCCACCTGAAATGGAAGTACTCCTGCGGAACCTACATTTTACATTAAATTGAAACCAATTCTTTTCAATACATGATGGACCAAAAAGGCTACTTCCACACAAAATTTGCAGAAGTTCATTCAAATTCTCAAGGCATACTATGATTGTTATTCGAATTCGAACATACCAACATTTTATTAGCGATTTTGTTATTAAAAATCTGACTACACCACTGAATTCAGAAGGTCCTAAGGTTTTAACCAACATTTCATTCAAATATTTATACTAGTGAAAAAATTGAAATGAATCATTAAACTTTACATTGAATTATTTCACAAATCCGCTTTTTACAACATCTAAGAGCAAAGGTGGTTCAAAATTTATAAAAAAAGGCATATAAAAATTAAGTAAATAAATGTATTTCCATATTTCGACTTACTTCAGCAATTATCAAACCCAGTGTGCAATCACTCAGCTATTAATAAAGTTAATGAAAAATTATGCAATAACTGTCAACGTCACACCCTACATTTGATTTCATTTATAAATTATTAATACCAATGACATAGCCTACTATGGATTTCACTTAAATTCCATGCATTTTTTAAATAAATTAACAATTACTATTAATGATTGAAAAATTTTTTTAAGATACTGCAATACCAAAATCCACCAAATGAAAGTAAAACGAGATTATTTAAAAAAACGATGTAGCTAGTAGGTTATTTTTTCTTATTTCTTTAAAATTTGCAGTTTGGTAAATGTGTTAATATATTTATTTTTTCAATTATAGTTAGATTAAGTTTAGATCATTTTTAGTTGTTTTTTTTATAAATTTTGATCTACCTCGGTTAGCAAATGTAAGAAGCGGATTTACGCACGGTAAAGTTTAAAAAAATGATTCTCTCATAACCTCTTTATTAATAAACATTTGAATGAAATTTTTATTAAAACCATTTTAGGACCTTCTGAATTCAGTAGTGTAGTCAGATTTTTAATAAAACAAAGTCGCTAATAAAATTTTGCTAATTTCTAACTTGTTTGCCCTGGAAATTTCGATGAACTTCTGAAATGTTGAAATTGATTTCATTTTAGTGTAAATTGTAGGTTTTACAAGAGTACTTCCGTTTCAAATAGGTCACATAATATAACATGTAAAATGTAAACTCACATGAAGTTAGATCAACATTTAAAATGAAAACCAGAATACAACACATATAAATTTAAATTTTTATGTTTATCGATTGATGATGTCAGCCAAAACTTGTCAAATCCAAATATACAGCAGGCAAGTTGTTCTTGCAGACATTTTTGTTACATATGATTTCTTGGGCAATAAAGTCTCTTAAGATTTTTATGACCTTTTACTTTCGCTATCCCTTGTAGGCAATAGAATCTGTATTCAATGAATGAATGATCAGAAAATGATAAAAACAAACAACAAAAAATGATTTCAGTGAAAAATGTCTGTGGAAACAAAATATTATCGTCAACTAGAATCAACAATTCCTGGAAAAAATGAGATAAAAAGTTCGTTTATAATAGTTACACACAAACATTTTTTAATCATTCAAAATATTAAAATAATTTCTAGTGACAAGCAAGTGAAAGGTTGAGATATTATTTACTGTCAAATAAACATAGTAAAGAGGCAAAACTATACAGTGAAAAATAGGTCGTTTTCTATTGTTTGTGAACTAACTTCTGCCGTTATCGGCAGTTCAATTGTATTTCCGGTATCACCGGAAGTGACGTCAATTTTATTATTTTATTTAAATTTCAATTCCAAAAGCGTAAATTATTCTTGTTGTTTATTGTTATTGTATTACGTTCCTTCTTTGTTCTCGTTATTATTTTCTCTCATTTCAACTTGTTTTGTTAATTGTTGTTATTTCTTTACTTTATCGAACTTTATTGCATTTAATTATGTAATTATGATAGGCTTGTTTAAACTTGTTAGTTTTTGGTAGACAATAAGTCTGCTTTTTAGGTTTTTTGTGTTGTTACTTTCATGATGGCTTTGGCACGAACCATGGAAAATTGCTGAGTCAATTTTAATATTATGTATATCTGGCAACAATTACCACCTTATTTGCCATAGATGCGCAACAAATTGCCCAATAATTTAAATTATAGTATTTTCTGTTAAAGCAGTTCGCCCTGTAAATTTTGTATTATTAATCCTTATTTAGCGCAAAGTTTAAATATGTCCGGTTGTACAAGGGCAGTGGTCATTACGTTTCACTTCGTAGTACTCGTTGCCAAATTCACCAAATATTAAAATTAGATAGGTACTTGATGTTTATCTTGTGGTCCATACGGAGGCCATTGTAAAATCAACATAAAAAACAAACTTAAGCACATTGCCTGTCAAAAACTAGCAAATGTATATAAACCTACCATAATTAATTAATTACAATAAAGTTCGATAAAATAAAGGAGAAACAACAATTAACAAAACAAGTTAAAATGAGGAAAAAGTAAAGTAAGAAAGTATGACAAATGCAGGTTATAATAACAATAAATACCAATTGAGAATTGACAGTTTGGCAATTGTTATGATTACTTTGCTTAGCAGCGAGCTCTTTAAATCAGTCTGACGTCACAAGAAACAATTTGGCGCTCTTCCCTAGCCAACTTTACGTAACAACAAAAATAGATTACCAAATGATATCTTTGGGTTCGCCTTTCGATTGCCTTTCCAAAAACGTAAAAGTGTGTTCTATTTAAAATAAGAAAGTTGACGTCACTTCCGGTGACACCGGAAATACAATTGGACTACCGATAACTGCAAAAGTTAGTTCATAAAAAATAGACATCGACCTATTACCACATTTTCTAAAAAGGCTAGCTTTGATCGTCCAAAAGTTAGCATGAGGGGGGACATTTTAGGACCTCACTGTATAGTTTTGCCTCTTTACTATGTTTATTTGACAGTGAATAATATATCAACCTTTCACTTTCTTGTCACTAGAAATATTCAGTTCTAATTATTTTAATATTTTGAATGTTTAAAAATGACTAACTTTTTATTTCATTTTTGCCAAGAATTGTTGATTCTAGTTGACTATAATATTTTGTTTCTACAGACATTTTCACTGAAATCCTTTTTTTTTGTTTGTTTTTATAATTTTCTAATCATTCATTCGGCAATGCGGTCCTAAAGTAATCCCCCACTGTATAATCTTCTTTTCAGTATATTACAAACGTCACAGTAAAACTAACATTATTGAAAAAATAGACGAATATAGAGGTAACTTTTTCACTTCGTATTGATAACATAGGTAAACCTGTAATTCAAACTGTGTGTGTTAGAAATGTTGGAATATGTTAGGCTTTAGAATTAAAAAAAAAAAAAAACGCTAAAAAATTATTTTTAATTCAATTACCTTAATCTTAAAATTGAATTTTATATATTTAAAAATCATTTTTGGTAGTTACCTTCCCAGGTTTTTTACTCTAGATATTTAGAATTCAAAGTGCATGCACAATTTTTCACCTTGCAAATCAATACACTGTATACGCTGGTTAGTTGTAACTTAAAACTGCCGCATATTTGTTACAATTCAAAGCCCATAATACGCCAAGCATGACCTTGTTAGACGCATTTAACATAAATATATGTAAGTTCAGCAAGTATTCTAAATAAATCTTAAAGTGGCCTCATTGTTAACCTTAAGGAGTTTGATTCAGAATTAGAAGAGTAAATAATTAACCCCCGTTATCTAGTAAAACAGTTTCTAATAGGATCTTTCCAATAGAATGGATCCCGAGAAATCCTTTTAGGGTGCCTAATGTTGATTGTATAGAAGAGAATATGTCTGTATTCTTGATTACGTCAAAAATAAAGCTAAATTAGAAACGATTCTACTCATACTACACAAATTTTATTGCTGTTATTTATAGATAGTAATAATTTCAAAAATCAATAAAATGGTAATACGTCACTGAGTACTTAGCACATGCTACATATGCCGAACAAGAAATTCGGATCTGAAATAATTTAATTTACAAGGAAACAGTTAACGTGCTTATTTTTCATAAATGTGACTTTTAGCACATCTAGAAATTTTATTGATAAATCCACATATATAAATTTATATAATTTTCAAGTGCAAAGCGGTGGTTTCTTCATACAAGATTGTATATTAAGTTGCATAGTCAACACGTAAAAATGAAATTTTTTGAGAGTTGGGAATTGGGAATTACAATTAACAGGTGTGTTTGATAATTTTGTAAGTTAAACGTTCATCATAATAATTAAATCCTTTAGACGATATAATATTTGTCAATAAGTAAGTTCAAAATTTGTGCTCTTTTTGTTTTAAAAGATAAATATATACAGAGTGTCCCAATCTTCTGGAATTATGGAATTAAACTTTCAGATAACGTAATAAACGTCATAAGCTTCTTTCAATAAGTTTCGCATTTTTAATTTATTTTAGATGGACAGCAAACGCAGATTGACAAATGGCTCTCAATGATGGGTTGCTAGGAAGCAACCTGCTATTTTGTAAGTTTGTAGCAGCTAATCAGTATTAAGGGAAACCAGTTTCTGCAGCAATTTTCTGATGTACCAGACAACCGTCAAGCGCGCAATACGTTTTACCACGTAAGTGTAGATTTTATATCAGTGTAGCAGTAATACGCTATAAAGTAAATATCTCGCTTTCTTTGCATTACATACTGTTATGTTATGTTCAACGTTGTATCTACGACAACAACAACTTCTCTCGGTTGTCACTTCGATACTGACCAAATGTCAGGCTGGCCACTCGTTGCGGGGATAATTGGAAATGTCTTGGTTACCATCCCCCCCTCAGCCAACCGTCCTTGGGGCGAGGACGGTATAATTTAATTGTAAGTCCAGATAATGACGAGTGTGGGGTATCATGGACAAATCTACTCGTTTATTAATTTTATATTCACTTATTTCGTCCAAATTAATGTAAAAATCGTCTGGAATAAAAAACAGCATAAATTGCAAAGCACAACAGATAATATTTCATCAATTAAATCTTTATCTGAAAGGTTTCTGTAAATTAGCAGTGGATTTTCTCTTTTAAAGCTTGTTGGTGACAGTTCGGACCACAAAATCATCAACAAACAACCTCCCGCTTAAGTCACTGCATTCGTTCTCGTATGCTAATATCATTTGATTGAAACTCATTGAAAAGTTAGTTTCTATTTGGGTAAATTATCAAAATTGGCTGTGAAAGAAAACAATCGACGGTCTTTCGCGATTTGAAATAAAAGAAAGATGAACGACGCCCTAAATTTTCATCAATCTTTATTCGGCCTTGGTTGAATCAAAGTTTGTTTTGAATCCAATCCAAAGATAAGTGTTCGTTGTGTATTCAAAGTCATTATTAGCGAAGTAAATAGGGTTGAATATCCAGAGCAGGCAGTTCCTGTGGTGGGTATATAAACAGAGGGTTTATATACATTGGCGTCGTTCGAAAGTTTAAAGGTTAGTTAATTTTCAAATCTTAAAATTCGTTAATTTGATTTTACTGAGTTGGAAATTCATTCTAAAATTGCCGTAAGGGTATCTAGGGATACCACCGAACCTACAAAAATCATTTATTAGAGTTAAATTAGAAAATTTAACAAAGTTTGAGTAAAACCCCCGAGGAAGATATTTCAATACGTATGTCATTTATTAATTTGGAGCATTTTATAGTTGAAGCTTCGTATGAGTAATAACATTATTTTCATATGATTAACAAACGTAACGATCTTTTCGCTTAAACTGCTTCAAATGAGTGTTTTAGAAATACACATATGGATTCAACAACTTAAAAATTACAGAACAATTTTTTGTTTCAAAGAAAGCTAGTGTAGTATTAAATATTAAAATATTGAACCGATATGACGTTGCTTCAGGGATTTAATATGAGTAGCAGCCGCTTGATCTCTAATGCATTGCAGATGTAACAGTTGATGAACGAGTATGTTGTTTGTAACCATTTGATGGAACTGGTGAAAACACTTCAGGGCTTCTTTATGCGGTACACCCTTCTCATGTGGAACGCATTCATCCTCGTCTTCTTCCTTATTGCTTGTTTGGTCCACTATTAGTAATGAAATTATCTCTTCATTCGTAACTAGAACCTCTTCATCCCACAAGCCATTGTGCAATTTCATCCTTGGTTACATCAGCTTGAAAAATGTCATTCCAAATATCAATATTCAAGCATATTTCCTCGTCATTACTAACATGATGGCATTCGGTATGGTGAGCATCTTGAATATTTAATAATTTGCGTCGTAAACAATAGCTAACGGAATAGAATCCACAATTTCATCATTCGTTTTGAGCAGCTCATCCATATTAGGTCACAGTTTTTTTCCGTGACTGTTGAATAAGTCGATGGTGCGATGGTATAGCATACTTAGAGGTTTTAAGAGATGGTATGGACAGCAAATCAAAATTCTTAACGAAAGACGGTCTTCCAGCTCTCCTGGTTTTAAGGTATGTACAAGTTTTGGTTTGTAAGGTCGAAATTTGTTTTTCTTTAATATTTTTGAAATTCTAGTTTTAGATACATTATTTGGTAATGTTGCGGATCTTTTGCGCAGTGACTTTTTACCATTTTCTACAACAGACAGCAATACTTGCTCAACAGTTTCTTTATTTGCAACCCTAGACCAACGTTTCTTGTTGAAATTATTTTCTACACTTCCAAAATGTTTGAATTTAGTTAGGATATTTCTTACTGTTGTGAAATGTAGATCTTGGACGTCGATGTTTTAAGAGATGATATCGCTGACAGCAAATCAAAATTCTTTAAAAAAGACGGTAGATCTTGGACGTCTATGGGTATGATACATATCAATAGAGATTTGCGATAATGCAGTTTCATCATTTGAATCACATGTTGATCCGTTGGCTGAATAAGGGGGATACAATTTGTCGGTAGAAACATGCTTAACTACTTTTATCATCAGCAAATAGTTCTTCTATTTCGGGATATCCAGGGATATTATCAAAAATAATCAATGCCTTTGGAGGCAAATTCAAATCCCTCATCTTGCTTTTAACAAAAAAATCATCCTCATTTCCAAAACAGTTCCTTCTCGTCAGCATTGTATGCACCTGATGGGGTGCTAAATCCATTTCTGAAACATTTCTTTAAAATGTCTGCTGAAATGGCTCAACAGCAGATTCATCGCCGGATAATTTTTCGCCAACGACTAAGAATTGATGAATACTCTTAACGTTTTTTTTAACTTGTTCAGCCATCCGAAACTTGCTTTAAAACCGCCTATTTCAGTTACTTGTTGTTGAAACCACTTTTTTTTTGTTGTATAATATCTCACCAGATATTGGAATGGGCTGCGCTTTTGTAGTAGAGACCATGTAAAAATGCGGTTTCATTCTTAATTTGATTCATTTTCCTTTTAATGTCACTTATTGTGGATTTTCCGACAACGCACGATTTAGCAATTCCTGTTACACTTTGCGCTTTTTCAAGTTTCTGTAATATATCGTGGAGCGACAACGTTGTACGAGGATAAGTCAAATATTATCTATACTTTCGCCATAACAAGCTTTGAAGGTTATCGTAGTGGCGGCCGCTTGCGCATGCGTTGAGTTGGCGCCTCTGTGGTTATGTGTGCGGAATTTAATCACGATCGCGTCATTTGTCTGCTAGCTACAACAGCATAAGTATGTCAGCTCCGCTATTAATTTGCACCAAAGAGGAACAACGAGCAGTGATCCGATTTTTGTGGTCAGAGGGTATGAAAGGTGCTGAAATTCACCGGAGACTTTTGTCACAATACGGAGACAGTGCTTTACCTCGTAAAAGTGTTTTTTGCGGATCGAAATGTTTCAAAGTGGCCGCACGGGAGTAATACAAAAAGAGGGAACATTTTGATCCACAAAAAAACGCTTTTACGAGATAAAGCACTGTCCCCGTATTGTGACAATAGTCTCCGGTGAATTTCGGCACCTTTCACACCTTCTGACCACAAAAATCGGATCACAGCTCGTTGTTTCTCTTTGGTGCAAATTAATAGCGGAGCTGACATACTTATGCTGTTGTAGCTAATAGACAAATGACGCGATCATGATTAAATTCCGCACACATGACCACAGAGGCGCCAACTCAACGCATGCGCAAGCGGCCGCCACTGCGATAACCTTCAAAGCTTGTTATGGCGAAAATGTAGATAATATTTGACTTACCCTCGTATGTTCGTAAAAACAAGACGTCAAAGCAATCGCTTTTGAATAAGAAGTGGGTTGATTCTTCATTGATCGAGCATGTACCGTATATTTGTTGATATGTATAAGGTGACGCAAGTGCTCATTTTATTTCTAAGAAAATTATTTACTTTTATCAATACTGTTCGGATTACCGAAATTTTCGTCGGTCAATGAGAATTCAAGTTTGTTTGGGTTATTGGATGTTCGGATTGCCGCGTGTTGGAATTACAAAAGTCTTCTTACTACATCTTAGAAAAGTATTGCAGGCAAAAATTAAGAAGAAAGAATGTTGTAGAATAGAACTAATTTCAAACGTTCACTAGAGTCAAGGATATTTTAAAATTACAATAATCTTTTATTTGATCTTAAAAATATTCCCAAGATGAATAATAAATGAAACGGAGCTTTGTTTCACTTAAGACATGCCAGACATTGACGTAGAAATTCTGTAAATATAATTTCCGGAACCCTGAGTCACATTTGCAATTTGTATTCCTTTTTTCAGTAATTAGATAATTCTTAATTCGGCGTGAAACTAAAGGAGGAAGGAAATCTGAAGACGGAGATCTGAACTGGAACTCAACACTCCGGTTGTCTATTACGCAAACCAGTTCTAACTAAGCGAAAACGACATGAAGGGTCCGTTACGTCCACATCATGTATGTATAATCTGTCGCCTAATAAAATAATTTATATTCTACGTAATTATCCTAAATGTCGTAGGTTAGATAATATTCGTCGGAGAAAATTGCTCGTGACACACTGACGAAAAGAATTAAAGTACTCAGACAATAAGACATCCGCTCGTTGAAACATGTATGTAGGTACATTATGTATGTTGTTCTTGGCATTTTTTGGGAGCGACAATATTAAAATAATGCTGGATTGTAAATTATACAAGATGTACTATTCACTTATTTGTATCCCAGATACAAGCATATTATAAGTATAGCATATTCAAAAAAATTAAAACGCTTATATGTAAGTCTCCTAAATTTAAAGACGCATAACGAAAAAGGAAAAAGGAACATTAAAAAAAGGCTTCAAAACGTGCGTTCCCTTATGCCTTCTGAATAAAAATACTCAAAAGTTTGTATTTTTATATATGTTATAAATTTTATATATGTTATGAATTAGAAAATCTGTTTAGAATTTCCACTATCAGTTTCAATGCGTCTGTGTCTAATGACTAATGACTAGGGTAACCTAAACTTGCGGACTCGCATAGGCGTCGGTATTACGGGTTAATATAAGAATACGAAAAATTCATAAATAAACTAAACTGGTAGAGAAGCAGGCATGTAGTGTCGACCTTGAATATAAATCATGTTAAACCGCGCTGAGAGAGATTCCGTTTTAGTACCGGTTGAGCTGTTGCAGAGATTAGTCGAACGGTCAAGGTTATGTACTTACGTGTCGCTTTTGAAAATATAGCTGGTGTTTTTTGTGTGTTGTAATATTATACCAAGTACATAATTAGTGTATCGTTTCATATAGAACTAATATTTACATACCTAAGAAAACAATGCCTCGTAATAGATTTGCTGCTAATATACATAAGTATGTGTCACTTTTTCCCCATTTAAAATATGACGATAGTGCAGTTTTTTGCTTAATTTGCAATGTTCGTTTGGCTGCATTGGACAGAACTGATTGCCAGAGGCATGTCAATGGTATTAAGCATATGAGAAATGCAAGAACTGAAATACCTTATACACTATTCCTCATACATTTATTAATTATGTTTACCTCTTGTAATCTTCCGTTGTCGTTGGTGAGAAAAGCAGCTTTTAAAACGTTTTGGCGACAATAGGTTCCAAAGTACCCATTACCCTCACAAACACAATTACAGAATCATTTGCCGCGAATGAAAGAGATGCTAGAAAATGTGTGTAAACGTGATTTGTGTTCCAAAAAAATATGGATTACCGTGGATGATTCGACCGATATAAAGAAAAACAGTATTGTGAATGTAATAGCTCGCGTTTTATCTAGCGAGAACACAGCATCTCGATATTTGTTAGCTTGCAAACGTGTTCAACAATGTACCGCGGAAAATATTCAAAAAGTGATAATGAACGCTTTGAAAAAATTTAAAATTGCCCAAGATCAAGTTGTGATGATTGTGACAGATAGTGCAGCAACGATGTTAAGTGTTGGGCGATCCTTAAAACATATATTTCCTAACTTAATACATATAATCTGCGTGCTGCATGCTTTGCATTTAGTTGGTGAAGTTGTTCGACAACATTACGGAAACGTTGATCGGATAATTGGAAGTACTAAAGCAGTGTTTCGTAAATCTCCTAAACGTTTAAAAGAATTTCGTAAATTTTGTCCAGGTATTCCAGAACCTCCTGAACCAATTTTAACGCGATGGGGTACTTGGCTAACAGCCGCTTCTTACTATTTGATCCATTTTTAACAAATTCAATCAGTTGTAATGCGATTTAATCGGAACGAATCCAAAGCAATTAGAGAAAGTCAAAGAGAATTTCAAATTCCTCAACTTTTAGAAGATTTAACAACAATATGTACCAATTATACAGTATTACTAGATGCCATCAGAAAACTACAATGTACTGAATTGTCATTGCAGGAATCATTAGACATAGTGGAGAGTGTAAAAAATAAATTACACACATTAAATGATACGCCAGTATTATGCGCTAGTCAAAAGTTGGCAGATGTTTTAAGGAAAAATCCCGATTTTAATACTTTAGAGGCTGTTTATAATAAGTGTAAGAATAGTGAACTTTTAAGTGATTTTGAAAAACAGTTTCTACATGCAAATGTAACTTCCTTAGATGTGGAGAGATCGTTTTCTATGTATAAGAATATTTTTTCTTGTCGACGCACAAGGTTTAAAGAAGTAACTGTGGAAACATATGCAATGATGCAAGTTTACAGTAGTTCACATCCTGATGCCTCTAATTTGTTGAATAATTAGCAAGTAAGTTTATTTATGAATTTTTCCGCAAGTTTTGGTTACTCTACTAATGACTCGTGTAAGAATCGTCTGTTTTACACTATTCACCGTTCACTCATCATTATAGAGTTGCTCAATTCGCGCCAACAGCCAGTGGCGGGCACATAAAAGTTTACATAAAATAAATGGTCAGAAATAAAATATAATAACGGCTCAAACACTTACCGTCTTAAGAGTCTTCCTTGAAATCACAAAGTGAATAATGTCTATTAAATATTTACAACATTAGATATGTTTCCACAGTTGTTTCGGCAAACCGAGTGCGGCGTGAGGAAAAAGTGTGCATATGGAGAAAACGAACGTTCTACATCTAATGACGTTATATTTGCGTAATTAAAATAATCTTTGGAACAACTTAACGGTTCTGTTGACGCACCTTCACAAATTTGTCTTAATGTGCCAAAATCAGAATCTTTCTCTAAAACACTTTTAAACCTTTCTAGAACACAAGCATTGTTTACGTCTTCTACCGCGCATAGCTGTGCGTGAACATGTTGCACTATTTGTAGAGATTCCACTAACGACACCGAAGGATTTTGTAATTTTTCTATTGCCTCCACTAACCCGAAGTAATTGTTCTGAATAGTTTTTAAATTCGTTTTAACCTGACTATCTTGAAATTTCGACCAACTTTCCTTGATAGCCGCAGCTTCCTTTGGATCGATTTGTAAAATCACGTTCTTAATATTCTCAAAATATTTATGATAATAAAACGCGGCCTGTAACCATGTTCCCCAACGTGTAAGAATAGTTTCTGGTGGCCCAGGCATACGGGGGCACAGTGTGTGAAATTTGCGAATACGTTTTGGGGATTTGACAAACACTGCTTTTGTATGCGCTATTAAAGCGTTTACCTCAGGATAACTTTTCTAATACTATGTGCCACATGACTGAAAGCATGAATTTTACACGTAATATGTAACAAGTTAGCACGATGTTTTTTAAGAGACCGGCCTACAGAATGCATGTTTGCGGCACCATCACTCATAAACATCAGTTGATTAGTTGAAAGTTCAAACTTTTCCAATGTATTTAACACTAACTTTGAAATTACTTCGGCAGGACATTGTTGTACTCGTCTGGAAGCTAATAGAATTGAAGGTGACGATTGATGTGGTTCCATTGTACGTACCATTACATTAACCACAGAATGTTTTTTACGATCTGTTGTTTCGTCCACACATAAAATCTTGCTTAAATTATATCAAGATTGAAACTTCAAATTACGGTTGAAATATGTGACAGTAATGATCCAAATAAGTTTCTGTTTAAATCGTAATAAATGGCTTATGTGGTAATCTAAGTAAATAATAATAAAGCTAGCAGATTAAAAAAAAGTATTTCCTAGTAAAACGAAATACCACTTGCAGCCTAAATTCTTCTTTGTCCAGAATATTGCGTTTGTATAATGAGCATTTTACATCGATGGATAGATATATTTCACACATCACTTGGAAATATCGGAGTCGCTTCGCATTCGCTGCTTCATCAACATTATAGCAGCATTCTGTTGAATATTTCACCTCTGTCTAGATTTGTAATGTGTGGTAACTGTATTGTCTACGTATGTGTTATATACCAGAAAATAATATCCTCTTTTGTTGTTGTTGTAGCTGTATCATTGGGCGAAGCGTCGGGTTATCAAATACACCTCGCATTTCTGGCATCGATTACTATGATCATTAGCCAACCCTACTAGAATTTTGCCGAATCCAGAGGTATTCCAACCTTTGGTAGGAATTTTTAACGTACCAAACATCGTATTGACACGGGGCCTACGGTTTTATTTCCTTATCCGAGAAGAAGACATACTCCGATTTTTATCTGTAATTAAAAACCAACCGTCCCGACCGAGATATGAACCCGCACCGTTCGGATCAAAAGGCAAGTATGCTAACCGTTCGACCACCGAGACGGTCAACCCTTTTTTGTTATTATTATTATAATAAAATACGTGTTCGCTTGTTATTGGGACATTTAGGTCCTACTGGCGAACCTTCAAATAAATAAATAAGAGTGAGAGTAATTTAGTAAACAATTATAGTAAATCCTTAAAGTAATCTCCTTCGGTTTCAATATAAATCCTTACTCGTCGTTTCATGTTAAATGCGTTGATGAGGTGTTATCGTGTCACAAATATTTTGAATTGTTTCGGTAAGTTCTTGTGTTGTATATGGTTTATTTTTAAAAACTATATCTTTTAGGTGTGGAAAAATAAAATAATCTAAAATAGTTAGATCAGTAGAACGTGGAGCAAAATCTACTACATGGTTATCAAAATATTCATGTAAGAGGTTCATTTTATTTCTATCAACCCGTGTTTTTTTTCCTGGCCAATAATATGTACAATTATAATTTTTTTCAAATCTTTTGATAAAGATGGCACGTTCCATCGAAACGTCAAGAATTTTAAATGTTTAATCGGCTCAACAAATTTTAATTAAAAAATAAGGCCGCAAAACTCAATAGTTTTACGGATTGTTTGTAGTGTTTTATGAGCTGTGGCATTGTCTTGTGGGAAGTATCCATCTCTTAGTTCGTCATCATACAACTGGTTTAGAAACGGTTGCAGCAAATTATTACGATATTTTTCTGCGTTTACCAATTCATGATGAAATAATAGACCAATAATTCATATCCGTGAAGCTGCTATCCAAATACCAACCTTTTCAGAATGCATTGGTATCTGTATCATGCCATAAGGGATTTCAATGGACTATATATGCATGGTTTGTTTGTTAATAAAACCATTAAGGTGTTCGTCTGAGAAGAAGGATTTATCAAGGATAATATCATCATTCATGTAATTTTCAAACCAATTACAGTATTGTAACTGTTGTTATTTAGGCTGTTTCCATCATCTGGAGGATTTAAAACATGTTTTAAATCTTCCAGTTTAAGTTCAAATAACAACAGTTACAATACTGTAATTGATTTGAAAATCACATGAATGATGTACCACGTGGTAATGATATACCATCTTCAAGAATAACACGTCGTAATACAGTATTGTACTCTCACTACGTGATCTTGCTTGAGTTCTTGCACAACATGAATTTAATATGAATATTTTTCGAGATCTTTTCTAAGGATATGGTGACAAGTACCATATGACAAATTAAGTTTCCTGTAAAAGCTTTCTAATTGACTTTTTAGGTGAACGATCTATGCGCCTACTCATATACGCAATAGTTTCAGCAGTTCTTTTCTTGAGTCATCCATTACTGGGTTTGCGACTTACTGCACCAGTTTCACGAAATTTAGCAGGCAGCGCACAATTTGTTGATATAAATCAAGATATGGTACGGCAAAATGAGGAAACTGAAGACGAAATTCATATATCGTTGCACAAACGACCATTCCCCATTCTGTTGCTTTAGTCCATTACGAAAATAGCTTTCAATGATAAATGTTCGATGATCTGTGGTAAACATACTTTAAAATTTACAAGATACATCAAGATAAACATCAAATAAAATTTGAAATGTCAAACTTGTCAATAAATGTCAAACGTAATTTGAAGTTTCAATCGGATTTAACTGTCAAAACTATAACTAGAAATAACTGAAGAAAAAATATGACCCTTTCGATTACGTTTTTTATGATCATATTGTAGATTGAATACACAAAAACTTAAATAAAATGAATTTAGAATTTTGCTTTTGTAATTGTGCACAGTTACAAATGCAAAATTTGGAAATATGAAATATATTTTTGAAAATATACCTGCTTTAACTGTTTAAATTAACATCATATTTTGTTTTTTGAACGTTTTGAATGATTCTTTCTCCTGCCAGTTTCTTCTCAAAAAATTGTCAAGGCTTTATAAAAAGATAATTTATTCTAAAATTATATCATACAAATATTTGTAATTAAATAATTGTTTACTTAACATGACCGGTTCAAGTTTTAGCGGGAATTGTGAAGCATCATTTTGCAACATTTGAAAGTTCCAATTATTTGAAAACGTAACCTACTTACTTAATTTCTTTTACTCATAATAATCGATTAGCATAAAGAAAAGTATTACACGAGCATCAACAAAGAATACCTTAAAGACAAAAATTGCAGAAGGTATTTTTCACTTTCGTATTTGTGAATAATTACCAATAAGAGTACTAAAATAAAATGACCTCTTAAGCAAACATTAATGCTAATATAGCTCATGGTATTGGTGGAATTATTCCCGGCAAAAACAATGTAGCAGAGAAAATAGCACTAACACATGAACATGTTTCTGCCTACCCGGCGTCATCAGCATGGTTCTGAGCACATCTTCTGCTGCTACAATTGCGTCTGCCTCTCGGTTTATGCTGCTAATCTCCAAAACAGCATTGAATATGTCTTTCAGCGACACCTATCGCCAAGAGACACAGTCACGCCGTCCCAGACGGTAGCAAGACAGCGAGACAAGCAAGACCATGAGCTATATTAGCATAAATTTTTGGTTATTGTTACTAGGCATTCTTTCTTTAGACTTACCTAGGAACTATGTAGTACTACCAAGACGTAGTTTTTCATGAACATAGTTATGGTAAGAGGAATTTTCAAAGAATGTCATATTCAGCAATAAAACGTTGGATAATGCGGCAATAACAGTTTCTTTGACCAATGGATCTCCACTCCTCCTAGCATAATTGGCTTTAAGCCTCGAATTATGCGTTTCTTTGTGAATACAATGATTTGTGTCTTTTGGCCATTGACTGTAAGTCTTTTCTGTTTACACCAGTTGTCTACTATATTTAGGACAAAAGATGTTATTATTTAAACTATATTACAAAAATACGTTAAATGATAGACCCCTTCAACTTTTTAATTTGCGTTAAGCTGAAAATTTTATATGTTGCCTGTTATGCGCTAAATTTTTTATCTTATTCCATTGTGGCTTTCCATAATATACTACGTTTGTACAACCTTCGCACAATATACAATGCAAGTAACACCATTTATAAATGTTTTTCAATGAAAGTTGGATATCGGACCATTCAGTACATGTTCAAACTATTAGGTCGGTCGAATGGATGTTATGCAATAACAGTTTTGTTATGGTAACAACAGATATAGGAGCGGATCGTAGTTATTCGCGATATAATCAAATCGTTGCGAATAAGTCTAGCACATGACCAATCTTACATTTCATACGTAGTGCACATATTAATATGTATACATTGTAAGTTGCACTGCCGTTCAAAAAATGTCTGTAGTGTATATTCCGCCTTTAAATTTCTTCGAGAATTTTGTAAATTCTAATTTAGATATACGTCTGTATTGAACTGTAGACCATTCCTCTTGATCTAAATATTGTATATAACTTTATTAATTTTTGTATTTTTTAAGCTACTGTAATGAATATTCCACTATTTACACATATGTAATTAGCCTGCAACAATTTTCGAAAAATGTGCTCTAGCAATTCCTTTTCGCAGAGTTCAGTTGGGGTAAAATTTTATTTACATCACTTCCTTTTAAGCTAACTAGAAATGTGTAGTAGAATTAGGTATGCAATGGGTTAAGTTTAATTTAAATTTTGTTTATTTTCTTAATTGATCAAAAGAACAATTTTGTCACAAACTAATAGAAGGCCTTACTGTAACAAGGAGTCAGCTTTCGCAATTTCAGCGGAATTGAAGTACATGGACTTCGTTTGATGCAAGAACGTGATAACAGTCATAACTTCATGTCATAATAGATAACTGCGTGGTTGTACAAGATTTGCATTGCGCCCATTACTATTTGATGCGAAACAGAGGTGGCTCCTAGTGTTGCCTCGTTCTAACGTTAAACAAAGATATTCAGCTAGCACAACTATGGCTAATTGGCACTAGCTGGCTTGTTAGTTTGTATATACATTAGATGTATTAGTGGACAATCTGGTAAGTTCGACTTGTATGCAAAATGAGTTCTGAAAGTGACAAAAGTAGTGTTTTTTCTTTAGACAGTTATTTACTTGGCACTAGGAGTTATACTGATGAAAACGTGTGTTAAATAATTATCTCTTTTTCAGAAAAAAAGTCGAAAAGCATATAAAAATTAATGGAACCTCTTTTGCAAAAGATGAAAAAAAATGTGCCAAAAGAGTACAAATTTAATATAAAATTTTAAAAGTAAAGTATTCAAAACAGATGAAAGGAAACCATCTCGACTTTCTGTCTTGAGGATTCTGAGTAACCTGACCCAAACTGATACATTCCAAATTCTTCGTAACAAATTAAATGTTTAATTTTGTAGTTCCAATGTAATTACTTCTGTTTTTGTCAAAAGATTTTTTCAAGCCTCTCCCCTATTGTTTTTCACTAACATATATTCTACACTTTTAATTCAGATAAGGTAACTACCAAAACATGCCCAGTTCGTATTCGAAAATGCTTGCATACGGAGGATGATAGAGATTAATTTTGATATAATTTTGAATAATCCGTAGTTTCCTTATAATTTTGTAGTCGAAATAACGCATGTGATTAATACTAGACACACAATCACAAAATTCATATATTTTTTGTATAATAAGCAATATAATTAAAAACGATCGTGATATTTCGATTCCTCGACAAGGATACCCAAATTGCGAAGGAAGAGTCACTAACGTTGCCTCGCCATAAAACTTGCAACAGCAAGCAATAAAATGTAAACACTAATAAATTTGAAAAACAAAATCCTTTCTCAATTGGTCAACAGACATATTAAAACCATAACAATATATTCAAAAATAGAGTTCCTTTCACTATTGTATCGTACAAGGAAAACTCACTGTGTGTTAATACCTATTTACGAAACTTGACAGGATTGTTGAGCAATCGAAAATACTCCACATATATTTTTATAGCTACCGAACTCTAAAGAGGTAGAAACCATCTCCAAAAACTAACGACTTTTGTGTTTCTTCCGACTATTGTTCTTTTTTTTCGCTAGTCGGTCCTTATGCTAGTTTGTAATGCATAAGAAATAAAATATCAGGGTGTCGATTGATGGGGTTACAAAGAGGAAAAACTTTTTAATATGCGTTTTACAGAAAAAAGTAATTCTTTATAAAAAGTTCTAGTTTCCGCAAAATATCCAAAAACATAATTTAGATTTGACTACAGACGTGCACGCTTACTTATAAATTCAATTATTGGAGTTGATATTTTTATTTTTCAATTAACTAACAAATACTCTTTGAAATAAACAAGTAAATAAGTATTCATTTTTAACTTGAAACAGATCTAACAGTCGCTATTCAATATACATAGCTGCCCCCAACTTGTACACACTTTTCAACTCTTTTAGTAAATTCATTGTAAAGTTTGTGTACCGTGGCGGGCATATTAATCTCATCCACCGCATCCCTTATTGCTTGTTTTAATTGATCTGAACTATGTTCCACGCCACGAGCATATACTTTTTCTCTTAACGCTCCCCACAAAAAGAAATCCACTGGTTAACTAATAATCTTGCCAATAAATGTAATGCAAACGTTTCTGTCAAATCCAAATAAACATATTGAATTAAATTTTGTTCTAGAAAATATGGACCAATAATACCACCATAGAAAATACCACACCATACATTCACTTTTTATAAGGTTGACTTCTTGATCGAATTTGAAATTGTGGATTCACCGCAACCCAATATTTGTGTGTGTTCTGTGTGCGTTCTGAGAAGAAACGTGACCGTTAGTTGAAATGTTGCCTCGTCAGTATGTCCATCTCCAATTGTATGGGTTATTATGGATTTGTAGCGCAAGGTTTTATTATCATTATAAACATTTAACTCTCGCAAGCGTTTCCTCAAAGACGACCTTGGATTTTCCTGATCTAGATCTAGTTTCGTCAAACTTATTTAAAAGTTTACGTAAAACTACGTGTGATACAAATGTATTGGGAAACCTTTAATTAAATAAATGAGTGGCATATCTTTGTGAGACTTGTCCAATACCATAGCATTTAACCAGATGGATACGTTCTTTAGTGAACATTTGGAAGTTAAATTTTAAGTATTTGACACAGCCTAAAACTAATTTAGTGAATACAAAAGCAAAGTCTATTATGTACTTTATTTTAATAAAATACATTCTTACTATCTCTGGACATTTAAACCGAGTACGCACTTGTGTACCCGATTGCGTTCCGATGTTTAAGACCTATGAACCAAGAGTTATTATAAACATAAACGTAAAATAGCCAATAGTACTTATTTACTTGTTTACTTCAAATAATGATTGTTGTTTAATTGAAAAATAAAATCATCAGCTAATAATACCATGTCTATGTCTATAGTCAAATCTAAATTATGTTTTTGGACGTTTTGAGGAAAGCATATTTTTTTATAAAGAATAACTTTTTTCTGTAAAACGCATATTAAAAAAGCTTTTCCTCTTTGTAACCCCATCCATGGACACCTGTATATATTTTTTAAAACTCTTCTCTCTTTACCCGTTACAAAGTTATAACCAAAAAACACAAAATGTTTATTTTCATTGTAATATGGCGTCATTGCTCTAATTTAAGAGAAGAGATTAATGAATTCATTCTTAAATTCTACATAAAAGAACTGCACTGAAAGTACTGAAGCCCTTTTTTCGCAATTTTAAAGATAAAAAAGTTGCAAAATTATCAAAAATAAGTGTTATTCATGAATTTATCTCAAATATGTAGCAGCCTTAAAAACTTTTATTTATTACCAGCTATTTACATACATCCACCTATAAACGTTTAAACCACTTGGACTAACCTGTATCATCAATGTCGATCAAAATGTAACTGTTCTGTATTAGTTTGACAATAAATTATGGCAGCCTATATGCAAATGTCATATATGTATGTAAATATCGCTCCATTGATAGAAAAGTGACACAAGTCAAAAATTACCATTTTTGAGATAGTGAAAGAGATATGGAAAAAATACGCGGCCTTTTTAACAATATATATTAATGCGTTGATGAAGTTTACAAACATACAGTCTATTAACTGTCATGTATTGAAAAATGTAAAACTGGCTCTACTGAAAAATTAATGATTTTGACATGTGTCACGTTTTCATCAACGGAGCGATATGTCAAGTTTGCAAAGTTTTGGCCAGGCAGTGAAAAAACATTGTGTCACTTGGGTTGTAAGTGCTCTTGCAGTCTAAGATGTATTGCAGACCTGAGCTATGCTTTCTTCTGCAAACAACACCCTTGATTGCAAAACAATAGCACTTTATAGCCTTTATGACATAAATTAAATATGTTCTTATAAAATTCTGTCAGTAACTTGATAGATGCTTCTACAGCTGTGTGCGGTAATATAAAAGATGTGCATATCTTTCGTCCGAAAGCGTTAGTGCAATAACGAGATCTCGTTGAAAACTTAAGATTGGAAAATTAATAACGTGGTGTTGACGATGGCTGGCGGTTTGCGTAAAAAAATTATTGAGTACCTCTGTGATGAGGATGTATTTATGTACAAAATCGCTAATATCCGGGGCCCTCCTACAGCAACCGTGTGCGCTAACTTTTCTGAATGCGGCCATCAGTTGTTCGCATCCAACGCTCTAAATAAGAGACCGGCTATAGGGAAGAGCTTGTAGTGTTCGAAGGTGGTGGTGTGGAGTGCGACACGTTCATCCATCGCCGGCTGCTTTAGCGCTTCAATTCGGAATCATTTGGCGGAATACGAGCGTTTCCAGAATTCGCGAAATGCCATCGAGCGCTACCGCGGCGGGCAATACGGCCACCGCTGCTGGTGCGGCGGCGGCTGCCAACCAGCAGCAGAACAATGCCAAGGTGAGGCAGCAATCGATCGCAATGATCAAACAGGAGGAATTGCTGACGGCGCAGACCGCTTACTATATCAAGCCGGAGGAGATGAAATTGACGGAAAAGGAGAAATTCAAGAAATTCCTTTGGGATCCGCAAACGAAACGCTTTTTCGGGAGAAGTGGTTCAAGTTGGGGTGAGTTGTGGACGTTGTTTTATAGGCTTGGCTATTGGATATTTCTTGATGTTATGAGCTAGAGTTTTTACCATACACATAAAAGTCTAATGTTGTCGTTTCACTATCGATCTTCTTAACTCAAAAATTGTTTCGTTAAATTATAAGGAAATATAGGTATGATAATTTATTCGGTTATATATCTTTGTAACTATCCAAAGTAATCGATAGCTTATAGTGTTAACTTCTTTAAAATACGTACAAGTTTATAAAAAACGTCCCAAGCCATAACTTCTTTATACGTTGTCTGCGTTTAAGCTAAAAAGCAAATGAAGCAACAGTATTCTCAAATCCTATTACTGCTTCTTCTTCAACGCCAAATGGTAACAAGAACCGTCTTTTTTTTTAAGTACACATAAATATCTTCTTACAAAATTGTTTATTTTTTTTTTATTTAGGTTCAGTTCAGTGTAATATTTATTGAAACAAATTAAAAATAAATATTTAATATAAAAAAGGGCAATTTTTCATAGATGATACTGCAAACCAACTAAAATACCATCGATTATTGACTGGGAATGATTAAAGTTTTTTGGACGGCTTATACCTACTGTAAAACTTAATAGAATGCTGTTGCAAATTTAGCGGCGAAGAAAAGTTATGTTAGCAGCTGCTGACAGTCCATATTGTCCTGTTTGCGTTTTAGTTCACCACCTTCTAGAAATGTCAAAGAATTAAAAGAGTTTATTAGGATGGATTGTGCCAGCATAGCGCCATAAACTAAAAAAAAGGAAACGTAACACCAATACAGCCTTGATTAGGCGTTACCAAAATTTGTAAAATGCGATGGAGGAACTTTTTAGCACTTAATTTAACTTAATTTCGCTTTCACTTTGACGGATTTTGTTTACATATTTGTCTTTTAAGTTTTGAGCACTTAACGTTATATGTACATATATTCAATTTGACTTTGAGGTATGCGTTCGTTTGTCTTTAAGTTTTATTAAAATTGTTGATAAATTAATCTTTGCTTATTATCTCTGCAGAATATAATCTTTTATATCTCCGTGTTAACTTTACAAACATTATTTTCCTGAAAAGTATAAGGTATAGGTTGGTAGCAGTTATAAGGAAAGTTATCACAAATGTGTTGCAAATTCCAAAAGTCCAATAAAAGGCAGGGCATTCCATTTATAGCAAAGTTTACAGAATTTTCAAATCTTCATTCCTTCCCGAGATATCGCGTTTTCCCATTCTTCGGTGAACACGCTGTATATTAATATAATAATCTATTTACCAATAATTGGTGTAAGGCTAATCTATAATAATACTTAAACGTTATGAACAAATTTACGTCATTCTTTCTTGTTCTTGGCTAAAATTCATGCTATTTGATTGGTGAGTATTTCTTAATATGCTTTCAACCGCAGTATCCCCTTTAGCGCTTGGCTTACTTTCTTTTCCCGCTTTGGCATGGTTTTTATTTCCCAGACTGCCTTCACTTGTCTATTTACCGCCAGTCCGCTTAAATGACCAACCACCCTAACTGGTTCTGTTCTATTACTTGTAGGATTGGCTCCACTCCCAAATCATCTCTTCCTTTTTAGTTTCTGCTTTTATCTTTCCTCTTCCTTAATTCTTTTCAGATACTTCATTTCAATTATTTGGACCATACTCTTTGCTTCGTCGTTCCCACGTTTCCGAACCAAAACATAGAATAGGTCTGTAAATTGATTTAAATACTTTAATCTTTGTTCGACTGGATATTTCTTTCCTCTTAACGAATTTCTTGCTCAAGGATCCATAGATGCTAGTTGCCGCTTTTATTCTTTCATTCATTGAAAAGTATCAGTTTAGTGCCGAAATACAAAAAAGTTTAGATTATAAATAGCGTTGTTAAACCTTTTCTAGGGTAAATTCTGCAACAATCTGGATTTGCCAAAACTATGAATATATAACAATAATAATTAATTATTATTTGAATTTGTATTGTTTATCTTTTATTTACTACATGTTTCAAATTGACCAATATTTTTCCATATTGTGATGCAGCAAAGATTGGACTTTTTTACTTAATCTTCTATGGAATGCTGGCAGCATTAGTAGCAATATGCATGTGGGTGTTTTCCCAAACTCTCGATCCTCGGATACCTAAATGGAAATTGGATAGCTCTCTAATAGGAACAAATCCCGGTCTTGGTTTCCGTCCTATGCCCATCGAGAATCCGGACAGCACGCTGATTTGGTTACAAGGAAAAAATATCAGCAGCCACGAAAGGTGGGCAAGTCTCCTTAACAATTTCTTAGATGGTACGTTATTTTAAGATAACATTTACTGTTGTATTGTTCTTTTCGGATGCATGTTTACAGATTATTACACCCCGGGTAAATCACAGAAAGGCACTACTTCCGTCAAAAAGTGCAGCTATTCAAACCCACCATTAAGGGGCGAAGTTTGCAGTGTTGAAGTAAAGAATTGGGATGTATGTTCCAAACACAACAAATATATGTACCACAAAAATTCACCTTGTATATTTCTCAAATTGAATAAGATATATGGATGGGTACCCCAATACTATATTGACCCTGCTGAGTTTCCAGAAAATATGCCTAAACAGTTGCAAGAACATATAATGAGCATCAAAGATGAGGAGGTAAAATTGTATTGGTGGTTTGGTAATTTTGGTAAACGATTTGTTTCAGCTAAAACGAACTGTTTGGATAACTTGCGAAGGTGAAAATAAGGCCGATGGTGAAAATTTGGGTCCAATTAAATACTATCCTGATATTCAAGGTTTTCCTGGATATTATTATCCGTACGAGAATTCCGAAGGTTATCTCAGTCCACTTATTGCCGTCCATTTTGAAAGACCAAAATGTAAGTAATTAATGATGTTCCGAAAGGGCAATACTTCAACAATTTGAAAGAATGGTACGAATGAGTCACGCAATTTGTACTATGTGCACAGAGAAATGGCGTTCATTTTGCCAAGAAGAGGACTTTCCTGGAATTGCTGAAATAATAAATTTTGGACATTCTTCGACTTTTCTCCATCTCTATATTTTTCAAAACTGGATTATTCAGTATTCTCCAATTCCTCTATCAATCATTGCCTATTATTTATTAGTCTACCTCACTTTACTTACTGCATAAATTCCAATTAAAGTTCTAAAGTTTGATTTATCCTCGGTGTGTTTCAGCTGGCAATATCATCAACGTTGAATGCAAAGCTTGGGCCAAAAACATCCATCACAGCAGAGCGGATAGAACGGGATCGGTACATTTCGAACTACTGATAGATTAACACAAAATCCGCCCTTAGCTTGATTACTGTATATCAATTTAGAATCGAAGAGATTGGCGATTCCAAATAAATGGACAATATTTTATTCGGACCGAATGTTGTTATTCAAGTGCCTTAAATCGAATACAAATTTAAGATTTTCGCTATCAAAAAATGTCGATTCATGTCTTAAGATTAAATTTGTTATTATTGTTAATTAATTGCTATTATTTTTGTTATCTACTATTTTCTATTTAATCTTTTTGTATATACATACAATACACATTACCAGGCGATATTGTAATTTTACGTTAAGAGAAATATTTTGTGTATACGAAAGTAGTGTAGAGTAATAAATGACATATTTTACTATTTCCACGGTGAATATTTCTTTTTCTTTATACTCTTTTTAGATAGTGTGAAAGTTGCTTAATTTATTTTCTTATTTTATTTCTTAAAATTCAAGAAAAGCGAAGAGTTGCAATACAAATTTATATTCTGATGCATTTAATTCAACTAATGCAAACAGAAGCTGTTGCACTAGTCAAATAGGCAACTTACACAGCACATTTGCTTAACTCTAAGAAAAATTATTATTATTTGTGGGTGGTAGTGGCCGATTCTGGAAGTGACTACAAATTTAAGTGAATAATTGCTTTTATTTTGATAGCGCCGTAGAAGACGAGAGGTTAGAAGAACGAAGAGTTAAACTTGACGAATGTCTGGGAATGCTATTCTGTACAAGTGGCAAACATGCAATAATAGGGGAAATGTGCCGAATATCGCACCCATTTTGAAAATCTCTTCTTGCAATGTCAATTTTTACAGAAAATTAAGTTTCTCAGTGCATAAGGATTGACTGTTGAGTTCTCTAAGTGATTATTTAATGGAGCCGTAATTTTCTTAAAAATGTTGGTGTTACAACCAATTAATCCAAACCGTAAAATTTTTACATATTTGAAAACGTGTTCCTAATATCGCCCAGGTGAACAATATTAGAAATAATCGTTTTTATCTTATTAAAAAGGTGAGGATTCAACTAAAAAGAAGATCTATATCAAATGTTTATTGAAACCAAACAGTAATTCATTATAAAAGAAAATATATAAAACAAAGCATTAAAAAGAAAAATATCATCCATCAGCCTTCTTTACAAAAATCGCAAATAAAAGTTTTGTAATCGTCTGAACCTGAACATAGTTCATGGCACCAGATTCTACATTTAGTGCAGACTATCCATATTTCTCCTGACCGATCGTTTAGATATGTTTCACTACAGTAAGGACATTCACAGTCAATGTCGCTATCTTCTTCATCCGTGGAAATAGTTAAATCTCCAGGAATTTCTTCTTCGCTGTCTCTGAAGAATAATCAGGTTGTTTTTTTCGTATAATTTTCCTTTTTCCTCTCTTGGTTTTTACTTGTTCTCTCTCCAGATTGCCTTTCTTTCTCTGTAAAACACTTTCTAGCGACCTGCTCCTTAGGTGCATTCCCTTTACTCTTTCTGTGGTCTTGCTTGGGATTTGTAGCTTTTTCTAGTTCTTCGGATAAATTGTTTTTATATGGTGAACTAGTCAGTAACGCAGCTGCACTGGCTTTTCGACCTCTTGTGGACACTGAACCTTGCTTGCTTGTTGAAGGCAATGGGCTGATATCAGTTGGCATAACAGAGGAGCTGCTTGAAGTGTTAGATTTACTAGGTGTGCTACTAGAACCAGGTTGTGGCTCATCAGGCTGACTTCTTATTATGTGTGCTCTCTCTTCATTTTCTGGTGGGGAAGTTTCACGATCATATGATGTATTTCCCAGTTCGGAAACAAATTCATGTTGTTCGAAAATGTTGCGATTGCAAGGAAACAATCCACATTTCCTAAAGCCATTGGCAGCTGTTGCAACAGTAGCAGCTCGGCTGTAAGCATCACCTAGGAGCCTTCCTATTTGATAGCAAGTAACAATTCTACCACTGTTTTGTTTTAGCCAAGTTTCTATTGCTTGTATATAAAATGCTTTGAAGGGAAACATAAAAGCCCGATCAAGGGGTTGCATTTTATGGGTGCAGTGTGGCGGCAATGACACTATATGCACTCCATTTTCCCGAGCAATTTCCAACAATTGAAGATTTCTAGTATGGGAATAATGCCCGTCTAAAACTAAGACAACTGGATCATCTTTACTCGATTTTACATGTGCCAGAAATTGCCGCTGGAACCACTGTAAAAAACTTTCCATTTGGATCCAGCCTGATTTGTGACAAACTGCAATTGTTCCATTCGGGGTTCCATCAAGCAGTTCAGCTTTCATGTGTACTCTAGGGAAGACTAAAAGTGGAGGAACGTAATGCCCCGTTGCGCTCATGCACGTTACTACAGTGACCAGTGCACCTCTTTCTGCAGAAGACACAGACCCGACCTGGCGTTTTCCCTTTAAAGATAGGACTTTACTTGTTCTGTGTTGTACAACTGTCAGTCCCGTTTCATCACAATTGTACAATTTATTTGGTGAATGCTTTATAATTTCCATCAATGGTTCAAAAATGTCAAAGAAATTATCAACTTTCTCTTTCGTAAATCCTTTTATTCTGCCCATTGACGTGGCTTGTGGTCTGCGAAGACTTAACTGGGAATTTCTTTTCATAAAACCACGGAGCCACTTCCATCCAGCTGCCCGATCTTTCTTAGCGAATGGATGTGGAAGACCATTTTTGTCCGCCAACTCAAATGCCATTTCCTTCAGGTCTCTCGTTCTCAAACCATAAAAACGAGATTCCATGTCTAAACAGTAGGCTACCAAGGCCTTCTCTAATTCATCGCCTAGTGTAGATTTTCGGCCAAGTTTAGTATAAACTAGTTTTTCTATATCTTCCTCTTCACTGTTAACCTTATCTTTAAGGGTTGACTTGGGTACATTGAAATGTTTTGAGGCACGCAGAAGTCCCATTTCTTTAGCTCGCACGCAACGTATTGCTCTGCGCATGTCCTCTGCAGACCACTGTTTCCGTCGTTTTCGTGTTTGTGATGTATTCATCTATAAGAAAGCGAAGTAATGTTGCAATTTTAAATGCTACATCTAAGTGTTCCTAATATCGCACAGTACGGTATTATGACAACATAAGATGGCCGATATTAGGCACACATTGAAATTATGTCATCTTCGCAATTAACTTGAAAATGATAACATGAATATCTGTTTAAACGCTGCTAAACAAACTATGCAAAATATCTAACATTTTAGTGGAAATAAACTTTGATACTACTTACATTTTATGGTGAAATCTTTTGTCAAAATTCTCCTTGCTTAATATTCGCTGGTCCCACCATAACCTATTCTACTACAACAGCTGTAATCTTTAGCCGGCGCTTAAACCTCTTTAGAAGTTGGTTTAGGAGGTGAAGCAACATAAGTTAAATTTGTTACCATTAGATAGCAGCACTTGGTACGGGAAATAATAGAGGGTGCGATATTAGGCGGTGTGCGATATTAGGCACGTTTCCCCTAATAATAATATGTTTTATTAAGCAGAAAAGAAAAAAAATATCATATAGGAGTATACATAAAACGCTAAATATTACTAAATTAACGCTGCTTAAAGCGATGCTCTTCCTTCTGATCCGTCAACTGTAAAAAAATATCGACATAAGTGCAGAACATATATCATTATAGTACATAAGTTCATCGGTATAAATAGACAGTAATACAAAAATCATGTCATGTCTGCAACAATGCAATCCGATAAAGTATAACCCTAATCAATGTAGAGACCTCAAAACATACAATAGTCCTACACTACAAAAAAGCATATGCTGGGCCTAAGCAACACCGAAAGATCACTCATCCCCAATAATCATCCGGGAAAGAAAAAAGCAAAATAACGCACATCTAGTGAGAATAAAATCATTGCTGACCAAGAAGTAAATATTTCTTGTACTTACGCTTAAATCCTGCAACGGACAAGGATTTGAAGTTCGGAGGGATAGAATTGTAAAGAATGGCAATGTTATAGGAAAAAGACCGCGTGAGAAGAGCAGTATTATATAAAGGAGGCGTAAGCGTACCCTTGTATCTAACGTTAATATTATGAACGTCAGTTCTAAAGGTCAGGCTTTGATGCAGATAGGGGGGTATCTTATACTTTATTAAATTGTAACAAAAACAAGCAAGGTGCAGTTTTCTTCGCAACCCCACATTAAGCCAACCCGCCCAAGCTAATGTATGGGAGATATGCTGCCATAGATGCCATAGATAAACCTTAGACAAGCATTTTGAACTTTTTGTATTCTGCGAATATTGCAAAGCCGGTAAATCCACATTTATTGATTTTGAAATATTGACAGAGAAATTGTACATTAAAATCCCCAAAAGTTCCAAATCTTAATCTCATATCCCAAACTATTATCCCAAACTATAAATAAAAACATTAAAAAATTTTCGTTAATATTTTTTATGTTAGGAATTATCAGTTTTTGTTAGGATTCTGATTTCTAAACTGTATTCTAATTTCCAAAGTGGTGGGTAATTTTTTATGTTGCATTCATATTGTATACAATTAAAAATAAGTTAAGCAACTCAAAAATACTTTTTATCTCTATGTAGTAAAACAAGACCTATGTTTAAAAAGTTTTACACATCACAAAGAATAAAGTCACAAAACAATTAGAGGAGGAAACTTATCCATTAGAACTAAATTTGAACAGACTGTTCCTCTTCCGGGAATTGGATTTAGCGGTATTTGCATAAAGCTTTAGGTAATATTGCGATGAAATACCGAATTTTTCTAAAATCTAAAATGTCCTACATCGAAAGACTGCCCAAAAATTATTCCCAATTAGTTCCAAAATGGTAGCAACCGGATTTATTGGTTTTTGCGTATTTCCTCGTCATAGGTAGTCAAATAAAAACAAAAATCTACAAGGAATGCTTTCCTGCTTAGTTGAATGTTAATCTAATTACCACGCAGGGGGGATCGAAGATATATTTGATACGGGGATACATGTTTAAAATTGCAGTGGTTGCTACAACTGCCGTTTTCTTAAGAGCATATTTACAAGCCTGACCTCTTTGTATATCAAACGGTTAGTCGGAATTTTTGATAATTATGAACTATTTTATAATATTTGTATATGTTTATTGTTGTGATTTTCATATTGTATTAACAAAGAATTTTCGTGTAATATACTTTAGTATGATTTACTACTGAATGTGTTAAAAATTAAATACAGTACAAACTCTTTAATCCGAATTAATTAAAACACGGGTTTAAGCAGATAAGTTCGGATTGCCGATATTTTCGGATTACTCGATAGTAAATACATATTAGGTGTTGGGTTGTTGTTGTTCGAAGGACCAGAAAATAAATATTTTCACTACTTTAAAACTATCTTTAATGTAAATTTATACACGGGCTCTTTCAGTCGCCATTTCTTGTTACATTCTCTTATACTACTCTAATTTTGTGTATATATAGACATCTGCAATACCGACGGCGGTAAAAATTTGAATTTAACATTTGAATCTGTACATATGCCGCCCACCTTGAAAGGTCGCTTTCAAATGATCTAAGATATACATGTATGTGTATAAATAAATATAAAATTGCAATAGGTTACAGAAGCAATTATAATTTAGAAACTGAGTTTAATTGTCGTCCATTGGTAATAATCTAATTTTAGTTAAAGCTCGTCGCACTACACTACCATTGGCTAGCTTGACTGATACCACTCTGGTGATGTTGTCCATTCCGGGATGTAGAGCGATGATTCTTGCCATGGGCCAGCGCAAAGGTGGCGTGTTATCTTCTTGTAAGATGGCTAAGGCACCCTCCCTTATATTGGAGCTTAAATTGCCTTTCCATTTGTTCCTTCTTTGTAGTTCCGTTAAGTACTCGCAGGACCAACGGGACCAGAAATGTTGAATTAGTTGCTGCATATACTGATATCTGGATAACTTCGTAATTTTGAGATCCTTTACGTCAGCTTGGGGAGTAGCAACCAGAGACTCTCCGATGAGAAAATGTGATGGGGTTAAAGGTAGAAAATCATTGGGATCGTTCGAAAGTGGAGACAGAGGTCGGGAATTTAGACATGCTTCAATTTGAATAAGTATTGTATTCATTTCCTCATAAGTTACTGATGCGGTTCCTAAAATTCGTCTAAGGTGAAATTTAGCTGATTTAACACTAGCTTCCCATAAACCTCCTTGATGAGGGGATTTGGGTGGTATAAATGACCATTGAATTTTGTCAACAGCTAGAAAACTATGAACTCTGTCATTGTGTGACTTATCATTTAGCAAGTTATACATTTCTTGAAAGTGATTATTAGCACCAACAAAGTTAAGACCATTGTCAGAGTAGATGATACTTGGTTTACCTCTGCGAGAAATAAATCTTTTAAGAACGTTTAAAAAGCAATCAGTTGTGAGATTACTGGCTAATTCGATATGAACTGCGCGCGTGGCAAAACAAATAAAAATGCAAAAATATGTTTTGACTAATTTCGCATTACGCAAAGATCTATCCTTTACAAATATAGGACCGGCGTAATCAACACCACAATTGGTAAACGGTCTACTTGGTATTACGCGAGAACTGGGTAAATTGCCCATTTGAAATTTTGTTGGTTTTGGGTTTACTTTAAAACATGTTATGCAGTTGCGAATGATACCCTTAACTGTCGTTTTTCCGTCAATAGGCCAATATTGAAGTCTTATTACAGATAATAAATTTTGTGGCCCAAAGTGTAAATGTTTCAGGTGATATTGTATTACAATCAATTTTGTTAACTTATGATTCTTAGGTAAGATGACTGGGTGTTTTTGAGAGAAATCTAAATTTGAATGTGTTAATCGTCCACCTACACGTAAAAGATTTGACTCGTCAAGAAACGGATTAAGATTTAATATTTTGCTACTAGTATTTAAGGCTTGTTGATTTTTTAATGAAGTTATTTCACTAGAAAAACTGTTAAGTTGAGCTATCTTAAGAAGTAAAGTTAATGCGTCATTGAGTTCTTCTGTAGATAAAACCAAAGTATTAAATGATATTTTGTTTAACGTAGCTGCTTTAAATCTAAGACAATAAGAGATTACACGTTGCAATTTGTTCAAATTTGAAAATCTTTCAAAAATATCATTATCAACATTTGTAATTGTTAGGAGACTAACTTTAGTTTGCTTAATTTCTGGTAAATCATTATAGTCTATCGATTCATATTCTGTGTCTATTTGACTAGTTGCTAAAAAATATGGACCTTGCCACCAAAGTGAACAATTTTGTAATTCCTTTGCACTGAATCCACGAGAAATTATATCTGCTGGATTCTCTTTTGAATTGACATGAGTCCATTCACTGATATGTGATAATTCTCTTATTTTCGCAACACGATTAGCTACAAATGTTTTTAGATTACTTGGATCGATTTTAAGCCATGATAATACAATAGTTGAGTCACTATAAAGAACAATTTTGGATAGTTTTATGTCTAAAACGCATTTTATAATGTCAACTAACTTAGCTAAAAGAACAGCAGCAAGAAGTTCTAGTCTTGGTAAGGTACACTTCTTCTGTGGAGCAACTTTGGATTTTGCGCATAGCAAATTTGCACATTTATTAAACGAATTGGATGACACAAGATAAATGCAAGCTCCATACGCTCTCTCCGATGCGTCACAAAAACCATGCAGTTCGATTTCTTCTGCTTGTTCACATAGGATGTGGCGATTGATGCTAAAATCATTAATGTGTTGCACTTCTTCTAAAAACATGTTCCATATCGACGTCAATTCGTTTGGAAGAGGCTCATCCCATGATAGGCGTAATTGCCATAACTGTTGTATGAATAACTTTGCTCGTACTATGATAGGGCCTATTAATCCCAGAGGATCAAAAATACGAGAAATTACTGCCAGAACGCTTCGTTTAGTAATTGTACTTGAATCTTGTAGATTAATCGAGTAATGTAAAGTATCTGTGTTTGCCATCCAAGACAAACCTAATGTTTTCAATTCCTTGTTTTCACGAATCTCAATTAAATTGTCGATGTTAGTGTCGGAATCCTTTATTGCGGCCAAAATTAGGTTATCGTTGGAAGACCATTTTCTGAGTTCAAATCCTGCTGTCGATAAAATGTGGGTAATTTCTCGGTAAACGTCCAATGCGTCATCTACGGAATCTAAGCTGACCAGTAGGTCGTCCATGTAAAATGATTTCTTGATAATGTAGCAGGTACGAGGATATCTACCTTCATAATTAAATGCCAGTTGTTGAAGGACACGAGTTGCTAAGTAAGGAGCGCTTGCTGTGCCATACGTGATGGTATTTAAGGTGTATACCCGAATGTCTTGTTGTTCATCAGGTCTCCATAGGATTTGCTGAAACTTACGATCATCGAAGTGAATTTCAATCTGTCGATACATCATTTTAATGTCTGCATTGAGTACAATTTTCCTTAATCGCAATCTTATTAAGATGGATAAAAGGTCATCCTGTATTGTAGGTCCTACAAGGAGACAATCATTTAATGAAACATTTAAATCAGTTTTGGCTGATCCATCAAAGACCACTCTGCATTTCGTGGTGCTGCTGCTTGACTTCAGTACTGCATGGTGCGGTAAAAAGTATGACGGTTGTATTTGCTCTTCATTTACGTTAAAGAGTTTTGTGAATGTCATATGATCCAGTGATTCGTACTCATTCATGAATTTTATGTACGCATTTTTTAGATTTTGATCTCGACGAAATTTTGCTTCTAATGACCGGAATCGTTTATAAGCTATTGATTGCGAATCGCCCAAACTACTAATGTTCTTGACAAATGGCAGTCTAACACTGAAACGACCATTGTGCTCTATTGTTGTTGTATTTTTAAAATAGTTTTCACACCATTGTTCCTCATCAGACAAAAATTGTTTATGGGGAATTTCTTCAATTTGCCAAAATCGTGTTAAATTGTCATTTAACTGTTCGTTGGAAATTTCTCTAACAAAATTACAAGTACTTGTGTTTTTTGAATTAAATTGTAAGTTAATAGTTCCTGTTAAGATCCACCCTAGGAGAGTTTCTTGGAGTAAGGGCAGGTTTTTCCCCAAATTATGTTGATTGGCACATAAGAGTTCGTAAAATAACCCAGCACCTATTAACATATCAATAGGTCGTGTTTCATTAAACTCAGGATCGGCTAAGTTTAATCCAGCGGGATATTTTATTAAATGTTTGTTGAACTCTACTGAAGGTAATCTTTCGGTGATTTGCGGTAGAATCAAAAATGTTAGATTCGTTTTGAATGAATTGAATCGTGATCCTATCCACGCATCAGTTTTTTGAGTAACATTTGTAATATTTTGATTGATACCAGTTAGAGGAATCTGAATGTTGATGCAATTTAATTTTAGTTTTTCACACAATGCTTTGGTTAATATGTTACTTTGGCTTCCAGAATCTAAAAGTGCTCTGCAAGTATGTGGTTTACCGCGAGAATCATAAATTAGTACTTGCGCCGTTGAAAGTAGAACTAGACTGTTAGTTGAACAAATGTTAGTAGGTAAATTCTGTGAAACCGGCTCAAGACTCTGTTGAGTAGATGTATTGACATGAATCGGGTTTTGCGTAGGAATCGTCCCATTTGAGTTATGATCCGCACCTGAATTGATTGAAGAACTTTGTTGTGAGTTTGCTGAATTTGATAAACGATTGAGGTATTCATCATTGTGCAACAGTGTATTATGAGCTAACTTACAAGTTTTACATTTGCTTGCTTTGCATTGACGTTTTAAATGTCCTGGACGTAAACAATTGGTACATAAATGTAAATTTTTGACTTTGTTGTATCTTTCGTTTGCCGATAATTTAAGAAATTCTTGACACTTGTATAAAGGATGATCTGCTTTACAATAAAAACATTTGGATTCTGTTTGATTTTGTGTAATTGCGTAACTTTGTTGTTCAGCTGATTTGTTTTGTGATAAAGCGTATTTTTTGTCATGAGTCATTGGAGCATGTTGTTTTGTTGAAGTGGTTCTTTTATTAGTCGTTTCTAACGTAAAACACCTTTTATTTAAAAATGAAGTCAGCTGATCTAACGCTGGTAAAGATCCGTCATCTTGTAAAGAATTTTCCCATTCGCGATTTGTCACGTTATCGAGCTTTGATGTAATTAAATATATTAAAATAGCATCCCATTGGTTTGTAGGCAAATCCATCTTTTCTAACGCTGTTATGTGATAATAAACTGAATCTGTAAGATTTCTTAATGCAAGTGAGGAATCTTTTGTAACTAAAGGTAATTCAAAAAGCTGTTTTAAATGGTTATTTATAATAATACGTTTGTTTTCGTATCGTTTTATAAGTAAATTCCATGCAATAATGTAGTTATCTGAAGATATTTCATATGCTTGAATTAAACGTAATGCTTCATTTCGCAAACAAGATTTGAGATAATAGAATTTTTGAATGTTTGTTAACCTTACATTTTCGTGGATCAATTGTGTGAATGAATCGTAAAAAGTTATCCAACCATCATAATTCCCTGCAAAGACCGGGAGACTGATTGTAGGCAGCTTTAAATTTGCTATTGGATCTAATAGAGTATTACTTATATTAGCTACTGAAAGATTTGAGTGACTAACATTACTTTCTGTGTGTACTCCGACAATAGACCTAGCTTTGCTAATGACGTCATAAAAGCAATTTTCTATTTCCTCGCGAAACGTTTCTTCGTTTTCATCTAAGATTTCTAGCTTAGTTTGTATTGTTTCAAATGTTTCAAACAATTTCTCGATCTTTTCTAACCTAACATTAAGCTGATATTGATTTTGTATACTTTGTTTATCATTTATGAAATTGGTAAACCTTGTTAATTGTGCTTTGACAGTACCTCGATTTTGTCTTAATTCTTTAATTTCGTTTTCTGAAGCCATGCTTTATATAGTATATGAAGCAAATAGAATTTGATAAGCAAATGAGTCGCGCATACGGGGAGACGAGCAATAACCTTGAACTAGTAAATAATATACCTTGTCTGAATAAATGTTCAAACTGCATGCATGCATTAAATATATATACTAGGATAACAGGTAAGTATGGGAATCTCACCGTAAGTGTATGTGTTAGTTGCTTGTCGCTGATAAAATGAGAGCACGTGTTTCGATGTTCAATGTATTCTAAATTTCAACGTTTTTTTGTTTCTCGGCTAGTATCCGGCTCGTGTGGACCAATATGTTGGGTTGTTGTTGTTCGAAGGACCAGAAAATAAATATTTTCACTACTTTAAAACTATCTTTAATGTAAATTTATACACGGGCTCCTTCAGTCGCCATTTCTTGTTACATTCTCTTATACTACTCTAATTTTGTGTATATATAGACATCTGCAATACCGACGGCGGTAAAAATTTGAATTTAACATTTGAATCTGTACATTAGGTTTTATGTGTTACTGTGAAGTAAAAAAAAAAAGCTAACAATAAAACAAAAAAAATATCTTGAAAGATATTTATTAAAAATAAAAAAGAAAAACAAATTAAAAAATACATAAATTAAAATGTACATTTCAATGATCAGAAAACAAATCAGTGATATGTGTTTGTTTTTTGGTAGCAATTTCTTTTTTAATGCATTCCGACTGCAGTGGGCGGAGCAATGTTACTTGTTGAGGAGTTAAATTATTTTCACAAGCCCATCTTAAACACGTGGCGAAACATTTCACAGCTTCTTCATGCACCACAAGCTTAACTGTTGGCATTTCTTCATCGCTCTCTTGATTATCAACATTCTCTTTATTTTCTGAATCAGAAACGACTTTATCAATTATTTCTTCTTCAGTGAGAAACGCTCCATCTTCATTTTCCCCTTGTACCCATTCCTGTACATCCTGGTCTTACACAGCTTCACCAATTTTCCCAAACATGTCCTTTATTTCAGCTAGCTCATTAGTTTGAATTTTATTTGATGGAAGAAATGGTGCTTAATCATCTTCATCATTATAGTCTCCTTCAGTCTGGTCATCATTCATAGCTAAGTCGACATCTTTTTGTTCAGTAGTTAAGTTAGGACAAATATTTTTCCAGAAGTTTCTCAACAGCTCAGTTTTTACTCTTTGCCAGGCTTCGTCGAGCAAAAATACGTCTTTTAAATTTATTTCCTTTAAGATTTGTGCAATGTCATCATTAGATTCGACAATTTGTGAGAGAAGTTTCTTGCGATAATTAAATTTAATAGCCTGAATCACATATTGATCCATGGGCTGCAGAATCGGTGTACAATTTGGTGGAAGGTACATGACGGAAATTTGTTTACCATCACTCATTAATTCTAAAGCATCGGGATGGCCAGGAGCATTATCCAAAAATAACACAACTTTCTTAGGTAATCCCAATTCCTCCATTTTGTTTTCTACCGACGGCACAAAGTGCGAATAAAACCAGTCTTTAAACAGATTCTTTGTCACCCAAGCTTTTTTTGCTTCTTTATAAATAACTGGTAACTGACAGTTACGAAAAGCACGTGGCGTTTTTAACTTTCCCAAAACAAATAACGGTAGTTTGTGACTTCCTGATGTGTTTGCACATAGCTTAAAAGTTATCCTTTCTTTACGTAATTTTCTTCCGGGAGCCGATGCTTCAGATATATTAACTAACGCTTTTTTGGGCAACACCCTCCAAAAAACCCACTCTCATCCGCGTTGTAAATTTGATCAGAAGCTAAGCCTAATCTCTCACTTGTTTTTAAGAATTTTAATTGAAAGGGTTCTACTACACTAAAATCACTAGACAGCTTTTCTCCCAAGACACTTAATTGGCGAATTCCATCTCTTTTTGAACTTCTGCAACCACCCACAATTGGCGTTAAAGTCCTTAATACGTAGCTTCACAAAAAAAAACCTAGCTTTTTCACATAGCATGTCTCCAGAAATCGAGGTACCTCTAGCACGCTGTTGTAAAAACCAGGTATAAAGGGCGCTTTCCATATTAGGATGTTCAGATGATTTCAGACTTTTTCTTCCTACAGGTCCGTTTTCAGAAGTAGAAGCGACAAAATTAAAAATTTTCTCTTTATGTTTCTTAATATCCGTAATAGTAAATTTTCCGACGTTATAAACTTTAGATAATTGGGATGCCGATTCACATTCATCTAATTTAATTAGAATTTCTACTTTTTGCAATAGGGTTAACGTGTGGTATTTTCTTTTTTGCGACATGTTTGCACGGAGTGATATTCCAACTAAGAACGATACTTTCAGCTCACAAACGGGATTTCCCCGAAACGGCCGGGGAATTACCCACATAAAGCTAACCACGCGTTGTTTCTAGCGGTACTTTTATTTTGTTAGTCGACTCTACAATCCGAACGACGTTCGTTAAATCGCATTTCGTTCGAATTATAGTCTTGTTCGGACCATCGATTTAGGCTACGTTTGTTCGGATTACTAGATGCTCGAATTAAGGTGCGTTCGGATTAAAGAGTCTGTACTGTGGTACTATGTAGCTTTCATTTTGTTTTACTTTAACGCATGTGGTTGCAATGGACAGCCTTGGGGCTATTTTGGAGAGGTGTCCTATGTGTTCTCGTCTACAGGAATTGCCCCCTCTGACAGAGACTTCTTGTCTTCTGCTGCATCTGGTCGTCCCGCCCCAAAAAGCAAATGAAAATCCTTCACTTACCGCAACAACAAGCACTGCGGCAGTTTCTGACAGAAACTCTTGAATAACAGATAACTCCTAGACAAAAGTCCAACTGTGGCCAGAAGAGAGGTAGATGCATGATTGCTGCGGAGACACCGGAGAAGAGAAAAGGTGGTTCTATTGCAAAGAGGAAAATCCTTGTGCTATCATCATCTTCCAGTGAAACTGAAAGTGTTGTGTACGAAGAGTCAGGGAAATCTCCTTCTAGTTGCACACACTCGTCTGAAGATGCAATTCACGGAAATTGAGAAGAAGTAAAGGAATAAGATTTCGTCGTGGTGAAATTTTCACAGAGAAAACATAGGTGCATTGTATTGGTAGTGTTATTAAACCAATGTTCGACGGCATGGCATGGCTTTCATTACCCAATAGTAGAAGACAAGGCTGTTGTTTCGTTTGACGACATTTACAGAAATATTCCTCTACGTTCAATCGGGAGAGGGAAATATCATACTAAAGAAGCAATTATTTGAGAATTATTTACAGATATACGATAAACATACATAGCTCATTTTGTATTCCAAGCAAAATATATTATTCTTGAACTTTTAGTTTATTTTATTTATGTGATACTTAAATAAATTTCATACAATTAGCAGTATTCGTAATCACTATTTACTAGAGCTGTTATCCGGTTCCGGATAATTTTGGATCTGGATAATTTACTATCCGGATATCCGGATCTGGATAATTTACTATCCGGATATCCGGATCTTGATATTATCCGGATCTACTATCCGAAACCTCGGATCCGGATCCATTATCCGAAATCTTGAATGTGGATTCTTTATCCGATCGAATCCATTATCCGATAACGTGGATTCAGCCACGTTCTCTGACAACTTTTCCAAGCAAATACCTGCAATAGGCTGAGTAATTATCAAACATTATAGTTGCAATAATTACCAGATTTATCGAACACCTATGTAATGCAAAATAACTTTGAATTGTGTGCATGGAAACCCGGTATTATTCTGAGTGCACGAATTTGAAAAACTATAACACCTTTTCTTCATATAACACCAATCCGATGTTTTCTTTATTAAACACTTTCTACATTCCAAAATAATAATGTATCCGGATCCGAGAACCGGCTAGCGGACTGGATAGTTTTGGATCCGGATATCCGGCTCTCAATTTTTTCGGATACCTACAGCACTACTATTTACACCTCCACACTATCCCCATAAAATGCCCAATGTTACCCCATCTACGGGAATACTTGTACAATACGCACCGTTGCGGGTTTCCTGTCTCAAAGTCAATACACGGAAAAAAATGTTATAAAAATGCAAACAATTGTAGAACAATTTACTACAATTAGTTTGAAAATATACGACTGCCTACAACTTGTGAAAATCTCTACTACTCGATTGTGGTTAACGAATTGTATTTCTATTAAATACATTGTTGTAAAAATTTAGTCAATGATCTCTTACAAAGGTTGCTACAATAGTGTACAAGTTTTAGTTACAGACGTTATAAAACAATGCTACAATATTGTTCTACAGATTGTATTGCATAATACAGCATGCATGCAGTATTCTTATAATTATAATGGTTGAAAGAACAAGTAAAACGCAATAACAATAACTATGTACACGAGAATGTTACCACCACCTGTGCTGTTTCGCATGTATGTGATAATACCATCCCTCCAAATATTCAACAAATTTAGAATAAGAAGGTAAACTACTACTAAAGGTAAAGACTTAGAAGGATTGCAAAAAAATGTAAAAAAAAATTCCGAAAGAATTGTGAACCTGATGAAAATGATTTGATTATATAAAACCAGATGATTTATTAGAAAAAAAAAGTTTTCGTTGCACAATCTATTGGTGAATAATCATTAGTCTGGGCAAACAGCGGTAACAGTCAGTGTAGTAGATATGTGGTGCAGAGTGGGCGATTATTTATTTCACGCGTTCACAGGGTCAATACTAAATCGATGCTGTATGCGAGTAGTTCTGTGTATATGTAGGCTGTCGTAACTTATTTCGTAATTGTACGCTTATGTTTGCTTTAAAAATGTCGCAGTTAGGTACGTCGCGAAAACGACCAATGGCAGACACAGTTAAAAACTTTATAATGGACATGCCGGACTTAATTTTTGATGGCGCTAAAATTCAATGTCTAGTTTGTAAAACCCCTTTAATGTGTTGGTCCAGAAGCCATTGTGAACGTCACATCGAAAGCAAACAGCATTCTTCTGCAAAAAGTGACATACGAGACCAAGAAAAATTTACATTTGATTCATGTGTTACTCTTATTTTATGTAATCTATCGTTTCGTTTACTAGACAAAGAAGCATTTGTCTCCTTCTGGAATAAATATGCGGACTGTAAATTACCTAGTCGGACATCGATACGAAATATAGTGCTATTTGCTCGTGAACATATAGAAAAAAGGATGAAAACGGAAATGAAAGATAAAAAACTGTGGTTGTGTGTGGACGAAACAACAGATCGTCAAAATCATTCTGTGGTTAATGTAATGGTAGGTACAATGGAACCACATCGACCGTCATTCTCCTTCTTACTTGCTTCCAAAAGAGTTATAAATTGTACTGCCGATGAGATTTTAAAGGTGGTGTTGAACTCGTTGAACAAATTTGAAGTTTCAACCAAGCAACTTTTAATGTTAATGAGTGATGGTGCCGCAAACATGCGTTCTTTGGGCCGATCTCTTAAGGAGCACAGTGGTAACTTCTTACATGTAACGTGTAAAATCCATACCCTAAATCTTGCGGCACAAACAATTCCTACATGTTTTCCACTAGCAAATGCATTGATTACTAGTACAAAGGCAGTGTTTCTAAAGTCCCCGAAACGTACCCGACTATTTCACAAACTGTGTCCTGATTTACCTGAACCACCACAGCCGATTGTTACACGTTGGGGAACATGGTTGCAGGCTGCGTTTTACTACAACAAATATTTTGATCAAGTAAGGAAGGTAGTTTTAAAATTCAATCCGACAGAAGCTGCAGCAATGAAGAAAAGCCAGGAAATATTTCAAGATAGTCAGATTAAAAGAGATTTACAAACTATTCACAACAATTACTTCGGACTAGCGGAGGGAATAGAAAAATTACAAAATGTTTCTATGTCGCTAGTGGATTCTGTTCAAATTGTGAATGATGTTCACGCATAGTTATGCGCTGTAGAAGGCGAAATAAATTGGTGTGTAATACGAAAATTTGAAAGTGTTTTAGAGAAAGACTCCGATTTTCTTATATTAAGACAAATTTGTGAAGGTGCGTGTGAAGATGCATTAAGTTGTTTCAAAGATTATTTTAAATATGCAAACATAACATCGCTAGATGTCGGACGGTCGCTTTCGGCATTAAAAAACATTTATTCCGCAAGTCGCACTCACTTGACTGAAACAGCTGTGGAAACATATCTAATGATTCAAATATTTAACAGATGTTACCCAGTTTGTGATTTCACGGAAGACTTTTAAAACGGTAAGTGTTTCAGGACGTTTTATAATTTATTTCTTACCTTCTATTTTATGTGTAAACTTTTATGCGCTCGCCTCGCCTCTGGCGGTTACCGCATATTTGCCCAGGTTAATAATCATTACTATCTGGGTCTAATTCTAAATGTTTAGGAAATATTTAGTTCCTGCATTTAGATAGGTTTCGATAATAAAATCGTCTGTACAGATAGGTGATGATTTATTTATCAATTCAGTCATTTTCTATTATTTATTTTGAAAAAAAATTGAGATTTTATGTCAAAAATTACCACAATCTTCTCCTGCACGTCTCAACACAAAGATTCTTGGAAAAAATTATGCATTTATGTGAAACAATACTATAGAAACTTGACCATAATTTGAAGTATATGTGACAACAACATGCAATAATTAACAAAAATCCGGGGTCGGGTTACATAATTGTATTAATGACTGCTACAATATTTTTCCTACAATATTGTGGTACATTCTACCAAGTGATTTTGCCCGTGTAGTCTAGAAGCAAATTTTTCCTGCTTAGTTAAGTAGCTTACACCTTAAGCAATTGAACGATGCCTCTTTCATAGTAATAAATAATATATACCGGCGTCTACTAAAAAATTTTAACCAAAAATTGCCCAGTACATCCTCGGTCTCCTCTAAACACTACATTAAATAATGAAAAATGACAGCAAAATATAACTAATAAATTAAGGAAGTCTATCAAATCTCCAATTCAGAAGGAACATAAAAGAAATTTGAATTTAATAACCGTGATATATAAAAAGTAAGCGGAAAATTCGAGGAATGATGTATAAAGGAATAAAGGAAAAAACACATTTATAATACTAATAAAAGAGATTGCAGAAGAAAGGTATGTAGAAATAGGAAAGGTAACTTCAAAAAGATAAGGAATAGGAGGTAACAAATACGAAAAATTCAATGTGAATTCTGCATTCTAGGAACATAGGAAGAATCGCATGTGTAAGTAAATTAAGAAAGATTTAATACCAACGCTAGGTAGTAGAGACGGTCGTAGGTTTCTTCATTAACGTTACATATGCTTTTGAATTAGGTGTCTTATTTTATTTTCTACCTGCAGATATATGTTATACCCATTAGTCAAATTCCAGAAGTTATTCAATAATTACCTTCAGAGTTAATTATTGAACACATGTTAATGACGCCGGACGTCAAGGCAGGCTACCAGTATACCTGCAATAACGACGAATTAACGGTCAAGTCAGTTTGTGGCAACACTGTCCGACATTCAACGGCGGCATTGTCCGGCCTCGCCTTCTTACATGTAGTGTTTACGTTGTTTTTAACCTCTTTTATTCCGTCCAGTAGTTTTTAGTGCTGTATGTAGTTTTAAATATTTATCGAAAAGAAATGGGTGTAGAACGGCACGAGGACTTTGAAACGTACTACCCGTACAGGAAGAAATTATTCGATAAGGAGAGCAAAACGGTTTTGGGAAGAGATTTCGAAAGCTGGTGTAAGATGAGTTTTGTTTACATTGTCGTTTCGCAACTAATGACGCTTAAATTTACTGTGTACTATTTACCTGCTTCGCGTTTTCTATCTGTCTACAACCCTCACGCTATGTTATTGATTTAATAACAGAATTTTATCAGTGTGGAATAGTTGAAAGTGTGATTCATTAATTTGTAAAATGACTCACTACTCACGGTATCCACTAGATACCGCCTAGAAGACTAAGAATGCATGGTATGCGTGTGTGCCTGTCTGCTTATACAGGATGTTCCATTTAAATTTCTAACACGTAGCGAAGTATATTTATAATAATGTTAAGAAAGGGGTGTAAGAGAATTGGTTAATAACGTTTAATTTGTTTGTGTAATAACGAGAGGCACAAAAAAGTAACTATTTGTGCTCAGTGTGTTGCATGTTATATTCTTAATATTAAGATTAAAATTTTGAAACGGTGCAGACTTGACCATTTTAAAATATAAAGAAAATGTTTTCTGAAAAGAATCTTGACTAAACAATTGAAGATCTCAGTGCAAAAACTGACATGTTCATATTTCCTGCAATTGTTTTTGCATTGCCATAAATCATGTGATTTCTTCATATTTCACTGTAAAAGTTAGAAATTTCCCAAAAGGATATTTTAAATTTATAAGACTGTACTGCAGAAAGAGATATATCCTGACAGTTGTAAGAGAAAAAAATGATTCTCGTTATCTGGTTCTTGTGCCAGTATTACATTTTCAAAGAAATAAGTGTTGTCGGTTGAATCTGTTAATGGGATTTAGGCACATAACAGAATTATATTTGTACAAAATTGCTAAGGAAGACATAAACTGCAGTTTCAGGATGGTAGTGCATCTCTTAAGGACACCAACTGAAACTTCTAATTTATCACCAATTGAAGAATTGTGTCATAAGCCCATTAAAAATTTGGATAGTTAAATCATTGATGTATCAAAATTCATAACTCCATAAGGAAAAAAGAGTTTTATCATGCTTGCCTGCATTAGAGACCCATTGCATTTATCAGTTTTATGCACAATATGTGTAACGAACAATAGCGATGGGTGATGTAAACGCAGGAGGGCGCGGACAACGATTCAATTTCCTCGTGTATTTCCGTTGCATGGTACAATGTGCACAAATGCAAGGAAAATACACGAGGGAATCGAATCTCTGTCCGCACCTTTCCGTTTACGTCATCACTAGAGATCACCACTTGGTTTCTCTAGCAGTGGCGTCAGTGCGGTGGCTTTAATCAAATAAAAATGCGAGTAATTTATAAAAATTATCATCGAATTTATGAAAACCTAGATATAATATAGTAAACGACTTACGCAATGTGCTTACATGTATAAAAAATCTGGGTGGGCGTAGTTAAACACCTGCAGCATTGTGTACGTCTTTGCAGTCGTTTATTTGAGATTCGTCCGTTGGATTGTAAATATCTGTTTATACACAAAAAATTAACGTTCCACATCTGTAGGTTCGCGTATTTAAAGTAGTCTTTATTCTTCTACAGCCTAGTAAATAAGGCTGTGATGGTCCCTGCGAATTCACTGTACGTACTAGGAGAGATACAACGGATTTTTTTTTGTCTGTAGGTACATTTTTAGTCCGATTTTTCAACCGGTATACTACGGGCACTTAACGTTAAAGTTAAATCAAATAGAAATGCATTATATAGTCTTCTACCGTTTTTTTTTTTAATTTGCGTGTTGAACTATTTACATTTGTGTAGTCTGTGAACTGCTATAAAAATCGTTTTACACTGTTAGCAAACAGGCGAGTTGATGCGTTTTTAGGAACTTTAGACATTTTCAATGCATTCGGTCCGAATTACACGTACGCGTTTTCACAAATAAGTCAATAAACAACTTCACACAATAACAATTGCTCTTGTACATGCCTCTGATAGGGAACCCAGAATGGTGGTCTTTAGTTACCCACCGCTACTAGTAATGAATAGAGTAAACCTACATCAATCAAAATGGTTTTAAGTTCCTTTATTTATAAAAGTTGATCTCTCTTGTTACACCATTTGCTTTAATAACAGCACGTAACCTTCCTAACCCATTACTGCCTGAAATACTGTTTTTTTTTAAGTTCTTTTTCTTAGGTATTATTGAGAATCACTTCTTATAGCCGGAAAAGCATATGCAATTGCCATGCATGGGTTAATAGAGCAATTTCAAAACAAAACTATATTTCGTTGTCCTAATTTTTAATACATATCACAAATGTCCAATTTAGGGGACGCAACACAAAAAACAGATTTTTTGCTCTTTTGCCTACTTTAACTGTTGTAATAAAATTTTATTTATTCAAACTTTTAGATAGATATCAACTTATTTCCAAATGGGATATATGCAAATGTTTCTAAACAGGTTGGATAAAGTCCCTAAAATGGCAACATTTTTTAAGAATTCACAACATTTTTATTTGGTTAAAAAAGATGGTATATTTATTTATACTATAATATATGTTTGTATTCTTCGGCCTTCCATTGCAGTCGATATTTCGGAATATAATTAGGTGTTATTTATCGCAATAAAAATCTGAAAAATATAGCTGACAATTTAGACAACACTTTCAACACAATTGCAAGGCCAGCTAGACAATTTCGCCTATTATATTAAATTTCTGTCTAAGTACGTGCTAAGCATCTTTTAAATTTCGCGGACGATTGAAGTTGGTGTTTCCTACAATAAAGACCGTATTCGCATGCATTGCGCCAAGAAATATCCTTTATTGACAGAATTACCAATACAAATCACCCGTGAAATTTAAAAGAATATTTAGTAGGTAGGACGTACATTGTGACAATATAGACATACATACATGGCACCACTACTGAATTCAGAGCCAGCGAAAAGTCTCTGCAAAAATCACTAAGAAATAATTCTTATTAAATTTGACATTGAAAAAATTAAAAAGTCACGAAATTTGGGACAAAATCACTGATCTCCCAATACTCAGTGTTGAAATAAGTTATTTCACAAAGGATATTTCAACAGACATTGGTGAAAGATGCCACTACTGCTAAAAGGATTTAATTTGATACTAATGGACATGTTAGAATTAACTTTGAGTTAGCAGTTCTCTGTGAGTCAAGGGTAACCTAACTATTTTAGTCATTCTTTTTAGGTAAATTGGGCAGCTTCTACTTAATATTTTACACAGTACTGATAGCTTTCTTCTCCTTATTCATGTGGGTGTTCTTCCAAACGCTAGATCCACGCATACCGAAATGGAAATTAGAGAAATCCGCAATAGGCACAAATCCCGGTCTCGGTTTTCGACCGTTGCCTGATGATGTAGAAAGCACGTTAATCTGGTTAGAAACCGAAAATAAGACTTTCGGCCATACAGTCAACGAAAAATGGACCATTCGTCTTGATACATTCCTGGATAGTAATAATTTTTATCCTAAAATTTACAGTTAAATGTGATCTAATTTTCTCTGTAATTTCAGGATATTACGCTCCGGGAAAGGAGAAGAAAGGTACGGCCACCGGAAAGACATGTCATTACAATGACTTCCCCCGCGTAGGCGAAGTATGTGGTTTCGACGTAACATGGTGGGGTGATTGCTCAAAGGATAACAAATATATGTACCATAAAAGTACGCCCTGCGTCTTTTTAAAATTAAATAAAATATACGGATGGGTACCGGATTATATAAGACATAAAAAAGACTTCCCGCCAGATATGCCAAAGCAATTACGGAGGCACATCGAGACTAGAGAAGAAGTGGTAATGCAACAATTTTTCTTGCTACGTAGTTGTATTAGAGTAGTGGAAAGTTTTGGAGAAAGTGGATATATATTTTCGCATTGCGATGAAAATATGATCACCTTCTTCAAAAATTATTTAACTTTGCTGATGCTGTGCCCTGTGTATTGTTATTTACATTACCTTTTATTATAAATAGTAATTAATTTGGAAATATACTTACGTGCATAGAAATCGGCCCACTGCATGCTTTTGACTTTAACTGTATTCTTTTAGAAATTATACCTCAAATCTAAACAAAGCTAATATAGTTTGGAAGAAGATTTGATGTGCTTTAACATGTGTATAAATTTATTGAAATTTCTTTAATACTAAGATAAAAATTATGAAATGAATGAAACAAATTATCATTTTATTGCTACAAGTAACATGATTCCTTGAGAATCTACTAAGATGATAGCAATAACAACATAAACTTATTAATAACGGGTATGACCCCCTCTTGCTCTAAGAACATCTCGCATACGATTAGGCATAGAGCGAATCAAGTTAGATATTGTTTCTTGTGGAATGTTAAACCACTCTTCTTCCACCGCTATAATGAGCTCTGGGATCGACGTTAGAGCACGAATCCTAGCTCGGATTTTTCGTTTCAGCTCATCCCACAAATGTTCAATCGGGTTTAGGTCGAGACTGCGTGCCGGCCACTCCATAACCCGAAAATCGACTTCTCTAATGTAATCTTGGACAATTCTAGCGGTCTTGCATTATCATGCACAAAAGTAAAATTGTCTCCGATATAATCAGTGTAAGGTACCACATGAACTGCTAGAATTTCCTCAATATACCGAGCGCCTGTTAACCCTCCTCTCTCGCGACCACGGCCAGGCCTGGCGATGAAAACGTGCTTCCATAGAAATTGCACCCCAGATCATGCATCAACCACCGCCGTAGCCAATGCGCTCGTCAATACAGCATTCTGCAAATCGCTCTCCTGGTCTCCGATAAACTTTCTTTCTTCGATCGCTGCCATAGAGACATATCCTGGTCTCATCGGAGAACAGAACAGACCCCCACTGCTCCAATGTCCAATTCAGATGATCCCGTGCGAAATGCAGGCATGCTTGACGGTGGGCTGGGGTAGGTTTTGGACCAGTTGTAGAGTTTCTGGGAATCAGGTTTCTTTCCACCAGTCTTCGTCTTACTGTCCACTCGCTAATAATCACTCCTCGGACTTCAGCTCTTGCTGCACTTGAACCGCATTAAGTTGACGGTTTCTTACTGACTTTGGCACAATAAAGCGGTCATCACGCTCCGTTGTGCATCGCTTTCTGCCTACTCCTGGTCGCCGATTAAAGGATCCAGTCTCCTCATAACGTTCGCAGACCCTTCGAACCGCCGCACGTGTCATATTCAGTCGTCGAGCAACAATTCGCTGGCTATGTCCATTTTCGATTAAAGCAATTACTTGTGCAGCTTTTTCCGGTGTAGTATGCATTAAACTAACACACTTTGAGACTGGTCAAATTACAAAAACTAAATTATGTTTAAACAATTACAGAGACAATAATTACATCTGTCAAAAGTTTGTTTATAGTCATGGTAACATTCACTTTATATGCGCCCTTTTCTGTTTTCGCTCGCTACACTTAAACAATAAGCACTCTTGATAAATTTATACACATGTCAAAGCATATTTAATCTTCTTTCAAACTGTCTATGTTTTGTTTTGATCTGACGTATACTTTCTAAAAGAAATACAGTTAAAGTCAAAAGCGCGCAGTGGGCCGATTTCTATGCACTTAAGTTTATTTTAGGTAATATAACATATTTTGAGAATCAAGTTCATTTTAAAGTGAAATTGGTGAAAATAATAGTTTGCACATGGTGATTCAACAAGAAATATCTGTTTAATATTTCATGTCAATAATTTAAAAATATGTGAACAGGTTTGTGCAACTTTGTTTGTTTGTACAACTAAGACAAAAGATTGGATAAACTGTATCTAATTTCTCAAAATTCTAGCCCCTTAAAGCCATTGAAATGAAACAATTTCAATAACAAGCCATGTGGCATTAGTAAGACTTTTTGGTCTCTTGAAAATATTTGATTATGGAAAGTTGAGTTTATTGAACTTTTTTACGAATAACATTGTTCTAGTAGCAATCCTATTATGTATTCAACCAAGAAAAACAAGAGAAGCATGTTAGTCGAAAACATTTGTTAGAACACCTGCAGCATATTTTTTCATTTCAAATCTTTGTGATCAAATTGCATTCGCTAAATATTGAAGTTCGACGCTATATTTGTCCCCTTATTTTTCAAACATATGCACAAGTAAAATGATAACTGCACGTTTTCCGGGCTTGGACCGTATTATGTTACGAAATAAATTCGACATTTCGTCCGCAATTGTAAGGACTTCTTTAGGAGAAAAGGAAATCTAGATAGCATGGTAACTCAAGGTGTAAACCACACCAGAAGTGGATCTAACTGGGCAGGCAAGAGTTGATCGCGTTAAGACATGTGAACCATCTCAGAAGTGAAAACCAACGCTTCCTGGAGAAATCGCTTACGATTGCAGATGAAACGTCGAGTCCATTTCTCAATTTGATTCAGTCCAAACCCAAAATACGTACAGTTATCACAACTTATCACTAAGCTTAGGATAATTATGCACTAAAAAACTTCAAAATATGTATGTAAATATGCACTAAAAGCACAAAAAAATATGCACTTAAATATGCATTAAAAATCAACTTTTATAGAATAAATACAAATTTTTTATATTAACACATATTTATTTTTCCGTTAAAAAGCACAAACAATTTTTAAATTCAAAATTATTTAACCAAAATTAATTAGAAACACAAAATTATTATATACAACACGGTGTATTGCCAGCTAGGCCGTGAAAAAACTCTCACACGACACTATTGCTGCAAATTTATTATATGTATTTTTTGACAACACTTCGCTTAATTTATTGATAAAATTATATTTCTCGAGTTTCGTTAAACATTTGATTATAGCTTCTACTATTTCAATGCTGTCTTGTAAAGATAATCCCTCGGATTCTAGCATAGAGATTGCAGTCGAAAGGCACGCCAAATTATATACTCGAATATGCATTAATGCTCTAAAAAATTAAAGTATGCATTTGCATATGCAGATATGCAAATGCATAATTATTCTAAGCCTAGTTATCACTGACTCTGGCCGTGAAGGTTTTCGTTATCATAAGGTAAAATACTAAATAAGTGTTTCTCGTCGTCTCATCTAGATTACTACTTACTAATAAATAAAGTTTATCGTAAAGAGGATTTGATTACTTTTAAACGACTCTCTATTTTCGAATGGTTATTTTGTATACGAGGAATACACCAAAAATCAAAATAGCAAACCTCAACTTCGTACAAAAGCTTTTTATGATTGTGATGTATGTGCGTTTATTAGGAGAAAAACTGTAGATAGTCCAGTTTTTCTGGCAAGAGGTGTTTTTATCAGCGGTATTTGAAAACTAGTATTTATCATCCCATGTTCTTAAGCAACGTATCTTCGAAATCAAGCTTACTTTTTCATAGTGTTGTATTAAAGTCTCAAAAATTAGTTCCGAAAGCAGCGTAAACAAAGTTACATAATTTTAACCAAAAAATTAATGCTAATATAGCTCATGGTATTGGTGGAATCATTCCCGGCAAAAACAATGTAGCAGAGAAAATAGCGCTAACATATGGACATGTTTCTGCCTACCCGGCGTCATCGACATGGTTCTGAGCACTATCTTCTGCTGCTACAATTGCGTTTGCCTCTCGGTTTATGCTGCTAATCTCCAAAACAGCACCGATTATGTCTTTCGGCGACACCTATCGACAAGAGACAGTCACGCCGTCCCAGAGGGTAGCAAAACAAACCGGAGTGTAGATGTCCACCACCTATCGGGCAGCTCCTGGGCTGCCAAACGTCTACACTCCGGTTTGTTTTGCTACCCTCTGGGACGGTGTGACTATGTTTCTTGGCAATAGGTGTCGCCGAGAGACATATTCAGTGCTGCTTTGGAGATTAGCAACATAAACTGAGACGCAAACGCAAGGCAAACGCGCAGAACCATGCAGATGACGCCGAGTAGGCAGAAACATGTCCATGTGTTAGCGCTATTTTTTTTGCTACATTGTTTTTGCCGGGAATGATTCCACCAATACCATGAGCTATATTAGCATTTATTTTTTGGTTATTGTTATTAGGCATTCTTTCCACGTGTATTTACATAATTTTGTTTAAACAAATTACTGCTATTGTAAAACGACTGTCACAACTTACGTACTGCCTCTTTGTCTTCTGTATCAATTCATTTCTTGATGTACAGTAGGCCAAAAGCGAATATGGTTCCCTAATCAACTTTCGAGCAGTTCCTGGACTGCTGAACTGATTCCGTCAATAGCATGAAGAGCTATATTAGCATTAGTTTGGTTATTGTTTCTATGCATTTTTTGATGTGCTTGTTTATATTATATTTATTGAATATACTTCATTACAGAAAATCTTATTCAAATACACTAAACCTCCACGAATTGATCTCCATAGATTTCAGAATTTCAATTACATATTCTTCTATTCCAAACTTTGTATTTTTAACATATTGCACATTTATGTTACTAGATATTGCATATTTTTATTTGCGAACAATATATAACTTATTTTCATCAGCAAAAACAAACAGTGTGGGTCACTTGTGAAGGAGAAACATCGACAGATGTCGAATATTTGGGTCCAGTAAAATATTATCCCGATATTCAAGGATTCCCAGGCTTTTACTTTCCCTACGTAAATTCCGAAGGATACCTAAGTCCACTGGTAGCCGTCCATTTTGTACAGCCGAAACGTAAGTAGATAGAAACCGGCGGAAGGTTGAAGTCATGATAAGTTTTAATTTGTTTCTTTCAGAGGGTATTGTTATAAACGTCGAATGTAAAGCTTGGGCGAAAAATATCAAACACAGTCGGAAAGACAAGCTAGGATCTGTCCACTTCGAACTGATGATAGGAGGTCACAGCCAAATAAATATGAAATAGCATCTATATAACATTCCAATCCATTAGAAAACTTCATTCCAATCACGACTTTATTTAGAGTATTCTCGATAGTTACATGGGGCAGTTCTAAGAAAACAATTTTGCTCTATTCATTACCAATGACGGTTTTTCTTAAGATGAAATCACGTTTTGTGCCTTATTTTGAATGGATTAAAATGGAGAGACACTTATTATAAGTTATGTGCGTTATGTTGCATGAAGTATTATATATCTAATGAGCGCGAATCTCGAAATATCAATCTAAATTTCTTTATTTCTAAGTATTTTGTATAGTACGCCAATGTATTTTTAGAGTTTTGTTTTGATACTAATATATTTTTGATTAGTTTTACTTTTGTATGTGTTCTTTTGTTATACATATTTTACTGATGTATGTACAAAATATATTATAGTTTTCTAATTTTAATAAAACGATTTTAATGGTTAATTGAGCTATGTACGTCAATTAATAAATATTTTCTTCATACACATAGAGCGGGCACTTTTAAATTTCGCGGATGATTTAAGTTGATAGTTCCGGCAATAAATGACTTATATGCCAATTTCTTAACACAAATGTACAGACAAATATATCCTTTATTGCCTGAACTACCAACTTAAATCATCCGCGAAATTTAAAAAGTGCCCGCTATACCTACTCAGTGTCACATATGAAGTCCACACAATACGGAAACTTTTTTTTGTTCATTATAGGTAAATGTTGACTTTGCCATTTGTTTATGCTTAAAAAATTATGTTAAATGACACGCGCACGAGCAATCACGTTACTTTCTTTAACTGTTAAATTTGACATTTTTTCAAGAAATTGTAAAATATCGCATATTTTCTTTATTCTTTTAGGAAATGTGATGGGAAAAAGTTGCTTTCTTTTTATTTTTTTACCAATTTGCCAATCTTCAACGTTATAGTACAACAATGATAGCACTGACAGACTGTGGGGTAGTAACAATTTTTTCGGCACATTCCGCACCACACAAATTATTAATTAACTCGGAAAGGCCATGGGGTCAGCCGTGTACCAATCGGTACGCGGCTGATGATGCGTCTTCGAAACGGCCTTTCCGAGTTCATTAATAATTTGTGTGGTGCGGAATGTGCCGAGAATATTGTTATTACCCCACAGCCTATCAGTGCTATCATTATTAAAGCTGGCCACGAGCGGTACCGCGCAGTAGCGTAGAGTCGACCAGGCCTCGCGTTCCACTAGAGTTATTCTGCTAATAGAGATGTTTGCTGCCGCAAATAATTTCGCTCATCTTTTAAATAAAAATTAAATAACACGTGCTCAAACACTTACCATTTTAAGAGTCCTCCGTGAAATCGCAAAGTGAATAATGTCTGTTAAATATCTGCAACATTAGATATGTTTCAACTGTTGTTTCGGCAAAACTAGTACGGCATGAGGAAAAAATGCGTTTATATGCAGAAAACGAACGTTCTACATCTAGTGACGTAATATTTGCGTAAGTAAAATAATCTTTCAAATAACTTAACGATTCTGTTGACGCACCATCATAAATGTGTCTTTATGTGCCAAAATCAGAATTTTTCTCAAAAACACTTTCAAATTTTTCTAGAACAGAAACATTTTTTGCGTCTTCAATCGCGCATAGCTGTGCGTGAACATGTTGCACTATTTGTAGAGATTCTTCTAACGGCACCGCAGGATTTTGTAATTTTTCTATTGCATCTGCTAGCCCGAAGTAATTGTCGTGAATGATTTTTAAATCCATTTGAACCTGACTATCTTGAAATTTCGACTGGCTTTTCTGGATAGCGACAGCTTGCTTTGTATCGAATTGTAAAACCACGTTCTTAATATTGTCAAAATATTTATGATAATAAAACGCGGCCTGCAACCATGTTCCCCAACGAGTTAGAATAGGTTCTGGTGGCTCTGGTATACGGGGGCACAGTCTGTGAAATTCGCGAATACGTTTCGGTGATTTGACAAATACTGCTTTGGTATGCGCTATTAAAGCGTCTACCTAACATTTTCTGATACTATCCGCCACAAGATTGAGAGCATGAATTTTACACGTAATGTGTAACAAATTAGCAGAATGCTTTTAAGAGACCGGCCTACAGAAAGCATGTTTGCAGCACCATCACTCACTAATATCAAGAGTTGGTTTGTTGAAAGTTCAAACTTGTCCAATGTATTTAACACTAACTTTGAAATTACTTCGGCAGTACACTGTTGTATTCGTTTGGAAACTAATAGAATTGAAGGTGCCGATTAATGAGGTTCCAATTTGGGTGCCATTACATTAAGAACAGAATATTTCTTCCGATCTGTTGTTTCGTCGACACATAACCACAATTTTTGAGCTTTCAACTCCGATTTTATTTTTTGTTCAATATGTTCGCGCGCAGACAGTAAATTAAACGGTATATTACATGCGATAAACGTAACGCATAAATTAAATATAAATTTTTCATTTTCTCGTGCGCAATTTCTTTTTGAGACATGCTTTTCACTATTTACGTGTCGTAGACAATGTTGTCTGGACCAACACGTTAAAGGGATTTTACAGATTACACATATAATTTTAGCACCTTCATATATTAAGTCTTGAATTTCTGCAATAAATTTTCGAAGTTTGTCCGACCGCGGTCGTTTTGCTGACGAAATCATAATTTTTCTAGGACAGATAAACAATTGCGCAAATGACCGGCAGCGAAAATGTCCGTACTGCTCCGCAGACGAAGTAATACTACCGTTCCTCTCGGTCCGAACTGATTCTACGCCGATGCGCGGTACCGCTCGTGGCCAGCGTTAATCATTATTGTACTAGAACGTTGAAGATTGGCAAATTGGTAAAAAAAAAATAAAAAGAAAACCTACCGGGGTCAATGAAAGTTTTATTTCATTAATTACATTCAATTACGTCCAAGAAACCAAGGAAAACACGATTTTTCACTACTCGCCGACGAAATCCAATACATTAATTAATTGATAATTGAATTATTGTTCGAACATTATTTTAGTTGTTAAGGTTAGCCACTTCATGTATACAGTATGTCCACCTCATACATGAGCAGAAAATTATTCTTTCCCTGAGAAATTTAGAGAAAACTTCAAATAAAAGTTATTCGGAAATAAGTCCTGCATAATAGAAAATTATACTCAAGTGTAGGTGTTCAGACTGTTCAGTTACCGGTACATACAACATAAACTTAAATTTTTAAATAGAACATCCTATATGTTACTGCGTTTTTAAATGCCTCTTTTAAATTGTCGGCGTTTTTCAATATTTCGTATACTTATTTAGCGTAATTTTTTAGATAATTTGAGATTTTACGGAATGCCGGTTAACGACCGACGTCTTAAGCGTCTTATATGCCAGAGAATTTAATCAATTCAATTGAGTATTTCTTGCAATTTTCAGCAGTATGTCGAAAAATGTTTACATCAACTATATTCTACAAGATGGCCATTACCATGGCCAAATTTGATTTGAGATATTTCATTTCTTCTAATGGAGCACTCTATATATACATATAAGTTTTTCATTTTGGAACATATAGAGTGCTGCGACAAAATATTATAAACTTTTGTTTTTTCTAAAGATAATAATAAATAATCTGTAAAATTTATTTTATATATACAACGTCCACTCGAAGTGATCTTTTACATTGTAATGCGATTTTTTGCAATTTGTTGCTCATACTTCGGGAGTAAACTGTTCAGCTAAGGCAAAACGATTGTTATTTTTAAATTACAACAAAGAACTTTTTAATTTCTTTACGTTATATCTATTTTTATATAATCTACTTTGTTCTTCTAATGAATCTGTTTTGTTTTTAACGTTTAATCTCCTTTTTAAAGATTTAGATATTTTTATTCTTTTATTATATAATACAATTTATTTTGAATAAACATTTAGTAAACAAATGTAGTAACCTATTTATTTTACGCTGTTATAGTTATTAAGAATGACGTAATGAATTTGTAATCTAAAGGTATTACGCTAGATATACTACCATTTGAACAATATGCACGCATTTTTGTCAATCGGTTATATGAGATCGCGACGGACGATCTTTATCATCTAAGGAAAATTAACGTTCCACAGGAACGTCGCGAATGTAAATCGCGACGTTTCGGATAATCGACTTTGCTTCGTTCCCATGTCACGCTACAGCGCATCGTTCCTAAGCAACGATGGAAATGTTTATCGTTTCAAGGACGTTACTATTCCACAGGAACCTCGCGAATGTAAACTGCTGCCGTTCCCGTGTCGCGCGATAGCCCATCGTTCCAAAGTAACGAGGTATTTTAGTATTGCGGAGCGCGACACGTCGCGACAACAAAATACCGTTACTAAAATACCAACCCACCACTATTGCTAATACAATTTTTTTTTTGAATAAGTTTATTGGTTTTTCAGTACTGTAACAGGAATAATGACATCTCATATAAATTCCAGATAGAATTTGTTATAAATACAACAAATTAGAAAGCATACTCTCTGTGGTGAAAGAAGTAAGTATCTATAAAAGTGTACATATCTTCTCATCCAAATGCATACCTCGTAAATTCTAGTTTTGTTCGCTTTCCTTCTCGTCACCAGGGTCATCCCATGGCAATTAAATAACCGGACTGGTGCTACAAAACATGTTATTGATCACCAATTACATCACAAAGTTTATCCCCTTCAATGTACTCTCCTTGCCGATCCCTACAACGCTCCATACGAATTTTCCACTGTCGAAAGTAGTACTGGAAGTCTGTTTTTGTCAGCTTGTTGAGAACCTCCGTCGCTTTCGCTTTCACCGCTTCCACACTGTCAAATCGGGGACAAGATTTTTTTTAAGCACCGATTTTACCTTAGGAAATAAAAAAAAGTCACAGGAGGCCAGGTCGGGCGAGTAGGGTGGGTGGTCCAACACGCTGATGCCGGACTTCGCAAAAAACGCCTTCACAGACAAGGCGGAATGAGCTGGCGCATTGTCTTGGTCCCCACAAATCGGGTCTTCGTCTTCTCACTCGTTCAGGAAGGGAAGTTAGAACCGAAGGTTTCCCCAGAAACTTGACATTAACTCATTGCTCGATCTAATCACTTTGCACTTTTCCGACGCGACGCTAGCGTAAGGACTTGAACGGACGATTGCTATAGCGAGACTGAGCGACGTACAACCGAGCCCATCGAGCTCAGGGTGGGGGAAGCATTTACAAGCACAGACATATTCAAACCTACCGTGGTGTGCTCGCTATTTGCCGATAGTAGCACCAGTCCGGTTATTTAATTGCCACACCTCGTACGTTCGAGCAGCTTCCAACGAATTCTCTCTATGTATTTAAATGAGAAACTGTCTATATGGTGTAATGTTTAATTTACTAAGGGTTTTTTAGGTATAGGAAAATGTTTATAAAAAATTCTAGAACTTCTTTATCAAATTCCAGCAACAATATTCCATTAAAAAAAACATGAAATAGCACGAATCAAACCTGGCGGTGATTTCGACAGCCATTTTGTAGAATCTAATTGATATAAAAAATTTTGGCGTACTGCTAAAAACTCAGTCGAATAAAATATGAATCAACACATTGACATGTAAAGCGTTTAAGATATCGGTCGTTAGAGAAACATCGTTATTTCGAAAACAACTCAAATTATTTCAACTATCTCATAAACTAGATAAATATAGAGAATGTTGAAGAATATGAATTGAAGAGAGACATCCAAAAACCCAGTAATATGCAGTTATATGTTCCATTTAAAAAACCAAACTTGTATGCAGCGGGAACTGAAGACATAATTTTATATTGTGTAGCACTTCTCTCCAAATAATTTTAATTTAAAAAACTTTCCTAAAAATTGCTTAGGAAAGGAATTATCTTCCACCCACGCAATAATTTTGATTTGAAAAACTTTTTTATCAATTGCTCAAGGAAGGAATGGTCTTCCACCCACGCACTAGGTAGGCACACCGTATAGACGATTTTATTTGGACAAGATATACAACGTCATGCGTTATGCAAGATTAACTGGATGGGCCATACTTGCATTTAGAGGTCTATAGAAATATTTTTATCTTTTATTATTGTGAATTCAAATATATTTAGTCAACTATATATAGTTTCAAGATTGACAGCCACTATTTTTTCAATCATCCTGCCTACTTGATATGCAAATAGATAAATTTGTTTATTGCGTAACAAACCTGAATACATAAAGGCAATAGGCAATAACCATAACTCACACAAACAATGCAGAATATCATTGCTCTCGGATTTTGATAAATATGTATGTTATATCTTTCTTCAGTAGGAGGGTGCATGAGATAATTGCACATACATAATTAAGTCAATTATAATTTTTGCCGATTCTTCGGTCAAACGTCCGCACCAATTTTTGACTTTAATTAACCAGATTCCTGTATCGGAGTAATGAATTTCATTGCTAACGACATTGTTTGTAGAAAAAGTACCACGCCTTATTGAGTAGTGTGGATTACCGAGGAAGTTGTCCGCTGCGACTAATATAAAAAAAGAAGACAATCTCGTTTTCTGACATTTTCGGAGCAACTTATTTCTGAACGGGATTTTGTATATCGAAATCTACAACGTATGTTTAAGTGTAGTTGCGACATAAATACATAATAATTAAGAATTATACTAGTGCTTAATATCTTAACAGGTTTTTACTTCGTACACTCTAGGTAATAAATATTGAAAAAAATATTTATTTTAAACAAGTCAATTCAAATATTAGAAGGAAATTGGTTGAATTAAGATATTCTTCAAATTTAGAAAAATCTAAGTAACGTTACATCCAAAATCTAGACGTAGAAATACACTAGGAAAATCAGAAAAGCTTTGTTGAATATGTTAAAAAAAAAACTGCTTTTTGCTCAAAAGGAACATATCCATATTCAAATTGAATAATTGGAGTACGTAGAGATAGTATTTAGTATTACAATTATTAAGATCTTTAAAATTTGTCTAAACGTTGGCCCAAAGATTTTATTTCTTTTAAAGTCCACGTTTCATTTACATATATAAACAGAAACTAAATTACTATAGGCATAAGATAAACTTGCATGCAATGCATTACAACAAAGTTATTAAACAATAGGCTATTTTATTATTTTTTATCTACAAAAAAACATAAATTCAAGAATGATTTCTACAAAAGCGAAGATTTATTTTAATTGCAATGTACATACATACATACCAGCTTCACTATACCTGCCAAATTAAATACACCCAATTCTGTTTTTACACAATAGATACGTTCCCGAAGAATACGTGTAAAAAAAATTCGTGTAAAAAAATATATTGGATCTATAGAAAAATAAAAGATTGGTTCCAATCCTAAGAAATCAGCAAAAATAATACAATAAACCATGAGTTTTCATGTCACTAATTCATGAACACACAAATTTGACAAAATAACATGAGTTACACATAAAAAGATTTTATTCGTTGTCACTTTCTGACAATAAACGCATACGTTTGCGTAAGACTGCAATATGACTGCTATCACTAGAAATGTCTTGGTTATCGTCTTCGTGCTCCATTGGTGAAATTCTTCCTGTAAATTCTTGAACAAAATTAGTACTACATAGGTACTAGCTTCCTGTGGTGCCGATGTTTCAGTGGATTTAAGAACGAATTCAGTCATTAATCGTTGAGTTTGTGTTTTGGCTAGGCCATTGTATAATTCTCTGTAGGAGAACATTAATGACTTCAGATCACGTTGAAACCTCCCAGCTCGTTCCTCATTAGGATCATGTTTAACAAAATGATTACTCAATTTACTGGCCAATTCAAGACCTTCTTTGATGAAATCTGCATTTAGAACAGGATCTTCTTCGTCTTTATCACTATATTTTTTAGGATCAGGAGTCTCAAGGACAACCTCTATTATTTCATCTTCGCTTAGGACTGTATCAACTAATAATTCATCCATATCTTCAAACGATAGATCATCGAATCCTTCTCCGCCAATTGTATGTGCCAATGTTATGATGTTGGAAAATTCGGTCGGGACCTTTGTTTTTAATACATTCTGACCAAACAGCTTTCCAACATGCTTTCAAAGTCGATGTTCGTAATTCAGCTAGCGCTAATTCAATTTGATTGATACCATCCGTAATTGACAATTTCTTCCACACATCCATGACTGTTAGTGTTTCATCGTTCAGTTTGTCTAAAACGTACTGAAATATTCGCTTTACGTACTATGTTTTAAATGTCGCAATTATACCTTGATCCAACGGTTGTATTAAGGATGTAATATTAGGCGGCAGAAAACAAAATTGCACGCTTGGATGCTCTAAGACCGGATGGCCGGGTGCATTGTCTATAATCAAAAGAACTTTGAATTCGAGACCCTTGACGTTCATATAGCGTCTACCTTCTGGGACGAAACATTTATTAAACCGTTCAGTAAAGATATCTGTGGTAACCCATGCCTTTTTGTTTGCCATCCAGCGAACTGGCAATTTATTCAATTCTACACCTTTCATTGAACGTGGTTTTAGGGCTCGATTTACAAGCAGTGGTTTCAACATACGATCTCCTGAAGCGTTGGAGCAAAATAACAAGGTCACACGATCCTTAGCTACCTTAAACCCATCAGCTCTTTTCTGCGCTTTTGCTACGTAAGTTCTGTTCGGCACTCTGTTCCAAAAAGGACCTCCATCTTCAATTATTTTAGTAAGTTTTTGTGGAAATTCTTTAGCAGATGCAGTTTCACCTTTAATTTTTATATTGTGATAAGCATGTCTTTTGAGAAAACCTGTCATCCAACCTGTACTTGCAGAAAATTCATACTTTTTGTTTAACTCAGATGAAGTGCCTGGTTCCATTTCTTTAATCCGTCTATACATTCTTAACGCTGTTTGCTTGATGGCATTTCCGTCTACTGGTACTCTTTTTTGCAATTTATCTTCTATCCACGTTACCAGAGCTTTTTCCATTTTCTCTTTGACAATAGCTCTTGTGTATGATGATGATTTAGCACTTAACTTTGTTCCAGAACATACCGACTTTCTAATAGCAGCTTCATTTTGCTTGATAGTTCTTACGGTAGCTTCATGTAGACCAAAATGCTTTCACTAAAGACGTTGCACCTTGTCCAATTGCAAGGCGATCTAAAATTTGAATTTTAATATCCAAATCGCTTTCCTTTTTGCTTTTGTTATAGGTGAATTATGTGACTTTATGTAAGGGCTACCGAAAAAGGTTTTAAACTATAACTTACCATTTATTGACTTTTACGCAAAATTAATAAACATGTATTATGTACGAATTTTATTTTAATTTTTATTAAATTTTATAAACATCAGTCATCACAAACGTACTTTTCACTTTGAACACCAAAGTCAAAATGCAGACAAAGCAGACTAAATTCCATATCGATGCTATAAAATTCGGAGAATTCCGACAAATGGAAATCGCATTACATTCCTCGTCTCCAATGTCGCAGTTATAAAAATAAAAGTAAAGCAAAATTTTCTTCTTAAAATTTGGGTCGATCGTGTTAAATCAAAATAAGTCGTGTAAAAAGAGAATTAAACTTTTTTTCTAATTCGTGTTAAATCAAAATCGTGTAAAAGAAGTTCGTGTAAAAACAGAATTGGGTGAACTGTCGTCTATTGCCCATTGTTCACTAAACCGATCCAAACAGATAACTTTGGCCGTGTACATACCAAGTATATAAATAAATACCCATGCATTATAAATTATAACATGCGACTCTAATCGTACCGCAATATATTAACTGTATATGCACAGCCAAGATTGTCCGGCTTGAGTCAGATAGGATAAACTTGGTAGATAAATGGGTCGAAGTTTTGTTAACAGTAATTATTCAGAAAGGAAACAGTCAGAAATTAGTTTACTGCAGGGAATAGGTATGATGAATAGACTCATAAGTAGAGTTGCTCACTAGCGCCAACGGGCAGTGGCGGAGGTTCGATCCAACCCTCAATATAACTGCGAGTCTCAACTAGATCTGCTCTGTATACATGTACGCTTTTTCGTAGTTCTACGTTTGTTTTAAAAATGTCTACGTCGCGAAAACGACCAATGTTGGACAAAGTTACAGAATTTATAGCAGAAATGCCTGACCTAGATTATGATGGCGTTAAAATTCAATGTGTTGTTTGTAATATCCCTTTAATGTGTTGGTCCAAAAGGGATTGTCTACATCACGTAAATAGTAAACAGCATTCTTCAAAAAAAAAATTGCACACGACACTATGACAAATTTAAATGTAATTTATGTGTTACCTTTATTGCATGTAAGCTACCGTTTAATTTACTAGAGAGGGAAGCATATGTCGTCTTTTGGAATAAATATTCGGACTGCAAATTACCAAGTCGGGCATCGATACAAAGAATTGTGCCATCTGCTCGTGAACATGTTGAAAATGGAATTAAATCGGAGTTGAAAGATAAAAAACTGTGGTTATGTGTGGACGAAATAACAGATCGTAAAAAACATTCTGTGGTTAATGCAATGGTACGTACAATGGAACCACATCAATCGTCACCTTCAATTCTATTAGCTTCCAGACGAGTACAACAATGTACCGACGAAGTAATTTCAAAGTTAATGTTAAATACAGTAGAAAAGTTTGAGCTTTCAACAAACCAACTGTTGATATTTATGAGTGATGGTGCCGCAAACATGCTTTTCATAGGCCGGTCTCTTAAAAAACATTGTGCTAACTTGTTACATATTTCATGCTTTCAATCATGTGGCAGATAGTATTAGAAAGTGTTATCCTGAGGTAGACGCTTTAACAGCGCATACAAAAGCAGTGTTTGTCAAATCCTCAAAACGTATTCGCAAATTTCACAGACTGTGCCCCCGTATGCCTGAGCCACCAGAACCTGTTCTTACACGTTAGGGAACATGGTTACAGGCCGCGTTTTATTATCATAATTATTTTGAGAATATTAAAAACGTGGTCTTACAATTCGATCCAAAGGAAGTTGCGGCTATCAAGGAAAGCCAGTCGAAATCTCAAGATAGTCAGGTTAAAACGGATTTAAAAGCTATTCAGAACAATTACTTCGGACTAGTGGAGGCAATAGAAAAATTACAAAATCCTTTGGTGTCGTTAGTGGTATCTCTGCAAATAGTGCAACATGTTCATGCACAGCTATGCGCGATAGAAGATGCAAAAAATGTTTGTGTTCTAGAAAGGTTTGAAAGTGTTTTAGAGAAAGATTCTGATTTTGGCACATTAAGACAAATTTGTGAAGGTGCGTCAACAGAACCGTTAAGTTGTTCCAAAGATTATTTTAATTACGCAAATATAACGTCATTAGATGTAGAACGTTCGTTTTCTGCATATAAACACACTTTTTCTTCACCCCGCACTCGGTTTGCCGAAACAACTGTGGAAACATATCTAATATTGCAGATATTTAAGACATTATTCACTTTGTGATTTCACGGAAGACTCTTAAGACGGTAAGTGTTTGAGCACGTATTATATTTTATTTCTGACCATTGATTTTGTGTAAACCTTTATGCACCCGCCACTGACTGTTGGCGCAAATTGAGCAACTCTACTCATAAGCAGTGAACGGCAAAATCGTAAGGGGTATGACTCAGAGACGTGCACCGTAAGCATGATACAGAGACGCACTAAGTGTATGTTGCATATTTCAGGCGCAAAATTTTTATAAATGAATGTAAACGAAATTAATATATTAATTATAAATTGAAATAGAAGATATGTACATATGTAATAAATTGAAAACGTTCTTTCAACTTCACAACTTGTAAGCGGAACAAAATTAAAATGTGATATAATAGAATTATATTTTATACATATACAGTGGTACCTCGGTCTACGGTAGTGTCTTGTTACGGAATTTTCGGGTTACGGAAGAAAATTTGGATGAATTTTTGTTTCCAAAACCGAAAGGTACTCCCGGATACGAAACGCGACTTACAACTTTTACAGATTCGGCAGAATTTCCGCGCGACTCGTATGCATGCTTGAAAGAGATAGTTGTATGCGATGGTTTGTGTGGTTAACTTCCCACTATTCCAACGTTTCGCATCTGACTTGAATTTATACTATAGTTAAGTAGTTTGTGTAAAATCTTTTTCAAAGAACAAAGCCGAAAGTTCTACGGTCAAACAATTTCTTATCTGTCGCGTCGCTAATATTGTAATACATATGAAATAGCCATCTTACCCTCACTGTCTTCTATACGCCAGAAAGAGTTATTTATTTTTAATTTCAATCATGAATTTTTATTGATTTTTCTACGTAACACTATTTTCTATACGTTCAATTGTATTTAAAATGAATCTGTGATTATTTTGTTGATTATGGCAACGGATTATCTCTATTTCCTTTATTTCTTATAAGAACATTTGATTGCAGTTACGGAATTTTGGATTACGAAATGTTTTTTGAATCAAATATTTAAATCGGGCTTTCTGCTGAACACTGCATCAACTTTTTGAATCAGTTTACTTCCAATATCACCCGGAATATGTTTTAATTTGTTGATTGTGTTGTTTGATGTATTAAACGCGTCTCTCAATTTTATATTTCGACTTTCGAAGTATTATGTGGTAGCTGTTAAATGTTTAATATGGAAAATAAATACCTTAAAAACCTAATAACGAAATAAAGAATAGATATAGTAAATATACATATGTAGAATCATTTGAAGAGAGAGCTCAATGCGAATATGATCTTGAAATAATCAGTGCGTACATCGCATGCTCTGTATACGGCTCTACTGCGGCAGACGTCATCCGATATAATTTTGCCGTTCTCTGCTCATAAGAAAGATCATGTATTTTTCTCTAAATAATTAGCGGTGTTAAAAGTATTTATGAAAATGTTCTTACAAGGAAAGAGTTCAAGGTGTCAGTCACCGATCAGATGGCAACTTGACAGAATTGTAAGATCTATCGAATGCTGTAAAACACCGCTTCCGCGAAACCCCATATTTAACGGGTGAAATCTACCCTTGAAATTTCGACGATTTTCAGATTTTTGCAGTTTAAATTACATTACATATCACCAAATGCACCTTCTGTAGCTCTATCCAACAAGCACAAATGAGATTTTTTGACGTCCTTACCACTATCCCCACTCTCTTGCGGAATGGGTGTTGAACGGAAAAGTGGAAAATATGCGTACACGTGATCCTTTGGAAATACTATTTATATCTATACTTGCTCCACACTCACCTCTAACTACCCCGAAAAAAAGTATGACATGAAATGTAACTTGTGTAACGTACAGTAAATCCAACGAATTTTAATAACCTTATACATGTATTTCATTTTAAGAACAAAAACAGTATTTATGTGCAGTGTAAATTGCAGAAACCTGGAAATCGTCCAAATGTCAAAGGTAGATTTCACCCCCTAAACATGGGGTTCTGCCGAAACGGAACACGATAGTTTACAACATTCGATGGGTTCTACAAATCAGCCAAGTCAAATCAATCGGTGATTAACAGCTTAGAATCTTCTCTTGTTAGTCTTATGTAGGTATAGTCAATTTTCTCTATTTTAGTTTTAGTTAAAATATCCTGCAGTTGTTAAGTATATCTGCAAAAAGATACTAAATAAAAAGTGATAACATATTAAATATGCTCTATTTTTGGACGGTATAAATCAAAAATCCTTGAACAAATTCTTTGGTACACCTATCAAATAATTTCAATACCTTCTAAATTGGTAGTGATATTTTATAGTATAATTAGCACTATTAGAAGCAGTGTCGACAGTGCTTGAGGGGACAGCCGTTCGTACTCTAAAAATCGGAAGACACCAAAAGCACCCTCAAGGCAATAACGATTGAAACCGAATCATGAATTAATCATCTGTAAAAATAATATTTTAATAAATATGCCACAAGTACTGTTTCAATTTTGTTGCTAGATACAGCTGTACTAGAAAATCTTATGAATTTAAATCATTACAGTCGCAAGAGACGTAAGTGCAGTTTTGTGGTCGAGGATGTAATACATCCGAAACCGCAAAAACACTATGGCCCGAGTATTGTATTATATTTTCCCTACTACCCGCCCAAAATGTCGAAAAAACAGCATTTTACGAAAATTTTTGACATTTGGTTATATACTTACATAATTGTCAAAGTTTCTGTTATGTATTGACACCTATTGGAACAGCTACATGAATATGTGAATAATCATGGACATTCAACTGAACATGTTAAAAAATATTTTAAATTGGATGAGACAAGTGAGAGGTTTTAACAGTGTAAAACTATAGATGAAGAAATGCGTTCAGTTACATTAAAAAAACAACAACACAGGAAAAGTTTTTTTGAAAGATTGTGCAATATTACAATGTACTTATCTACCCATAATTTAGCATTTCGTTCTTCTTCAGATAAGTTGTATACTCCAAATAATGCCAATTTTTGGGGGTTTGGTAGAATTGTTGAGCAAGTATGATGTCGTCTTAAATGAACACATGCAACGAATTCTAGCTAATGAAACTCACGTAACGTACTGCAGCAAAGCGATACAAAATGAAATGATTACTATTAGCATCAGGCGTTCGCCAGGATATTATAAAGCGTGCATCAGTCATAAAGAACAACTTTCAGTCACTTTAAGGTTTGTGGATATATGTAACTCACCCTGCTGTAGTTATACAGGAACATTTTGTGACATTCTACGAAATCAACGAATCTACGGGTGAATCATTGTTTGAAAACATTAAAGAATCGCTTTGAATGTTGGCTTTGGACATTAAGGATATAAAAGGACAAGAACACGCTCATGCCAAGAAAAATTCGAGAGCATTCCATATGCCTTGTGGTAGTCATTCCTTAAACCTGGTTGTAGGAGATACAGCGATGTCCTGCCCGCATGCTATTTCATGTTTTGGAGTTATTCAACGACTCTACACGTTGTTTTCGGCGTCAGTATATACATAAATGGAAAATGTTATGTGACAATGTGTCAAATTTCACACTCAGATCAATATGTGAAACTCGTTGGGGAAATAGAATTAAATGTATCAAACCGAGCAGGTACGAAATACTGGAAATTCATGATGCACATACTGAGTGAAAACTCAACTGACGCAAGCGTGATGCGATTACATTAGCAGAAAAAATATGTGATTTTTCTTTTTGAATAATGCTAGTGACGTGGTATGATATACTTCATACATTGAATATTGTCAACAAATCTATGTAAACAAAACATTATGATACATTTGTTGAAATCATTCCTAATTACTACTATACTAAAGACTATCGTACACAAGGTATTGAAAATGCCTGGACTAAAGTTACGCAATTAGCTAAACTTTTAGGAATTGATCTAGTATTTCCTGATAAGTGCATCGCATCCAAGAAAAATATTTACGCATGAAGCGGAAGACAGTTCTCCCCATATAACTGTTAATGAAAAGCCAAATTTGAAGTAGGAATATTTATTGTTATACTAGATATGATAATAACATATCTTGAAGAAAGGTTTATACAGATAAAACTTTTTCAATTAACTTGGGACTTATTTGTTTTAATTAATATACGGGATGTAACGGAATTAAAACAAAAATGACGAACACTTTGGTGAAATAAAATCCTTTAATAGCTTACCTACAGAAAGTCTTAAATTACCAATCGAACTCTACAATTCATAAGAACAAATAATACCAATTACAGTGGCTACTGCTGAAAGGAGCTACAGTAAATTAAAGCCCATAAAAAGTGATTGCGATCTACAATGGGAAGTTCTCAGCGAGATTCCTTGTCATATTAGACTAAAATTTATGTTTTCTTCGGAATCATTCACATTTGTAATACCTGTTTTGCAATAAAGCTGTTCATATACTTATATAATACAATTATATATTTAAATTTTTACGTAAAATAAGGTTCCCATATTTTTTAAAAAATAGACAGCATTCTTTATTTCCTTAACATTATACATCGTTTTAAAGGTAAAAACTTAAGCTATTTTTCGACATAAACGCCATTTCTATCCAAGCATTTTTGCAGATGGTGCTCCAACTTCTGTATCCCCATGTCGTAAAATTCTGCCGCCAGTCAAAATTTTTTCAATTGTGGTGTTGGAAATCCCAGGAATCCGAAGAGCGAGTTGACGAATGGTGAACCTTCGATCTTCAAGCAGTATGCTCTCGACCTTTTCAACGATTTCCTCTGAAACTGATGGTCTTCCGCACCGCTCTTCATCGTGAATTTCCGTCCGACCTCCAGTGAATTCCCTACACCATTTGCGGACGTGTTGAACAGCTATACACTTTTCTCCATAAACTTCAGTTAATTGGCGATGAAGGTCTATAGGTGAAACCCCTTTCGCGTTTAAAAAACTTATAACAGCGCCAACTTCGCACTTGGCGGTAGCGGCGATCGGGAATTCCATCTCGGACGGCTGCTTAGGCAACACCGAGCGGCGTAGTGAGACGGGGTGGTATGTATATAGAGTGGAAGAGCTGCTGCACACGCCAATGTTGTCGGATTTCGCCTAACACGTCTTATTGCTGCCGTAGGACTTTGGGAACCTTATTTTACGATCATTCCTCGTATAAACAGGGGCGCCAACATAGGATATTGGCGCTCCGGCTGCCGGGCTGCCCGGTACGTAAAATCATCTCGAGCCAACACTGATTAGAAGTATATATAAATTATTGAAAATGATTAATAGAATTAATAAAAAATAATATTCTTGGTTTTATATACGAATAGTCAATTTTTTCTATTCTAATTTTAGTCTAAAATAAAAAAGATGCTATATTTATTGGTAAATCAGTAAAGTTTTGGTGATTGTTACTAGTCTCCTGCAGTTGTTGAGTATATACGCATAAAAATCCTCAATAAAAATGGTAACGTATTATAAATGTTAAATACGATACCTCAATTTTTGGGAGATGTAAATAAAAAATCCTAGAATAACTTTTTAATACACCTATCAAACAACCTGAATACCTTCTACATTGGTAGTGGTATTTTATAGTTTTTTTTTTTCGCTACAACAAGACGTAAAGTAGAAAAACTAAATTCTATAATTGTTTTTTTGAATACTATTTTGGTAAGTTTTAGTAAGATTAATGGGTTGTTGGTGGTTTCCTTTGAAGAGATATAATAATATGTAATAATTCTTGAATATATCTTGAACGTCTTTTACGAAAATGTCTAACTTCTAACACTCTTCGAATATTGTCATGTATAGTCTTCCACCTAAGCAAATTATGCTATAGGTTTACTATACGTATTTTTCAAAAGTAGTCATTAGTCAGATCAATAACTACATACATAGTAGGTATTTGAAATAATTCCGCCTACAGATTTTAAAAAGGGGCGTGTATATAGTTGAATTAAAACATGTATTCATTTCCTTTCGTGCATATTGTTTTCGCTATTAAAGCTGCTGTTAATTTTCCAACCGGTACTGGAAGAAAAATGCTTGAGGTAGGTCCTTATTATCTTGTCGTTAGGTTTTAATAAATTACTGGTTTGCTGAAAATGGTATATAATCATTAAGGTTTGGCAAGAAAAAACAAACAAGTTTCACTAGAATGTAAGACAGTATAATTACTAATTACAGTAAAAAGTATGCCTTTAAAAGTACTTGAATTTTTGAAAGAATACAAAGAATATAATAACTATCAAAACCATCATTAATATATTTTATATGAATAGATCATCTGCAACATAGTTCTATATAGGAAAGGATATTTATTGGAATGTCAAATGTAGAGCGCTTTTATACCAATTTTAACCCGTTAAAAAGTACATATGTATGTATACGCTGTTGTTATACTGAATGCTGCAGCTTTTATATCTATGTCTTCCCAATACCGTAAATGTATGTTGAGTGGTTGGAATTTATCTTCTTGTTACGAGATATTTTATTCGAGTGCGGTTACTGCTGAAGTAAAGCATCTGATTTAGATGTCAAAACGTTAACATAGGCGTTGATCTGTCGGTCAATAAATCTTCACGGAGACGACCTTGCGGACAATACCAGCGCGCTGTATGTATTCTGTATATTGCGCTCTTGAGAAACGCTTTGAGAAAACGATAAGTTTCAAAGTCGCCCAGGTCTACCGAATTAATAATGAACGCCCGATCGAAAAAGACAAAACAACAACAAGAGACGCATACACACAATAACCGAAAACAAAAAAAAAGACCGGACCTTTATTGATGGGCGCGGTCACCTTTATATAGAGCCTGATTCGATCGGATAAGTTATCAGTTCTGCGAGTACTGGACATCCAGCAGCGCACCAACAAAATGAAGAGATTCGTCGCCTTGTTCTTTGTCGTAGCCGTCGCCCAGGCTAAACCTTCTGGCGTTCTCGAAACTGTTATCGTGCCAGCCATAGCTCCGGTTGCTACGCAATATCACGCTCAAGATACGATTGGCCAATACACTTATGGATATTCTAATCCACTTTCGTCCAAAGCTGAAGTAAGATCGTTGGATGGTGTTACGAAGGGATCCTACAATTATCTCGATGGAGAAGGCAAGGTACAGTCTGTAAGTTATACTGCCGGCGCTGAAACCGGATTCCAGCTAACAGCGGCGACGAATCTACCACAAGCCCCAGCTATACCAAAAGCGCCTGTTCTGATACCACCAACTCCAGTTGAAGATACTCAAGAAGTCGTCGAAGCTAGGGCAAGGCACTTAGACGCTCTGAAAGAAGCTGAAGAACGTGCTTCTGCTGAACCAGCTTCAATCACTACAACAATTGAAACTACTTTACCAGCACTGAAAGTAGCCACTCCAGCTCTAGCTACTCTTCCAGCAATAAGCGCAACACCTCTAGTATCATACAATTATGGAATTCCTGGAGCCGCAGTGACTTATTCTACCTATTCTGCTCCATTGTTGACGTATAATTCAGTTCTTACAGCACCTCTACTCCACCCTGCACTTCCAATTTCTGCCATTCCAGCTGTACCTCTTTTGCCAGGATTTCCGGGAGCACCACAACAACCAGCCAATCAACAAGCCGATGTGCAGAACGATTCTGTAACTGTCGAAGCTAAAGAGTCCAAAGAAAAAAGCGACTAGACTATCTTCCTCTTAATTTGTAATGTTAGATGTATGTAATTGGATATAAGTATCAATAAATAAAAAAATCTGTAAATAATCGTATTTTTCCTTCTAAAAGTATTCGAATCTTGTCACATTACACATTAAGAAATAAAGTGCAAAATGTTGCATAAAGAGAGGTCACGAAATGATTTTGTGGAAAGCATGTTGTTGGCAACTAGACAAAATTATATACGTATCAATTCAATAAGCCAAAAGTAGTTGGTGCATGCTAAATTTAAGAATTTAGTTGTCCTGATAAATAACTAAATTCAAATGAGATTTCTCAAGAAGAATGAAAAATAGGAGTCAATCAATGTTTTCCCATGAAGAACTAAATAAAATGAGAAGAGAAAAAGCTCACTATAAAAATGCACAATTGGATAATGTTGAATCCTGAAATAATTTCTTCTTGGAATAACTAACATACGCTTTCTATTGAAAATATAGGTAAAGCTTTCAATTTTTTATACGTAAGCTGTCGCATACATGCATTATAGAAATTCGTAAACTTTTAAGAACAATCGAATTGATTTTAAAGTATTGTTAATGGTAATAAGAGTGCGGCGGTGCCACGTGAATAATATTTAGTATTACAATCATTGATATACGGAACACGTATCCATACATGTTTTAAGGCTTATTTTTTGTAATTTGTTTTCAAATAAAATAAAAGTCGCATGTTTATAAATATGTCTAATCTCCTTACGCCTTGGTTGAATTATTATTATATTAAACCCATAAGCTTTAAATATATTGCAAATATTTGCATTTTAATAGTTCTCCAATATTGTAGTTTCTGCAATGAAAAGTTATGTAAACATTGGGAAAATGTGAAATTAGCTATATGTATATACGTACGGCGAGAGAGCGAGGAGGGGATTGAATGGAATCCGATCAATTCAATGCGAGTCGCACTAGTACGCTTCTAACAACGTTGGGATGTAGACCTACTGTGTGCAAGAGCGCACGTTATAATTTGAAGTCATGGTCGCCTGGAAATGAGAGTTTCGCATATTATTTTGTTGCTACGAAGCTTAGACAAAACTAATAAGAAATTCTAAAGAATTAACAAAATAGATAGTTGCCCGAAGCAAATTTTCTTTAGCAAAATCAATTTAGCTATTTCAACCATATCAGTTCTTCAGTGTAGGCTGTTCAAAGTTATCGGCGTACTATTGCTAACTTTGTTATTATTGGTGCTACGATGTTGGTAAAATTGCCAAAGTTGTGATGTTTTTCCCGATGACTATAATACCAAACTATTGCCCATTCCATTTCCGAGTTTGTTTAGATTATTAATGTTCTGTTTTTAACGAAACACTCTGTATGTTTAAGCGTCAATCAATAGATTACAAAATTCTAAACAAAATATTTTATTGCAGACCGTTCCTTAAGTCGAAACACAATAAGGCTAGGATGAATTCAGTACAATATCTTTCTGTAATCGTGGTAGTTTTCTATGAAGTAGGCTGCTTTTATTAGTGTAATCGAACAAACAACTATATGTTACATTAAAAAAATATGCATTTTACTTAGTTAACTGTATATATATATATATATATATATATATATATATATATATACAGCGTATTCACCTAGTGCGTGGGCGGAAGATAATTCCTTTCCTGTGCAAGTTAGAGGAAAATATATTCACACGCAAGTTCTGTATAATATAAAATTATATCCAAGTATACAGGATGTTCAGTTTCCGCTACACACGATACATGTTTCGTTTTTTAAATGAAGCTTCCTATATATTTTTACGCAACTTCGCAAGAAACAGCCTAGAACACGTGAAGAACGGCAAAGCCCCTAGCCCAGGAAATGTTAGCATCGAACTATTGAAATCTCCACTCGCCATATTATTCGAACTTTTTAATAAGTGCCTTAGAGGAGGAAAAGTCCCGAAAGAATAGAGAAGGGCTAAGGAGGAGACTGAGTGATATCCCAGCAATTCCATGCGGGACATGCTAGTCGACTTGGAACAATGTTGAGATGTAGACCTACTGTGCGAAAAGCGCACGTAATAATTTGAAGTCAAGGCCGCCTGGAAATAAGAGTTTTGCATATTTATTTTGTTGTTGCTACGAAGTTTAGACGAAATTAATAAGAGATTCTAAATACGAAAATAAAAACGGATTCTGATGAAATGAAAGAAAAGAAAAATAAATACTCTAGAAAAATATGTATACAAAATAATTCGGGAATAATTCGAGGAATTTGAGGCTGTTCGTCCATTTGGTGGCATTTTCTGCAATACCCGACAACACAGCAAAATTTCTTAAACGCATCGACGATATTTGAAATCGTCTGTGCGTTTGGATAAGGCCGATTGACGTACTCTACAGAGAAGAGAGCGATCGTCTGTTGTCGGCTATGTCCAGATAAACATCACTGAATAATCTGAATCTTTTCTGCTGTTATATTCGTCAATCACGTAATTCTTATTAAGATCGTCCGCACATAAAATAATCTACTTCGCAACTAACCACATCGATAACCTTGAGCCCGCTTATTCCTCCGCTTGAGAGCGAGGAGGGGGTAGCGATATGGCTACTTTCGCATTTTCCTAATCGGTATATTCCCATTGTCTATACATTGTCGTGATTGTTCATAGCAAGCACGTATGAATAATAAATAGCGAAATGTAGAAATAATAATAATATACCAGGAGACAAATAACATGACTAGAAATATTTATTCTAAAAGAATTGAGATTAGATAGGGCGTATCACAAGGATCTCTTCTCTCAGCGTCTCTTTTCATGGTCTACGCAAATGACTTGAGTTCGATCCTGCGGATGTTATCTATCACAGTATGTCGACGATACATTGTGTATTATGGGAGGTCCAAATATCGATGTCGTCTCAGAAGAAACCAATACCGTCATGATGCAAATAGTGTGGTGCGAATAGTATATTATTGAAAACTCATAAGTAAAGCTGGCCACGAGCGGTACCGCGCAGTAGCGTAGAGTCGACCAGGCCCCGCGTTCCACTAGAGTTATTCTGCTAATAGAGATGTTTGCTGCCGCAAATAATTTCGCTCATCTTTTAAATAAAAATTAAATAACACGTGCTCAAACACTTACCATTTTAAGAGTCCTCCGTAAAATCACAAAGTGAATAATGTCTGTTAAATATCTGCAACATTAGATATGTTTCAACTGTTGCTTCGGCAAAACTAGTACGGCATGAGGAAAAAATGCGTTTATATGCAGAGAACGAACGTTCTACATCTAGTGACGTAATATTTGCGTAAGTAAAATAATCTTTCAAATAACTTAACGATTCTGTTGACGCACCTTCACAAATGTGTCTTAATGTGCCAAAAATGTGCCAGAATTTTTCTCAAAAACACTTTCAAACTTTTCTAGAACAGAAACATTTTTTGCGTCTTCAATCGCGCATAGCTGTGCGTGAACATGTTGCACTATTTGTAGAGATTCTTCTAACGGCACCGCAGGATTTTGTAATTTTTCTATTGCATCTGCTAGCCCGAAGTAATTGTCGTGAATGATTTTTAAATCCATTTTAACCTGACTATCTTGAAATTTCGACTGGCTTTTCTGGATAGCGGCAGCTTCCTTTGTATCGAATTGTAAAACCACGTTCTTAATATTGTCAAAATATTTATGATAATAAAACGCGGCCTGCAACCATGTTCCCCAACGAGTTAGAATAGGTTCTGGTGGCTCTGGTATACGGGGGCACAGTCTGTGAAATTCGCGAATACGTTTCGGTGATTTGACAAATACTGCTTTGGTATGCGCTATTAAAGCGTCTACCTCAAGATAACATTTTCTGATACTATCCGCCACAAGATTGAGAGCATGAATTTTACACGTAATGTAAAACGAATTAGCAGAATGCTTTTTAAGAAACCGGCCTACAGAAAGCATGTTTGCAGCACCATCAGTTGGTTTGTTGAAAGTTCAAACTTGTCCAATATATTTAACACTAACTTTGAAATTACTTCGGCAGTACACTGTTGTATTCGTTTGGAGACTAATAGAATTGAAGGTGCCGATTGATGAGGTTCCAATTTGCGTGCCAGGACATTAAGAACAGAATGTTTCTTCCGATCTGTTGTTTCGTCGACACATAACCACAATTTTTGATCTTTCAACTCCGATTTTATTTTTTGTTCAATATGTTCGCGCGCAGATGGCACAATTCTTCGTAACGATGTTCGACTTGGTAATTTGCACTCCGAATAGTTATTCCAAAAGCAGATAAATGGTTCCTTGTCTAGTAAATTAAACGGTATATTACATGCGATAAACGTAACGCATAAATTAAATATACATTTTTCATTGTCTTGTGCGCAATTTATTTTGAGACATGTTTTTCACTATTTACGTGTCGTAGACAATGTTGTCTGGACCAACACATTAACGGGATTTTACAGATTACACATTTAATTTTAGCACCTTCATATATTAAGTCTGGAATTTCTGCAATAAATTTTCGAAGTTTGTCCGACCGCGGTCGTTTTGCTGACGAAATCATAATTTTTCTAGGACAGATAAACAATTGCGCAAATGACCAGCAGCGAAAATGTCCGTACTGTTCCGCAGACGAAGTAATACTACCGTTCCTCTCAGTCCGAACTGATTCTACGCCGATGCGCGGTACCGCTCGTGGCCAACGTTACACATAAGTCATAAGGCAGAGCTTATAAGGTTTCAAACAGTACCTACCTACGAATAGTAGTATTTACCTACTTTTTAATGGAAAGTTGGCGTCTTTGAGAGGATTCTATTTCCCGTACGTTGTGTCCCGATTGTGATACGGAACTATATTTTGGGGATCATCGACTGGTGCTAAAAGGATATTTATAATACAAATAAAATAATACGATGCATGGCTAAAGTTAGTATGTTAACGTCTCCCCGTGCCCTTTGTTTGAGGAATTAAATATCTTCGCATTTCCTGCATTATACATTATCGAGACGTAAACGTTCTATAAGAAAAATCAAAATTGGTTTCGTCAGAACTGTGATACTTAAACAAACTGTCTAACGGAGTTAAAACTATTAGTTCTATGAAACAATTTAAAAGAGAGTTAAAAAATTTAATTGAGAAAGTATTTTATGCTGTAACATCAATAAGAATAAGGAAATAGTGCCCTGATATCTTTTAACCCCTGTACACGCCATTGCCTGTCTTTGTAGATTTAGAGTCATATGGCAGCAGCTATATGTATTTCAAACCAAAGGAGACGCAGTTTCTATACCTTAATTTTGTATATAAAATAAAAAATATGCACTAGTTGTAGTTGTCATTATAAATCTAACATGAAATACGAGAAGTATTAAAGTAAATTAGAAAACAATGCATAATTAAGAAAATATGCATGTACTTTGCATAAAACACTATTGTCTACTTTCCTACACACGAAAACATATTTAGAAACAATTCATTCTACCGGTCCAATGATTGATCGTCCCCGTTATGATTTTTATAGTAGAGGACGTATGGAAGTCAAATCTCACCTATTGATCGATTGTTACCGCACAATTAGCTATAATTTTTGTGCAAATTATCGTGTAATAATACTGATCATCTACGTGAGCTCCAGATATGAGCCAAGAAAAACCGGTGTCAACGGTAACTTGAGAGAATTTAATCTGGATTATACCACAGTTCATGTTATCGATACGTCGAAAAGTGTCTATATTGTTATTTTTGTGTTGTATCCAATCCCAAAAGCCTTATAAACTTATAAGTTACAAATCTAAGTAAACAGATATCTCGTTTTGATACTAGAACGTACAGCAAAAATTTAATTGCATATTTTTAAAATGAAAATTGCCTGATGGCATTTACATACACCCTTTCTTTTTTTCGTTTGTTAATTAACAAGTACCTGAATCAAAAAAGTAATAGCTAATATAAACATCTTAATACTAGTATCGGTTATTTTTATGATAGAACGACTGATTTTCATTTTAGATTGACGTCTCTATTGGGAAGATAAGTTAATCTCGATTCCATGATTTCTATATTAGAGTGTTGTTGAGATTAATAAAAATTCCAGACAAAGATTAATGGATTATTTCAATTAAAGAAAATTAATCAATAACAATTGTTTTAGTGGCTTGTGCAGCAAGCGATTGCATTTAGGCTACCTATATACAAAGCAGTATATTAAGTTGCCTATATTAGTTAGCGTAAATGCCTTCAATTTCTTGTTAACTAACATAGTTAAATGTATTTTATAAAAAAAGTTACTGAAATGAAATAAAACCGGTAATCACGGATGCGTAACCTTGAACTTGCAATAAGTCGTTTCTTGTACATGAAATTGGTATTTGTAATAGATAACATTTTAAAAACGAAACCATTTATTTCAAACACTCATGCTGTTTGCATAGCTTTTGTTATATTAAAAGTTACACAGTTCAAATATTAATGAAACTCCTGGCTAATAATACTTTTTATTTTATTTAAAGATAAGTCAAAAAAACAATTATTGCTTATATTGATAGAACATATTGGTGGAGAAACAATTCCCTGCAAAAACGATAGCTATCAATCTAGTCGAGTGCACAGATAATAATGGAGATATATTTTTAATTTCTTCAATGTCTTGATCATTTAATTTGGTTTACAGTTTTTTTTTGTTTTAAAAGATTAATCAAAACATGTTTCATTTCGCATTTTGCGAGAAGATGGTTACTACCAATTCGCACAGCCACATACAAGCTGTCTCAACTTTCTAGAATTGTAAAATGGCACCTACTGTAAATAGTATGAAGCCAAAATTTTCCGATAACATAATAGACGTCATAGAGTACCTTTCAAAAATATTTTCCTATATACAAGGTGATCGATAAGTAGCGAGCCAAGCTCCTACTTTGTTATTTTTGTATATTATTACGTCTTCTGTTTCTCCATCTAAAAGTAAACATCACATGAGTTTAACATATTCACTCTTTCTAACAGATTTCGAAATATTTAGAATACAGTCGTAAATTGTCTAAATGTAGAAATATTTATTTCCTTCAACAAATCCGAAATGTAAATATATTTTAGCGTAAATCTTTACGAGATTAAATAACATACTTGACTCTATTTAGATATGGTATCACAACACTATGAAAGTATGCAGAGTGTTCGGTATTGAACACCAAGCTTTGCCAAATTCAAACACCATAAATATCATTTTTTTTTAAATAGCACCATATATTTTTTCTATACCCATCGTATAGGAAATTTATATTTCTAAAGTTGTTTTATAAAGATTCATATGTCTATTATTCAAACTAAAAGAGATATTTGCGGTCAAAGACGCGTCCTGCATTTTTATATTGCACCCAAGTGGTTTCTGGTGCTGGTATTGTTTGGTTACCATGACAACAATAAACAAAAGAGACTGATACTGACGGTCTTAAACTAATTATTTAAAATTGCGAGTCTAAGTAAAGAAAAACTAGGTAATAGATCAGACAAGGTAACAAAGAATAGATACTTTTGTCTGTGGTAATAGGTGTATAATTCATGTATTAGAAAAAGGTAAAAGGAATGATGTATTTTATTTAGCAAGATGTATGGGCTGTGCCATTCACGATGATGTCTACAACCCAAAAAGGTTGTCAGATTAAAGCAGAGATTTGATGCTACTAGGAATGTTAATTCTACTGATATGGAAATAAAAAGAGAAATCATAAATCATGTATTTTAATAAAAGTTCATACAGACTAACAGTAAGTAAACATGTCAGCATAAATTTAAAGTTAAAACAAAAATTCTAAAAGGAAACAATAATATGTAACATAATTGATATGAACAAACTCAATAAACTTTATTGTAATTGTTATTGAATAATTAATAGCTTAAAATTTCTTCCTTCTATCTTGATACATTTGCACAATCGTTTGTAAAAACTGTTCTGCACTTTCCTTGGAATACTAACTGTTGCACTCCGGAATGCGTGGGTTATCTTTAACGTCATACATAAACCATACACATTAATACTTTTTTATGTAATTCATTTTGCAGGTAGCTAATACTTAGACTTAAAATTTTTAATCAACAGCAACAACAAAACAACCTCGGTCTACATTACTTAGAGTGGGATAAAAAGCGATTACATTATATCACCAATAGAAAACATATATACATACAAGCCTTTAGTCTACAAAAATTGATAAGTGGAAGTAATAATTAAATTAATTTAAAATATATTTGATATAAATAAAAGACTGTAAAAGCTTTAATTGCCGATGAGCTCTTTTACATTCAAGAAAAAAAGTAGGTCCTTGTAGAGTAGTTATTGCGAATATTACCGTTTGATGACATCTATATTGATGTTATGAAGAAATCGATATTTGAAATAGTATTGGAAGCATTCTCACAGCGTGGTTCCTAAGAAAATGTGCCACTTTATATCCTATAAGATTAATGATATTCCAGAATATCCATGTTCATCGTTAATTAGAAAAATAGGTATCATCTTCACCATGAACACCTTAGTATATTTTGTTTTTGTAGTTTTTTCGAATGTAATAAGAATAAGTAATAAGTAAAGATGGCTATTTCGTCGCTCACGCAGTGGTGTAATCCTTGGATGGTGAAGGCATTCCGAAAGGAACAGACAATCCTAATCGTTCCATCCTATCGCGCGGCTGGATATTTCATATGTGCACCTTAAGCTTAATTCAGAAGTTTTTTCTTTTTAACTGTTGTATAGGTAAATGAAGAACGGATAAATAACAATAAAGAAAAAGCAATATGCAATAAGCAAACTAGTCGTGTATGTACGTATTTACAAAAAGTACTATTTTAATTTGTAGTACAATATTTCATCTTATGCTCTTAAGTACAATAAAAGTGTTCTTACATGCAGTGCATAGATAAGAACGTTATTTAGTTAATTGTATAAGGAAGTGGATTTCAAACATTCACATGAAAATGGAAAGTCGAGGACTCCAAGAAGGAGATTGGAACGACAAGAAACGATGGCGTTGGGGATGCGGGAAGCGACAAAATTAAGTTGCAAAAACTCGCTATATATAGATAAAGAAATTTAAGATCTGGATAATTACGACAAAGCTCCAAAGAATCAATATTATACAAACTTAGCAGTAACTTGTGACAGAAACCCTGTTTTGCATAATATGCATGTTCCTTGATGTATTTTAAAGAACGTGTCTGAATTTGCTCTAATAGATTTTTATAGATGTTTTATATTTATATATAAGCGCCCAAATCAACGACGCATTCGTACAAAAGAAAAGTATATAGATAAGATGGAATCAATAAAAGAACATTTGCGAGTGATCCTTATGATAAAACCCAACATCCGTAAAGCTGAGTTAGCAATGGTATTAATGTGGTCACTAAAAGTGAGTTTAGAATCGAAGGTAACGCCCAAATCTTTTATCAAATAGGTACGTTCTAGAGCGAAGCTATCAATAGAATAACCGTAGATTAGGTTAGTAGATTTACGAGCGAAGGTTACACTTGGAAACGTTTACGCTTAATTTATTGTCGGCGTACCAAATTGAAAGAACATTAACTTGATTTTGAAAGGATATGCAGTCATCAATAGTCTGGGCAAACAGCGGTAACAGTCAGTGTAGTAGATATGTGGTGCAGAGTCGGCGATTATTAATTTCACGCGTTCACAGCGTCAGTACTAAATCGATGCTGTATGCGAGTAGTTCTGTGTATATGTAGGCTGTCGTAACTTATTTCGTAATTGTACGCTTATGTTTGCTTTAAAAATGTCGCAGTTAGGTACGTCGCGAAAACGACCAATGGCAGACACAGTTAAAAACTTTATAGTGGACATGCCGGACCTAATTTTTGATGGCGCTAAAATTCAATGTCTAGTTTGTAGTATCCCTTTAATGTGTTGATCCAGAGGCCATTGCCAACGTCACATCGAAAGCAAACAGCATTCTTCTGCAAAAAGTGGCATACGAGATCAAGATAAAGTTACATTTGATTTATGTGTTACTCTTATTTTATGTAATCTATCGTTTCATTAACTAGACAAAGAAGCATTTGTCTCCTTTAGGAATAAATATGCGGACTGTAAATTACCTAGTCGGACTTCGATACGAAATGTAGTGCCATTTGCTCGTGAACATATAGAAAAAAGAACGAAAACGGAATTGAAAGATAAAAAACTGTGGTTGTGTGTGGACGAAACAACAGATCGTCAAAAACATTCTGTGGTTAATGTAATGGTATGTACAATGGAACCACATCGACCATCATCCTCCTTCTTACTTAATTCCAAAAGAGTTATAAATTGTACTGCCAATGAGATTTTAAAGGTGGTGTTGAACTCATTGAACAAATTTGAAATTTCAACTAAGCAATTTTTAATGTTTATGAGTGATGGTGCCGCAAACGTGCGTTCTTTGGGCCGATCTCTTAAAGAACACAGTGGTAACTTCTTACATGTAACGTGTAAAATCCATACTCTAAAACTTGCGACACAAACGATTCCTACATGTTTTCCACTAGTAAATGCATTGATTGCTACTACAAAGGCACTGTTTCTAAAGTCCCCGGAACGTACCCGACTATTTCACACACTGTGTCCTGATTTACCTGAACCACCACAGCCGATTGTTATACGTTGGAGAACATGGTTGCAGGCTGCGTTTCACTACAACAAATATTTTGATCAAGTAAAGAAGGTAGTTTTTCAATTCAATCCGACAGAAGCTGCAGCAATCAACACATCATCACAACAATTACTTCGGACTAGCGGAGGGAATAGAAAAGTTACAAAATATTTCGATGTCGCTAGTGGATTCCGTTCAAATTGTGAATGATGTTCACGCACAGTTATGCGCTGTAGAAAGCGAAACAAATTATTGTGTAATACGAAACTTTGAAAGTGAAAGACTCCGATTTTCTTATATCAAGACAAATTTGTGAAGGTGCGTGTGAAGATGCATTAAGTTGTTTCAAAGATTATTTTAAATATGCAAATATAACATCGCTAGATGTCGAACGGTCGTTTTCGGCATTAAAGACATTTATTCCGCAAGTCGTACTCACTTGACTGAAACAGCTGTGGAAACATATCTAATGATTCAAATATTTAACAGATGTTACCCAGTTTGTGATTTCACGGAAGACTTTTAAAACGGTAAGTGTTTCAGCACGTTTTATAATTTATTTCTTACCTTCTATTTTATGTGTAAACTTTTATGCGCTCGCCACGCCTCTGGCTGTTACCGCATATTTGCCCATGTTGACTCATCAATGCTGTCAATTGATGTATAAAGCTTTAGATCGTCTGCAAATAATAATTTAGGGAGATCGCGTTAGAGATTTAAGTCATTAATAAATAATAGAAATACGAGATGGTCTTAATTTGTTCCTTGGGCCGATGATAGAAAAAATATTACGATACATGACCTTTATAAGCTACAACGTGAAAAGAGAAATTAAGAGTGCAGAGAAGCCTATAGCGTCAAGCTTGTTAAGAAGTAAGAGGGGTCGATACGATCAAAGGCTTTAGACATATCAGTATAAATAATGTCGACTTATTTACTATTATCAGGGTTGTCAGATAAATATTGTGTTAAAACTGCTAAATTTGTGACAGTAGAGCGCTTAGCCATAAAACCATGTTAGTCGACGGCAATTAAGGATTTAATCTGAGGATATAATATTTAACGTTAGGTAGCATGGTAAAAGGGTTTTTACTGGCGGGCAGAAGGATATGAGGATATGAGGCGAGCCAGTCACCTTCATTATAACATTAGAACGCAGTCTTTTCAATTCTCGAAGAATATCGGATTCAGCGATAGTTAGTACGTCAATTGATGGATCATCGACGAATGCAGATGCATAAATAGATGTTTATAAGAGAAAAACAAACTGGAAAAAGTCATGAAAACCATTAACAATTGACAGTGGATCCTCGAATGAGCCATCATCCATATCTACGATAGAATTGAGAATTCCTGTACAATTTTTCTTGGACCGCATAAAGTGCCAAAATTGATGGGGATTAGTTTTTAAAATCAACTGAATATGCGCGCAGGACACCTATTCTCCAATGTAAAAGGACGATCACATCCTGAGAATAGTAGGCATGGTTCTCATTACATAAAAATTCTCGTGTTCTTTAAACTTCACTTCACCTACAAACAATTCTCTCGGAAATTTCTAGGAGAATCTTCAAATATTAGGAAAGGCATATCTGGCTCGCAAGCTATGATAGGTTATACAAATGTATATACATTTTCTCTTGTGTTCGTTGGGTCACATACCTGGTTATTTTGGGAACATGTGGAATTAGCTATACCTATATATATGTACGGCGAGAGAGCGAGGAGGGGATTGAGTGGAATCCGATCGATTCGATGCGGGTCGTTAGTGCGCTTATAACAACGTTAGCATGTAGACCTACTGTATGCAAGAACGTACCTAATAGTTTGAAGTCATGGTCGCCTGGAAATGAGAGTTTCGCATATTTATGTTGTTACTACGAAACTAATCAAAAATTCTAAAGACGAAAATAAAAACAGATTCTGATGAAATTGAAGACAAGAAAAATAAATACTCTGGAAATTCTTACTAAGATCGTCCGCATATAATGCCAGTCTACCTCGTAACTAACCACATCGGTAACCGTCGTGAGCCGTCGACTGCCGCTAACCCCTCCGCTTGTGGTGAATGTTCACCATTGGCGCATGTACGCTTTTTCGTATAGCTAGACATTTTCTTTCCCTATGTGTATATACGTGGTATAGTATATGCATCTCCGATCGGCGGTCGATGTTAATATTCGTCTTGCACAGTTGGCTCGCTGTTTATGGGTACGTATATACGTACTACAATGCTGGCGCGCCGCCCGAAAGTGCTAACTTTAGATATTTTGTGTTAAATTACTTCTGCAAAGTTTATGATATAGGATCTTGTCTAATTGTAAGTAATGTGGTACGAATAGAGCAGCTAGACATTTTCTTTCCTTACGTGTATATTTTCTAAATGTATGTAAGAATTTGTTTATATCCAAAAACGAATTATAATTAAATTGCTGCAGTAAATCGTAATAGAGAGCGATCTTCAAGAAACTGAAGAAAATGGAAAAGGATTCCAGAAGATTCTTTGTTAGGGAGGACGCCCATGCTATATCACATGCTTCTTTCATAAAAATATGTCGTCCTGGTTTATATGACAAATCAATTTTTATTGGAGTCCCAGTAAAGTTTTGAATGTTATTAACCTCTCAACATACAAATCACTACAAATGTCAATAGAAGGAACCTGTAGCTTATTTTGTAGTCTACTTGCGAAATGGGGCAACATTTCTGATTTGTATACGTCCATAATTTCAAGAATGTGATTTTTTATTGTTGAGAGAACATTTGTGTGATGGGATCTATCCCTTCCCTTGATAAAACGTTCCATTCTCTTACATCGGAAAATAGAGGTCCAATAGTGTGGAACAAGACCACACCACTGCGTGAGCGATAAAATGAGCATCTTTAGTAATAAGATACCTTTTTATCAAATTTCTTTCCTAGGAAATAAATGTAATAAAGAATTGCTTTAAGTACGCAGGTATTTGTGAATTAACTTTTTGTGTCATCAATAGTTCTTAATAAGTTACAAAATAAATAAATTTGAAAACTGTTCCATATGAGTGATATGAGCTAGATATTATGATTGAATATACGCGAAATAATAGCTGTATCACTGCATATATTCAATCGATGTACTAGAAGGATAAAAACAAGACACAAAATACATTTTGTTGTGATATATGCCGATGTTACGTAAATTAAGTGTTACAGATTGATAAAATACTATCACTTTACTGATAATTTTATAAAGATAAAAATGATAAGTGTGCCTTTCATATGCATTTACGTAAGCAATCGATACAGTGGTACAGTTAACATAATATCATAATGTCAGACGAAATTGTTTTTGTTTAATTTTAGAATTTTAGAATATCTCAACAAATGGTCATTATTCTTAAAGAAAAACCTAGAACTTAATACTAATATAATAATGCACCATGAATACCAGCAACCTAAGTGACTTAAGTCATCAAATATACACTGTGGTCCTAATGTGTCCCCCCCCCCTCTTATGTTAACTTCTGAACAACAGAAGCTAGCATTTCTAGAAAAAATAGGTCGATTTCTATTTTTTGTGAACTAACTTCTGCCGTTATCGGCAGTTCATTGTATTTCCCGTTAGACCGAAAGCTTTATTATTTTAAATATAACATCCTGTATATCTTTACGTTTTTGGAAAGGCGATCGAAAGGCTAATCCAACGATACCACATATGTTATACCTTAACTTAAGAAATATGAGGATATGCAGCAATAAAGGTTTTGGTAATCTGTTTTTGCTATTACGCAAAATTGGCTAGGAAAGAGCGCCAAATTGTTTCTTATGACGCCAGACTGATCTAAAGAGCTATATATATATGTAATTTTTCCCGACGTCCAGAGGTCGGTAAAATTTGGGCAACAGCGGAGCATCTACCCGCGTTCGAAAAGTAGGTTAAACATTGTCCAGAGCAAATTATCCGCTATTTTCGAACGGGTAGGGGACTACCTGGGGATTACCTACTGAATTTTCGAACGCGCCCCTGTGTTAAGTGCTGGTGGAAAGTGATTAAAAGCAGAGCAATGTGCGTAGTCCGTGCCTTGCTGGTACTATTTAGCCTAAGTTAAAAACTACATGCAAGTCATTGACCAGACAGTAGATATATGTTCTAGGTTTAAGTTAGTTTTAGGTTAATATTAAATTAGGATAAGGAAAATATCAAAAACTAAAAAAAATAGCTTGTTAGTCTGCAATGACTAGTTGTTGTAGAATACTCTGTTAATAAAAAATTTAAACCTTGGTTGCTTGTCTTTCCTCGGCAATAAATCTTATCAAGTCAAGGTGTGGATATGCGTTCAGAGACCTCGTGACTTCAATCGATGGATTGTGGTAATCCCTAAATTAGTCGTACAAGATAAACGTGTGAACTATTAATAGTAATACATAGATAGTCAAATGATTTACTTATACATCAAAAGCAAAATGCATGTAATTCTTCAAGGAGACATTTCCAAATTAAAAGCATCTTTGATTTAACTACTTAATATTAAGATAATGTAGTGAAATCTCGTTACAGAATACTATTTGTGTAAAATGTGTCGATAAGATCGACATACATTTAATTCTAAATACAATAAAGTGTAGGTACCTATTTAATATAATTTTTCTTAAAAGTAAAATGAGGAAAGAAGAAAGCAATCACTAGAAGTTTCTATTTTGTATGCATGTTGTCAACCTTTATCTTTAATTTATTTTTTCGATGTATTTTGTCTGCTTATCTTTATTGCCTCATAAACGTGTAATTAAACTTGGCGAATTTTTTAAGCTTTTGACAATACGATCTTAGAATAAAGTTTACTTATCTCCTCTAAATGCCATCATATAATACTATTGCACTATTAAATTAGGCTAGTATTAGCGTTAATAATAATGAAATAATTGCTGTAATAGGGGAAATACGCATCAAAGTTTATTTGATTTAGAAGTTGTATGTAATGATTATTTAGGAACATAGATGACTTTCAAGTTTCATTCAAATGAAGGAGAAAGAAGCTTTTGAAAATTTAAATTTGGATCACGTTGTTTTTAAAAGCCTCAGTGATTGGCGTGATGTCATGCATTCGCCAACATGCTACTGTTCTTTTGTGGCAAACATCAGATCGTTAGATTCTATATTGTACTGTCATGCGACTATCACATTATTGCCATTTATGTCAAAGATATTGAGCATTATGTAGTTCTTCGGTGTTTTGTTGTGTTATCATAGATTTAGGCATTGGTACGTGATTAATTTTAATTTTGAACTGCATTTAATAACTTTATATTAAATAGAGCTATTTATATCTTTACTTATCGGTTAAACAAAAAATTTATCGTTCAATATAAATCTGCCAGCATAAGCCAAGAAGAGGTATGTGACATTTGCTTGATCCCCACAACAGTGACAGCTAGTTTGACTACTCAAGTAAGGCCTTTTATTCATTAAATTACACCATAACATTCTTCGCATGCCTTGGGGCAGGGAAAATAATTTTATATGATATTGCTGCACACGAGAATACAGTCTTACAAGGTTTGCTACTCACTACAAAAGAAAATCCTTGGACATAGACAAATATCAAGACCAACCAAAATATCTGTCAATAAAACCATCTGTTTATTAGTACTTTTACATGGAGGGGAAAATTTGATATTAATGGAAAAACAAGAACGAAGATTACAAGCAATAGAAATGAAATACCACAGAAAAGTTCTAGGAGTGAAGAGAGTCGATAAGAAAAGAAAAGACAACGTAAGGAAGGAATTGGAAACAAAATCAGTGAAACAAATATTGACAGAAGAAAAATAGAATCGCTTTGGCATCTAATAAGGATGAAGAAAGAAAGACAAGTGAAGAAAATCTAGGAGGCGAGTCCAATACGAAAAAAAGAGGGAGGCCTAAACAAAAATGAAACAGCACTATTGAAATTATATTAAACAATAAAGGAAAATACTGGAACCTAGTGAAAGAAATTGCAAGAAACAGGAAAAACTATGGTGATGATGTCTTCAACATCGATAGTCCCAGTTACTTGCTTTCCTGATTCGGCAGTTAAAAATTCACATGCAATCATTGAAAATTAAGAGCAATGATCGTGGTAAGACCATGATAACTTATGGCTGCCTGATTTGGTGGCCTAAGATCACACAAAAGCATGCGATAACCAGTCTCTCGAAAATTCAGAGACTGGCATGTCCATGTATAACTGCAGCCATTAAAAGCACCCCAACAGCTGCTATGGAAACCGTGCTAAACCTACATCCTCTTGAGATCTATATCAAGGGAAAAGCCAGAATTGAAGCATACAAGCTGAAAAATACTAGTAACTGGAGAACCCACAGTGGGTCCGGGCACACCAGAATAGAAACAGCAGTAACAAACCTTATTTTTGATATAGGTAGCAACACAACAATTTCCAGGATTTCCTATGACAAGCCTTTGAAAGTCTTTTTGAATTGGGAAGAATGGAGAGCTGTGGAAAGGAAAAGACCGAAAACCCAAATCTGGTACACAAATGGGTCAAAAACACTATTTCTGGCGTTGGTGTTTATGAGAAGAACCAGGGATACAAAGTATGTGCACCACTTGGGCGATACACCACGGTATTTCAAACAGAAATATATGCTATACAAACTTACGTGTGGGGAGTCTGCGTCGGCGACCGCATGCTAGGACGATTTGCATTCTCTCTGACAGTCAGGCAGCCTTAAAGGCACTAGCATCTTATCATATAGCCTCCAAACTAGTATGGGAGTGCCTGCAAAACCTAATGGCTCTGTCTAAACACAACAAGGTCACACTAGTGTGCGTGCCAGGACACAAGGGTATACTGGGCAATGAAATTGCAGACCAGCTAGCGAGGAAAGGTTCAAAAATGTATTATATAGCCCTGAGCCGAGTCTAGGTATTACCAAGAGTGCAGTGCGTGATGCAATCAACGAGTGGATCCGTAACACAACACCAATTAAATTGGAACCATGCAGCTGGACAAAAGCACAGCAAACGGATGATAGGAAGACCGTTGCAACATCTGACTGCTGACCTGCTTAAATTAAGCAAGATACAGCTTAGGGCAGCAACATGTCTACTAGCAGGACATAGCTGTTTGAGAGGCCATTTGCATAAGATGGGCATCTACAAAGATGAACCTTTATGTAGACTTTGCAATGAGATGGAGGAAACAGCCCCTCATATTATCTTCGAATGTGCAGCGCTAGCTCTTCGCAGATTCGCTATGCAAATGATTTACTACATAGGCTCTTATACCTGATCGAGGGAGCTAACCTGTTCAAGTAAAACGAAACCGAAGCAGGAATAATACGAGTACAATAGGCTACTAAGCCTCAGTGTTAAGGATGCTAACCCTGCTTTGGTAGAAAATCAATCAGTCAATCAAAGATATTGAGCTCACTGATAACGAGGTTTTAACTGTAACTGTAACTGTGGAATATTTAGAAAAACTGTTGTTTCATAACCAAATAGATAAAGAGGTTGTTAGTTTAATTTTTTTGGCAAGACTTTGTATGAAACATTTTTTTTCCAAATCAATAACACGTTTTATCAACAAAATGAAGGAACGACAATAGGTAACAATCAAGCTAACCTATTTATGGGTAAGTTTGACTTTAAAAATAGTTTGGCTTCTTTTGTTGACATATTTTGCCAGCAAATGTGGAATAGATGATTTTTTGGAACTACTAAATTCAACATGCCCTTCTATTAAATTTGCCCATGAAGAAGTCACAGACAAGAAATAGAAATGTTAGAAATACACGCATATAGAAAACCTATTCGTAATAATAGATTCATCCTACAGGATTCTAATCGCTCATTGCCCCAAGAGAAGTCTCTAATATGATAGCTTGTAGTAGGGCATTTTTCATGTTTATGTTTATGTAGAAGGTGCCAGTAGTGTGCATGAATATTTTGCCGGAGTGTTTTTCTTCTACTTTTCGGAATTTTTCTTAAAAATCAGAGATAACCCCAATATCATTCTTAGAAAGTTTCAATAACGAAAGATATGCAATTCTAAATTTTCCATACTAAAAAGCCTTTAATTTCATATGTTTATGCGTTACAAATGCGGTATCTATCCAACTACTTCAAAATAATTTCTGATATTCTTCTCGTACACGAGTTATCTTAAACAATGAAATAAAAATAAACGCAATTACATATAAAAATTACCGTAATCAACTGCAATATCTACAAGGTAAATAAGTAATATTACGTATAAGTTAGCTAGTATAAATTTTATAAGAATGAATCAGCAAATAATGTTATAAAATAAAGCAAACTTATTTCTAGATTTAGCTGGTAAATTCTGGGCACATATTCACATATTACACTTTTAAAGCAAATACATATCTTTCGTTAATAAGCTAAATACGTGAAGGATATGTACTATGAAGCAATTGAATAGGTTATATCTCAATCGTTAAGTATAACACATGTGATTAGTTTTATTAATTGCCGTTCTAATTAAACATTATATAACAATCAAACTGCTTACATAGGTGAAAAAGATTTATGGCTTATTATTATATTGTGTTACAAAAACTTTCATAATTAGAGCTGTATATGTTTTGCTAACAAAAAATAACGCACAAAATATTAAATATAATAAACGGCGTAAACTTAACTATTCGAAAAAACTATACAAATTTAAAAAATATTATAGATGTTCAAAACAATCTCCATCTAATTGTAGACTCAATATCTGACGGTGCACGAAATTTATTGCCCTTTGGATTACTACACCGCTAAGACTGGCAAAAACTCTTCTAACTCGTTTCCCCAAGATTTTCCGAGAATAAATTGGACTGCTGTACACCATTGTTTTTATACGACCCCAAATAAAGAAATCAAGAGGAGTTAGGTCAGGGAACCTAGCCGGCCATGTCTAAGGCTTCATCCATCGATCATGAGACATTCGCGTTAATTGATCCGTAATCTCACGTGTACAATCTGCCGGAACTCCATCTAATTGGTACCAACATACTCGCATTTTGTTCGGATTTAGACCATTAATAAATTCCATTACGGTACTAATATATAAGTGGCTTCCATCGGCAATTATTGAAAATTGATATTTCCTAGGTTTTTACCAATGTTATTAAATTAACTAATGAGAATAAAAATTTTTCTCATTAGACACCGGTAGGATTATTCGAACCTACGACTCCAGTTTGCTAGACTGGTGCGCTGACCACTACACCACAGAGTCTAATAATGATTCGAATCCTTTTTGTTTAACCTAGTTGTTCAGATGGCTGCAGATGTATTGTAACATCTCGACAGACATATATTTATTTATGCACCAAGTATACACTAATACTAATATATAAGTGGCTTCCATCGGCAATTATTGAAAATTGATATTTCCTTGGTTTTTACCAATCTAGCAAACTGGAGTCGTAGATTCGAATTCTACCGGTGTCTAATGAGAAAATTTTTATTCTCATTAGTTAATTTAATAACATTGGTAAAAACCAAGGAAATATCAATTTCCATTACGGTAGTTTGTAATAAATTTAAATATTTAATGCCACTTATATTTTCGTAGTAAATTTGGTAAGTAGGCTTATTGTCTTTTATAGCACAAAAAAGACTAGATCTTCATGTATTTTGACTGGAATCCATTTATAACATTCTCTTCTTCTGTCTAAATCAGTTGTTATTAACACCTGGGTTCGACCAAATTTGAAATCGTGCACTTTTTGGTTTCGTCATATTCTCTGTATTGATGAATATGAAATTGAAGCTTCAGGATGTGCAGTGAAGTATGCCAGAACATTTACGATATTTATTTTCTTCGTTTATTTTCTCTATCATTAACTTAAAGAAGATTACTAGTTCTTCTAATGTCACCCCTCTCCATTAATTATAATAATAATAATAATAATAATAATAATAATAATAATAATAATAATAATATCTTTATTTCCAGAGACCATGTATAACATGAGGGAAACAAGTCAACAAACTATAACAAAATTAACAAATAATAGTACTTGCGAAATAACTGAAGTAATCATTCAACGAATAACAATTGATATTTAACAATAACTTCTTCACATTTCCTTGAAAAGTCTTAAAATTGGAAATATTCCTGTAGTTTATAGGCAATGAATTAAATAGTCTACATCCCATGAAACTTAAATATTTTTGGAAGCCTGCAGTACGATGACAGGCTGGTAGCAAGTAAAGTTCATTTCTTGTAAAATAAGAATGTGAGACATTAGATTGAAATCGATGTCGATACCTATACACAAAGCAAAGAACTTCATATATGTATATGTCATAAAATGTCAGTATTCTACAAGATTTGAACGTGCTCTTACAAGAACTGCGCCAACTCAGATTAGTCATCAATCTCACCGCGCGCTTTTGCAACAAGAACACCCGCTCGGATGTAGAACTCACACCCCAGTGCACCACACCATACGCCATCCTGAGCCATGAGCCGACCATCTCAAATTTTCATCAACATGAACTCCCAGGAACTTGGCTGATTTAATAAAGGCAGTGAAAGTAGTATCAAGGAGAAATCCTTGTACGTTAAATTTGACTTCGTTATGAAAGAGCATGAATTTACTTTTTGTAGAATTAATAATTAATTTATTAGTATTCATCCAGCTGAAAATTTGCATATAAACGTTATTAATTTCAATAAAAAGGTTAGTTAAGGAATTGGAACTTATGAGAGCATTTATATCGTCAGCATAGAGAGTAAGATAGCTCTGACATTTTAAGGAGGTTGGCAAATCATTAATATATATTAAAAAAGGGTTGGTCCTAAGACAGATCCATGTGGAATACCAACATCAAGTGTTGATGCGGTAGATCTAGCATCCTTGCAAACAACCTTTTGTTGGCGATCCGACAGGTAAGATTTAAACCATTTTAATGCTCGGCCATTAATACCATACCTATCTAATTTATACAGTAGAATTGAATGGTTAACGCAATCAAAAGCTTTGGAAAGATCAATCAGCATAGCTGCAGATGGAGAGCCGCGGTCGATGGATTTAGCTATTTGACTGACGTAGTTATATAAAGCTGTATTTGTAGATCTGTTTGGGAGGAATCCGTGTTGGTTGTCACAAAATAAATTGAATTTTTTGAAGTAATTTATTATGTTTTTGTTCATGATTATTTCATAAATCTTAAAAAAAGTAGATAGAATGCTAATTGGTCGATAATTTTCAACACTACTAGCATCACCTTTTTTAAAGACAGGTATTATACAGGCAATTTTGAGGTGTGATGGATATGATCAGCATTAACTTTGACGTAGTGTCTGTTGTTTGTTAGTACTTCTGGTCAACTGCATGTTTAAAGATATTTATAGACAGGAAAAATCAAGAATACAAAGATGTTGCAAACAGCATACATATTTTACTACGTTCACAATCTTGAATGAAATCTTTTAAGGGTGCGAATTCATTGCAGCTGTGTGTACACATTGCTTAGATTATTGAAGTCATCTGACTCCTATTGGAACACGTTTAAGTACAAAATGAGCGTCCATATTCACATAATGCATAAGCATATGTTGCGCGAGCATGAATGCATATAGGTTAATGTTAAAAATAAAAATTCCCGACTGTGAAATAACCGGCTCTGTTTTGCGACAGTTGCCAAAAGTGTCCTGGAACTAATCCAGCGTTATTAAATATAGACTGATTGTAAGAAGTAGTTTATTGTAGATATTGCAGCCGACTACATCGTGCATGTGGGAATTTCGCAACGTTACGTTCTCTCATTTCTTAATCGGAATCTTATCAACAACCGTCACACGTAGTTTCCTCTTGTTTACGGTTAACAACAGTATGATCTGTGTTATACCGTAATTCAATGCAACATATTCTTACTAGATTATAAACGTTTTTCTTCCTTAAATTTTCTCTCTACTAGTTTGCTTTAATTTTATCATTATTTTTCATTATGTTTCTATTATGCTGTGGATAATTTATTCTTAAAATGTTCAAAGTTTTGTTATAGTTCCTTGGTTCATTTTGCACTTCAAAGAAGTGGTAATTTCTCTTAGAATTTACTGATTTTTATATTTGGTGGTTCTTCGAAGAACTGATTGCCTTATTAAATGTTCTATCTAACCTTCCACGCCAGAGCTTCTAAAGAATATCGTCGTTGACTATATCAAGGATTACAAATTTTAAATTTTCATTAATATTTTAATATACAAATGATTTGTTGATGCTTTATCTTTCCAAAGAATTGGACATACTCTCGAGATTTTTTTAAATCTCACGTTTACAAAATTTTACTTCCTAAAATTTTAACTTTCAGATTTTTGATAAAGTTTTCTGTTTATTTTTCAACACTACTAAAAAATAAATTCCTGGTATTGAAATACAGTTTGTATTTTTCTTAATCTATATATTCTTTCACTACGGCGTGAGAGGTAGTTGCTACGAGTTGTTGTTGTCCTATCTGTCGGGCAGGCAACAATACGTCGAAATAGAGATACGCAAATCAACAATGATGGTACAACAGCGTGGGGTTGCCCAAGGATCTATTCTGGGACCACTGATGTTTATCATCTACATTAATGACTTTGAAAGAAATGTATCCGCGGACACTATCTGTCTATATGCTGATGATACGTCGTTAGTGATCAACGGCAAAACAAGAAATTAAGTGCTAATGAAGGGTGACAGTGCTACGGATGATGCAGAAAGGTGGTTTACAGCCAACAAACTCAGTCTAAACCCAAATAAAACCGAACACCTTGAATTCTCCCTAAACAAAAAAGAACTTACCAGCAGCGTAAAGATTCTTGGTCTCCGAATTGACAGCAAATTGAACTGGTCCAATCATATTGACGAACTGGCTAGGAAACTGACATCAGCAGTTTATAGTGTCATTAGAATTAAGAGTGTGTCAACCTGTGACGCCGCAAGAATGACATATTTTGCAAACTTCCATAGTGTGGCAGTATATGGAATCTAATTTTGGGGAATGTCTTCGGAGGCCAATCGTATCTTCCTTCTGCAGAAGCAAGCTGTCAGGACTCTGTGCAACCTGAGAAGAGAACAAACGTGCAAGCAGGCGTTTATAGAACAAAAGATACTTACCATACCAAGTGCGTATATTCTCGCCATTGCTAAACACATACATAAAAATCGAGAGTATTTTTGCACCAACGATGAGTCACACAATTATAACACCCACAACAAGGATGATCTTCGGTTACCATACCATAGAGTGCAAGCCACACAGAGGAATGCAAATTTTTGGGGCATAAAAGTGTATAATAAATTGTCTGAAAGCAACAAATGTATGTCAAATAAGAAATTTGCAAGGACATTAAAAGGACACTTATTAAATAACGCCTTTTATTCTATTGATGAATTTCTTAGCCACGCTAATTAATTTGTTTCTCAATGTTTGTTTGTTCTTCATGTATTTATACAATGTCTTTGTTCCATATTTTATCCTTACAACTTTGATTTTATTTATACACTGTTTTACTTTGACGGTTTTTGTAATTGTTATTACAATAAAAATCAGTTTTATTATTATTATTATTATTATTATTATTATTATTATTATTATTATTATTATTATTATTATTATTATTATTATTATTATTATTATTATTATTATTATTATTATTATTATTATTATTATTATTATTATTATTATTATTATTATTATTATTATTATTATTATTATTATTATTATTATTATTATTATTATTATTATTATTATTATTATTATTATTATTATTATTATTATTATTATTATTATTATTATTATTATTATTATTATTATTATTATTATTATATTATTATTATTATTATTATTATTATTATTATTATTATTATTATTATTATTTATTATTTATTATTATTATTATTATTATTTATTATTATTATTATTATTATTATTTATTATTATTATTATTATTATTATTATTATTATTATTATTATTATTATTATTATTATTATTATTATTATTATTATTATTATTATTATTATTATTATTATTATTATTATTATTATTATTATTATTATTATTATTATTATTATTATTATTATTATTATTATTATTATTATTATTATTATTATTATTATTATTATTATTATTATTATTATTATTATTATTATTATTATTATTATTATTATTATTATTATTATTATTATTATTATTATTATTATTATTATTATTATTATTATTATTATTATTATTATTATATTATTATTATTATTATTATTATTATTATTATTATTATTATTTATTATTATTATTATTATTTTATTATTATTATTATTATTATTATTATTATTATTATTATTATTATTATTATTATTATTATTATTATTATTATTATTATTATTATTATTATTATTATTATTATTATTATTATTATTATTATTATTATTATTATTATTATTATTATTATTATTATTATTATTATTATTATTATTATTATTATTATTATTATTATTATTATATTATTATTATTATTATTATTATTATTATTATTATTATATTATTATTATTATTATTATTATTATTATTATTATTATTATTATTATTATTATTATTATTATTATTATTATTATTATTATTATTATTATTATTATTATTATTATTATTATTATTATTATTATTATTATTATTATTATTATTATTATTATTATTATTATTATTATTATTATTATTATTATTATTATTATTATTATTATTATATTATTATTATTATTATTATTATTATTATTTTATTATTATTATTATTATTATTATTATTATTATTATTATTATTATTATTATTATTATTATTATTATTATTATATTATTATTATTATTATTATTATTATTATTATTATTATTATTATTATTATTATTATTATTATTATTATTATTATTATTATTATTATATTATTATTATTATTATTATTATTATTATTATTATTATTATTATTATTATTATTATTATTATTATTATTATTATTATTATTATTATTATTATTATTATTATTATTATTATTATTATTATTATTATTATTATTATTATTATTATTATTATTATTATTATTATTATTATTATTATTATTATTATTATTATTATTATTATTATTATTATTATTATTATTATTATTATTATTATTATTATTATTATTATTATTATTATTATTATTATTATTATTATTATTATTATTATTATTATTATTATTATTATTATTATTATTATTATTATTATTATTATTATTATTATTATTATTATTATTATTATTATTATTATTATTATTATTATTATTATTATTATTATTATTATTATTATTATTATTATTATTATTATTATATTATTATTATTATTATTATTATTATATTATTATTTTTATTATTATTATTATTATTATTATTATTATTATTATTATTTATTATTATTATTATTATTATTATTATTATTATTATTATTATTATTATTATTATTATTATTATTATTTATTATTATTATTATTATTATTATTATTATTATTATTATTATTATTATTATTATTATTATTATTATTATTATTATATTATTATTATTATTATTATTATTATTATTATTATTATTATTATTATTATTATTATTATTATTATTATTATTATTATTATTATTATTATTATTATTATTATTATTATTATTATTATTATTATTATTATTATTATTATTCACTAACTCTGAGAGGTATTTAGACTTGCCTTCAAATCATCTACTTAATTATAACATAGTGCAAAGCCAGGTGTTTTTGCTACACAGATTGATCAAAGATAACAAGCCACTATTGCTAACGTTATTATTATTATTGTAGCTACGATGTTGGTTAAATTACCAAAGATGAAGTAATTTTTCCGTTGATCACAATAGTGTTGAGAAAGAAACACTTAAATTGAACATCCAGCATATTTTTCAAATATTCGATGGGAAATGAAACTTTGCGTAAAATATCTTTAGAGTACCATAATAGTAAAATGGGAAACACAAGAGATACGACGAAATTTGCATTGAATAACTGAAACTATAATAACTTCCTTATTAAAGCAGCTATTGAGATAGATAGAAACATGAAAAATATCTGCTTTATTCCGCCCAATAAAAGGATGAAAAAAATTGCACATCGTTTTTCAGCGTTTGGTTAAATAATTGGGTTTTTCATTAAACACTTGTATATTTTTTCACAAATCGATAGAGAGTGATACTTCAAATAAATTACGCTAAGGCCCCAAAATGAGAGACAAAAAAGATTTGATAAATTTTAAGATGAAAAATTTAAAATATGAATCAAAACAAGCAAACGTTCATTTTTTTTGACCCCTTGCAAATCTTGTTCGGCATTGTGATCAATTAGAGAATTTATTGGTAAGAATAATTGCTTTTTGCCTCTGGTTTTTGTATTATTTTTTTTTACTTTTGTGTTGATTATACGTTTTATAGTTATTCTTATTACTAAAGCGTGACAAACGGTTGCACCCGCAAAGGCGCCGTGAAAGGAGGTGTGTTTACTATGTACATACAAGGAATCGAGTGGACGTTCGGTTATTATCGGTTGGTCGGTGTGCGTGTACTATTTATAATGTTCGAGAAACTAGTGGAACCGTCCGGGGCGTACCGCGCAAAAGTAGACACCTACCTTTTACTGACGTATCGATGAGCACTGCGGTAATGTGCGACTGCCATGGTACGCCACGTAGTACTGCAACATAAGCAATGCTTCTATTGTCGATTCGGTCGGGCCTTGACGACGATCTGAAAACGTTCTCGTATACTTTGCAAATGATCGTTCAGCATCTAATGAAGTAAGATTTGCGAAATTCAAATACTCCTGTGCAGTCATGAATTCCAGATATAGATCGAACCTTTTCTAAATCCGGATTTTTATTTAAAACTGCACGAATTTTTTGCGCGACATCTAGTCCTATAGGATCCGTCAAGCTTTCTAGAGCGGCTGCTAAATTGGTGATGTTATTTAACAAGTCTTGAATAGATAAGTGAGTATTTTTTAACTGCGAAATAGTTTGTGTCACGATAGAATAGTTTATGGAAATGTCATCTATTTCTTTTTGAACGTCCGATTTGGAAAAAAATTGCTGACTCCCGCGAACCACCTGAGAATTAGAAGAATTAAGTTTGAAAATGACATCTTTCACTTGGGAATAATATTGGCGATAGTAAGATACTGCCTCGATCCATGTTCCCCATCTCGTCAATACACGCTGAGGTGGTACCGGAATTTGCGGATACAATTGCTTGAATACCCGGATATATCTGGGAGATTTCACAAACGCTTTTTGGTAGATGATATTAAATCATTCATCCTAGGATACTTGCTTCGAATTGTTTCTGCTACGAGATGACATGCGTGTATAAGGCATGTTATGTGAAGAAGAGTCGGAAAGCATACTTTTAACATCCTACCAGCTTTCAGCATTGTTGCGGCTCCGTCAGAAACTAATATGGTGATTTGGGCTCCTACGATACAAAATTTAATTCCCACTCTTTAATGAGAATGTTGAAATTTGGTAGAAGTTTCACGTTTAATTTATACTATGTTACGTTTAATTTATACTTTATGATAATACATAATTTTAATTAGAGTTTGTTAAAAAGGTGGTACCGTATGGCAGTAGTGTAGCGGCATCGGCGTGGGTAGGGGTAATTTTCAACTCGTAGTCGATCTCGACAGTACCGCGGGAAACTTCAAAGCGTGTAACGTTCCCTTCGAATGTGAATAAGTATCTCAGGCATTTCCCTGGATTAGAATATAGAAGTTCGCATATTTATTACACAATATGCAATAGCGGATTGCTAAGTCGCGATAGGTTTGAATGTAGAAAACATTGTAAAAGTAAACGTCATGTATTGAATTTAAGAAGCAGTATTCTATACTGGCAATTTTTATATGATTTTATTTTTATATTAAGTGTGTGCAACATTCCACAACGTCCAGTATCTAATGAACACTTTCGTCTTTTTGGGCTAAGTACGTTCCCTCATGGAAGCTGCCAACATCTATGCAATTACGATACAATTGGCCACGTGTGCAAGGTACAGTAAAGGAATGTATAAAAGATGAGTTGAGAAATAAGAAAATCTGCCTATGTGTGGATGAAACAACTGATGCTCAGAAACACAGCGTCATTCATGTTGTAGCGCGTCCTTTAAAACGTGATGGTCCACCAGCTTCATTGTTGTTATCCAGTAAAAGGATTCAGAAAACTAATGCAGAAACCGTTGTCAAGATAATAAAAGATTCGTTGAGAGAATTTTATATCACAGGAACCTAAGTCACAACGTTCGTTACTGACGGAGCCGCAACAATGCTGAGAGTTGGTAGGATGTTGAAAATATGCTTTCCGACTCTTCTTCACATAACATGCCTCATACACGCATGTCACCTCGTAGCAGAAACCATTCGAAAGAAGTATGCGATGGTGGATAAGTTAATAGCATCTACTAAAAAAGTGTTCATCAAATCTCCCAAACACATCCGTGTATTCAAACAATTGTGTCCGAAATTACCATCACCACCTCAGCCTGTAATAACGCGATGGGGAACATGGCTCCAGGCAGTATCTTACTATCAGAAATATTTGTCACAAGTGAAAAATGTCATCTTGAAACTTGATTCAAATGATTCTGCAGCAGTTCGAGATAGTCAGCAACTTTTTTCCAATTTGGACGTTCAAAAAGAAATAGATTAAATTTCCATGAACTATTCTGAAGTTGCACAAGCTATTGAGCAATTAGAAAACACTTATCTGCACGAGACGCATTAAATTGCATAAACAATTTACAAGCCGCTCTAGAAAACTTGACGAACACTATGGGAGTCGATGTTGCTCAAAAACTTGGTGTAATTTTAACGAAAAATCCCGATTTACAAAAGGTTCGGTCTATAACTGAAAATCAAGAGTGCCCAGATGAGGAAAAGGAATATCTGACATTTGCAAATCTTACTTCGCTGGATGTCGAACGATCATTTTCGAAGTATACGACAACGTATTCACAACACCGTCGACGACTGAATGAACCGAATGGAAGCGTTGCTGATGTTGCAATTCTATGCAGCTTAGCAGGGCGGTTGCCAATTGCCACAGTGGACATCAAGACGACAGGAAAAGGTAATATTATTTTTCACTAATATTGTATATTACGTACCTACTTTTATGTGGTGCGCCACCGCCGGTACCATCTTTTTAACAAATTCTAATTATAATAGAGTCAAATTTTCTAGTTAATGGGTGCACAATACCAGTACCGGTACTAAAACGTGTTTCATGTAATTGATTTTAATTAACAGTATGCAATGTGTAAACATTCAATAAAAATACTAGATCATATGAATACATGTTAGGTTCTCTACAATATAAGTACATGTATACGTAGGTAATGCATTTTGCGAGATTTAAATTAAGGTAACTTGCTAATTTTTAGAATAAATAGGTGACACCACATGTAATTTAATTGGAAACATACATAGTTGCTAATAATAATCAAGTATGAATAAATACATTTAGAATTTAGACGATAACCTATTCATAATAAACTCAAACCTACGAATCATATTTAGGATTTTCGAATATAGCATGGTGATTATTAGAAATTATGTAAGTGTATTCGAAAATAGACAGCATGATGCTATTTTTTACAGACATACGCACTCGTGACGATACATGTGCGCGTCAAATACAACATATAAAGCTTGGTAATGTCTAATGTCGCTCTAATGTTACGTGCTACTTACTTAAAAAAAAGCAATTCTCTTTCACATAAGATTTTGAATTTAGCTTTATTTAACGTAATTACAATTGTTTAACTGCAAATCTATAAAATAGGAATATAGCGTATCTACGGATGGATCTAACTGTACTTATAATCCTTGTAGTTTTTATCTTTACAACTAAAGCATTCTTTATCTAGTTGGTGTTACAAACTTACAGCTTGTAATAAGTTCAAATCTAGAAATGTCAAATATTACATTATTACACTTCATCCTATTGATTTCATATTTATTGAGCGACCCTCCTATACTACAGTGTCATCTACGTTCATTTTCATTATGATAGGTGTACCATGTACTATGGTTTCATTCACGGCCGATATCTTAAATGCCTTACACGCTAAAGCGGTTACTCAAATTTTGTTCCATTGAGTATTTCTTATACTTCCACTGGGCAATACATCAGCAATTTTGTTATCAACTAGATTCTATAAGATAGCCACTGAAATCGCTATTTGATTCAATTAATTTTTCTTATGGAATATTCTATAATGAATATCTTTAGAAAAACTCTGTTTTGAAACGAAAATTTTTAATGGGTGAAGTTCTTACAATTTGATACATTGTGATAAAAACATATTTGCTAAAAAAGGACGCATTTTAGATATAGGGAAATGTTTATAAATTCCAGAGGTGCTTTTCTATCAAGGGAAAAAAATTAAGTTTAAAAAAACTAAATCAACTTGACAACGATTTCGATGTCCATCTTGTAGAATCTAGTTGATATAACTTGTTTTTCAATTTGCTGCTAAAAACTCAAAGAAATACTCAATCGATTAATTTGAATCACCACTTTAACTTCCCAAGTAGAACCACATATTGACTAAAGGACGGCGAGACCTTGGACCAATAAAGCAATATTGGCTACAAATTGCGATTGGTACCTAGACATAGGCCCGACGTCGGCCGATATTGTTTTTTTATATGAATCTTATACCGCTATTGGGTAGTGTGCAAGATATTGGGTGCAGTACGATTTTCTGACATTAGTATATGTATCTTAATTGGACCCATATCATCTTCGCAATATGCGCATGCTCAATACAAACAAGGCAGAGTGAGGTATCTAAATTTATGGTGACGCTCAGCGCGAGTTGTACCATGGTGGTGGTCTGCAGATAAATTTAAAAATGAGATGTGTGGAATTTCACATAATGGGCATTATTATTCATTGTTCTCTATCACAGCAAATATTTAAACGTATTTTGAGTTTGGATTACTCTGTAGTTAATATAATATTAAAATGTGAATATCGCACCGGAAACAATCAACTATCGATATTTGAAACATTATTCATTGTAGAAATTTTAAAATTGAATCGATTACTAATACCATTGTATTCTGCAATGTATGGTTCATATCACACAATAATGGATACACAATAATATAATATGTACATTTAATGATAATAATAATGTATGTATACATAAGTTTCGATAAACTTGAGGTTTTTCTGCGGAGACGGATTTTTATTTTTTTTTCATTTATAGAATAAATTTATTAAATCTGAAGCAATTTCTTTTTCCAAGAAATGTTCGAACAAGTCAATTTTATTCTTAAAAAATAAACATTTTTGCATCAATTTTACGTTTCCAAGTAATAACGTCATCAACAATATCTTTAAATGACAACCCCCGATTTTTTTTTTACTTTGATACATCACTTAGTTATGTAAATGGTACTATCAGTATTGTAATACCCCATATAACAAAATTTTTTAATAAAAACCATTTCAAAAGTGGAAAACATAAATGTTATTAATAACAAAAAGCAAAAAGGTAAATGCTGTTATTCAAGAAAGGAAATAATTGTTTCGTTGAAATCAAATGTTCGAAATGCTATCTACCCGTCCATAAACTTTACTACTAACAAAATGCCCAGCAAAGAAATAAGTTGTCACAGGTCAAGAAGGTATCGATGAAAAATACAGAATAATCGGTTTTATATACTGTCATAAGTCATAAGTAGAGTTGCTCAATTTGCGCCAACAGCCAGTGGCGGGCGCATAAAAGTTTACACAAAATAAATGGTCAGAAATAAAATATAATACGTACTCAAACACTTACCGTCTTAAGAGTCTTCCGTGAAATCCCAAAGTGAATAATGTCTGTTAAATATCTGCAACATTAGATATGTTTCCACAGTTGTTTCGGCAAACCGAGTACGTGCGTTCTCTAGGAAATTCTAAACAGTACTGCCGTTGGATTCCAATCTGTGCTTCGTATGCATGCTACTCCACTCTCCGTATGCGGTGCTATCCCACTCCCTTACTAATCGATACCTACTCTTATGATAGTCAAAAGTTATTTATTTGTCTACTCTCCGATGAGGTATATACATCTGAGATCTCACCCGGACAACGGCGACGCGTCCAAAATCTGAAAATGAGCTAAAGGGCTTTAGAATCAAAATTGCTTTTGAGACAAGTTTTGCGGCAGCCTCCTTTCCTTCGTTCTTAAGTTTTTTTCTTACAGCCGAGCTTAGTTCTTCCATTTCGAACGTCGATGACAGTTTTGCATTCTTTCGACGTTTTGTTCTTTCACTGCTCGCAGAAAATTCTAAAGCTGGACGACCACGGGCAAGGCTCCTTTCACCTCCAGATGAGGTTCCTGGTTGTGGCTTAGCATTTGGATCAATTTCTTCTTGGGTTTGTTCAATACAAATTGAATACTCAACCACTCTTTATTTTTCCCCAAAAATCTATCGGTTTTTCTTGCGCATTTATCAAGCTTCGAATAAACGGCGTTGCAAAACTTTGAATTGATATTCTTAAATTTCAATATGGCGTCTTCATCACTCTCGATTTTATAATGTCCCACCAAATAGTTGAATAGATACTCCGTTCGATTTGAACGACCTAAACCATCCTTTTCATACAAGACGTCAAAAAGTTGCCTTCTGGTCACCATCTAAAAAAAATGTTGAAATCAGTAGATTTGACAACTTAAATTATAAAATATAATGTGCAGTTACGGTTTCGGAATGCATGCGTTCGTTACGGTTGGTGCATATTCATGCCACAAGACCTAAGCGAAATCAAAATATCTTAAAAAGGCACTTGAATGCGCCTATCAAATTTTAGTGTGTTTAGTTCTGGCGTGGAAATTTTTGTGGCTCAACATAAATTTAAATTATAATATAAAATCTTCAATAAAATCAACTACGTACTTATTTCCTCTATATGTATAGACTCATTTAAGTTTGTCTCATAAGTATATATAACATGAAAGTACCTTGAGGACCTTGAGGAAGTTTTCTGTACAGTTAAACTTTTGATTCAAACGCTTTATAACACACAATCACAGGTTGAGAGTTGGAAATATAATCAACGAATGCTTGTATCTGTACTGACGCTACAATAAGGTCTGTGTTTGGGAGCAGTTAGCTTAGCTGAGCGAAAATACCTCCTACTTACTCGAAGTTCTGGGAAAACATGCATAATCTCTTTTTCTAAGTACCTGCAAATTCTGTTAACGATGCAATTACTTTTATAAATATCGATTTTTGGCCGCTTTTCGAGTTTTCTGGCCCTCTGTGGTTCGGCGTGTTTTTTTGCTAAGACGATAAATTTTGGAAATACAGAACTAACTGTAAGTCTGGCACAGAACGCTTCGCGCAAGGTTAGAAGTAAGGTTGCTCGGCCCACGACGCGAAGTATGTATACAGACGAATCGGCACGAAGTACCTCAGCGATTGAAATTACTGATTTATTGCAACAGTTTCTCTTCAACCTTTCGCAGCGTTACACGTAATTATAAAGAAAAATATACCTATATAAGTATGCCTGACGTACGCAAGGAACATAAACGACGGTTGTCTGATAATTAATCAGTGAATTTCGGGATCCGAATTATAATGGAGCTAGAGTACTGTGTAAAGCTTGTGAAATACCTTTAATGTGCTGGAACAAAGGCGACTACAAAATACATAAATATTAAATTCGAAATTATTTTAATTATGCGAAATATGGGCAAATTTTTTCATCACAGCGAACATTCTTCCCCGAGACAAATGTGGAAATATACTTGATGGTGCAAATTTTTCATCAATCTTATCCACGCTGTTAAGAAGTTAGGTTTATTTATTATATTATATTATTTATTTAAGTGAACTTATTAAAATTAACATAACCTTAATTTTAAAAAGCAATCAATGTAAATACAGCATACATTCGTTACCTTTGAAAAACAAAAGTGATTTTACTACATACATGCCTATAGTTATTCATACACTTACGATATTAAGTACAACAGATTTTTAAAGAAACTACCTAGTTTATTTACGGTTATTGCATTACACACATAACAAAGGCCGTTTTCAAACAAATAACGGCAATAAAAATACTTCAACGTATGCATATATTCGCTTTATTTACCAAAAATTTTTATTGCGTCAGTTTTTATTTTTTACCATAGGGTGACATTTCATTTCACACATACATTCTTTACGTATAATACGCGGCTCATGCAACTGATCCGATTCTGTCGGGAAGACCGATTATGCCAGGCTTAGATATCACTGAACTTAATTAATGCACATCTAGTGCTTGTGCATCCAAAAATCGACACGAATATGTGGATCGAAGACCTTATTCTAGATTTGGCGAACATTCGTTTCCTTTGATATGCGTCGTTTTACCGACTTCAAACGGGAAATAATTGTAGTTTGCGAAATACCGAATATACGCAGAAATTGCTCGATGCACGCTACTCGCTATTTGCTGAATAAAAAACATTCACGATTTTGGATACGGTAAATAACGCATGTGTGGCCATGCCTTAAGGCGTTTAGGATATCAGTCGCTAAAGAAACAACGGCATTTCGTCAAAGCCTCAAATTATATCAATTATCTGAAAAACTAAGATAGATAGGTATACGGAATATTGATGAAAGCTGACATTAATTGGAGAAAGGCATTCAAAGACGAAACAATGTACAAGGTGTTCCATTTAAAAACCAAACTTGTATCATACGCTGCGAAAACTGAACACTTGTATATTTAAGTGTAATTTTATGTTGTGCAGCACTTATCTCGAAATATATCTACGCAATAGATGGACACGCTGTAGATGCGAATTGTAAATAAGCCTTCTTTTCACGTTGGTACTGTTTCCAATATTTCCATGCGTATAGAATGATGGAACGTGACAACATAATGAATCCTACATTTTAAATCTTTACTGTCAAGAATGTTCTCTTTGGATTTATTTGTTCATTAGTATGTAGTTAAACAATATGTAAAGCTTGAACTAGATAGCGTTTCAATGTCCTTGCGTAAGCAGACGACCACATGACAATACAGTCCGGTTTTATTACATTGTTTACGACACAAAAGAAGTAAAAACCGCGTAAAACGAGAAATCAATTCAAGAATTCATTACCGCGTCTATAAGAATGATGTTGTCAGGTAGATATTTGCTGCCGCATCAGCAGCAGATAGCGAGTAGTACATTTTTCGGCCTTACGTCTTATCAACTTTTATAAAATTGCTGTTTCAATCTGAGCGTCTAAAGGCCTTTGCCCCATCGGCGGCGCACGAACACGATCGTCGGTTCAAATACGAGTGACTACGGTGAGGCAACTTTTAGTTCCACTTAGTACATTTGGTGTCGTTGTCAGAGAATGGCCAACGAAAAAACCGAAAATGGAGTGCAAGGTTTCCCGTATCTAAAGCCGCCAGAGAAAACTACCTGGGAGAAAATATCCACTGCATTTTACGATAAATCGTCAAATAGTATCCTCGGCCGAACACCCTTAAATTGGGGTAAGTCATTGTTGCGAACATTTTATTTCTTAACTTTTTAAAATGAAGAGGAATAGGCGCTTTTTTCGCCGTTGTGTGTACAAACTTTTGGCACTTTATATTCGCGACATCTGTGCGGGTATATTTAGAAATTAGAAACTAAATAAATCAGTATTCCATACACAAACGTTAGTTCAAATGAATACACAATACCAGACATCTGTGTATTCACTTTTTTTTTAGTGCGATAAAAGGTTTATCGCATGCAAGTGATTAAAATGAAACGTAACGTTTACGAAATATCATCGTACCGTTATACAATATTCGTTGTATAGTAAACCTGCATTCCAAATCCCAATCAACACTAAGTCATTGCACAGAGGACAGATTATTTAAATTAAAATTGTAAACACCACAAGGAAAATTCGCTTTAAATACGAGGTTTTCTTTGATCAAGCAGCGACTAACTTGCTTACTTTCAATTTTATTACTTACATCATAAATTGTTTTCGTTTCTTTGTAAGAATATGCGCTCGTAACTACTTGGTATTTCCGCATAAACATTTCAAAGAAATTCTGTTTTGACACTCCGTCATCTCTGTGTAACAACGCTAATAAATTTCTAAATGTTCACTTTTGCCGGTTAGTTGTTTTTTTTTTATATAATACATAAATTATGATAAATCACCTTGACTTTGTTGCATACGATATCATTTTATATTTTTGGATAATAATAGAATTTTATATGTATTTTTTATTTACTTCCTTGTGTGATAAGGAATGTCAAAAAATAAAGTTCATTAACATAAGTTCTCTTAATTTAAATAAAAGAAAATAACATTCAATTATCTGCTGGAAACGTACCCTGGAATAGTTTCTAAGAAACTAAACACATGGTATTTAATATTTATACATATATGTCCACCTAGTGCGTGGGCGGAAGATAATTCCTTCCCTGAGCAGTTTCAAGAAAAGGCTAATTGTTAATTTTGTTCCAAGTATACAGTGTTCAGCTTGCACGATACAAGCTTTTTTTAATGAAACACCTGTATATTATTGCGTTTTTTGGATGCCTTTCTTCAATTCATGTCAACTTTCTTCAATTCCCTGTATCTATCTAGTTTAGTTTTGATAATTGAGATATTTTGAGATTTCTGCAAAATGTTTCTTCAACGCCTTATACTAAAGTGGAGATTCAGTTTTTATTCGTTTGAGTGTTTCTTGAAGTTTTCGGCAATATATTATGGAGACATTTTTTTATATAAACTAGATACCGGAAGGTAGACATCGAAATCGTTGCTATGTTATTCCACTTTTTTCTAAATGGGACAAAATCTGAGAAAAAAATTAATAAACACTTCCTACTACCTAAATTGCGTCCTTCTTTAATAAATTAAATATACAGATAAGTTTTTTGTTAAATGCATAGAGTGCTGGAATGAATTTTCTATAAACTTTTGTTTTTCTAAACATATTCATTATCTGCAAAATTTATTTTATGCGTACAATTGTAACATTACTCGAAGTAATCACCATTTTCCTGCATATGAACAAACTGTAATGCGATTCCTTGTATTTTGTTGAATATTTACTGACATCTCGAGAGTAATGTTTTGTATAATATACCAAGTTAGTTAGCTTTAGTTCATCCATAAAGTATTTTATAAACATTTCTGTTTAGCTAAATTGCATAATTTTGTAAATAATTTTCAGAAAGCTCTTTTTACTGTCGAGAAGACTTCGTGTACTATGTTTTAAATAAATCTATTCGTTGTAGGCTGAATTTTAATCAACATTTGTCTAATTATTTTCGCCATTTATAGTTTATACGTGCTTGTTAACTTTCTAGACAATATAAATAGAAAAATGAAGGTCACGTCGAGTGGATGTTGGAATTGTACAAAGAAAAACTTTTTCGGATTATTTTTAATGAATATCTTTGGAAAAACAAAAGTTTATAATATTTCATTGCACTTTAGCAAGATACTTTTCTGCAAAATTTCATATTTAATTTACTAAAAAAAGACGCATTTTAGGTATTTGGAATTGCTTTAAAACAAATTCTAAAGGTTCTCCATTAGATTCTGACAAAATATACAGGCTGTTCAATTAAAAAAATGAAATAACAAACCAAACTTGATGATTTTTGCCGTCTTATAGAATCTAGTTCACGTAATATTTTTTCAATACACTGCTGAGGATTTCAAAAAATACCGAATCTGATAAAATTTGAATCACCACTCTAGCATGTAAGACGTTTAAGATATCGTGCTTCAAAGAAACAACGGCATTTTACAAGAATTTGAAATTATCTCAATTATAGAAGAAAGGGAGGTATTAAAAGACGCAGGGATTCCTTTGAAAAAATCCTATTTATATCGAGTGTGGGGGGAACTGAACTACAGAGTGTTCAATTGAACGAAATTTTATGTTACTCAGAACTTGACTTCGAATTTTTATTTTGGAAGCTTTTCTCTAATTTCTTTAAAGAAGGAATCTTCCGCCCACGCACTAGGTGGGCACTCTGTACACGCCAAGATTTAAACGGGTAGTTTTTTAAATTAAAAATTTTCTACACAATGTTTCTAATTTTTTACTGCAGTTTTTATGTATGTACTTATGTATATATTATTTTGTGTCAAATGTTTAATCAATTTATCAAATCGATAAAGTTATAATAAGCAACTGCATTTACAATTTTAAATGTTTTATCAGATTATCAATTAAGACAACATTATTAGTGCCACATCAATTACAACTGTGGGCTAATTGTATTGTTCCTTTTTTTATTTTAATTGTGTAAATTTACAAAATTGATTAATGAAGAAGTTGACTGCACTAGCTTGCAAGGTTTTTATACCATGTTCCAAAATTACCAAGACTTGTGTAACAAATTAAATCCAACACGTATCATTTTAAAAGCATTTAAGTAAAATAAATTATATAATTAAGTAAAATAATACAAAAAACCTATTTAAAACATGTACATACAAACTTAAAAGTGACTTATTTTGAGGAATCCAATTCATCTTGGTTTGCCAATAAATGAAAAAATATTGTAATATAATGAAGGTATAAAAATGCATATCTCCCTTTTCTTGAAATTGTTTCAACAAACGTATTAAAGACGATCAACAATTGGTTTGACATTTTATGGTATGAAAACAAGCGCATGATTAACATTAATCGGAAAACAAACCGTAATAGAACATGTGACATGATAGAAACTTTAAAACTAGATTAAGACAAGCTTATCAAAAGTAAAAATTGTGGTTTGGTTTGTGGTATACGAAATGTGTGTAAATTAATGGTATAGATTAGAAGGCATTCCATTGTGATTTTTAATTCTTATTCTCATGTAACATAATACTTCTATGTTAATTAGTAAACTAAAAAAAATACTTATTAGATTGTTGATTATCAGCAAATTTATTTCAACTTATTTACGTGTTCTTGTTTTTAAAATTTTGCTTGGTGCGCTTCTGCCAATGCAAAAATATTTGTATCCTATGATGGCTTTCATTAAACCTTGTTTATTAAGTACTGGTTCGACAGAAAATTTCTTTGAATTATTCCTGCTAAGTGGTTTTGTAGTTTCAACGGGAAACAAGCCAGGTAACTTCTCAGAAAATAGTAAATGCTTTCCGTTTAACTTCCAATAAACGTCAAAAAGGTACCCTTCTTTATTCTAAAATATGAAATTTTCGTTACTGCGGTATGCAATACGTAAACTTGGTAAAAAGTCCCACGTTGTTACGTAAGTTTTTTTTATTACAAATTGACTTCATTAATATGAACAATACATTGAGAATGTTATCAGGATACACGAGCAGTCTGTCTGAATTATTAATTTATTATATTTGGAGCATTCGTACTAAAAGATAAATGTTATTACAGTGAACATTTTGATTGTTACATTAAAAAAACTCTTATCTTGGAAGAGATGAAATCTCCCCTATTTCAACAACCTGTGCACTTGTAATTATCGCATAGTAACTAATTTATTTCGGTTATGTATGGTACCCGCTGTTAAATACTTATATTTTATTGTTGGAAGTGACATGCGTATCCTTTTTTGTGATGTAATTATCGTAATTTTGTTCTGCGATAATAATCACCGGTTATACCTTGATATCGACTGAAATTAGAGTTGACTTAATCTTGTTTTTTTTTTAATATAACAGCGAGTTTTAAATGTAATAGAAATAAGCCTATGATAGCGCTAACGTGATCTATAAGCCTGGCACAGAGCGCTCCGCGTCAGGTTAGAAGTAAGGTTGCTCGGCCCACAACATGACGTCTGTATTCAAACGAATCGAGACCAGCTACCTCAACGAATGAAATTATTGATTTATTGCAACAGTTTCCCCTCAACCTTTCCCAGCGTTACACGTAATTATAAAGATAAATATATGTATGTACGTATAACCAGATTAAGACAAACGTGTGATGGTGCATCTGCAGTTTCATTAACTAATTCCAAGAATTACTTTAATTATGCCTGTGTTACTTCCGTACATGTTTAATAGTTTTTCTCGAAATATAAGAACATCCTTCACCAAGACAAATGTGGAAATATATCTGATGGTGCATATCTTTCACCAATCTTAACCACGCTGTTAAAAGTCACATGTATTTATTATATTATATTATTTATTGAAGTGAAACTGTATGTGGCGTATTAAAATTAACAACAAATGTTCTTTACTACATACCTATAGTACCTATACTTACTCATACATTTACGGTATTAAGTACAACAGATTTTTGAAGAAACTACTTTGTTTACTTTTTACGATTATTACATTGCATACATAACAAATGCTGTTTTTAAACGAAAAAAAAATAATGGCAATAAAACACATTTTCATTGCGTCAGTTTTTATTTTTTACCCTAGGGCAAAGCTTCTCAACCTATGAGACGTGTACCCCTAGGAATACGTGAAATGGTCTCAGGGGGTACGCGGAAAAAAAGATGTAATGGTGGACATTGATAAATAGATTGAACATGAGAAAAGATAAAGAGCTGTTTTAACAACTAACATTTCCAATCCAAATTATATTTCGTTGTGAAAAAGTTTAATAATTAAATTGAATCCGAAATAATTTTAATTTAGAAAGATATGAATGTTTTCAATTCAGTTTAGGCGTATATTTTATATGCAAGACCAGTACCTGTCGAAAGGGGATAAGACCACCGGCCGACACCTGATAGGCATACTTCAATAATCTTTGCACAAAGCGGACAGGCAATTCTGCATTGTTTTCTGTAATAAAATTTTCTGTTGAGAATCTGGGATAATCTAATCCCAGTGTTAATCGGCGGATTGGTTGTAATTTGTCTTTGTTTCAGTGTTGCCAACCGTACTCTAAATATAGTGTTTGTACATTAATTAAAACTTCATGTGCTATAAAATTTCGGAGTAGATATAATACGTACATTGTACTATATATAATTTTATATTATCAATATCCAAACTCAGAATACTTACAAATTATAATTTGAGATACCACTCGCACCGTCATCTAACAATCAATAGTCGAGGTGATGTACAATAAGTCTTTGCCTATCTCTCTAGTTTTATCATCATAATATTGTTAAATGTGTTTATATATACTTTTAGATTTAATTGAATGTGTATAATTACCAATGCACACCATATTTGCATAACTGGTAAAAATGAAAATACCTGAATATTATAGTGTGATTACAAGAGTTGCTCAATTTGCGCCAACAGCCAGTGGCGGGCGCATAAAAGTTTACACAAAATAAATGGTCAGAAATAAAATATAATACGCGCTCAAACACTTACCGTCTTAAGAGTCTTCCGTGAAATCATAAAAGTGAATAATGTCTGTTAAATATGCAGAAAACGAACGTTCTACATCTAAAGACGTTATATTTGCGTAATTAAAATAATCTTTGGAACAACTTAACGGTTCTCTTGACGCACCTTGACAAATTTGTCTTAGTGTGCCAAAATCAGAATCTTTCTCTAAAACACTTTCAAACCTTTCTAGAACACAAACATTTTTTGCGTCTTCTACCGCGCATAGCTATGCGTAAACATGTTGCACTATTTGCAGAGATTCCACTAGTCCGAAGTAATTGTTCTGAATAGTTTTTAAATTCGTTTTAACCTGACTATCTTGAAATTTCAACTGGCTTTCCTTGATAGCCGCAGCTTTCTTTGGATCGAATTGTAAAACCACGTTTTTAATATTCTCAAAATATTTATGATAATAAAACGCGGCCTGTAACCATGTTCCCCAACGCGTAAGAATAGGTTCTGGTGGCTCAGGCATACGTGGGAGTCTGTGAAATTTACGAATACGTTTTGGGGATTTGACAAACACTGCTTTTGTATGCGCTATTAAAGCGTCTACCTCGGGATAACATTTTCTAATACTATAATACTACAAGTTAGTACAATGTTTTTTAAGAGACCGGTCTACAGAAAGCATGTTTGCGGCACCATCACTCATAAACATCAACAGTTGGTTTCTTGAAAGTTCAAACTTTTCCAATGTATTTAACACTAACTTTGAAATTACTTCGGCAGTACATTATTGTACTCGTCTGGAAGCTAATAGAATTGGAGGTGACGATTTATGTGGTTCCATTGTAGGTACCATTACATTAACCACAGAATGTTTTTTTGCGATCTGTTGTTTCGTCCACACATAACCACAGTTTTTTATCTTTCAATTCCGATTTAATTCTTTTTTCAACATGTTCACGAGCAGATGGCACAATTCCTTGTAACGATGCTCGACTTAATAATTTGCAGTCCGAATATTTATTCCAAAAGAAGACATATGCTTCCTTGTCTAGTATATTAAACGGTAGATTACATGCAATAAAGGTAACACATAAATTAAATTTAAATTTCTCAATGTCGCATGCAATTTTTTTTTGAAGAATGCTGTTTACTATTTACGTGACGGAGACAATTCCTTTTGGACCAACACATTAAAGGGATATTACAAACTACACATTGAATTTTAACGCCATCATAATCTAGGTCAGGCATTTCTGCTATAAATTCTGTAACTTTGTCCAACATTGGTCGTCGACGTAGGCAACAGTTTTAAAACAAACGTAGAACTACGAAATAGTATGTATGGCAGCGTACATGTATACACAACAGATCTGGTTGAGTCTCGCAGTTATGCTAAGGGTTGTATCGAACCTCCGCCACTGCCCGTTGGCGCTAGTAAGCAACTCTAATGATTACTGTACCTATAAATGTAGATGTTAATAATTATACGTAATGGCGTTGAGGTTGGGATAAGCGGAGCGGTGATGGTAGGTCAAGGGCTGGCAAGATAAGGTTAAGGAACGCTGCCCTAGGGCATTGCTTTCGAAATTTCACTTCTGTCGGACGCGAGTCACACGTACACTCTATTTATAATACGCGACCCATGCAACTGATCCGATTCTGTTGGGAAGACCAATTGTGCCAGGCTTAGTAATCTATTGACGTATTTTTCGAATAGAACTAATTCTTGAAGATTTTTCATTAATGTATAATATACACTGCGCGGCAAAATTCTGGAATAAATTCCTTAATTTTGATGAAATTTGTTTTTCGAATAAATGTTGGGACAGGTCAATTTTACTTTTTAAAAATAAACATTCTCGCATCAATGTTAAGTTTTTCCCACTTCTGGTTTCCAAGTAACGACGTCATTGACAATTTTTTTTAATGTCAATTCCCGATTTATTTATTTCGATAGATCAATGGTATCGTCAAAATTTTAACACGTCACATAAAATTTTTGAATAAAAGTCATTTAAAGGATAGAAAAAAAAATTCATTAATAACAAAAAACAAAGGTAGTTGCTTTTATTCAAGGAATTAGATGATTGTTTCTTAAATCAAATATTCGAAATGCCATCCACCGGCCTCTTGACAAAAAGTAAATCTATGGACACATTCATTTTGCACATTGCGAATAACATTAGGACTAATTCGACTCACTTCATACCCAATTATATATTTATCAGATCTTCTAGATTTTGTGGTCTATCAACATAGATTTTTGTTTTCCACTCTTTAAATGACTTTTATTCGAAAATTTTGTTATATGAGGCATTAAAACTTCCATGTTACTATTTAGATAATTAAACGATCTATCAAAATAAAAAAAATCCAATTATCATTTAAAAAAGATTGTCGATGACATCATTACTTAAAAACCAGAAGTAGGGGAAACTTAAAATTGAGGCAGAAATGTTTATCTGTAAAAAATAAAATCGACCTTATCTTCGAAAAACAAATTGTTTCAAATTTAATGAAATTACTCTATAATTTTGCCGCGCATAGTATAAATATATAAATAATAGCAAGAATTCATCAATCATATTTGGGAGTATAATCCTGAATTTGTATTATTATTGCAAGCCAGTTATTTATTGGAATCAAGTTTTGCATAGACACCGAACTACTTTCAAAATAATTCAAGATATCTATTGGCTATGAAATTAATTTCTTAAGTACAAACTTTGTAAATGTCTGTTACATTTCTGGCAATAAAACTACTATATTGAACACAGTGACCCATTGTCATTAAGTATTTTTATCTTCTGAAATATGTTTTTAGTATATCCAAGGATATAGTATCGAATCAAATTGTATCTTCTTCAGGAAAAAACAAATATACCGTTTGTAAAATTATTCATTCAGGACTAATGTAGAGTAAATTCTAACTCTATTCCACAATGGTTTACTCGGTAAACGCATTCTTCTTCAACAACTTTGTTTTTCCCTAACGTCTTTGAAGGCGTATTCATCTTGGTTTTCCTTACTTAGGTAGCAATAATATAACAATATTTCACAAAATAATATTTAACTTACTTTCTTGATTATCTAAATGCATGTTTTGACACTTTCTTCACAATCACGAGGCGTTTTTTAAAAGTAAATACCGTTTCCAAATAAAACAAAAACAAGTAAACTTTTCTTAACAATTTTATTTTTACATGAAAGCCTCTACCTTATTCCACTTTTCTACATAATTTCAACCAATATTGAGGCATTTATCGTATCGTACAATCAGCTTTACAATCCCATCGTCATGAAGTCTACCACCTGATTTAACAACCACTGGTCACAACTTCATAGAGAACACTTCAAGGAAACTTGAGGAAACTCATCAGATAACGATGAAATTGTAAAGCATCTGTTTTTTTTCACTTTTTCGTCAACTTTCTGAACCAAATCTTCAGTAATGACAGAAGGTAGCCCATTTCGTTCCTCCTCATGGATATTCACGCGGCCATCTTTAAAAGCTCTCACCCATTTCCGTACTATTCCTTCACTCATAATGTTTTTTTCATACAATTCACAGATTTGACGATGAATGTCGGCCGATTTCATGCCTTTAACACTAAGAACACGAATCACAGCGCGTATTTTCACAGTTGGCGGGATTCTCAATCAGCGGAGACATTTTAAATAGTGACAAACAAACGTAAATACGGTGGAATCTTTCTGTAATGACGTCTGTGGCTTGTCAACAGATGTAGGTACACAGCGCGCAAGCGTAGAAAACCGCCGCAGCGCTCACGGTAGCAGAATTTCAAAACAGTACTTACTTTAAAAACACGCCTCGTATATTACCTACAGTGTTTTTCTCTTGCTAGGTTCAAGAAATGATTATTTTCAAATTTTGATTCAAATATTAAGAAATGCAGAATCATCAATACTGTGGATGAAATGACTATCCTCAGATGTATCTTTAAAAAGAAACAACTTTTTGTTTTCTAATCCAAATATACATCTATATCTATAAAAAGATGTGATTTCCTTTGAATGTAAGACAGTGTCTACTATATGGGTATGTAATTTAGGTCATCAAAATGGTTTATGTACATATTATATATATATATATATATATATATATATATATATATATATATATATATATATATATATATATACACAAATACATATGTGTATTCCAGATGTATACCCCTTAGGCTCCAAAACTAGTTTTGCAAGGTATTCATATAGTAAACGTGAGTTCCATGAAATCTGTACGTGTGCAGTTGTCTTGCTTAAAAATAACCGCAACAGAACTTATTACACAATTAACAAGTGATGCATGCGAAATTTCTTTTTGTTATTATACTTACAACGTACAAATAACCAAAATCAGTGCCAACAGTTTTTTTTCCAGGTACCTTAATTATTTTGAATTAATTGATTGAATTGAAGTCATATTGAAAAGGTATGGAAGATACTGTTGTCTATAGCAATAGATTAATGTAGAAAGGCAATATGAGCTTATAATTAAATTATAATTTACGTCCACAGGAGGTAAATTAAACGGTAAGGCACAACAAGTAAAACAATAGACTCAATTGATCAGTTCTAAGTAGAGCAACGCAACTGCCCTGAAAGCCAGTGGCGGACGCATAAAAGTTTACACAAATAAATTAAATGTGATACGTGCTCAAACACTTACCGTTTTAAGAATCTTCCGTGAAATCACAAAGTGGATAATGTCTATTTAATATTTGTAACATTAGATATGTTTCCAAAGCTGTTTCGGCAAAGTGAATGCGGCGTGAAGAAAAAGTGTTTTTGTATGCCGAAAACGAACGTTCTACATCTAATGACGTTATATTTGCGTAAGTAAGATACTCTTTCAAATAACTTGACGGTTCTGTTGACGCACCTTCACAAATTTGTCTTAATGTGCCAAAATCAGAGTCTTTATCTAAAACACTTTCAAACCTTTCTAAAACACAAACATTTCTCGCGTCTTCTATCGCGCATAGCTGTGCGTGAACATGTTGGACTATTTGCAAAGATTCCACTAACGACACCGAAGAATTTTGTAGTTTTTCTATCGTATCCGCTAGTCCCAGGTAATTGTTCTGAATAATTTCCAAATCTGTTTTAACTTGACTATCCTGAAATTTCAAGCGGCTTACCTTGACAGCCGCAGCTTCCTTTGGGTCGAATTCTAAAATCACCTTCTTTATATACTCAAAATATTGAAGATAATAAAATGCAGCCTCTAACCGTGTTCCCTAACGAGTAAGAATAGGTTGTGGTAGTTCAGGAATACCGGGGCATAGTCTATGAAATTCCCGAATACGTTTTGGGGATTTTACAAACACAGCTTTTGTATGTGCTATTAGAGCGTTTACCTCGGGATAACATTTTCTGATACTATCTGCTACGAGACTGAGAGTATGAATTTTACATGTAATATGCAACAAGTTAGCACAATGTTTTTTAAGAGATCGACCTACAGCAAGCATGTTTGCGGCACCATCACTCATAAACATCAACAGTTGATTTGTTGAAAGTTCAAACTTTTCCAATGTATTTAACACCAACATTGAAATTACTTCGGCAGTGCATTGTTGAATTCGTCTGGAAGCTAGTAAAATTGAGGGTGACGGTCGATGTGGTTCCATTGTGCGTACCATTACATTAATCACAGAATGTTTTTTACGATCTGTTGTTTCGTCCACACATAACCACAGTTTTTTATCTTGCAACTCCGATTTAATTCTTTTCTTGACATGCTCACGAGCAGACGGCACAACTCTCTGTAATGTTCTCTCAGTTGGTAACTTAAAGTCCGAATATTCATTCCAAAACGAGACGTATGCTTTCTTCCTTAGTAAATGAAATGGTAAATTACATGCAATAAACACATAAATTAAATTTAAATTTGTCATAATCTCGTGTGGAATTTTTTTTTGAAACATGCCCTGCGCTATTTACGTGCCGTAGACAATCACTTTTCGACCAACACATTAAATCTATTTTACGCACTACACATTGAATTTTAGCGCCATCACACTTTAAATCAGGCATTTCTACAATAAATTCTCTTATTGTGTCCAACTTCGGTCGTTTTCGCGACGTAAGAAACATTTTCAAAACAAACGTAGAACTACGATGTAGTATACGACAGCGTAGATGCATACACAACAAATCGGCTTTCGAGTCGCAGTTATACTGACGCTTATACCGAATTATCCCGGCCGTGTTTATTTTGTGTAAACTTTTATGCGTCAGCCACTGGCTTTCAGCGCAGTTTGCGTTGCTCTAGACTTCTAACTTACGTCATCTCCTATTTAATAAATACTTTTAACCGCTAAACATGTATCTTTGGGATAAGATTATGCAATTATGTAATATCGCAATGGTATTTGTAGTACTTTTACCACTAACAAGGCTCACTTTCGTATGAGTATGGTCCAGGTGTACTTTCGTTCCTTTGTACCTAATCGATTTATAAAGCAAATTGGTAATGAGAAAAATATGAAAAACAAAGTTTTTACTCAAAATAGGGAAAAGTATGAAAAAATTTTAAAATTCATCTTTCTATCTCTATTCATCTTTTTGAATACAGAATAGGGTTTTTGAATACATTCCTCTAGAAGTATTTCTCAAGAACTTAATTGTACGCTTTCACTGGTCCTTGTCTTTATAAACTTAATTCTTTAGGCATCCCCACAAGAAACTAGTTATAGGACCTTAAAATCTCCAAACGCCGAGGCTAAGGTTCTTCTGCAAATCTTTTGACCAAGAAATGAACAGAGGGTCAAGAAAATTACCTCCCAAATTAAACATAAAGAATTCTCCAGATTCAAATAATTGTAAAAGAACGTCCACTATGTTTTTGTGAAAATAATTCGTTAATGAGGTGTTAATGTTTTTAGCTGCCACAAACGGAAATTTATTCTTATTTAGGAGCATTTCTTCTAAAAAGTATCTTGATCAAAAACTTACCAATTATGAAAAAATACTGTCTTTCTGTAAATAATAGGAAATCTAACAGAATAATTAGCAGTTTTTATTAATTTTAGTAATTACTAATCCCGAAAATTTTCGCGTAGGAAGCTTATTCCTTGGAATTAAATTGTAGTGCATCAAATTTGAAAAATACTACAAAAGTCTATTTTTTAAGTAGAAATTACCTCACTATACCTGATTATTAATATAATTTTTCTAACTTAAATTTAAAAGAAATTTTTTCCTTTTTAGTGGCAGCCATATAGCTATAAAAAAGCTCATGCTTTCAATATTAAGTGGTCATATGTTAATTTCCATTCAACTAAGAATAACAAATCCATAATATACAATAATTCCTAGTGAACGTAATTATAAATATTTGATTTGCAACTAGCTTTCTATCAGAAAAAAAGCCTATGAGATCGTCGATAAAACAAAATCGGGTATTGCTATAAAAATGCACAAAATCTACTTATATTTTAAACAAGCGCAATTGTATAATTCTGATAATTTTAACATTATGAAAACAAAAACGATAATGATGTTTAGTGATGCATGTAATATGGAAATAAAAATTCAACATGTCGGTCATTATCCTTGTTTTCTTTTACTACAGTCGTATGAATGGTGAAAACGTGGACGAGAGATCAGTGCACTTCACTTGTAGTACGTCCATTATTGATTTAATGTGGTTGTTTGGGTTTTCTGGCTGCTTTCCTCCTCTTTCAGCATGAAAATCTGGCGCCAGAACAAAAAAACATTAGCGTCATTGCAATGACTCATTCCTACATACACTGAGCATTGCTATTAAACAGAATAGTTTGTGGTCTGTCAGATGTTAATGTCGATAAACCAAAATAATATATAATATTGTAAATTGCAAACAGAACTTTATGCTTTAGAATTCATTTTTGTGGTGGCGGAGGTTCGCCAAAACCTATAAGTAATAATTTTACCACTTATTACTTATCAATATTTTCTTTCTTTACCATATTAGTGAACTTAGTTCCAAGAAATTATTTTAGTGAAAACACAATCGTTTACTGGGTTGTTTTCACACTGGAATTCTCCAACGTTTATACCACTATACTGCTCTTGTGTAAAGTAGATACTTCAAATATAATTTGCCGTGGAGTGTTACTAACCTTGAAGCTATGTCATGCGACATAGTATTATTATAATTGTATATATATATCCAGTAATTCAACTTTATAAAAATTTTATATCGCAGGGGAATTCCGTTAATGTAATTATAGATGAAAGTGATAACCTAATGTTGTTGTTTAGCTTGTTTACCAGCCATTTGAGTATCAATTAGCTCTAATTTACGCTATATTTGTTTATTTATTGAATTTCAATTTTCTGTGATAAGTTGTGCAGGAAAAATTAGATTTAATTAGCTTATTTATATTAATTTTCTTGCCTGACTAAATACTACATATTAAAAAGGAGCATATACCTTGGCGCCTTTGATCTTTGTTGTTCAAATTTTATGACCTTGAAGTATAAACGCCATGTTGTTAATGGTGTGCGTGCGCTAAATTCAAATTTACAATATATATATGTAGTACATGTTCGTTATTTTGCTTTAAGGGTATTTGATAATTTACGTACAAAAACGATTAAAGGAAAAGGTTTATTTAGTTATAAATGTTTTAAATTTAAAAACTTAAGATTGCTTTTCGTTTTGTGAACTTGTGTGATTAGTAAATTTTTACCTTGAAAAAATTCTGAATCGAAAAAATAAATTTAATAAATATTCTTGTGGAAAATTACCACCGGTATAATTAAATTCCATAGTTTTCAGTAGTACTTTTAAAGAAACTGCTTTAGCCTTTGTACCTAGAAGTACAAACATATCGTCAGGAACACTCAGAACAATTCTGTATTTTTCTTATCAAATATTTTAAAATGGGTGTATAAAAATGACATCCAATTGTGTCGGTGCTTTGGCAAATGATAAACACGTAGCACAAGTCTTTGTAAGCATTTGTGTATTAAATATAAACGCTAAAATATTTTGTTTATCAAATTCCGAATTTCTAAACTCGATATCAGTTCTTATAAATTTAAAAAAACCTTCAAAACCCTCGCCTGCGAGAATATAGGTTTACAATTTTCAAAATTTGTTTTGCCTATTTCCTTTAAAACAAATCGTCTACACAATTTGCTTCCTGTGCACATAAAAAGAAATTTATGCAAAATACATTTTTGAAAGCCCTCTGGAACTGAATTGGTGTTGAATTTCTCATATTTTCACATTGTTGTTTCACACTTTCAAAAAGTTTTCTACACCATCTTGATTTAATCCCCTAGTGTTGAAAATAAGCTCCTGCTATAATAAATACAAACTCAGGAAACACTGAAACAAGCACATAAATACAAGCCAATGATAACAATTTGGTTATGTTTTTGTTATGAACACTACTAACAACATGACCGCTTAACGCATGCGCCTAAAACATTGAATTCCATAGTTTCCTATCTGGATAATCTGTGGTACTACTAATAGAAGAAAGCTCTAAATGAAGTATTTGCTGAGTAGCTTAGAAAGGACCATAAACGGACGAGATAAGCAAAATATTTCATTCGCCGAAATGTTTAACATCTTGTAAACCTGCTGGTTCGGTCACCCACCATTAAACGCTTAGTTGGTATATTCCAGAATTTTCATATTAATATTCAGTATTTTTTGAGAAATTGGTAATGATCTTCAGTCCATGTAATTCTTTATTGCGAGTTAAAAATTATATTAGAAGTAATAACAATAACTTCGCATATTAAGTATGGAAAGTATTTAACATTTAACTAGTTCGAAGCATACAAATTGTGCACCTTTATAAATTGCGGTATGCACCATTTGTTATGTATTGATATACGGTGTTTTTACAACTGACAAAGTGCGTATAATATTCAAAGCTCCCGTCAATGTACTCGCTAAATTCCTCCGTTGTAGGTTAAAATGCCATTTAAAGCACATTTAAAATGTACTGTTCTTGAATGCACAACCTACGAAATTGCTTTTAATTCTATTTTAAGTGCATGCAGTAGGTATTTTATTTTATTTAATATTACAATTGTAAAACTCTGACTTATTATGCACGCTTCATTCTTATATGCATTGCAAATTTACGCAACGTTAACTAACGCCTACTATTTGAGAATACAAAATACATACTAGCTATTACATAATTATGTATATAGTTTGCTGCACTTTAGGGAAAATTATATCAGTGATGGGCAATATCGCATGGATTCATTCAATTATAAATATATCTAGATTATGTCTAACTATATTATTTGAAGTAATTGTCAAAATTATTCGTTAAAAAGCAGTAGTTGATAAAAATTGTTCGCTAATGAAATAATAGTCGAAAAATAGTATCTAGCATATAAGACTATCGAATGAAATTGGTAATCCAGTTTTATTTAATTTCTCCTTAATATATATACACTTGCGAAACCTTCATAAGTGCTAAAAATATGAATATAAAGTAATATTATTATTCATGCGCAGGAAAATTGTTGGTTGATGTTATTTTTAGTTATTTTGGTAAATTTCCGTTATATAATATATATAGCCTTTGCGAAGGTTAAAATTCCTTAAACATTATTGGAAGGAATTTTTGCGAGCGATGTTAAGTTGTTCAAAAGCAACGCGCTTGCAAAAGAATGGAAAGATTCCCAATTTATGGATTTAGTCTTAACCATAACTTGAACATTCATTAGATCCTTGTAGACCATGATAGAGATACTGTTTTAATCAATTTGTGCAGTAAGTATGCAAAATTTGCTATACCTTTACGGTCTAACAAATGCATATCGATCGTAAATCTTCCTGTAGTACTCCCACGAACGTTACGAACGGGAATATCCCGATTATAAATAGATTTTCAAATCTAGTTTGATCTACACTGAATCAACCAACCGGTTCTAAAATAGGCTACAGCTTTAGAAATGCAGTGTCATGAGAATAATTAAAATTTCCTGTTCTTACTTTATTCTCTTTGGACAACAATTAGAGATGTTATTATTGATATTTTAACCTTTTCACTTGGAATATTTTTGTGCTTTTTCTAGAAGATAAGATGAACATAGAAACTATCGTTTTCTTACATATTTTAACTTAATGCAAAACTCTTCTTTGCTCCTAAGAAAATGTCTATTCAAAGTGTGCTCTAGAATTAGTTTCGGCTTTACGTCATCAACAGCTAGAATAGTCAATAATTAAAGCTTCATAGAAGTCATATTGTAAAATGTTAAAATTAAATTTGAAAAAAGAGTACAGGTATACCGGCAGAAAATTCTGGAACGACTATCTGAGTCGTTTCAGAATTCCAGAATGTTCTTTATAATTCATCACATTTTGAATATAGTGAATACTTAGGAAAAAATGTTCAAATTTTCTCACCCCGATGAAGAGTGTAAAAGCACCCAAAAAATTTTGGTGTATAAAATAAAGAAAATTGCTTTATCAAGGCCTTTCTAACCTTTTTTTTTTAATTGGCGGAGTCTGTTGGGGTCAGAGTCGTTCCAGAATTTTCTATCGAACGTACTGTTAAATTTGAAATGTAAAGTGAGGAATTGACGTTGATGGAAGCAAAATGATGAAATTTGAAATGGAAAAAAATATTTTAAAAAGAGCAACTGCTCCTTCTCGACTAACAGTGAGTATACCGGTTGGTCGGAAGCGAGCGTTGAATGTTGGACTGCCACACGCACTATTTTGTTATCTAAATGTGAACATTTCATCAAACGAAGAGCTATTCAAACTAATGGATGATTGAATTATAGTTTTTACTTATTTTTAAAAGGCATTGCCAATTTTTGCAGTTTATCTAGTGCTGACATTGATTTTCTATCCTTTCAGGTACGATGGATTAAATAAAAAAAGTAAATCCCCATATAAATATTGTACGTACTCGATCAAGTCGTATATCCATATGGGATATATTGCAACTTGTGATTTTCGGATCTCTATATTTATTATTTACAATTCCTTCAATCTTTCACTATTAAGCAGTTTTACCTTTTAAAAATATTTTTTTTGCATTTCAAATTTCACCATTTTGCTTATATCACTGTCGATTTTTCACTTTACATTTTAAATTTAACTTTAACATCTTAGAATATGACTTCTATAAAACTTTTCACCATTCTAGCTGATGATGGCGCAAAGCCAAAATTAGTCTTAGAGCACATTTTGAATATAAATTTTTTTATTTACTCGCTCTTTAGGAGTTGTGTTTCCATTTTAACACTTCCGAACCTTATAACATGGACCATGTACATGTTTAAACTTTTTCATTTGGAATATCTGTTTACTTCTGTGATTGTAAATTTCAGTAGATATATCAACATACATACATATTTATGTCTTGTCTGTTTTATAGTAACTTTCACAATGTAAATCGGGCTTACATGTCTAAATAATATCTTGTCTTTGATTTTTAAATGAGGTATTTTAATAAAACCATATTCACGGCACACTCCGCACCACACAAATCATTAATTAACTCGGGAACGCCTTTTTGAAGACACGTGGGTCATTATCATCAAGCCAAGTTCCGATTGTACGATTAACGGTTTCTTTAAGGTGTTGTAAATTCGTGGCTTCTTTAATAAATAGTAGTAGTAAATCAAATAAAGGTATATTTTTGTGTTCTTTCTCCTATTAGAAACCTACGAACAAGTCATTTCCAAATTAAATTAGTATTCCATTAGATTCCATTTAATGTACTTAAATTGGTAAAGAACTGTTTACTCGATCGCCTGTTTTAGAACTAATATTCTAACGTATGGCTAGATTCCATCAATTTTCACGAATTTGTTGTTTCTATTTACTCAACCAAGGACATTAAAGAATATCAGATTTGGTGTATCAACTGGTCGGAAACGAACCGAACGCTACAATTGAATGTTGCACTGCGAAACTGCCAGATGCAGCATTTTTGTTTATTGAGATATGACAGATGAAAAAAGGATTCTTCGAAGTAATGATTGATTGAATTAAAGCTTTTACTTATTTTAAAAAAGCTTTGTTCATACGTAACCGGTATGGCAGTGTCAATTTTGACCCTATGGTAAATCAACTTAAAATTTGCCCAAAAACTCAGATCTAGCAACATCACTTCTAAGTGCTGTTTCTAGTTACTAAACAGTTCTGGTTGCCATAGATAATCCAACTAGAATCATTGTAAATTGCAATCATAATGCTTGCTAATTTTATAATTTCTATATTTTTTATAATTTTGTTATTTATAGTATTATATATAATAAATAAGATGCTGTCGCTAACTTTCGTTGTGTTTGTAGAAAATTTTGCAATTGAGAAGAATTGTTGTTTTTAGCATTGTTCCCACAAAAATCACAAACTAGTCAGAGCCAATCATAGTTTACTTTGCTTCGGAGCAGAAGTAAACAGTCAACGAACCAACTCGTATTTCGAAAATAAGTGATACCCGCTTAGATACTTAGATAATATTGTTATCATTAACGGAAGGAATACAGTTATTGAACTGCTTGATGTGGCTACTGCTTCGACAGGATTTTCAGATCATAAAAGTGTAGCAATGAAAGTAAAAGTAGAGGTCGGTAGTAACTATGATCATTCTAAAATAGTGACTCGTATGTTTCGTAATTCGAAGATTGAAGAGTTTGTAACGGCTATTAACCCATTTAGGACCATTACTAAAAATATTAAGGAAAAAGTAGATTTTTTAACGAAAAAACATTTATTTAGTAGCTTAAGTTAAAATAAAAATACAAAAATTCAATTATTGTTTTCTTTACGTTGCTCTAACGCAACATTGGGATCATTCGTTAAAGAAACTGTTAATTATGATAATCCTTGAAGCCGTGTGGATGTAATATTTCCACATTTATTGCACAAGAATACAGTAGTGCTTTTGCATACTCTACAACGTCTCCATCAATTTTCCCGATTTCTTTCAATTATATGACCTATATTAACCAAACGTGAAGTCGATGGTAGAGATCCAAAAGACCCACATCCTCTAACAGATTGTGTTTTATAATTTCCGGCAGTAATAACGCTTCTTACAAGTTCAGACCTGAAATCCAGCTGGGAGATAGCTTTCTCTTTATATACAAGCCTGTGCAACTTCCGAGCATTCGCCTTTTTTTTCTTTTCAGTGATATCGTTTCACAAATACTTCAGGTTGCTTAAGCTCGCAATTATTTGCCATTGTAGCCACTGAATTTTATTCCAACATACTACACTTATTTCATTTATATAATCATAACGTGAATCCATTATTCCTCGCGGTTTTTCCCCATGGTCTTGGTAGTTTCTAATGGATATCTATATATGTACACATCCGGTTCTCACGCACAGTTCCAATGGCAAAATATCCTTGGTTTTTCAAGTCAGCTAGTAGTTTGTAGCTTGTAAAAAAGTGATCGAAATATGCTTTATGGGCCGACCTATTCTCTAAAACTTTCGAAAGATTGATTACAATTTCTTCGCCTAGACCAAATGCCCGTTTGACGTTTTCATACATGATCCCAATGTTGCGCTTTCGCAACATCATACTTTACATGTTTTTCAAAAATGCTTCCCGAAGAAAATTACGTAAATTTGTGTAAAATTATTGTTGTATGAAAAATTTTTTATATGAAAACTGATTTTAATAAAAAAAAACATATTTTATTCAGTCATTGTAGTAGTAAACTATATTTTTCTTCCAAAATTTGATAGATTTCTTTTAATTTTATTTGAATTGAAAATGCTAACTTATCTCTTTTTAAAAGAATGCGTGATAAGTTAATTCTTACTTAAAAGCGTAATATTTATAACAAGCAGCTTTTTAATTCAAATAATAAAATCGAAGATATGTGGCGTATAGTAAACACGTACATGGGTAAACAACCACCAAATATAATTCCTGCGTCAGAGGATTTGTTGGCGAATAAATTTAATGATTAGTTTGTCAGATCTAATAACAATTTTTCTAATATTCACAATATACTTATGGCTAACAATCCATATTCTTTTTATTTTTATTCTGTTTGTGCAGAGGAATTAAAATTGGTTTTGCAATCCCTGAATATTTCTAGATCTTCTGGTATAGATGAAATTCCTGTATACTTTCCAAAGAAATGTTCAGATGCGTTAATCGAACCCAGTTGCCATATTATAAACAGTTCTTTTACTAAAACGTGCACTTGTGTTGCCTTTCTACAAGAAGGGTTGTACTATTTGAGAAAGTGGCATATAATCATAATAAATAACGGTCAACACGATTTTCTCAAAAGTAAAAGCATTGGAACTGCTCTATTTCATTTTAAGTACTTTGGAGTCTATTTTAAGTACTTTGAAAGGTGGTAAGATTCCTTGTGGCCTCTTCTTGAATCTGTCGAAGGTTTTTGACAGCGCAGACCATCAAAGAATAATTGCCAAATTAAATTGTTATGGAATTTAAGGAGAAGCTCTTAAATAAACAAAAAAAACGCAACATCAAAAGAGGCTATCATTAAAAGCGAGGTTCCTCAAGGTAGTATTCTAAAACCTATTCTTTTCTTACTACTTTAATGATGTATATGCTGCAATTAACGATCTCCCTACGGAAATTTCTCACTCAGATGGACTGGAAGCTTTATAGAAAGCCTTAATGTATGTAGAACAACAGGAAAATGCAACAGCAACTGATGTTTTACTTATTAGACGTTGGAGGGACATTGCTGCAAAAAATAGAGTCAGTGCCAACCGAGTACAACAAAAAATAACGTCATTTTTAACTCGCCAATGATTCATTATTCACTATGTATATACAGCCAGGGACACAATTATTAGGCACCCCCAATTTTTTCCATTTCCTTTAAGATAAACAATGAACAAATAAAAATATTATAAATGTATATATTTATTAGTAAAAACTTGAAATTCAATATTTGGTTGGGCCTCCGTGAGCTTTTATTACAGTTTGGAATATCCTCCCATACTCATTTAATTATTGCTTCTAGCTCTTGTTTCGATCTGCATTCAGAGCCGGGCTTTGCGGTGGCCATTCCAAGATCTCGATGTTCGTTTGCCGGAACCACGCTAAACTTGCAGCCGCAGTGTGGCACGATGCATTATCTTACTGAAACAAGACTCCTTCAGTATTCATTCCGTACAATTTTTTAATTGAGGGCTGTAAAACTTCCTCTAGCATGCTGGTATAGCACCTTGAGTTCAGTCTACCAGTGCAAAGGAACATCTCACCAACTCCTGTCGACGTTATGCACCCCCAAATCATGATATTACCGCCACCATGTTTGACGGTAGGCACCACACAATCGGCACAATATTCCTCACCAGGCCTCCGGCGCACCAGCACGGCATCAGGTGCACCAAAAATCTGTAATAAACATATCCATTTAATTCTTTTAACCCTCGATTTTTTTTAACACAGTTCTTTTAAATTTCTATAAAATAATTGTCTTATAGTGAATACTATACAATTAATTATATTTACCTCTATATTACACTTATCTGTCCAAATCACATTGTCCCAGTCCGTCTCTGTCCACCATTTGTGTTTATGGGCCCATGCTAATCGTTTATTTTTATTTATGTCCGATAGCCAGGGTTTCTTTCTAGCTTTTCTAGATGATAGACCGACTTCTCTAAGACGTCTACTTACTGTTTTAGGCGATAAATTAACGCTGAATTCTCGATTTAACGCGCCAGCCAAATCTTTTGCCGTTCGACGTCGATTTTTTAGAGAGTGTCGTTGTAACCAACGGTCCTCCCTTTCTGCCGTTTTACGTTTGGGACCTCTTCCCGGTCTTGATTTAGTATCCCCTGTTTCTTGGTAACGCTTTAATGTTGTCTGTACGGCACACCGAGAACATTTTACTTTTTTACTAATCATAACTTGGGATAATCCCTCGGTATATAATAATGTATGTAATAATTTGCGAACGTTGAAACTCGGAAAGTTCTTTAGACTTCGGCATTTTAATTTACATATAGATAAATCAATCACTAGTAAATATTTTTACACAGCAATGACAAACGCATTTATAATTTTAAATAAAAATACTGATATTCGCTAGTCACTGTATTAAACAATACCAAACGTAAAATACGATTAGTTCCACAATATATAGCAATAAATGTATTAAGAACGGTATTTCCCCCACCCACCCTTCTATTTATACTACAGGTATTTCTAAGAAGCGGCAGGTAAAAACTATTTGTCTGTCAATACCACTATATTGAAAAATCCTAAGGGTGCCTAATATTCATGTCCCTGGCTGTACATTTACCTATGTACATTACATGTAAATGATACGACATATTCCTAAAATAATAATGTTTAATTAAATTTCTTTAACCAATTACGAGTGTTATTATTTATCCATTTATCCTCCCTTTTTACCGAAATTTCGATTATCCGAAACCACTTGGGTCCATTTTATTTCAGACAACCGAGGTTCTACTGTAAGTGCACTTCGACAATTTTTAGTTATACCTCGTATATATTCGCATATACCTTTACGTTCGTAAACTTTAGTACTATTTACAGGCAAAACCAGATACGTCGTAACTGATACCTTTAACCCAGTTATCTTGTTGGATCGTAACCATCGTAATTCCATTTACTAGTGATTTACGGTAACTGACCAAACGTTTATAATTCATTTTCTCAATTTTAGCGATTGAGACCTTACCGGGTTGTTGCGGTAACCCTACGATATATTGCTTTTCTATATAAAAATTAGTACTAGCATTGTCTTTTTTGTTCTTTGGGATGCGACGATCAGCTATAAAAGCAAATAAGCCCATACGTACTTGATCGAGAGGTTTAACTGTGAGTTAATAACTGTTATCACCAAGTTAGTAAGCTTTTATCATGCTTTTTGATATATTCTTATACCTCTTATTAAAAAATCTGGCTATCCCTAGATAATGAAAGGTATAATAAATTAAATTAAAAGGTAACATGTCTTATAACTGGTAATATCTTGAGTGTGTGATAATTAAAAGTTGTATAACGTGAAATATATCGTATCAATGGCTAATATATGGTGAATTCTTTACTAATTTTGTAACAATTATTGATGTAAAAAAGTCAGGCAACTTGTTTATGTATGGAATTTTTAATGTAAGACGACCTTCAACGACACACTGGATCCCTAACCATTGCCTATTTTGCAAGAGCAGCGGTTATAGCACCATTTCCTTTAAATATTCGCACAATAGAAGTTTGTAAATCATTTCATTAGATACACCGTATAATTTGAAATTCTAGGGAATACGAATGTATTATGGGCGATATTTTTTAATATGTTTGCTCAAAGCCCTTTGTCGCATGCAAGCAATAATAAAGACCAATATAAAATGTGTATAGCATCAGTACGATTGCTTTAATCACCTTATTTCACAACAAATTAACATTAGAAAACGTGAAGAATTAGTCACCGGGATATATCTATACGCATAGCGATTACGCCGTAGATGACGTCAATCGCTTTAGACGAAATCGCAGACATCACAAAATTTAAAAATAGGAAGTCCTGCGGAACAAACTGGAAGCTACTGGCGCAAAACCATGCCATGGGCGCGACCGTACTAAAGCAAAAGTTCCCTTGCATAGAAACAAACTGGTTTACACCGGAGGGTACCTTTTGGGTGAGGTCTTCGTATACATCTAACGGAAAATTCGATTAGGTTGCACGAAAGAAATTCCAAATTAACTACCGAGCCCCTCCATCTAGGTAGAAAAACGTAATTTTGTTAAATACATACGTGGATCCAATATAGAATGAAATGTTTCTATTCCTTACAAGTATTTATGCAGGTAAAATATTAATTATATAATATCATATTGTTTGAAGTTATATTCTAATTTGGCTTACGGTGGTTATTGAACCGGAACCTATCTACTGGTTCTGCACCAATCATTGACATTATTTCATAATCGCCTTCTGCTGATAATGATATCTAATTCTAATTATTGACGTTGTTTAACGTAAAAAATGCCCAGAATCGCAATGTATATGTTACATAATATTGAATTTATGTATTCAAACCTTAGAATAAAGTAGTAATATATACATAGAGTGTGTTCACCAGTGGCTGAGCCGAAGATAATTTCTTTCCTGAGCAATTTAGAGAAAAAGTTTTCAAATAAAAAATATTTGAAGACAAGTTCTGCGTAATATAAAATTATGCCCAAGTATACAGGTTGATCAGTTTCCACTACGCACGAATTGTTCCTATTTGTTTAACGGTTGGTATCTTAAACGTCTTGCCCGCTAGAGCAGTGATTCAAATTTCATTTGATTGAGTATTTCTTGAAGTTTTCGGCAATACATAGAATTTTTTAAATATCAGCTAAGGGACTAAGATGGCCATCGAAATCGTTGCGATGTTTGATTCAGGTTACTTCATTTTCTAATAGAACACTGTATATTTTTCCAAAGTCTAATGGAGAAACTATTCTAGAATTTTATTTATAAACATTTCCCTGTGCCTAAAACGTGCCATTTTTAGTAAACGAAATGTGAAGTTATGCAGATAAGTATTTTGCTAAAATCCTCCGAGTGCTGCGACGAAATGCTACAAACATTTGTTTTTCTAAAAATATTCATTACAATAATTTGTAAAATTTCGTTTATGCATATAATTTCATCTACTCAAAGTGATCACCATTCAGCTACATATAAACTGTGATGCAGTTCTTTATAGTTTGTTGAACAGTTGCTAACATTTCGGGAATAATATTGTAATCTTCACGTATTGCCTTTCATCCAGAAATTTTTTTCATAAACATTTTCATTTAGGCTCATTTCGCGTAGACGAGTGTAACATTTGCACGTGTAAATTAACCTAAAACTCGAAAAAATGGATTCAAATGACTAATTGTTAGTCATTTAATGATTTTATTCCTTGAATTTGCAGATCTATACTTAAAATTCAGGTTGATGTACTAGTAATTAAGTTATACTATTTATTGAACCAGTGACGGGTATGACAGGCACAGTTATAAATAATGTGCTCTGTGTGCAGATATATTTAATTTTCCTGTGTACTTGAACACAATTTTGTGTTATGTAGAACATATCTCCGAATATTTTTTTTCTCTAGATTGTTCAAGAAAGGAATTATCTTACGCCCACACACTACGTGGACACACTGTATACGGGTATCATACCTAAACAAACATTATTTTTTAGCACCTGTTGCAAATTTTCTTGGTTTAAACATCGTTAAATCTGGAACAAAAGGGGCAAATTGTTTGGACTTTCTAACATTTTTTCTACTAACGTTTATTTCAAATCATAGGTTCACGCTTTATTTATAGGTTGAATGACAAACTGAATATTAAAAATTAAGTTCGTGGCGTGAAAATGGCATGAAAATCGCAATTTTTTTTTAAATATGCAATATTTCGCTTAGTTGATGAGAGTGATGTGAGCAAAATATCCTCTTTTGATGGATGTTGGCACGACTAAGGTATCTATAGAGGTATTGATCACATTGTTGCCAGATATGCGATTAAAATAAATTATTGATAGCAGTATTTTTTAATTACTTAGTTAATTTATTAGCCGTCAATTTAATTCAATTGAAAGTAAAAGCGACAGCTTATTATGTTTATGTTTCAATTTAATTAGGTTAATGACAAAAACATATCGGGTGCGGCAACTATCTATGCGTGGTACGTGGTGATCTGTGACCGAAAGCTATTTTGAAATATACAGGATGTTTAGTTTCCCTGATACGTTGGTTAAGTTTGTTATTTTAAATGAAACATTCTATATATTATTACATTTTCAGATTCTTGGGCAAGAAATAAAGCAAATTTGTATCATGCGCCATATAGTTAAAATGAAGAGTTTTTGAGATATTCACTTTTCAAGGAAAATAATTGCATTTGTCGTATTTTCTCAAAAATTTGATATCTTTTTTATTTATCATCATTATTTTACTGTAGTTGTGACAATAGTCGAAGTTCAATATCAAATATCTTTATTTTATTATACAGGGTGTTCAGGAAGGTAACATTAGTTGGAGTATTTTAAAATTGTTGAAACTCGTTTTTTCCTTGTATATTTCACCCCATTCGATCCATTTAAAATCTAATCCATGAAGCACGCTTCCTATACCTAAAGTTAACACTATCTGAGTTGCATTGTGTTTAGTATAGAGCATAGGTAATTTCCATATAAATGTATTAGGCTATGACGATTAATGAAAAAAGTGAAAATCAGTCGTTGTTTTTCTGCACAAGATCAATGCCTGACGGAAACAATACATTATCGTTGTTACATACACCGCACCCTTGTTGCGATGGTAAACAAGATGCAATCAATTGAGTTCTTGCATGGTTACCTATGGCAACAGCCCGTAACTTCAGCTCCAAGGCGATAGAAATCGAAAGTACGGCGGTCATCGTCACATCGTCGTATGCTTGACTGCATTCGACTTTTGACTACCATTCGTCCAGTTATAATCTGCCTTTAGAACAATAGTCCGATCCCATATATTGATTATAACGACGCCAGCTTACATTTTTGTTTGTTTTCTTCGATATATAATTGTTTATCTATATTTTTAATAGAATAAGTATATAATAACTGACATAATTTAGTTAGAAAAAAAATATTCTAATACAGCATTAATTCAATTCATATATTTCCTTATCATTTTTCGTATTGATATTTCGATTTTCTAGTCTTCTGGTTAGTATTAACCACTGTATGAGTTACCATCAGATGCCTCTTTTATATGTTTACTTAATAACAAAACATTAGTGATGTGTAAAACTGGTCGTTTGAATCGGGAGCTACATTCTACTATTGCTGCTTTTGGTTAGCAGTTTAAAAACGCTGCTGCTGTTAGTAACCACTTTTCTCACATAGCTTACTTCACTTTTCTCACATATTTTTTATTATCATTACTATTTATTGTTTTTTCTATGTTTTTATAACCATTATTATCTCCTTATTATCTTTTTTTATATATTTTTATATAGTATTATTATATGTTGAATTTTCATATAAACTTTCTGTCATGGATCTCGCTATATATTTTATTGTTTCTGAACATAATAGTATAATTAATTTGGCACAACTAATAAATAAAAGTAATAATACCAAAATTACTGCGTTTAGAATACAAGAAGAATGACAATGTGATTTATATAATTAAACAAAAATTAAAATCTATTTGACAATGACCTAGTAATAATTTAATATAATCACATGATAATAATGATTTTATTACATATGCACCGAAACTTCAACTACAAAATGCTCCAAATTACTAAATTATTTATGTACGTCGTGGAAAAAAACAATTTTCGAAGCGAGATATTTAGAAACATTTTATAACGTAATAAAACATTGCGTACTCGACAAATGTCTGGTTGTCTGATACCTCAGAAAACTGCTACAAAAAGTAACAGTTTCTTTTATACTGATTAATGATTAGCTGATACAAATTGCTAGCAGTAGTATCGCCAGTCAGCAGTTACAAAACAGCAGGTTGCTTCATAGCAACCCATCACTACAAGACATACAGGTACCAGTTTCAAATGTCAACAATAATTTGTTTCCTGTACCCTTAGTAGCAGCAATGTTATTATTGTTAGTTCTTTTTTGTTTACCAATGAAATAGCTACGGTCAATTCACTATCCATCACTACTAATAATTGGCTGCAATATTTTTCCTTTGTACAGAAGAAATGGTAAAAAAGTATTACAGATGTAGTGTCATTAGCTTGGTGGTAATACAGAATAAATAGTACGTACGGGTGTAAGTATGGTCCATTCCATATTGCCGGTAATAATGAGTAGCACCTATTAGTGCTTTAAATATTTTCATGTATCCTTACAATGCGTTTGTGACTGATTTATAATAGATATCGATGCTTTGGTTGCATGCTTGTGCTAAAAATATCGACAAAATAATTCATAACTGTAAAAATGGTCCTATCATAGTTATAGATTTTAGTTAGATATACATACATAGGTACAATATCGAAAAACCCAACAGCATTACAGTAAATTAGTTTAGATGGCCGTTAATATTTCTTATTTCCATTAGTACCTCTATTATCATTTTTAACTGATTGGATTTATTTAATCATAAATTACGTTAACCACATTCTCAGGTCTGGTTTATTGTATTAGCTTTCTATTACACTTGCTTGCAACATAATCAAAAATCAAAGTGGAAAGCATTAGTTTCTTGTAAATAAGAAATAGAATTCTGAAAACAAAGTACTTTGCTTTTATCTATTTAATTATACACAAACAGCTAAATGTTTAAGCAAACGAATCTTTAAGCTCATTCCACCATCGTATCACTAGACCTTTGCATTTCACGAAAACACAGAAACCTATCATATAAATACTTCTCTTTGCAGTCTTAAATAAACTAATAATTCTCAAATGGCGTTATATTATGAAGATATACATAATAGTATATCTTCAGGTCATAAATATAGGTCCAGCTTTATCTAAACCCTGTATGAAGTATGTACTTAAAAACTTGCTCTGTATGTGCTTAATATTGAATTTGCGTCAAATAACTCTTATCGTGTTATCAAGATTACTACGATGACCTGGCGTTCAAGTGATTAGTAACTCTAATATCAAATGACCACTTAGGTCATAAGAATAAAATATAATTTTACTTGAAATTTCAAAATAGCATATGTAAATATTAATATCAAATTATGTGATTTATTTTTCTTTCAAGTTTTAATATACGCTGTTGAAATTTGAAATAATATTTTAAAATGCATCTACATCTTGCACTAATTCTCGATTCTTTGGATTTTTATCGCTGTATTCATTACTCCTTGATAATATGATAAATAATCATGTTGAATTGTCTGCGCGGTTTTTCGATCTCGAATTTTAACTTAATTGTTTCTAATCGAAAGGCGCTTATAACTGCATAAAAGATGAAGGTTAATATTCATTTTTTGTTGAATATAATAATTTGTTATCATGTCATGGATACCGTTCAATAAAAGTGACATCAATAAATTTCCCGTATCTAATATCTCATATCGCACGTTCTCTCTATACGTACTAACGCTGGCCACGAGCGGTACCGCGCATCGGCGTAGAATCAGTTCGGACCGAGAGGAACGGTAGTATTACTTCGTCTGCGGAGCAGTACGGACATTTTCGCTGGCGGTCATTTGCGCAATTGTTTATCTGTCCTAGAAAAATTATGATTTCGTCAGCAAAACGACCGCGGTCGGACGAACTTCGAAAATTTATTGCAGAAATTCCAGACTTAATATATGAAGGTGCTAAAATTAAATGTGAAATCTGTAAAATTCCGTTAATGTGTTGGTCCAGACAACATTGTCTACGACACGTAAATAGTGAAAAGCATGTCTCAAAAAGAAATTGCGCACGAGACAATGAAAAATGTATATTTAATTTATGCGTTACGTCTATTGCATGTGATATACCGTTTAATTTACTAGACAAGGAACCATTTATCTGCTTTTGGAATAACTATTCGGAGTGCAAATTACCAAGTCGAACATCGTTACGAAGAATTGTGCCATCTGCGCGCGAACATATTGAACAAAAAATAAAATCGGAGTTGAAAGATCAAAAATTCTGGTTATGTGTCGACGAAACAACAGATCGGAAGAAACATTCTGTTCTTAATGTAATGGCACGCAAATTGGAACCTCATCAATCGGCATCTTCAATTCTATTAGTCTCCAAACGAATACAACAGTGTACTACCGAAGTAATTTCAAAGTTAGTGTTAAATACATTGGACAAGTTTGAACTTTCAACAAACCAACTCTTGATGTTAGTGAGTGATGGTGCTGCAAACATGCTTTCTGTAGGCCGGTCTCTTAAAAAGCATTCTGCTAATTTGCTACACATTACGTGTAAAATTCATGCTCTCAATCTTGTGGCGGATAGTATCAGAAAATGTTATCCCGAGGTAGACGCTTTAATAGCGCATACCAAAGCAGTATTTGTCAAATCACCGAAACGTATTCGTGAATTTCACAGACTGTGCCCCCGTATACCAGAGCCAGCCACCAGAACCTATTCTAACTCGTTGGGGAACATGGTTGCAGGCCGCGTTTTATTATCATAAATATTTTGACAATATTAAGAACGTGGTTTTACAATTCGATACAAAGGAAGCTGCCGCTATCCAGAAAAGCCAGTCGAAATTTCAAGATAGTCAGGTTCAAATGGATTTAAAAATCATTCACGACAATTACTTCGGGCTAGCAGATGCAATAGAAAAATTACAAAATCCTGCGGTGCCGTTAGAAGAATCTCTACAAATAGTGCAAAATGTTCACGCACAGCTATGCGCGATTGAAGACGCAAAAAATGTTTCTGTTCTAGAAAAATTTGAAAGTGTTTTTGAGAAAAATTCTGATTTTGGTACATTAAGACACATTTGTGAAGGTGCGTCAACAGAATCGTTAAGTTATTTGAAAGATTATTTTACTTACGCAAATATTACGTCACTAGATGTAGAACGTTCGTTCTCTGCATGTAAACGCATTTTTTCCTCATGCCGTACTAGTTTTGCCGAAACAACAGTTGTTATAACATATCTAATGTTGCAGATATTTAACAGACATTATTCACTTTGTGATTTCGCGGAGGACTCTTAAAATGGTAAATGTTTGAGCACGTGTTATTTAATTTTTATTTAAAAGATGAGCGAAATTATTTGCGGCAGCAAACATCTCTATTAGCAGAATAACTCTAGTGGAACGGGAGGCCTGGTCGACTCTACGCTACTGTGCGGTACCGCTCGTGGCCAGCTTTAATACGTACACATGATTTTATTTTATGTATGTGTATATATGTAGCTGTTGCATGTTAAATGGTGTGCGAAAAACGTTTTTTCTTTATTACTAAATCGTATTGGTCAGTTAGTTTTTCCTGTGAGGTTAATGAAATTCGTCCTTCAGCGAGACATGAGATCGTCTTTAATGGATATACGGACACACATACCTTTACAAAGCCCTACACATCTATTTTGCTTTATTTTTAGCATCGTTAGAGAAGACACGGCGCCGGCGGCCTATTAACCAGTTCTCATGGGCCGATCCGTTTTCCGTTAAGTCCCATCGAATCGTCTCCAAGTCTATAAAGAAGAGAGGACAATGTGGCACCTGACAACCATACAAATAATGGGTTCGCTATTAACAAGTACATAACGGCAAACATGTTACTTACCGAAAGTATCGGAAAAACACCGCAGCACCCGTTCTTTCGTTTGCTCAAAATGTTAAATGTACTTCGCGCATCTACCTGTATCATCGGATACCACCAGTTAAAGCCAGATAATGTGAGAAATGTCCAAGCTATACGCATACTGTGTGCACATGTTTACCTTATTTTTGCACATTCCAGACGTGTGTAACTTTGAATTAGACGTGTTCGTATCAGAATATATGTACATGTTTGCATAAATTATTCCCCTCACTTTACAATAACCGTATTTACATTGTTGCTTGCCCTAATTATCATAATAAAACTTGGTATTATACCTAATGTAGCTATATTATAAATGTTCCATTGTGTTAACTATAGTTATTAATCTACAGTGTAACCTCTACTTAACGGACACCTGTGAGGAAATATAAAAATGTCCGCTATTTAGAGGTTTCCGAAAGTGGTCTTAAATTCGTTTTTCATAATATTCTTTTAACAAATCTCCTCTCTTTCTCAATAAATCTGCAATGTGGCTGTGGCATCATAAAAGTAACTTTAACCACATTTATAATGTTTTTTCTTCTAAACACAACCGGCTACATTTATAGATGTAATTGACACAAAAAGAAACCTTTGAAAAATTCTTTTACGATTCGAAAGAGTTTTATCATGTGACAAATCTCCTGAAAGCTAAGATACAATTGTCACTTCACGATGGGCCTCTATACAAATTTCTCTTGTGTCGTAAAGATAGGTCTTGAAGTGAATAAACTATGCAGCATAAACATATCTGTGGTTTATTAATTTTTCGTAGAAAAAGGCAAAAGTATTGTCCGGTAACTAGAGTTGAATTCTTACGCATTTTTACATTTCGAAACGAAATATGCTGTCCGCGTACGTTATAGTGTCCACTAAATAGATGTATGCAATAAAATAGAAGGTAAGAAATAAATTATAAAACGTGCTGAAACACTTACCGTTTTAAAAGTCTTCCGTGAAATCACAAACTGGGTAACATATGTTAAATATTTGAATCATTAGATATGTTTCCACAGCTGTTTCAGTCAAGTGAGTACGACGTGCGGAATAAACGTTTTTTAATGCCGAAAACAACCGTTCGACATCTAGCGATGTTATATTTGCATATTTCGAATAATCTTTGAAACAACTTAATGCATCTTCACACGCGCCTTCACAAATTTGTTTTAATATAAGAAAATCGGAGACTTTCTCTAAAACACTTTCAAATTTTCGTATTACACACCAATTTGTTTCGCCTTCAAAGCGCATAGCTGTGCGTGAACATCATTCACAATTTGAACAAAATTCACTAGCGACATCGAAACATTTTGTAATTTTTCTATTTCCTCCGCTAGTCCGAAGTAACTGTTGTGAATAGTTTGTAAATCTCTTTTAACTTGACTATCTTGGAATATTTCCTGGCTTTTCTTGCTTGCTGCAGCTTCTGTCGGATTGAATTTTAAAACTACCTTCTTTACTTGATCAAAATATTTGTTGTAGTAAAACGCAGCCTGCAGCCATGTTCCCCAACGTGTAACAATCGGCTGTGGTAGTACAGGTAAATCAGGACACAGTTTGTGAAATAGTCGGGTACACTTTAGAAACACTGCCTTTGTACTAGCAATCAATGCATTTACTAGTGGAAAACATGTAGCAATCGTTTGTGCCGCAAGATTTAGAGTATGGATTTTACACGTTACATGTAAGAAGTTACCACTGTGTTCTTTAAAATATCGGCCCAAAGAACGCATGTTTACGGCACCATAACTCATAAACATTAAAAGTTGCTTAGTTGAAACTTCAATTGTTTTCAGCAGCTTCCAGTTCCAATTTTATCTTTTCCCCTCTTGTTTAATATTAACAAAAAAACTCTTCAGTAGACTTGTATCAATGACCCTCAGCCGCTACTTTATTTACCACTTCTATTTCAATTTCTGTAGTTAGTTGTTTTGTTTCACACTTTCCATTACTTCAGTACTTAGTTTCAATGGTATTCAATTACAGCTTTTACATATTTGATATTCCGATATCAATGCTTTTAGTTATTAATTGAATTTCTACGGAGTTTAAGTATGTATCTCAAACTAGTAAAGCCGTTGAATATAGTATCTGCAGAATTCGCATTAAGTACTTAGTACTGCTTCAAATGTAGTAAAGCTCAACCAAAAATGTATGTCTATGAGTTTTGTCGAAAGCCAGTGGAAGTGAAATGTAAATAAGTAAACTTTTTTCTAAGATTACATATTTACTTTCCCTACATATCGATATATGCATAAGTAATTTCCATGGTGCTGTGTTCGTCGTACAGTTGTGCGATTTTATAATTATATCATATTTTGTCATTGTTTGGCAAGCAAGACCATCCAATTGTGCATATGTACTGAATAACTGTATATGTTCGGCCTTTGTATGCAAGTAAGATATGATGAAATGCATACGCAATGCGCAGAAAATGCGTTAATTTAAACAACCAAAAATGGGACACTATTTGAAGTGAATACAATATATATTCTTAGAAAGTTTACTATTAGACAACGAGCAATTTTTGGGAAAAAATACCAACAACACTACTAGACTCTTCATTGCCGAACTTGTCATGGAGAATTTTGTTTATCTAATTTTACAGAAACAGCTTACTGGAATTGAAATCTTAATTTTTTTCGTAATGAAACTGGAGACATTCTGCTTTTATTTTTCGTTAAAGAATAAGATCTAGAAGAATCTAGATCGAAATCAATATATGACTATTACTACCAGCTGTTTATATGAAATGCAAATTAAGTAACACCATTCTTCAGCTTGTCTATGATAAATGCTGCCGTGACTAAGTATTCAGTATAGATTATTTCAATAACGAAAGATGGTATGTGATGCTACTGAAATCTAAATAAGGTGTCGCGATATGCAACTGAAAAAAATCACAATTTCATTAGTCGAGTGTCATTGCAATTATAAGATTAAAATTTCGGCATTGTGTATCGATTGTTATCACGTTATAACCATTGCTTATCGATTACTATAAATACTACTTACTTCATATTGAAAGAAACTTCACATGGTTACAATTTATCGTTGCTGGAAAGTAGGATTTTTAAATATACGAAGGTCGTTCGGTATTCTTGACCTATTTCCAATTCATAACATGTGCAAATCCGTAACACATGCAGTTGAGTTAATGGAGGTTTAAGCAATCAAATGAATTTACTTCTCATTTTAATCATTTCAATTAATACGTGAAATACACTTTAGTTGTTCTAAATATAAACATTTTCTGGAAAAATTTTGGTCAAATATAGGAAGCATTCTATGTAGGTACATGTACACAGATAAAAATACGGTGTTAGATCTGACACCGTTTTAACATTGTCTAGTTGTTCCCACACTGAAATATACCCACTTGAACTTTAGAATTTACCAACTCTTGCCCAGTTTGGTGCTAAAACAATTTCGCTGCAGTAGGAAAATTCATTTTAGATTCCAACGCTGTATAAAATATGATGATTCCAATGGAAAATTGAAAAAAAAATGCGAATGTTTGTATCAGAAGTCACTAATCAGTCTAATCACTTTTGTCATAAATAATCTGTACTTAAAGGCGCTCTAGGAGGAGGATACCGGCAACTGGTGCAGGAATGTTGTTTTGGTATATAAATGCCTTCATAAGTTTTTATTCTTTGCACGGTTCAAGAAGAATAAGAGGAGTTGGCAGCCACAACCTATTTTGATATTTCACTCTCACAAATAAGATGTGCTCATGTATTTCACCTCATTAGTTTCTAGATCCACAGTGCCGAATGAAAAATATAAACTATATTACTACTAGTAGTAGGCGATATTTCACGGTGATTCGAGAATCACTGATCACTATAGTAACCTAAACTTGCGGACTCGCATCGGCGTCGGTATTACGGGTTAATATAAGAATACGAAAAATTCATAAATAAACTAAACCGGTAGAGAAGCAGGCATGTAGTGTCGACCTTGAATATAAATCATGTTAAACCGCCCTGAGAGAAATTTCGTTTTAGTACCGGTTGAGCTGTTGCAGAGATTAGTCGAACGGTCAAGGTTATGTACTTACGTGTCGCTTTGAAAATATAGCTGGTGTTTTTTGTGTGTTGTAGTATTATACCAAGTACATAATTAGTGTATCGTTTCATATAGAACTAATATTTACATACCTAAGAAAACAATGCCTCGTAATAGATTTGCTACTAATGTACATAAGTATGTGTCACTTTTTCCCCATTTAAAATATGACGGTAGTGCAGTTTTTTGCTTAATATGCAATGTTCGTTTGGCTGCATTGGACAGAACTGATTGCCAGAGGCATGTCAATGGTATTAAGCATATGAGAAATGCAAGAACTGAAATACCTTATACACTATTCCTCATATATTTATTAATTATGTTTACCTCTTGTAATCTTCCGTTGTCGTTGGTGAGAAAAGCAGCTTTTAAAACGTTTTGGCGACAATACGTTCCAAAGTACCCATTACCCTCACAAACACAATTACAGAATCATTTGCCGCGAATGAAAGAAATGCTAGAAAATGTGTGTAAACGTGATTTGTGTTCCAAAAAAATATGGATTACCGTGGATGAGACGACCGGTATAAAGAAAAACAGTATTGTGAATGTAATAGCTTGCGTTTTATCTAGCGAGAACACAGCATTTCGATGTTTGTTAGCTTGCAAACGTGTTCAACAATGTACCGCGGAAAATATTCAAAAAGTGATAATGAACGCTTCGAAAAAATTTAAAATTGCCCAAGATCAAGTTGTGATGATTGTGACAGATATTGCAGCAACGATGTTAAGTGTTGGGCGATCCTTAAAACATATATTTCCTAACTTAATACATATAACCTGCGTGCTGCATGCGTTGCATTTAGTTGGTGAAGTTGTTCGACAACATTACGGAAACGTTGATCGGATGATTGGAAGTACTAAAGCAGTGTTTCGTAAATCTCCTAAACGTTTAAAAGTATTTCGTTAATTTTGTCCAGGTATTCCAGAACCTCCTGAACCAATTTTAACGCGATGGGGTACTTGGCTAACAGCAGTTTCTTACTATTTGATCCATTTTCAACAAATTCAATCAGTTATAATGCGATTTAATCGGAATGAATCCAAAGCAATTAGAGAAAGTCAAAAAGAATTTCAAATTCCTCAACTTTTAGAAGATTTAACGACAATATGTACCAATTATACAGTATTACTAGATGCCATCAGAAAACTATAATGTACTGAATTGTCATTGCAGGAATCATTAGACATAGTGGAGAGTGTAAAAAATAAATTACACACATTAAATGATACGCGAGGATTATGCGCTAGTCAAAAGTTGGCAGATGTTTTAAGGAAAAATCCCGATTTTAATACTTTAGAGGCCGTTTATAATAAGTGTAAGAATAGTGAACTTTTAAGTGATTTTGAAAAACAGTTTCTACACGCAAATGTAACTTCCTTAGATGTGGAGAGATCGTTTTCTATGTATAAGAATATTTTTTCTTGTCGACGCACAAGGTTTAAAGAAGTAACTGTGGAAACATATGCAATGATGCAAGTTTACAGTAGTTCACATCCCGATGCCTCTAATTTGTTGAATAATTAGCAAGTAAGTTTATTTATGAATTTTTCGTATTCTTATATTAACCCGTAATACCGACGCCTATGCGAGTCCGCAAGTTTTGGTTACTCTACTGATCACGCAGGTGGAGTGAAATTCCTAACGGCAGTGATCGGTGATTTAGCAGTGATTGCGATAAATAACCTTCCTTAGATATCAAGTAACGGCGGCTCAGCAAAACGGTGATCACCGTACAGCGATCACAATCACCGTTATTTATAAATCACGATCACAACTCATGACGTGATTTAAAAATCACCGTTTCGCTCACCACTAATTGGGCGCGTTCAGGCGACTTACACTGTAAACATGTTTTTGGTGCGGTGACAGATAACAATTAAAGTACTGCTCAACGGTTTTATAAATTTCCATTTTCATAGAAAGACATCAGTTCTTATTGTAGGTTAGGAAAGTTGTGTTATATTTATTATAATTATTTTCTGTTACGTAGTTAAACAATGAACAAGATAATTTTACAAGAATTACTCGAAGAGGAAATAAACTTGAATGTAATTGGAATTGCCGTTCTTCGAAATGGGGAGTAAATATCTGCCCCCCTTTTAAAACTAATAAATATCGAATTCGACAAACTTTCACATATCTTACGTATTATTATTCTCCATTAATAAGTAATCATTTAGGCAAACTTTTTTGTTGTCCATTTCGAAAATATACAGTTACACACAGTTCTCTTACTAAAGTGAGGTTATGAGTTATGATATTATGGTGCCTAAAGTCAACACGAAATATTTTTGGTGGCAATGTTGTCCAACAGTTGACACTTACCACAGCTAACATTTCTTGTTCAGGAAACACAACAACTCACCGCACTTAACAGTTGCGTCGCCTGAACGTGCCCATTCTTACACCCTCCCCCACTATTAAATTCTTACCGAGCGGTTCTGCCCAGAAAAAAAGCCGCCAAATGTATAACGGTGTTACAATTAACAACTGAATTGCGTTATTTCAGTTCTGTTTAGGTGAATTTCTAACTACAAAATAGTATACACAAAGTATAAAATATTCACCGTTGCAGGTACAAAATTACATCCTTTTGCGATGTTAAAATCATTTTAACTCGTTAGGGATAAACTAAGATGAAACTTTTCACCGTTTCACAACGGTGTTATTTTAAAATAAAATAGGTGACGATTTCACTAAACTTCGAAGTGTATTATTACCGGGAAAATGTAACACCGTCCCCTTACTCCAAGAAATTTTTATCTATATGCGGTTATTATTACCAGGTGTGTTTTTAAAATAAGTGCCCTTTTGAAATTCTGCTACCGTGAGCGCTGCGGCGGCTTTCTACGCTTATTTAAAATGTCTCCGCCGATCGAGAATCCCGCCGACTGTGAAATACGCGCTGTAATTCGTTTTCTTAGTGTTAAAGGCATTAAATCGACCGACATTCATCGTTAGATCTGTGAAGTCTATGGAGAAAACATTATAAGTGATGGAATGATACGGAAATAAGTGAGAGTTTTTAAAGATGGCCGCGCGAATGTCCATGAGGAGGATCGAAGTGGGCGACCTTCTGTCATTACTGAAGATTTGGTTCAGAAAGTTGACGAAAAAATGAAAGAGAACAAACGCTTTACGATCTCATCGTTATCTGATGAGTTTCGATGATGAGATTAAAACGACTGTTGTGCAGTGGTTGTTAAATCAGGCGGCAAACTTCTATGACGATGGGATTGTAAAACTGATTGTACGATACGATAAATGCCTCATTATTGGTGGAAATTATGTAGAAAAGTAGAATAAGGTACAGGCTTTCATGCAAAAATAAAATTGTTAAGAAAAGTTTACTTGTTTTTGTTTTATTTGAAAACGGTACTTCCTTTAAAAGCACGCCTCGTACATTTATTTTACAACTATTTTGTTACAAACTCATAATAGAGGTCCTCCAAATAGTAGTCAACATATACATAAAGCAATTATTAAATTTACATGTTAACTACGTTACTACACACTTTTTTAACCGTAATTTTTGACCAAATTTCCTTTGTTTGCTCCAGCGCAACTTCCAAGCAATGCGTATGACGCAATAAAGATCTGTGACTAATCTTGAGCTCACATGAAGTGGGACTGTATATTTTGAATCAATTTTTCCGTGAATTTCAATGCCACGATGTATGAATAATTAAGTAACTCCTGTGTTGGTAGCTTTCCACTATAAATTGTATAAATGTGTACCTTACATAAGATGAATTCAATCTCTATTAATCTGTTTTGACCTTAGGTTTGCAGTATCCAATATAATTTAAATTCAAGTAATAAATTGAGACGATTTTCCTAACGAATTTTTGCTAAACAAAGTATTTATCGAAACGCTATTTATGTTTTTTAAGGTCTAACTTTACGTTATTTTAAGTCGGCCCTTGCTTACCGCAAGTACTTTTTGACTACGTCTAAACCATTTTCTTGTTTATAATATTAGTATCGCAATATGGGATTTACAGTGGCGATCAATGAAATTTTGTATGTAAAAGTAATTGTGTTAAAATTAAAATTATTCGTAGAATTATAAGACAAATTTGTAACCGTAAGCTTGACTTGAATTTAGAAAAGCATAGTCAATATTGTGTTGAAATGTATCCTAAAAACAACCTTTATTGCTAATGCTTCACATTTCGCAACGTAATTTCTATGGTATTTTTTTATAATCGAATTCAAATCTTCAACACTTTCCTTAATTTGGTATTGTATGTGTCAAAATATATATTTTCAACGAATCAATAATGAAACCTGTCATATTCTTAATCAAATTATGTATATATAATTCAATAAATTCTACACGGCAAACGCCGTTAATTTAACTTCGCAGTATAAAGTTACGTCTTTCAACTTAGAATCATTTATTTTATGCTTCCCTTAGTTTGATCAAATGACAGTACTTCTTAAAATATAAATATAAATAAATTTCTAAAACAACACAGCAATATATACATATGTTTAGTGAATTAATTTAATTGATTGATTTAGCAGTTCTTTTTTCATTTGCATACTATGTACTATGTTTCATGAGCGAACTTTTGCAAATTGACATTGTTAACATCGCTAAATAAGCCAACGTTCAATTTCACGCAAACACTAATCTATTATGTAGTATCTAAAAAAATCTTACGTAAATTAAACAAAAATTATTGCATTATTACTGTGATTATTACTATTTGAGCATGTTGCATGGCCCTATCTGGTACGCTGTGGTTGCAACGATTGTGTGGTCTCATGGTTAACTGTGGATGTAGTTGGATTAAATCAGTTTTTACTACTCTTGTTCGGTTTCGGCTCAAGTTTGCTTTCTATCTGCGTTAACTAGTTACCCATATTTATTACATTTATTTACAACTCGTATTCGACAATTTATCGTTGTGTGTTGATGAATTAAGACAATCTCAGGAACGTGTTGCTGCTTAATTACGTTATTTTACTTCTAATATTGTTCTAATATTGTTTAAGCGTAGGGAAGATTCGTTTAAACATACTGATACACTGTTTATCAATGATTATAATTTCAACATCTTTCAAGTCTCAAACAATGTAATTATAGCTTAATTTGTTTTTATTTTATAAAATAACAGAACATGTGATTCAGGGAACTGAAGAGAATATCAAATTTGAATACTGTAATTTTAATCAAAATGATTTTCTACTTCTCTCTTTAAATAATTAAATCCATAGCACTATTAGTATAAGCCTAATCTCCATTTTCATTATTCCTTCTTTAGGCATTCGTTTTCTTTTCCTTGAAGTTTTGGCTTTCCAGCAGAACCAAGATTATTGTATTTGAATCTGTCTTTTCTAACTTTCAAACAGTACAACCTTCGTAATCATGTCCTCGATTGTTTACAGCTTTGTGCTTATTTATAGTGCTAGAAATACTCTATCCTTCGTTACATATCCACGTCGGTCCAGTTACGAACGGGATATTGCCTTTATGATCGGCAACAGAGCATTCGACTCTCACTGATAGATTGCATCCGATTACAGTATATCATAAAGCAAGCAGCGGTACGCACGCTTGTCCGCTCAATCACGTAATATTATAATTCAACGCCTTCTGACAAAATGTGTTAATACAGAATTACTGCGTAATTTTTCTGTATTCTCAGATTATATTAGAAAGTACAGGCTTATATTCATTTTGTCGCTGCTATGCGATGTAGGAGAACGAAAAAGTAAATAAACGGTTCTTATAATATTAAACTAAAGAAAAATAAGTTCGATAATTATACAAAATAAGTTGAAATTCTAACAATGTTACTTTATTAAGGAGAAAAATCTCCTGGCAATTTTGAACTTTGTAACTTTTGTATTGATTTCGTCTGCAATTTGCCGGCTAAAGCAAAATTCGCCCATTTCAACTAACGAACAAACCCTCTCTCCTCCCGCTCAGGATGCATTAGAGGGATTTGAGGATGTTCGTATTTGTTGGCATTTATGGCAAAATTGTAATATGATTTATTATTAAAAATGGTTACATTTCATAGAATGAGCCTTAATAAACAGAAGTAATTGCAAACATTAGCTGTTACTACATATTTGTGGTAAATTTGTTACAAAATGTAGCTCGGTGCTCGGAACAATATGGTTGATTGCAACGGTTGCAAAAATGGGTTGGCATTCGCCTTTTTTTCGCGGTGCAAATGTAACACATTCTTCGTTTTGAAGCGACAGACATCCTAGGTTCTTTCTGAGCAGGTGTAGGTAAAATAACCTCAATATTTTTACGAATCGAAAACGACAAAGTTTTGATTTGCGAGCGTTGCTCTATCCACAGTTGTACTAAGTCTTTATGTAATTGTCACATGTACGCTCTTCTGTTCATTGGTTTTTCCCCCGATTTCATAGTATCGTAATAACATATAACATATGCATTAATACAAGCCATATTGAGCATCCCATAAAAAATACAAAGCGGCCAACGTTTCGTCTTTCTGGAAGTATTCATAAGACTGCACATTTGATCAAATGTATCGACCGCCCCTTTGGTCACGTTATAGCAGTCAATTATTTCTGGTTTTCCTGTAGTACGACTAATATGTATTACCGTCTTGATGCATGGTTGATAACAGAAGTACATTTTTGTTTTGTTTAGCTTTGTAGGATACTAGCGTTTTTTCTTTATCAAAACAGAATTTTGAGTGGTCAACTGGTCACTTATGTAGGCTCAACATTTCGGGCGGTATTTCCTTTTTATTTCATCGAATTGTACCAACAATAGTCAAGTTGTAAGGGTTTTTCAACCAATCGTCAGATAATTTTACTGACGTGAACCAGTTGTCCATTGTAATATTTCGATTGGATTTGTAAATAGTTTTACTTAACGTTTTAACAAAATATTCTTCTAATGGTATACCATTGGTTTAAGTCCTTTTTTCCTAAATATGGCGCTGCATCAATCGTATATTTGGTGCTCACATCGCATAGAATAACAATTTTAAGCCATACTTCGACGGTTTGTTTGGTATGTACATTTTAAAGGGACACCGACCCCGAAAAGCTAAAAGTTGTTCATCAGTTGTATAGGATCCTTGGATCCTGGTTTATATAAATTATTACAATGTTGAATAAATTCATCCCACACTTCACGAATCGCTGCAAACGTATCAGCTTTTTTACGTTCATCGCGAGTATCTTTATTGTCAAATCTCAAGCAATTGATAAGAAACTTGAATCTGGCTTCACTCATGGCTGATTTATAATTCGATCCACATAATCTGTCGTCAAACAGTTGTGAAGTAGATAAAGGATTATTTTTCATAGCGGCTGAGAAATATAATAAACCAACAAGCGCCTTAATTTCTTTAGAATTTGTTTGTGATATTGTTGCTTTAGGATCTTTATATTTTACGGATCTTGTACTTATTTCTGTGTTTGTATGTGCAACGACAATATCAATTATTGCATCTAATATGAACACACTAAACGTATCTAGGACCCTTGAAGTATGTGAACTACATTTCTCTGTGGTGGCTTTGTTACCTCTTTTGCAATTGTTGACCAACGATTGCCATTTTTTCCTTTCAGTCTCGCTTCCAATATCGATTGCTGTTTTTGTATATTTTCTGTATTGATGGTTGATGTTTCTTCAAGTAAATTAGTGACTTCCGTCTTGTCACTTCCTTGCCCATGAGTATTATTTGATATTACATCTTCTCCGGCACTTTGTTGTTCACTAAGTACCACCTCTTTTTCAATTATATTAATTCTGCTTGTCTTGTCTTTTGTACGGGTTTTATTTTTTGATAATTTTCGTTTCTTTTTCCTACCAGATTCAACTTCATCATCAAAACTGTTTCACTACCGCCGTCGTCGCTAATATTGCCTCCACCACCTTTAAATTCTTCCTGAAATATCTTTTCAATTTCCTGTTCTAATTCTCTCTCTGTTAGTGCTCATTTTCGCTCCCAATTTCGCGCCATGTTGAATTGTAACCTAACTTTACAATTTCTTATTCTACAACTTAAACTCACGTTACAAGTAACCCTCGTACATTTTGCGACTACTCACTCCGAAAAGCACTATATTCAACACGCAAACTTAATTTCAATCATGCAAACGTTTAGAGCAACGACTCAAAGATAAATAGCAAGACGCATGCACTTCACCACTGCTTATATACAAAATGACAGAAAGAAATGACAGATCAGCTGGTAAAATTTACGATAGTTACCTTTCTAGGGTTAAAATGACTACTTAATAAAAGAAAGCTTCATACACTTAATCGCCAATAAACATATAATAACTTTAAAGAAACCGTATTCTGTTACAGTATTCAATTTTAGAAGTTGAAAGGATTATACATTTACACAGTACGTATTTATTACATCATTTACGTTGTTGACTCAAACATAGCATTTTTTACAAGTACAAACGACAGCTTAGTTATGGCTATTAGGCTAGAGACACATGTACAATTAGACAAAAGTAAACCTGGACCATAGGCAGTATACTTGTACGAAAGTGGGCGTTATTTATACTGCGGATATCTCGTTACTTGCCAGTGGTCCAAGTTTACTTTTGTCCCATCGTACATACACAATTTAATTGGTACGCGACTCTGTTACTTTAATTAATTCGATTAAATCATAGCTGATGAAAATTTGATTTGTTAGGAAGAAGCGGCTAAACGGCTTTTGTAATTATCTAATTATGTTCGACCTGACTTTGCTTCTTTATTTCTTTAACGGCTAGCTTAGGGAAGTAAAAATAACCGCATCTGTTTCTTAGAATAACTTCGCCTAAAATAAGATTAGATTAAAGAAATAAATATTTAAAGAGTTAAATATAAGTAGTTGCTAGTACCTATATTTATATGGGTATAACAATATGTATGTGCTTATAGTGCAAAGTTTTCTGATAATCACAATATTTCTTTTTATTCAAAGAATTTGTTTATGTTTGGGAAGCCTGTAAGGAATATTTTCTCCAGTTTCATGTTTGCTTAAACTTCCCACACATCATGTTCAAGTGTTTCGTCATCAACATTAATAACGTATTGGTATTAATTTTAGATATAAGCGCCCGACAATTTATAGGTATATAAAACACGTGCAAAGTGAAACCGTGTGCATTAAATTATGTCAAGAGAAAAGTAATTTGTTTGGTTTTCATGCCAGAAATCTACTACGGAAATCATTTTGAAGTTTTCAAAAGTTTAAAAAATGTTACTCTTAAGATCTGTAGAAATTTATGTTATTGAAACTATGATTTATTGCGTATTCATAATCATAATAGACACAGTATTAAAATAACAATGAGATATACATACATAGTAATTTTTCACAGTTCAATGAGTACCTAAGACGAATGTGCCATGAAAATTTCCATCATTATTACTATAATAATATTTACGTTTTGTTATTATATACGCTTAACAATATGGTTCATATACATTTTAAAATTTACATTTGTTTATTTTGTTTTTGAAACTATATTAGAGAGTTTGCGGTAGCGCATTTTCCGTTACGTTTTACAGCCATTTTTTAGATTATAACGTAACATAACCTGATTGTTAAAAACACGTTTGCAGAGCGTCGCAAGTAAACATTATATTTGACGCATGTCACGTTGTGCAACGAAAACAACATGCATTAATACCAAATGGTTACTGCCTACTTCTTGTCGCACAGTATCGGCGTCATTAACGAAAATATTATACGACTTTTGAAATTCGGGGCTAAATAATGTAACTTTCGTGAAATTTTGTCACAAATTCTACATCCTTTGTGTTCTGACCTCACACTGTGCGCGTAAAATGTAACGGATAAACGGCAGTCAGCTGTACAGAATTAGTTGTGCGCATGTTATAAGAACTAAATTCTGATTGGGTACGTTATTTCTAGAAATAACGTAATTTAATTTGGTATACGGTATAAATTTGACCAAAATTTTACGTTGTGGATCATAACGGCAATTTTTATAAGGAAAGATGGACTACCGCAAACTCTATATTGACTTACATACAGTCACTCACAGTCGTGTTCGTACAGCATGCATATAGAACAGAAATAGAACAAAACATGTCTTATTTGATAACAATATTAAAGAATCTCTTATAAGAAGGAGTATAGAATACACCATACAAAATTAACATACAAATTTATTTTTCACAATATAATTCATTTTGTCCTTTGGAGACAACAAAATGAAACAAAATTCATATCACATTCATATTCGTACAGTAACAATAATCTGGATTCCACAGTGTAATAAAAAATCCTCAGTACTTAGTATGGTAACCATTATTTTTAATAACCTCATCTAATCTCTTCAGCATAGATTCCACTAATGTTTGCGTTATATTCGAAGAAATACTTTCCCATTCTATCTTCAATTTTTCTTTTAATGTTTGCTTACTTGAAATTTGATGTACTTATGCTGGTGTTCACGAGCATATTCAACTCTAAGCCGTTTGTTTTTTTGTACTTACGAAAGGCTTTTTTTCTAGCTACTTGACTTCTGTACTCCGCTTTTCTCAATATTCTTCTTATTGTTTCTGGATTACACGATTTTCCTTTTTCTATTTCTGCTGTTATTTTTTGGGTACTTAACATCGGATTGTTTTTTATGCACAATATACGGCTCCTCCTTTTGAGAAAATATTTTGTTCGGCGCCTTTTTTGATTTATTTCCTAAACGATTTTCACGTGTACAGCGTTCTATAATATGTTGGACGGTGGAGGCACTCTTACTCTCTATTTCGGTTTTTTTTTCCACGTTTAAAATGAAAAATAATTAACACGTTCTTCAATTGTGGTACGTCTGCCCATTTTCAAGTGTTATTAAATAGACACCAAACAGTGTTAGAGCTTTAAAATATAGAACTAGGGAACTTCCCGAGACACAAATCGGTATTTTACCGTAATTTCAAGTTTGTAAATCCAACATTTACGTTTTGCATCATTTAAGCTGTGAGCTACTTTTTGAACATCATTTTGATTTTTGTTTACTATACACGTTACTTATAACAATTTAAGTTTAATTTTAATCTATAATGCTTAACATTATGATTGATTAAAGTTTATTTACTATTTTACTCTCTTTTTGTTATTTCCCCTTCCTTTCCAGCACCATGTGATCTTATATGTGCTACATCTTTTAAGCTGTGAGTCACTATATATTAAAACAGAATATAACACGTTCCACGAATGAAATGGATAGTATTGAATCGAATTCAAGCATCAAGAAAAAATCGCAAAGATAAACATGCCAATCAATCACTCCTGTGTTTGTTTATGTGCCCGTATGTTAGGCCAGTAAAGTGAAACGTCCAGCTTCATTTATGCATACAAAAAGCGCTTGATAATATATACCACGTAAACTAATTCACTAAACTAATCCAGTATTTGATTATAATTTAATACAATTTCTATATGTTTGGTCGGAATCTAGTAGCTGATATCTACAATATGTTCATTACTACGCTAAAATTAATATGTACTGACTAGTTTTCTTATACATTTTAATAATTCAACCCAAAAGTCTTTTTCTATTGACTCTTTATAGACAACGATAATATTTTATACCCCTGGTTGTTGTTTTTTAGCTTTCTTCCACTTTTAATAGTTTATATGTAGATATTTTGATTAATGTATTAGGTTTCTAAGATGAATTCCAAAGTAATAATCACGAAATGTAAAATAGAATGTTGTCAACAATACTTTATTGCATTCGTAACAAATAAAGAATTTAACAATAGGTAACTCCAATGGTAAATAAAAAATATGGTTGCTGTCGTGTTGTTTTTTTGGTAATGAATTCAAGATACATAGTTTGTAGACTCTTGAATTCATTACCGTACGTATATAAAGGTTAGAAATACTAGTTATTAAATCATTTCAACTTATTATGGTTCGACGGCAACGAGTTGGCCATTAATATATAATAAAATTAAATGTATTCTTTTCAAAATTAATGCTAGTATTGAAACTTCCGTGAAAATAACCCTGAACCGTTGATGACCTGACCTGATAAACAGTTGTATAGTTTTGGGCATCGTTATAGATGACAGACTAAGGTGGATTGATCATATGACTTACGTACGCACGCGACTCTGTAGTGTATACTACGCTCTGAGAATGTTAACGTTAGTCTAACTTTTTTGCGGCGAAGCCGTATACCATGCTTATATTGCTTTAATTATTAGATGTGGAATTGCTATTTGGAGCTCTTCGTCTGAGGGTATTCGTACTCCAGAAGAGAGCGTTACGTGCATTTCTGGGTCTGAGATTCAACTCGTCTTCACTTAAAAAATAATGATCTCTAAACTGTATACGGGATATACAGACATACAGTGACTCACAGCTTAAAAGATGTAGCATATATAAAATCACATGGTGCTGGAAAGGAAGGGGAAATAACAAAAAGAGAGTAAAATAGTAAATAAACTTTAATCAATCATAATGTTGTTAAGCATTTAGATTAACTTAAATTGTTATAAGTAACGTGTATAGTAAACAAAAATCAAAATGATGTTCAAAAACTAGCTCACAGCTTAAATGATGCAAAACGTAAATGTTGGATTTACAAACTTGATATTACGGTAAAATACCGATTTGTGTCTCGGGGAGATCCCTAGTTCTAAATTTTAAAGCTCTAACACTGTTTGGTGTCTATTTAATAACATACTTGAAAATGGGCAGACGTACCACAATTGAAGAACGTGAGTTAATTATTTTTCATTTTAAACGTGGAAAAACTCAAAAAAAAAATCGCCGAAATAGTGAATAATACCTCCACCGTCCAACATATTATAGAACGCTATTACATGTGAAAATCGTTTAGGAAATAAATCAAAAAAGGCGCCGAACAAAATATTTTCTCAAATGGAGTGGTCGTATATTGTGCGTAAAGTAAAAAACAATCCCATGTTAAGTGCCCAAAAAATAACAGCAGAGATAGAGAAAGACTTAGCAAAATCGTGTAATCCAATAAGAAGAATATTGAGAAAAGCGGAGTACAGAGGTCGAGTAGCTAAAAAAAAGCCTTTCGTAAGTACAGAAAATAAACGGCTTAGAGTTGAATTTACTCGTGAACACTAGCATAAGTCCCTAGAGCTTTGGAAAACTCAATTATTTTTATCTTAAATCTAGCGCAGCCAAATTAGGTATACAACAAAATTGCTCTTCTACCAGGACAACGATCCTAAGCATTCCTCCGCTTTGGTGAAAAAGTGGCTACTGTATAATTGTCCACATGTGACTAAACCTCCCCCACAGTCTCCTAACTTAAATGTAATAAAAAATTTGTGGTTTAAACTGGAACGCGAAATCAGAAAACATACAATATCAAATAAACATCATCTTAAGAAGGCTCTTTTGGAAGAATGGGAAAAATTCACGCCCTTACATTAGTCAAATCAATGCCCAATAGATTAAAAGAAGTGTTAAAACAAAGAGGATATCCTACACGATATTAAAAATATTTTTGGATGGTTCTAGTTAGATTTTTTGTTTTGTTTTTGTGTTTGCATCACAGCTGTGAGCTACTTTTTGAACATCATTTTGATTTTTGTTTACTATACACGTTATTTATAACAATTTAAGTTTAATTTTAAGTTTATTTACTATTTTACTCTCTTTTTGTTATTTCCCCTTCCTTTCCAGCACCATGTGATTTTATATATACTACCTCTTTTAAGCTGTGAGTCACTGTACATACACGAGTGCTTACTTTTTGTATTCAAAAGTGGACAGCTGTTTAAATCTGAGCAAAAAGACATGATTACAGGACTAGATATAAATGTGACTAATATACCAGTGTATGTATATTAGTCACATAGAACACTAAAAAAAGAAAAAGGTTTATCCTACAACTCCATAAAATTTTTCAATAAATTGCCTAATGAGATCAAAACAAAAACTAAATTTACTTCTTTAATTATCTTTAAGATAAAGAGACATTATTATTACTAATTGATATGCGAAAACTCTTTATGGAAGACTTTATGTTTCTAAACTGATATAACACTTTTCATAAGTGTGTATAAGTTGCTAAAATTGAGGACCCTATTGCAAAATTTGCTGTTAAGTATTTTGGAACATCATGTGGATTTGTTTGAAACATTTTACTACTTCTCAAGGGTAAAGTGAATGAATGAATTTGTAATGCTGTGAAGATGTAAACTATTCCTTTATATAAAATACAATGTGGTACCTTATCATTAGTAACGGAACGACGGTCTATTGGGAAAAATGGTGGAGCGAGATGAAGCGGAAATAAGTGTAATTGCATCGCCTATAATTGTTGTTATTTTCAATTATTGTTGCCGTACATATGTATTACGTTGGTTCGTCGACGGCCCGTCGTTGTTCTCGCTTATTTAATGTAACTAACCGTAAATGGAATTAAATATCCGGTCTGTCGGTGGCAAAGGCTTGTTCTCAGTTAAAACGCGCGATATTTGTTGAATTTATCATTTCCGGCGAGTCTTCTGACAACGACGATGATGGCCAGCCAGCACAGCGAGAGAGTCAATCCACTCATTCGTTTATCCGCCCATTCATCGTTCTTGAACCGGGAACAGACTGAATGGATGATAAACCGTCCACGTCTACCACGTATTGTTCCGCTGCTCTTGCTCTTGTATTATCAATGGTGCAATATCATCGACTGCGGTAAACGACACTTCCTAATTTGTTAATAGGTCGCAGCCATTGCAAATTGCGCTTTTAACTTTGCGAACATTTAACGTGAAACAAACAAATTATGAACTGTTCATAACATTAATTTTTCTGTGGGTTTTCATCAATTAGTAAAGTGTTATGAGAATCCTCTCATGGCTTTGTTTTTCACAACCGTGTCATATAAACATTGTTGAGTATTCGAAAATTGATAGGATATTTCAAGAAATTTACAAGCATTTACTCCAAAAAGCGTCTTCCTGAAGGGTGGAAAAATCTATCTAGTACTACTATGTTAATGCCTTAATGATGCATTCCTGTATTCTAAAAAATAAAATTTCACCAGAAACAAACGTAATAAAAATAAATAACGCTGAAAAAATTTAAATGGGTGAATGGAAACCAATAGTCAAATAACAAATAAAAACCATATGTATATTTGTAATGGGCGAAAGAAAACAACATAGAATATAGCTCTTTCTTAAATTTGCTTCGAAAAAGTGATGTTAATGTACAAATAATTGCAGTTTCCTGAAAAACAAGCAGATTATTTTAAGTAATGGATTTTTTCTTAAAGTAAATGTATGTTTTCAAATTGTAGACTAGTTCATTTATAGTTTATTTCAAACTATAAGAATATAACTGTAGACTTACAAAGCCTTTAATACTTTTATTGCACCTTCTGTGACGATAATAACCTAGCAATGCATATTGAATCTAGGGGCAGTATTGACTATAAATTACGGCCCTATAAGATAATTATATGTTTATGTATATATATTTTATAAACAGTATAAATTTACATAGTAAGCAATTGGATGTTACAAGTAATTAAAGAATTTACATATTAAATGAGATTTAAATGTACAAACAGGTAGTTACGCATATCGCAAATCATAATTCCATTTCTATTCAATTCACTTAAATGTTGTCATTACGGTCCTCAGCAGTTTGTTTGCGTATCCAGGTAGTTATTACCGCAGGTGGTGCAATAACAGCATTTAAACCGTTCAAAGTTATATTCTTATAATTTGAAATAAACTGTATCTACAGATTCATATACCGATTGGGAAAATGTGAAATTAGCTATATCGCTATCCCCTCCTCGCTCTCTCGCTGTACATGAGCGAAGAGGGGATTGAATGGAATCCGATCAATTTGATGCGAGACGCGCTAGTACGCTTACAGCAATGTTGGGGTGTAGACCTACTGTTTGCAAGAGCGCACCTAATAATTTGAAGCCATGGTCGCCTGGAAATGAGAGTATCGCAGATTTATTTTCCCACTCGGTATATACATGTGTATGTATATACTATATATTGTTATAATATTTCACTTACTCATGCTTGAAAGCATGTTTTGTTGACATTTTAGTTGCATTTAAGTACTTTTGTTACGAGGCGAAGCAGTATTGGTGACCCCTTCTCTCCAACTTTCGTCAGATGTGTAGGCAAGAAGTATTTTTGTTTATATAAAAAAAAGTCCATTAAACAAATTTTAGGGCGAAAAACTAAATTCACCAACGAAATTCTTTCTTCTAAGTTAAAATGATATTCATGGTAACCATTCTTACCGTACCTGATAATTTTGACATAATCATCTCCATGGAAGCGAAAGGTATTTATGGTGGATTTTGAAAACTGTAAGGCTATTATTTGATTTAATTCAGATAGTAAACTATAGATCTGAATTGAAAAACAAAATGGGATGGAATAAATAAGTATCGTTAGATGATAAAGGTTTAAACATCACTAAGTAAATCTGTTTGGACCTTCCAACATCAAAATCATTAAACACGAAACAAAATTTGAAGAAAGAAACATTCGGATTGAAATCGAGTACAAATTCGAGCCAAGACTTTGAAGAACAGACATCGAAGTACTAGTTTTCACTGAAGAACTACAGTGAACAGGTACGAAATTCATTATTTGGCAAAATAAAAAAATAAATGCAAATAAATTTAAAGAACTCAAAGATTTTATAAAATTCAAAAACACTAATTAAAATATGTTAATAATTAGCAATAGGGATTGATTTAGGTACTTGTTAAAACTTCAAAAATTTTGTTAAAAAGAAATTTTCTATTCAATTCCATGGCTAAAAAAAATCGTGAGATTCCACACATTAAATATTTTTAAAAACGTTATCCCTGAGAAGTTAATTTAAAGTAATATTATTAATTCGGAGTCTCATTACAATATATATTCAAAATATTGAAAGTTTATGTCCGCCTTCCATTGCGTGAGTTAACGAGACGTTACCACAGCTTTTCTAAATCCATTTAAGAGGAAACAAATAAACAAGAAAAAAAGAAACATTATTTGCCCTTTATATAGATCAACTGCAATTCTGACAGATGAGAATAAATTAATGTTGTCTGATATGTAGACATTTCAGGATAAAAACGAATTGTACATATGTCTGGTATCAAAGAAAACAACATCAATTTTTGTCATTTTTCAGGAAGATCAAAAAACGATTACTTGATTTCATCAATAGGTATCCAACTGAACTATGCACCAAAATGTCCCAAAATAGCTTGGTATCAAATATCTGCTACAAATTACAATGAGACATCACCGAGTTCTCTTAAAATTGCTAATTAAAGTTGGATGTTACCGCAATTGATCCTATACGGATGTTGACGTTTTTGATACTAGATATAATAAGAAGAAAATGATTGGAAAACAACATAAAATAAGTTTATTTCCTTACATTAACATAAACGCAAACTTAAAGATAATGAAAAGCAAGTTAAATAATATGTCAATACAACTTAACTTCCAAAAGAACATTAACTTTACGTAACGCAAAACATGATTACAACTAAATTAAAAGCATTTTGCTTAAAAACTCATTAACTTTTAAGATATGGATATAGTTATATCATCTCACCAGGCAACTCTTCACATATTCACATGTGACAGCTTCTTCGGCTACATCTTCGTCAGCTTCTACGTTGAGGACTTCTTCAGGAAGAAATACTCAATAGTACTTTGGTTTTCTTTGGATCTCCAATCTTTTCTATTTTGTTTACTAATTTTGGCGGACTCAATTTAGTCCTTTTCTGTTAGTTTGAGTTTTAGATATCTAGCTGTATAGCCTCGCTCAGTAACCGATTTAAAGACATCAAGACTGTGCTTACAGTATACTTCTCCCCCGACGAGAATGTTTACACTGCTATTACATTTCAGATAAAATCTTTCGCACTACTTGAATGGGAAATGTGAAGACACTGCTGCATGGATTCCTATGATCACTAGCTCAACGCTGAGTAGTTGAAGTAGATGTTGCTGTCTTTGAAACCTAATATAGTACACCCCAGATGGTGCTTATTTTGATCCCAAAGTTAAGCTTTACCTTTAAAAACGAATGGAATATAGACAGTTTTGTTCCAAACGATCATGCTACTTCAAAAGAACACAAAAAATTGCACTAGGTAGCATATCTATCTCATTTCGGCAAAAATGGAGGTTGCTTGCTTTGATACCAGAATGAAAAATGAAATAAAAAATATTGAATTGCTTGCTCAGCTGTATTTTTTGATGTTGGTAAATAGTATCAAAAAACGAATCTTGGCAGTTAGAATTAAGAATTTAACTTGCCTATTTGCTCTCTTCATCTTTTCTAAATATTTCAGTGAGCTACTTAGTAAATCTCTTTAAGACATCTCTTTAAGACATGTTTATAAAAGAATCTAAGGTTGAGAAAAAAATCATAGATAAATAACTATGAATAACGTGAATATAATGTAGATACCTGCTATAATAAATTTATTCTTTGAAAGAAATATTATAACATGTGTAACTTTATTAGCAATTTTTGAAATCAACTTAAAAAAAGTTTCCCTGATAAAATAATATACAGTTTGTTATGCATTATTTCTTTTAAAAAATAGATTTATTATCATATGACTCTTGGAAAAAAAACCCAGTATTAATGATAGTATTCTTTAATCTTTAATGTTATGTGAATGCAACAATGAAAATAAAAAAGGAAGGTAACGGTTTAAACTGTAGAAAGCGTCAGCTTTATGAATCGTGTTAAACAGAGAAAAATGTATTTACTTTGTATATTTATATTGAAGTGTTTCTAAAAACATAAAATACATAAAACAGAAAAATTTGCGTTACGTTAAATATTAATTAAGACGATTACGTGCTTTATTGATTATGTGAACTGCATTTCGAGGGGTTGCATGAACTATGATTCACCCCATAGAATTGTGGAATCACTAAAAAGGGTTTAGACACGAAATGAGAAATCAATAGAAACTTGTCATCAGCTTACACGAAAAAACTAATTAATGATGGAGGAGATTAAATGAATTCGTTTAATAATTTTGGTTGTGAAAATATCTCGATTATTTCTAGTGATGATACTAAAATTGTTCGTTGAAAAATAGTAGTCTAAAACTATTGAGTATTCGTTTTCTTTTACATTTTTTTGCAATCCTTCTACCGATTTTTATTTTTCAAACGAATAATTTTGTCAACTACTAATTTCATTCGATAGTTTTTTCGATATTCATTCAAATGCTTTTATTGATTACTATTTCATTCGATAGTTGTTGCTCATATACTTGTAGGTGCAGTGTTTCCTCTGAAAGCAAAAACTTCTCAAATGTAAATAGAAAATAATATGTTAAAAAGCATAATAAAATAAAAATGCTTAGAGTTCTTAACAATAATAGTTTTGTCGATTACTTTCAACAAATGATTTTTATCGATTACTAATACAATATTTTTTTTATAATATTGCAATGTATATAGTATTTCACTAGAAATAAACAAGGAAGGACAAATTTCCTAACATATGCTTATATTGTATTACATATTATAGTAACAACAATATTCTGGGCACACTCCGCACCACACAAATTATTAATTAACTCGGAAAGGCCGTTTCGAAGACACGTGGGTCATCAGTCCCTCTTCTTCAGTGTCACTGTCAAATTCTGAGCTACATACTTTACATATTTCCTTTTTTAGATCAATATTTTCTCGATTGTTATTCTTAGTGTCATCTGTGGAAGTGAAAGGTCCATCCTTTGGGATTTTCCATTATTCTTGCGATTCTTTGCTTTCCTCTGTATTACCTTTTTAACACTTGCCTCCTTTTTCCTCAATTGTTCTACTGCTTCTTGCCTTTTTTCTTCTTTGTTTTTAAACGGCGTTTCTCTTTATCAATAATGCTTTTCACTGTGTCCAATAGTTCATTCTTTTTTATGAAAATCCGACTTTGGCAAGATTTAGCAGTCATTGTATAAGATGGTACTCTTCGTCTTTGGAGAGAGAGTATAGTAGGTGGGCCCATTTTATAAGGTCCTCTTGCAATTCTCCCGTGTAATCTGTCTTGTAAGGCTGAGCGGGCTACGGAAAATCTTCTACTAGCCTCCCGTAGAAATTGTCTATTCCTTATGGCAAATAAAATATTTTTAATGACTCTTCTGAATATTGGTGAAACAATCGTTTCTTTTTGTTTTCTGTCATGGTTATAGTACATGTATTCGAGAATCTGTAATAAAATATACAATTCCTATGTAATTGCTCTAAATTCTCCATTTCCATATTATAGAACATTGTGGCCGAACTACAGCGCGGCACAACCAATAGTGTGCCGTTAAAGGTTACCCCCGGTCGACTACTGGAAAATATTAGAAATAGCTATATTTTACCTGCTTTATTCAAATACATAAACATTAACTTTACGTTAATGCTATATTCGGCCTAAAATTGAAAGCCAGCTTATTTTTCAGTAATCAGCCATCCTGACCGACAATTGAAACGTAATCCTTTAGGTAAGCCCAGTAGTCGACCACTCATTTACAGCAAAAATTAAACGATATCGAAAACATTTTGAAGTCAGAATTTGTAAAAAAATGTCCAATAATAAAAACTACTGTCTGCAAATACTTTGAATACTTATCTTTATCCTTATGAATCTTATTTTCTTATCCTACATTTCTTACAATAAAAATAAGATTTACGTACCAGTCCTCGTCAGACAAACATGGGTTTCTAAAGCACAGCCAACTTAATACTAAAATTGAAGTTAGATATGAAAATTTCCTTCTGAACGCGCGAACGATACAACCGATTACTGGGATGTAGAAATTAGACATGTTAAATCCAGTATTTCATTAATACAATATGATTTTTCTTTTCATATTGTTTTGTATATATTACTTATTAAATTAAAATAAAAAAAGACGAATAAATCTCAACGCCAATATACTTGTTCCAGGTCAATTACTTGTGTTCTACACCATCTTCTATGCAGTATTAGCTGCCTTATTTGCGGTATGTATGCACGGACTGTTTGCATCTTTAGACGACAAAACACCCACATGGATATTAGATAGAAGTTTGATAGGCACCAACCCTGGCATGGGTTTCAGACCAATTTCCAACAATACGGACGAAGGATCCTTGATATGGTACAACAGCAAGAACGCTACCACGATACAGAAGTGGGTGGACCTACTAAACGGTTTCTTAGCCGGTGAGTGATGAATTTCCACTTTGATTGACTCAAATCTTATTACGAGTTTTTCACAGATTATACAGTAGAGAATACACGCAATCGCGCCATTTGTGACTTCGGACAACCACCACCAAACGGAAAAGCTTGCGAAGTTGATATGGACGATTTTGGCGATTGTAGCCCCGCAAACAGCTTTGGGTACAATACTTCCTCGCCCTGTGTATACTTGAAATTAAATAGGGTAAGTAATTACACCTCGTATATTAATATATTTAATACTCAAATAGTGATTAAGATAAAACTTTTATCTTCTAATCGTAGCCAATACTCCATTTAGGGTTTGTTGTAGGTAAAACGTATGCTAAGTTGTTACTACCAGAGCACGGATTTAGCCCCTATCAGATATACCAAGTGATATTGTGTCGAAATATAATGTGTGCTATATTTTGTAAACTAAGCAAAGACTTTAATGAGATTTTTTTATCGTATCTTAGTTTTAGCTGTAAATTATCTGAAAGCTAGAAACAATTTTTTTTCTTTAATTTAAAATTTTAATTTTTCATTTTTTGAAATGTTTTCAAAATTCCACGCATCAAGGCTTAATTTTAAAATCCTATTTTTTATATGAAACTTTTATTGGATTATAATTGTTAAAAATAATTGAAACTGTTAATTATTTCTTTAGTTTTCATATTTTTGCATAATATTTGCATTTGTGATGCAAGGTGCTTTTCAGGAGAAACATTTATTAGTGATAATTAATTTCTATTTAAATGACTTCTAAAAACCCTAGCCCACCTATGATAATGAATCACCCTCACAAAATTTATATATAAACAATAATAATCTTTATTTCACTATTACACATATAATACAAAGAAAAGGAAAAGCTTAGACGTAATGCAATAGTAAATACTTCACACTAATTAAGTTAACAAAACATGAGATGGTCCTGTATCGTTTGTTTTTTACATCAATTATTTTCAAATTTGACAGTTCGTTCTAACTATTAGAGCTAAATCCTTTTTCTATTACTATTTCAAAGGGAAAGAGTACACGTTGAAATTTAGTTTCGGTTTTATTTGTTATTTCTGAAACTTATGCTCAAATTTTTATTTTTGACGGTTAAAATTATCGTTAAATTCCACTGAATAATTTAAATTTCACGAAAGAGTACTGCTTTAAACATTTCAAAATAATAATAATAATAGTTTATTGATCTAGTGGACCATACGGCATAAGATAAGTCAACAAAAAAATATACAAAAAAATAGATTTACAATATCAATGAAAAAAGAAAACGATATGTGTGCAAGTAACATGCAGTCTATAGAAAATAACACATGCAATTTACGTAGATACCTAATATTATTTCAATTTAAGCTTGCCGGTACAAAATTAGTAACACTGTTTATAAAAAAAATATTAAAGGCTTCAGCTATTTCGAGTGGTGTTTTAACATTAACATCGTCTACCCTAATTTCATTAATTTCCCTATGTTTTTTTCTAACATTTGTGTTTTTATTGATTATATTCAACGCAGTCTTGGGTTTATTACTCGATGTTTTATATAAATTTGAATTATATAACTGTTTGGCAGCAGTTAAAACCGATCTAAAGGCTTTTTTGTGTAGTTTGTAATACGCCAGATCTTCTTTCCTTTTACTTTTGATAGCGATACTATACAAATGCTTTAAATTTACTGATGAATTCACAATTCCCAATCAATGTAATAACTTAGGACATTAATAAACGCTTGGAAACCGTCTTCAACTGTATAAGTACTAGAAATCTCCATCCAACATTGTAATGACAAATGATAACTCCATTTTTGGTAACCAGGAGTATTAAAAATTCTAGTGTAATAACTAGAGTAACCTATATCCACACCTTGTTTAAAACTGTACGACATATCCGTACACAATGCAGTAAATTATTCTCATTACTTGTGATTTTAAAAGAGCCAAGGTAGAGGTTATCTACAGAATAATATTCAAACAAAAGTGAATTTAATCTAGAAGTACACATGAAGAAAGTGCCTAGAAACAATAACTAAGATAATGCTAATAAATAGCTCATGGTATTGATGGAATCACTACCGGCAAAAACAATGTAGGAAGAAAAAAGCACTAACGCTTTTTGCTCCTGCCCATATTACTGTTCATCTCTCAATTTATGCTACTAATCTTCAAAAACAGTACTGAAATATTTCCTGACGCCACCTACTTTCAAGAGATATGTATGGTCATGCCGTCTTATATAGTAATCATAGAAACCGGAATACACATGCTATACTTACCCATACAATGATATAACCTTTAACGTACAACGCTAATCCCTATTTAATTACGCCATTTAATTATACTGTAACATAAAAAAAAACTCATTAGTTCATTTACTTGCTCCTAATTTTAATTATTAACTTTAATTTTTTTTCCATTATTGTAAATTTTCTTTTATTGGATATTCTTGTAGCTGGCCTAACGATATGTTTTTTGAACATGAAACCGGTCGCCTAATTCCTTAATAGGACTTTGTGAGATCTGGACCATTTTTTAATTCCTAGCATTAATATGAATATTTTCTTTACTTAAAACTAAATGATTTACTTGGAAGAAACATTTTTCTGTCTCGGATGTTTTTGATTTTCTAACCCTAAGAAAATATTTATTTCATTCAAATAAAATTTCAAGAAAATAATTTTCTTATATTTATTATTTGAATTGAATTCCTGGTGAATTTACATTATTTTCTTTGCATCTTTGCAGATATATGGTTGGGTACCTGAATATTACAACGACACAAAAAACTTACCATCCGATATGCCCAGCGAATTGGTGAAAGAAATTCAAAGCGAATACGATTCCGTATGTATATTAGTTACACTTGTACTAGTAAACCATTGTATTCTTAGTTGAGTCAATATTCTGTTTAGAACCCGAATAAAACAAATCAGATTTGGGTGAGCTGCACCGGTGAACATCCTGTCGACAAAGAGCACATTGAAGCTTCAAGATTTGAGTACTTCCCGACTAGAGGGTTCCCCGGATATTTTTATCCTTTTACCAACGTCGATGGATATCTAAGCCCTTTGATCGCTGTCAGATTGAAAGATTTTACCCGTAAGTATTGGAAGATCATAATATTTACATTCACGTGTAGACCAAATTAACTTTTTGATTAAATTTGGTAAATGGACAACTTCATGAATTTCGTATGTTATTTGCTTCTATTAGGATACTACAAGTTTATGATGCGTTCCACACGCGGAAATTGCTTTGGATGCGCAAAGCATCATAAACTTGCGTGCATAACAGCTTTTCTGGGCATTTTTTCGGCCAGTGAAATCGCGGTTTCGCCAGTCGTATGCAAGTAGCCTTATGCAATATACTCGTACTAAACCACTTAATGCACTTAGATTAGTTAACTAGTGCCATTCCAAACAACTTGGCCTCCTGTGTGCGAAAATATTTTGCCGCCGCCCCTCCCCTCCTTATTTTTTATACTTGGGGAATAGCTATTATATACGTAGCGTAGGTATTATGTAAAATAAAAACCACGAACTGGTGATTCACTTTAGAATTTAATTTGAAAAAGAAATTTCACTTTATACCACATGACATGTGCTAAGTACATACAGCAAAACGATGCTTAAAACAACATTATGGAATTTGTAATATACAATATACACCATTTTCTAAAGGAACCCGGATAAGACGAATTCATTGTGCATCGCCTATTCCCTACTGGTCGTAAGCTTACAACAAAAAATAGATGCAAATTTCCTACAAATACCGTGTAATAAGTAAATATGTACACATTTATACATACAGCTGAAAATAATACTAACAACACATTCAATTTTTTTTTATTATTTATTAGTCTTATATGTTGCTACAAGAAATCCACATTCCTACTTTTTAATTCTGCAAATTCTGATATATTTCCTGTGTTCATACTACCAAACAATACACTCTCTATCTATATAATTGCTAGGGGTAGGGTGTATATGTAACATCGGTTAGTTTGTTTATTTTAAAATGTAGATACAGTTCAAGGGCGAAGCTCTTCTACGTGTCAGATATTATTCACGATATAACTCTACTCTCTAAGCTCGAGTTCGTTTATTTCTAACGATAATGATCAACTGGCAAAGAAATGGAATAATATAAAATAGTATACACCGAAAAGTAGTAAAATTTCTTACAAGCATTTTTTTTATCGTAAGACTAAAGAGTCAATAATTTATATCCTTCAAACTGCTTTGATTTCTGCTTACTCAGTTCGTGCCGCCTAGCGGCTCGTTTTCCTTGTTGATTACTTGTCACCGATGCCGCCCTTTACATTGGTCGCCTGTGTGCAACGCACACTTCAAGCATCCATACGACACGGCCATGCCGGGGCAACTACACCGTTTCGATATCAGCTAACCCGAATATGCTCGGGTATCACGAAATTTTAACACTTTTGTTGTGTTTGTCCAAGATAAGACGTTACAATATGGGTGCGTCCAGATAGGCCCCGCACTTTCGGTTTTCTAAAATGTGAAAATGTCCGCGTTTCATACTGATTTGTACCAATTTTATTTTGTGCTTATCGTCCTCTCGAGATAATCGAGAAATAAGATATACGGGAATGAGGGCTGCCGCAGACCCCCATTTAGCAACCACCGCGCCAATTTTTCGGTTATTGAAAATTTGATAATGGCAACGCTTTGTGCTGATCTGCACAAAAGTTTCGTTTTGTGCTCGAACCATTTTCAAGATATTTGAGAATGAGGGTTGGAACGAACACTTACTCAATAGCCACCGCACCAATTTTTCGCTTTTTGAACATTTAATAATGGCAACGTTTTGTGTTTGTTTTTTTATTGAGTCCTCCAAAATGTTACTACTCACAAAATTGTGTGTGAAGTTGTACAGTGGTTAAAAACTTTTGTAGGTTGTAACCTTTTGGACTTTCTATGCAGCTAGGAAGGATCAGGGGCAAGTCAAAATACCTAGCAGTTTATTTGACATTTAAAAAACGATCTAATCTTTTTAAATAACAGAGACCTGCTTAACTCTTTTACAGTATTGCTGATAGCTAAACATCGAAATTCTTGCTGCCTTTGTTAGTTGCGAAAGTGGGAAAAACTTATATAGTTCACATAAACTCATGGATCCATTACACATAATAATAATATGCATTTATTACACATAAAAGGTTTGCGTAAATACATTTTATTGCTAATTCCGTATAAATAACTGTTCATCTTACAGTTCTGATGTCTACTAATAGGAAATTTTGAATTTTTTACCTTTCCTATATTATTATTGAAGTACTATTACGATGTTTGGTGAACATCAATCCCGGTAGTCCCGGGACGAGCATAAAACGAAATTTTCACAAAATAAACACAAAACGTTGTCATTATTAAATTTTCAAAACCCGAAAAATTGGTGCGGTGGCTATTGGATAAGGGTTCGCTTCAACCCTCATTCTCAAATATCTTGAAAACGGTTCAAGCACAAAACGACACCTTTACGGCACAACTCAGCACAGAAAGAGCACAAAACGCCGCCATTATCAAATTTTTAATAATCGAAAAATTGGAGCGGTGGCTGCTAAATAAGGGTCGGCGGCGATCCCCGATTATCTCGAGCAGGGGATGAGCACAAAACGAAACTTTTACGACACAAGTCAGCACAAAACGGATACAACACGATAGCGCGATGCAATTAAAAAAAAAACTGAAAATACGGGGGCAGAGTTAAGTTGGGCCCATCTTTTCAATCTCGAATATCTCGAAAATGGAATGAGCACAAACAAAAAAAAATGTTTACGGCATAAAAGCACAAAACGGAAACAAAACGTGGACATTTTTAAATTTTACAAAACTGAAAGTGCGGGGGCTAACTTGGCGGACCCTTACAGTACCAGGAAACCCTCCCCATTGCTTTTTCACATTTTTGGGGCGTCGCGATAGGTGTTCATCACTTTCAAGTTTTTCGCGCCTGCACACAACATGTTCGTGTGTATAATTTGATATCGCATTGACCACCACTCGGCAATGCAGCGTAGTTCTAGATTCGTACAGAGAAACTAGGCATTATTGCTCTGGTTGCAATATGCCACTTTATGTTATTTCATGTTTCAGAATATTCCATACTGCCGCTATCATTTAACTCTACTTTGCTTTAAACCATTTACCCTTTAGTTTCTGAATAATTTATTTGTTGAATACAGTTTTTGCTTTTTTTGTATAAACCCGATGAGTGCTTAGCTCAAAATATGTTTCGATTTTTTCTCTTCACTCTGCCATCTTAGACCTGCCATATTTATTTCATGGGTCGCAAAAGTGCTATAAAAAACGAATATGTTTTTAACAATGTTTGAAAATAGATTGGAACATTAAGCGATTAATAACATAAGATTCAGTAATAAAGATAACAGTCACGTGAATATAAGTCTGGCACATAAATGTACAATAAATAATTCGCAATTGAAAGGTAGGATCGGATTAAAAAAATGTTGTTGTTTACGTGTATATTCGCATCTACAGCTAGTTTTACAATTTTCTATTAAGTCTATCAATGCCTGCTACAAATAAAACGAAAAATATAACTTAATTTAGAAATTGGCAACCAGTTTTTGAGATGAAGATCATTTCAAAATAAATAAGATGAGAGAAGTAACCGTTCCTCATTCAAAACTCGAGAACCAATATACAGAATAGTTGATTTTGCATTGCACAATCGATTTTATCAGAATTCAGTATTCTATAATATTCATATTTTGTGCTCTTCTCTGTTTGGAATAAATAACAGCATAATAACGGAAACACAAATTATAGCGTTTCGAATGGAAATATACGTTAATTTGCTCCAAAATACGCCAAAATCTTTATTTCTATTAATTTTCCTTTCTTCTTCAATTTTCCTTAAATTTCGATACCCTTCTGACCAAACGCCCAAATTGCAATTGTCGATCGACTAATAATAATGAAATGGTTTTTTTTCTTGTGAGCGTGTCTTAAAATTATATTGACACCTATAGGTGTCATAAGTTCGCAGCTACCCAAAGTTAATTTTTTGTCATGAAACATGTTATATATTATTGCATTTTTTGAATCCTAGTTAAATTTTGAGACGAAATGTGATAACGTACTATTGTTCTAAAACTAAGAGTTTCAAGGGTTTTAAAAAAGTGGACATTTACAGAAATCATCGTTTTTCCGGAAGTACGCATTAGACAGAAGTGATTGTTGGTACCTAGCTTAGGCATAAAAGCACCTATTTTACACGTGCTTATGTGATTCTAAATTCCTAGCAGGATGCCGTAATATTGCTTTAAGTTGGTATGATGCATTTTTGCCAAAAAGTCATTTTTAACACCCTGTATATTATTTTACTTTTGAATTTTTGGCAAAATTCTAGGGAAAAAATTACTAACATGTTGATGGTCTAAAATCAACCATTTTCTCATTGCAGCGATTTTTAAAACTGAACTACTGTCAATATTTTGTCAGTGTACCAGACATGACATGACATGACAGAAGCAAGTAAGTCATTGGAACAATTAATACGATGACGTTTAATAATATAAAATTATTGTATTATAGTGCAATTAATTTAACTATTCGAAGTTTATTATAACGCGATAAACTAGTTTATTCTTCTCTTAACATTAAAGATTAATTGAATGCGCTATGGGTATGTATCTATCCTCTGTTATCCTAGCATGATCTAAACATAAAACATACACAATTTTATTTTATAGAAATTTGGTTCTTACTTCAAAACCAAACTTTGTAAACATGCACTAAGGTGACACCTTGTGCACTTTGTGTTCCTATTGTGACGTTATTTACTGCCTAAATGGAGAAAGTAAACACAATGCTAATGTTAAAACTCAATAAACTTTATTCAAATATGTAGTGGAATTATGATGAAATGAGTATGAAATTAAAGAAATAAAGAAACTTTTTCCGTTCCTCTATTGTTTTTCAAATAACACATTGTCGACACTTGTTTTTCAATATTTTAAATAATTTGTTGTTAATAAGAGTAAAAAGTGTAAAATTAAAAATCAACCACTCTGCGTTAAATTACATATGTGTAATTCTATAAGAACAATGTCGAACATACAGATCTGCATGTTTTAAGATACATAAGTAGGGACGTAATTTTCTGGCGGCGCGCTAGGATCGTAGTAAATACAGTATAGGACAGCCGTATTCGTAAAAATGCGCATTCGCATGATTAAGGCACATTTACATATTAATATCCGTATAATTATTATTTAGTTTGTAGTATACAGTTTAACCACATAAAACTAATTCATTACTGTATTAGAAAAAAAATCGCACGTGCTTTCGTTACATAGGAAGCCGAAACAGTATAAATCATCATTTTTACACGCGACAGCCGTATTCGTACATAATATAACTTTTGGAAAAACGTCATCTTCACAGATGAAAGTAAGTTTTCAGTTTTTGGATGGGATGGACGTCAAAAAATATGGAGAATGTAACCTACCATCAAGCACGGCGGAGGCACCGTTATGGTATGGGGGTGTTTCTCAGCTAATGGCGTTGGAAATTTACATTTCATTAACGGTATAATGAATGCAAGGCAATACATTGATATATTGAGATCTAATTTACAACCTAGTGTAAACAAAATAGGATTAGAAAATAAGTTCACTTTCTACCAAGCATAAGGCACACGTTTCGAAACTTTGGTTACTTTACAACTGCGATCTTGTTCTAGAAACACCCCCTCAATCACCGAACATAAATCCTATTGAGAATTTATGGTCCATTTTAAAAAGAAATCTGAGAAATAAAAACATTTCTAACATTGAAGGTTTGGAGAACGTTCTAAGAACGGAATGGGAAAATATCAGTCCTGACATAACAAGAAAATTGGTCGAATCGATGCCAAGTAGACTAAGAAGTGTTATTGAACAGAATGGATATCCTACAAAATATTAAGACTATTTGTTTTATGTAGTATTTATTATGTACGAATACGCCTGTCGCGTGCAAAAATTATGTTTTATACTAACCAAAAAATAAATGCTAATATAGCTCATGGTATTGGTGGAATCATTCCCGGCAAAAACAATGTAGCAGAGAAAATAGCGCTAATACATGAACATGTTTCTGCCTACCCGGCGTCATCAGCATGGTTCTGAGCACAATCTTCTGCTGCTAATCATTGCGGTTGCCTCTCAGTTTATGTTGCTAATCTCCAAAACAGCACTGAATATGTCTTTCGGCGACACCTATCGCTAAGAAACACAGTCACGCCGTCACAGAAGGTAGCAAGACAAACTGGAGTGTAGATGTCCACCACCTATCGGGCAGCTCCTGGGCTTCCAAACGCAAGGGGGCGTTGTGCCTAGGCACAGCGACATCTATACGTGCAAATGATTCCTTGGGCTTACCATGATGTATAGAAATACACGTGGAAAGAATGCCTAATAATGTTTTATACTGTTTAAGCTTCCTGTGTAACGAAAGCAAGTGCGATTTTTTTTTCTAATACAGTAATGAATTAGTTTTATGTTGTTGAACTATATACTACAAACTAAATAAATATATGGATATTAATATGTAAATATGTATTAATCATGCGAACGCGCATTTGTACGAATACGACTGTCCTATACTGTTTGTACGTACCAACGAAGAGATAGCCGACTGCTCGAAGCGAATATTAACATTGATTGCTGTTCGGAGGTGTATAACAAATACGAGGATTGTATAAGAAGTACTTTTGTTTGGAAAGAGATGGCGCTTTGTGTCAAAATCTGGATTACTGATTCTGAGTTCTATTCTTTAGTCGGCGTTTGCCAACATTTCGGGGAAATTCATCGAGTAGTATTGTTTTGAGAGCTGTTGAAAGTTTATGTATTTGTGGAATCATGGAAAAAGAACAATACCGCTTTTTTTGAATGGGAAAACGTGTGCAGAAATCAAAGAGAAGTTGGATACAGTTTATGCGCTTTCGATGACTACCATCAGATACTTGTTTAAGGAATTTGTGGCCGAATATCGGTCTTTGATGAGGAGCGGTCATTTGAGGGCCATTGAGGACAATATGATCGATAATGTTCATGCTATCGTGTTAGCAGACCACCGGCTGAAGATTGTTGCAGTTTCAGTCACTAAGGCTAGCGTAACGTCTTACTAGTTGGAAAAAAAGGAGCATGAGACAAAGTAAATAAAACTGAAGACTGTAACTTTACAATAAAATACATTTATTGTTAAAATAATATAGGAAAACAAAATCAATTAACAAGCATAAATGGTATAAATTAATTTAAAATATTGCAAGAAAAATAAGTCTATAGTGTGGTACTTAAAATTTTACTCCATGGCTGTACGATAAAGAAGGTAAACAAAGGATATAATAAAACAACGTAGATATATCTTTATTTGACTGTTGCTGAAGTCTTAAGTAGTACTCGTATGTTTCTTCACGATGACGACGACCCAGTATTCGAACTCCTGGGTGAATAATTCGATGTTTGCTAGAACGCCACTGAATGTTTATTCGTCGCCTCGCTCGATGTTATAATTAAAGCGTGACAAACGGTTGCACCCGCAGAGGCGCCGTGAAAGGAACTGTGTTAACTACTTACATACAAGGAATCGAGTGGACGTTAGGTTATTATCGGTTGATCGGTTAGCGGGTACTATTTATAATGTTCGAGAAACTAGTGGAACCGTCCGTAGCGTACCGCGCAAAAGTAAACACAGTATTAATAAAAAAAATAATAGATTGTTACCTTTTATTGACATATCGATGACCACTGCGGTAATGTGCGACTGCCATGGTACGCCGCGTAAGTACTGCATCATAAGCAATGCTTCCATTGTCGATTCGGTCAGGCCTTGACGACGATCTGAAAACGTTCTCGTATACTTTGCAAATGATCGTTCAGCATCTAATGAAGTAAAATTTGCGAAATTCAAATACTCCTGTACTCTCCTGTGCAGTCTTGAATTCCAGATATAGATCAAACCTTTTCTAAATCCGGATTTTTATTTAAAACTGCACGAAATTTTTGCGCGGCATCTAGTCCTATAGGATCCGTCAAGCTTTTTAGAGCGGCTGGATATACGCTGGCTATATATATATATGTATGCTTATATAGCGATATGGCTATTTCACATTTTCACAATCGGTATATATCTACACACAACAGCGGATCCGATCTTGTCGCGCCGCCAAGAGTTACAACTGTACATAAATAAACACTTCTGTGGATGTGATTATCATAACTTCACATGCAATACTAAGTAAATTAAATAAAATCAAAACTTGGAGTTTTATTGAATTATAAAATGCTTGGAATTGTAGAAATATAAACAAATTTCAATTTTGCTAATCTCGTATATTTTAAAAATATGTATCATTGCTGTTATGAACAGTCTTTCTTAACATTCGACATTATACACGTTTGTTTCTTCAATGTTAGCCTTTGTGCAATTTTCTGGTATAAACCAAATGTTACAATGTTAAAATTTTTCAGAAACGTGTTATATATAATACGTTCAACTCTTTTTAGAAAATACTTGCATTCGTTAAATTTATCGTAAAAAGCCTACCCAGGACTTTAAATCAAAAACCGTTTTACAGCTAAAAATTAATGATGTATTATTTTGCAGCGAATCTCATCATAAGCATTGAATGTCGCGCTTGGGCCAAGAACATCCAGTACAGAGGCGGATATCGGGAGCGTGAAGGATCTGTACATTTTGAGATAATGAGAGACGTTTGATAGACGTACATCTTCTTAAAACCACTAGCCAATTTTTATTTTTTGTGTTTCTTAGGCTTTAGTACTTATTACAGTGTTTTAAGAATCGACGATAATCTTTGTTAATTGATTTCATTTCCACGTCAAGTAGATTATATGTAAAGCATCTCTTATAATATATAGTAGGAAGAAAACATTGTCTATTTGTGTGATTTAAATAAACAGCTTAAATGGCCCATAACGGTGTCACAAGGTTAGCCATTATATTTGTGAAGATCGTGTATCTAAATGTTAAGTATATACAAAATAAGTTTCTCTTGAGAAAAAAATATTCGTTTTAGCACTTTTCTCTTTTTTGATCTTGCGTATTAGTTAAATTTATTCAGTGAAATCCTTTCATGTTTTCTATTCGTCCATTACGTATCATTCTTATCGCTTATCAGTACTTACTGGATAATGTACACTTAGACTCAAATACTCATGGTTAACCTTTAAGCACTTCTTAGTTATAACGTAAATTATTCTGTATTTTATGGATGTTTGTGGTAGATGTTATAGGTTGTAATATAAATTTTTGTTATATATTTTTTTAATTTAAAAGGTGCCTACTATTTATAGATATCTAGTAAGTTTATCAAATACAAATTCATACTAAAATTATAACGATAGATTGTCTAAATTGGCCTTCCATACACATATATGCCTTTGTCTAATAGCCAAATATATTTATGTACAAATTCATACACCTTTTGAAACGTTTACAAGCAGAACGCGTGTGCCTTTAATTGTTCACTACAAGGAACAAAATAAACATTAAATTGCATACCTTACTGCGTAGATAATAATACAATTTTTTAAGTTGAATTTTATCGTGTAACGTATACTTTCACTTTATCGCATACACTTTATACAGAACATCCAGACATTTCTGCACAGAAACGTACTTTCAGATTATATTTCCGGTTTTAAGAGATGATTCTTTGACGCACTTTTAGCTTGTATCATTGTACCACCTAGCTAAAGTAACTCATCTTTTAACTCTTCTTTATGTGTAGTTGTATGATTTTGTTGACTTCAATTAGTTTTTAATTGTACAAAATAAAGATATTGATGTTTTCGAAGTGTGTGTTTTTCTTTAATAACTACCTATTTCTCTATTCCCCATAGATATTATCAAAAATGTATATACATATGCAGATATTAGCGGATGAAACTTGCAACAACCGTAACCCATGCCTGGAATAGAAAGGCACGCCCTGTTGTGTAGAATTGCTCTCACAGACAGCAAATTTTGCAACAATACCTAAGTGTATATTTTAGCCGTCACAAACCTATACGACATTCCATCGCGGTATATCACTATTGAACAATGCATCATTAGTAAAGTTGGCACTTTCGAGCGGCGCGCCAGCATCATAGTAAGTATATACATACGTACCAATCGCGAGCCGACTGCGAAGCGAATATTAGCATTGACCGCCGATCGGAAATGTATATGTACTGCGTATACATATCTACACACAACAGCGGATACGATCCTGTCGCACCACGCAGAGCGCCAACTCTAATCATTAGTATTACTTTAAAAAAAGGATTACTACCGCTGGCATCAAATTTCACATTAAAAAAACAGCGAACCCTGTTTATAGTTCTTGTAACATCGTTTCATTTGATTTTTTAGTTTATCAAAATCAAATAACAAATAATGAAGTTGTAGCTAGAGTTGACATTTTTTCAATTTCGCTGATGGTGTTTAAGTTGGTAATTTCGGTAATAAATGACACATTCGTGTGTGTCACGTTAAGAAATTGGTAAATATGTTCTTTGCCGGAACTACCAACTTAAATCATTCGCGAAATTAAAAAAAATGCCAACTCTAATTATAGCCTACGGTTACTTTCTTCAGGGGGGTTATTCTATAAGAATTGAGGTATTTTCGTCTGCTTCGCATGCGCTGTCGTGTCGCTTATGCACTGTCGCTCTAAAACAAAATTTGTGACATCAACCACACACTTTATAGAATAGTGTTGAGTTGTGGTGCTTATATCGTTTTGTCGAGCGCAGTCGAGTATTGATAACGTTGAGTATAGTATATGCAAATGACGCAAACACGATTGGACACGAAACAGCAAAACTGATGTCACTTTTCTAATGCAACACCTTGAAACAAGTTACACGACACCATTAACATGTGCACTGTTGCAAAAAAAAGTACTAATTGAAAATTTGACGTTTCGACACGACGCTGTGAAAAGCAACACTCGATCCTTACAGAATAATCCCCCAGGAAACATTCAGTATAAGTACTGGATTTAGAGTCATCTAGAGTGTCGAGTCTAGAAAAACTACGGCGACACTAGCGCCTTAATCCCTAATCATACCGCTAGCTGTCGATAAGAATCTGTTAGGCAACCAGAATATCGAACATTACTTTACATTTTAAAGGTTTTCACATAACAGAATGGAGAAGTTTAGACGAGTTCTATTCATCAGAACACCTTCAATTGTAAAAATTGGGAAGCGACATCACTAATGCATTACTGCTTTAAAACAATGTATGTTAATAAAAGGACACTCTTAATAGAATTTTAATCGATTTGACATTTCTAGAAACATAATGGAGGTTTTTTTTGCTATCAACCTATTTAAAATATTAAAAAGCCGAGGCTTCCCTAATGTAAATAGTATTAAACTTGGCGATGCGAGTGATACTGACTACTACTACGAAACTCTTTTTAATAAATAAAGAAATAAACTCCACCATATTGCAAATTATGTAGAAAGTATTGTTAGAGGAATTCAAATCCCATATTTAGATATTAAAAACATCCGTAGAAATAAAGCACTTTATATCGATTCCATATTCTAAGAATTTGATAACATAAATGAACGCAGTGTGCGGTAAAAGGTCGAACAATTAGTATTAATTTCTAATAATCTGTATCAGTATATTAGCCTTGTGCTAACTTATTATAAGATTCTCTGTCCACTTTTACACAAACAGCTGTGTCATTACTACAAGTCCAACCAACGACTCGTGAGGGGTGGGGATAGAATGCGCCGTAGCAACCGAAGAAAAAGTGGAGGTGGTATTAATCTGTTGATAGTAAGCGTCTAGATCAGAGCGATATACAGCGGAGTAAAAATGAAAGTGAACAACGTAAGTGGTCGTGCGTTAAATAGTCAGAGTCGTGAAATCATTCACAACATTATTGAATTCATGAAAAAGCAGTATGCAGGAGAGTTATTAATTCCATTGAGTTCTGTTCAAGAACGTGCTTCAGCGGCAACAGCCGTTTCAGTGGCCACAATACAAAGAATTGTTAAAGAAAAAAGAATGATTAATGAAGGTAGGTACGTATTCGTAAAACATAAAATACTTACGATTAAAGTTTATTTGCATATAATAACAATAATTGTTATTGTTTGAAATAGGCAAGTGTTCCGGATTTTCTTCACCAAGAAAGAAAATAAAGCAACCAAAGCGGATTACCGACGTAGACGACGCCGACAAAGGTATATTAAAAAGAATAATTTTTAATATGCACACACAGAAGAACATTGTTCCAACGTTAAAACCAACCCACACACAATTTAAAGAGGAGACAGGTTTTAAAGGATGTGTCGAAAGCCTGCGAACAATAATGGGCCGCATAGGATTTCGTTGGCGGAAAACAAGAACAAACAGGAAAATATTAATGGAACGAACAGATATACGATAACTGAGAATAGATTATTTACGCTCTATAAAAAATTATCGCTTACAAGGGCGTCCAATCATTTTTATGGACAAAACATATATTCATGCTAATCATACAGGTAGAACAGCATGGAAGGATGATTTAGACGAAGGATTATTGCAACCACTAGGAAAAGGTCAATGCTTAATTATTGTTAATGCAGGTGGTGAAACTGGCTATGTCCCTAATGCAACTTCAATATTTAAATCAAATAGTAAAACGGGGGAATATCATTCAGAAATGAATTACCAGAATTATTCAAAATGGGTTGAAGAAAAATTAATTCCCAATTTACCCGAAAGGAGTGTTGTAGTTATTGATAATGCTCCTTATCAAAACGTCCAAAAATCCAAACCACCAACATCGACTTCCCAAAAGAGTGAAATGATAGAATGGTTACAGGCAAAAAATATACCTATCCAAGAATATATGTTGAAATGTGACTTATATAACTTAATTAAGCAAAACAAACCCAAGTATAAAACGTATGCAATTGACGATTTATTTCTGAAGCATGGACATAATGTTCTTCGATTACTTCCATATCATCCCGATTTAAATCCGATTGAATTGGTATGGGCGTTTTTCAAACAGTATGCAGGAAAGAGAAATACTACATTTAAACTAAATGACGTAAAAAACTTATGTGATGAATTTTTTTAATACATTTCCTGTAGAAGAATGGCAATCACGGTGTAGCCATGCAAGAAAATGCGAAGAGGATTTTTTATTAATATCGATATGAACTTCTCATATCGATGGGATAATCGAAGAGATTATAATTAACTCTAACGAAGAATCATCAGATTTCTCCGACGATGACGAAATGATTTGAATTTTATATATACTTTTGAATTGTGTCTTTCTTGCAACGCTTTTTTTTTATTTTTTATATATTTTTATTAAAGTAAATGTTTGATTTCCATAAATTAATTTGTTTCATTATATTATACTGCTGGTATCCTTTAGTTATTAAAACGTAGAAAAAAATAATTCGAATACATATAAATGAAAATAAATATATTTCTATTATTGGAAGCTCTACGCAATATTAATATCCATAATTTCTTATTGTCTATTTAAAAGAAAAAGTAGAAAAGGATATTTCTTTATATATTACTATAGGTAGACAATATTATAGAAAAAGAAATGGTACTTATCGCAAATAGTGTATATTTTGCACGCAGACCGTACAAATTTAGATCTCCCTACTCTACTTCTTTTTCACTCTTTCCAAGCTGTCGCACTCTGCGCAGAAAAAATCCCCACCCCTCACGAGCCGTTCGTTGGACTGTATTAGGCGTGTTCTTTTTACCACAAAACTGAGCGACCCGGAGAAACTCAACAACACGCACTAATAACCGTGTTCTTTTTACGCACTCACCTCAGAGTTTTTGTGAGATTCTTGCTTCCCCCTGCACCGATGAAGCATATATAAAAAGGGGGTAGCTTTGATGAGTAAAGCTGGCCACGAGCGGTACCGCGCAGTAGCGTAGAGTCGACCAGGCCTCGCGTTCCACTAGAGTTATTCTGCTAATAGAGATGTTTGCTGCCGCAAATAATTTCGCTCATCTTTTAATTAAAAATTAAATAACACGTGCTCAAACACTTACCATTTTAAGAGTCCTCCGTGAAATCATAGTGAATAATGTCTGTTAAATATCTGCAACATTAGATATGTTTCAACTGTTGTTTCGGCAAAACTAGTACGGTACGAGGAAAAAATGCGTTTATATGCAGAGAACGAACGTTCTACATCTAGTGACCTAATATTTGCGTAAGTAAAATAATCTTTCAAATAACTTAACGATTCTGTTGACGCACCTTCACAAATGTGTCTTAATGTGCCAAAATCAGAATTTTTCTCAAAAACACTTTCAAATTTTTCTAGAACAGAAACATTTGTAGAGATTCTTCTAACGGCACCGCAGGATTTTGTAATTTTTCTATTGCATTTTAAATCCATTTTAACCTGACTATCTTGAAATTTCGACTGGTTTTTCTGGATAGCGGCAGCTTCCTTTGTATCGAATTGTAAAACCACGTTCTTAATATTGTCAAAATATTTATGATAATAAAACGCGGCCTGCAACCATGTTCCCCAACGAGTTAGAATAGGTTCTGGTGGCTCTGGTATATGGGGGCACAGTCTGTGAAATTCGCGAATACGTTTCGGTGATTTGACAAATACTGCTTTGGTATGCGCTATTAAAGCGTCTACCTCAGGATAACATTTTCTGATACTATCCGCCACAAGATTGAGAGCATGAATTTTACACGTAATGTGTAACAAATTAGTAGAATGCTTTTTAAGAGACCGGCCTACAGAAAGCATGTTTGCAGCACCATCACTCACTAACATCAAGAGTTAGTTTGTTGAAAGTTCAAACTTGTCCGATGTATTTAACACTAACTTTGAAATTACTTCGGCAGTACACTGTTGTATTCGTTTGGAGACTAATAGAATTGAAGGTGTCGATTGATGAGGTTCCAATTTGCGTGCCATTACATTAAGAACAGAATGTTTCTTCCGATCTGTTGTTTCGTCGACACATAACCACAATTTTTGATCTTTCAACTCCGATTTTATTTTTTGTTCAATATGTTCGCGCGCAGATGGCACAATTCTTCGTAACGATGTTCGACTTGGTAATTTGCACTCCGAATAGTTATTCTAAAAACAGATAAATGGTTCCTTGTCTAGTAAATTAAACGGTATATTACATGCGATAAATGTAACGCATAAATTAAATATAAATTTTTCATTGTCTCGTGCGCAATTTCTTTTTGAGACATGCTTTTCACTATTTACGTGTCGTAGACAATGTTGTCTGGACCAACACATTAACGGGATTTTACAGATTACACATTTAATTTTAGCACCTTCATATATTAAGTCTGGAATTTCTGCAATAAATTTTCGAAGTTTGTCCGACCGCGGTCGTTTTGCTGACGAAATCATAATTTTTCTAGGACAGATAAACAATTGCGCAAATGACCGGCAGCGAAAATGTCCGTACTGCTCCGCAGACGAAGTAATACTACCATTCCTCTCGGTCCGAACTGATTCTACGCCGATGCGCGGTACCGAGTGTTTTCTGAACATGCGCAGTAAATTTATATACATATGTCAGTTTTGTGTATATCGGTTTTATCGGCTATACTCGGAATTTTTTGAAAGTACAAGTGCGAATGATAATGAAACTATTACAATTAACGAAAACATGCAGGAAAATATTTGGGAACACGATGCAACAGTACTACTTATAGATCGAGTACTCTAAATCTGTGGCATTGGAACACTGAAAACTGAATTCAGTTTTACTGCTGATGATGATAGCTTGGCTATCGAAACATGTGTCCAGTACGAGTTAAGTATTGTGATAAAGGTTTTAGTTAATTGTTTCACTACTTATAGAAACTATAGGAACAAATTATACAGATATTCACAATCCAAAAAAAGGAAATCTTTTCGAATATAGGTACTGGAAGGTTTCGGTAAGTACAGGTATGAATGCATAAAATGCAGAATAACACTTAATTTTTTGTTGTAATTGTATGTGCAGCTGATCTAGCAATATCAAACCTATCTGAAATTTGGTGGAAACTTTCTCGATTTGCTAGATACCACACATTAACTAACAAAACATTCTCTATTAGCAGTTTAGCTCTTCCAACATTACGTTAGGTATAATTTTTAATTTATGCAACTTATTTGTTAAATAAGTGCAACATCTATTTACTCTGAAATGCCCTTGAAACTGTTAATCGTCAAAATTGTATATTACACAGGTTACATAGTTTTTACACTTTAGTAAAATGTCTCGTTTCTCCTAGTGATGAAGCGCTCGTATCTACACATAAAAGAAAATGTCTAGCTATACGAAGCGTGGATGCGACAACGGTAAGCGAGAATGGATGATTCACCACAAGCGGAGGGGTTAGCGGCAGCTCACGACGGTTACCGATGTGGTCCGATACAGACGATCTTGGAGAGAATTTATAGAGTATTTATTTTTATTTTCTTTTATTTCATCAGAATCTGTTTTTATTTTCATCGTTAGAATTTCTTATTACTTTCGTATAAGCTTCACAACAAAATAAATATGCGAAACTCTCATTTCCAGGCGACCATGACTTCAAATTATTACGTGCGCTCTTGCGAACAGTAGGTCTACACACCAACGTTGCTAAAAACGTACTAGCGCGATTCGCATCGAATGGATCGGATTCCGCTCAATCCCCTCCTTGCTCTTCAGTCGTACATATAGCGATATAGCTAATTTCACATTTTCCCAGTCACTATACCAAGATGTATCGTAAAAGTCATCGTCTGTACTGTCTTGTTCAAATAAATTATCCTACATGGATCTATATCAACCGGTGTTGAGCACATTTTTTCTTTATTTATGAGTGTACGATACATAAGTTAATTACTATAACACAAAGTGAACGCAAAAAGCTATTGAATATATGTAAAATGATAAATCATAACCAAAGCAGACTTATATTCGAGGTTATGTATATTTAATTTAATTTGACACGAGTAATGCTTCCCGTTTTTTTAAAAATGAGTTTGACTGAGTTACTTCACTTAGCTCCGCTCTTAAAAAGAACACAGCTATTGTAATACCAATAACGTCAAGCACAAATTTATTAGTTCACTATCCATTTTACCCTTAATTTGACGATTGTACTGATGTAAATCAGCAAATATAACCTAACTTGCACGCAAATGTCTTCATTTCCCCTTCCTAATTTTCAAATCCACCGGATTCATCGGCCCAGAAAACCAATGGATTCGATGGTTCAGCGTTGAACTTGCTGATGAAAAGAAGGACGTGGCAATGATTCCCATCGTAAATTAAGCGCTGAATATAGGAACCAATAGATGAACTTCTGCTTAACGCGCTTAGCTTCGATTCTCCTTAGCTATAGTTTCAATAATTAGTCACCCAAAATTAGACTTTGACTGCATTAAAAAATCTACATAATTACATACTTACACTTAAGGAAACAAAAGGGCAATATATTTTTCTTTTTATGTGTTAGATAGTTTCCAAATATCCCATAAGTCCACATTGTTTCCTTGACATATAAAACGCATGGCGGATAAGGAAGACAAACAACGGGAATTGGGCTTCTAAAAAAAGAACAACAGACGGGTATTTGTTTTCGTTTATATAATTCTATTGAAAATTGTGCAATACTATCATAGAATTCGCATTCAGATTCGCAAATGTGAATATTCGCATCAAATTTCAGATTCGCATAAGTATACCTTGAAAGTGATTTTTTCGCGAATCTAAATATATAGACAACCACAGGACTTTAGGAACCAATCTAATGATAACAACAATTCATGCCTTCACATCCTTCAACAATTACAGGAAACATCGGTTACTCAATTATTATGACTAGAGTTGTTCACTAGCGCCAACGGGCAGTGGCAGAGGTTCGATACAACCCTCAGTATAACTGCGAGTCTCAACCAGATCTGTTGTGTATGCATGTACGCTGCCATAAATACTATTTCGTAGTTCTACGTTTGTTTTAAAAATGTTTCCTACGTCGCGAAAACGACCAACGTTGGACAAAGTTACAGAATTTATAGTAGAAATGCCTGACCTAAATTATGATGGCGTTAAAATTCAATGTGTACTTTGTAATATCCCTTTAATGTGTAGGTCCAAAAGGGATTGTCTACGTCACGTAAATAGTAAACAGCATTCTTAAAAAAATATTGCACACGACACTATGACAAATTTAAATTTAATTTATGTGTTACCTTTATTGCATGTAATCTACCGTTTAATTTACTAGACAAGGAAGCATATGTCTTCTTTTGGAATAAATATTCGGACTGCAAATTACCAAGTCGGGCATCGTTACAAAGAATTGTGCCATCTGCTCGTAAACATGTTGAAAAAAGAATTAAATCGGAGTTGAAAGATAAAAACTGTGGTTATGTGTGGATTGAAGAAACCGCACGCCTATGGCGCGACAAACGATTATCTTACTCTAGTCATCATGTCATCAATTGAGGAGGTAGTTGAAACCGGCGAAGGCTCTAGGGATAATTACTCTTGACGCATGACTACCAAAAAAATTAAACGTAGAACTGTATTCATAATGTTGCCCACCAACATTTCAAAAAACATTTTCATTGCTTTTAGTGATACATCTAATAGGCCGTCGTGAAAAACTTTGCATATACATAGGTGTGTATGCAGTACATATGTGCGCTGAGGCGCGGCGGTTTTGTTGTATTGGTCCGTGAATAACCGACGGAATAGGAAAAATATTTAAAAAAGAAAACACAGAAGTCAGATTCAACAGAGTAATCAAGACCTTACCAACAGTCAAATACAAAGTTCCCAGAATGAGGGCACAAGGAGCGCACAAACTGGTATGTAAGTGCACAGTAAATGTTACATAGGATGGACAAGAAGAACTATACAGCAGATGACTCAAACATGAAGGAGGCAATAGATACGGAACAATAGGACGATCATCTGTAGCGAAAGATACAGTCCTGGCCATATTACTTCAAATATGTCATAAATCAACCCTTTTACCTGGAAATTCCCATTCTATTATAGTGATATTCTTTTGCGTTGAATCCGATCGTTTATAGGGGGACTAGATTATTGTACCAATAAATAAAAATACCAGAGAAATGATATTTAGAAGAGTAAAGTACGTATACAATATTTCAGTTATCAACTTACATTTAGCGAGTTCACAGTTTAGAGAATACATCGATATTTTTTTAAATACTTCGTCATAACCGTACAGCTAAGCTGTGGAGTATTGTTACGTGTTTTGTGTTGATATATCGTTATTGCAAAGGTAAAATTGTTATTCTATCTCTCTCTTAATAATTAATTATTTGGAATTTAAAAAAAAATTAAATATTTGAGGTTTTTTGTAGAAAATGCCCGGGAAAGATTTAACAAGTGAACAAAAAGCCGCTATACAAGCTCTTCTACAATCAAACAAACATTCACAACGAGAAATTGCAAAATTACAGAGAGTATCTCCTTCTTCTGTATCGCGTTTAGCTAGAAACTTAAACGAAGGAGCTAGCACATCGACACAAAGACGGGCAAAGTGCGGCCGGAAAAGAAAAAAGAGATCTGACGGTGAAATTGTTCATCAGGCTTTGAGCAATAGATTTGCTAAAATTAAAATTATTCAAAAAAATTTACAAGAGAGAGGAATAGGTTTTCTTTAGTGACGAGTGCTCGCTCTGTGTGTTAGTGCAGCGAGCACAATTTATTCGTAGACGACCTGGCGAACGTCTCACAGAGTCCACGGTTCTTCGAACTGTGAAACACCCTACGCAGGTAATGATTTGGGGAGTGATTAGTAGAGACGGACCCGGCCCTTTGTATTTTGTAGAAGGTACAATGCGTCAAGAGCAGTACATAAATGTGTTAAAAAACACGTTATTACCGTATTTTAATCCAGGACGTCGCATACCGACAGGGCGTATATTTATGCAAGATAATGCTCCTTGCCATGTGGCAAAAAAGGTTAAGAAATTCTTTGAAGACAATCACATACCTCTTTTACGTTGGCCCGGAAATTCACCGGACCTCAATCCCATCGAGAACGTATGGAATCGACTAAAAAGTAAGGTACATGAAAGAGAAAACCCTACAAAGGAAATATTAATGAAGAATATAAAGGATGTATGGGAGAACGATGAAGATATAAAAGAGACAATCATATCTTGCATTGAAAGTATGCCCCGAAGATTATTAAAAATCATGGGTTACGAACTTAATATTAATTACTTATTTAATATTTACATATGTTACATATTTTTACAATATATTTTATAAATAAAAAATATAATACATGTATAGTTTATATTTTATTATGAAGAAACTACAAAATATTGAGTGTTTCAAGTAATTTGGCCAGGGACTGTAGTTTGTATCTCTGCCATAAAATTAGTTATTTTGACAATGCCCCCGTCCTGGCCAAAGCTAAGCTTTACCATGAGAGGAGCAGCGAAGATTAGAGAGGCGTGACAGTTACAAGACATGGATACAGGTTAAGCTATACCTAGAAAAGCAACGACAACAGAACAAGTGTCATAGACCAATAGAATGTAACCGTCGTGCTCCTCAAACCATACAGATATATTATGGCGTACAAGTTATCATAGAATCCTGAAAAAGTTTGCAGTATGGATAGCAAAACGTCGATTCGAACGAATAATACATGGCAAAACCTCAAAGGAGTTACTATAGGGAATTTCAAGTGCTTATTGTCATTCGTTCTCATAACAGCTTGTTGTCTTATATTTGATTATTTTAAGTTTATTTATCAGAGCTGATACTTATTTCTTTATAAATTAAATAACAATTGTCAATAAATACGTACAGGTAACTCTTTCGTTTTATTATCATTTTATTAAATATTACATAGGTTTCAAATATCTACTGCTGTTTTCGACTAATGCTTTCAAAATATATAAAATCGTTTATTGTGTATGTAGCTACAGTACATTATGAAGTATAATATAAAAAATGTTACATAACATATACAAAATAAAAAACCATCACTAAAAAATAGTTAAGCTATTGCTTGGCGTCGATATAAAAGAATGCTGTAGCCATATGCAATGACTCATCTTGTAAGTTTGCCTTGCCTTCCAAAGCAAAACACTTGATACCAATTACAAAACCGCCTAAAAAATAGCAAAAGTAACATTAAGAAAGAAGGTCATTTATTAATACGTGCATTCTAATCTGATCAAGAAAGTGTTCATAGGAGACCGCAAATTTTACCTGCACATTTTTCTAATTTTCAAATTAATATACAGCGTGCGAATGGAACAAATGCGACCAAGACGGACCATTTTAAATAAAAAGTTCTTACTAAGCATTGATCAGTAAAGCATAGTTATGGAGCTATAAAAGGTTAAAATTTGATACTCCAAAGAGGACTGTATCGCACATAACAGAGAATTTCGAAACCGATCCGTAAGTCCAGGGATAGAAAAAGGATACACACGGTAGAAGGACAACCACAATTATCTTCTCGCAAAATAGCGGAGCAGTTAAACATTTCGGATTTCACTGTTCGTAAAATATTTAAAAAAATAAGTATCGTTCATTCAAATTAAACAAGGCCAATGAAATTTTTCCCGATGACAAATACCGTAGGCTGGAATTTTGTGGACCGGTGTAATAATGAATATTTTATTGAAAATGTATTGTTTTCTGATGAGACCTCATTTGCCATACATCGACGTCATAACCTATCCGTATCACGATATTGGTCTGGAAGTAATAAACACCTTATTTGTGATGCACAAACGCAATATTTCAAAAGTTTGGACAGGCATCCTAGGTAGTCATATAACTGGACCCTTTTTTATAGAAGGAACATTAACTGCAAATAAATATTTGCAACTTTTACAGAATAGCACAATAGCTTCCGTACAAAACCTAGAAGGTATTACGTTAGGGAGAATATGGTTTCAACAAGATGGATGCTGCAATGTGCAAGAATATTTGGGAAACATTTTCAATGATAGACTGTTAACTACATGGAGCACTATTCGCTGGCCCTCACGATCCCCTAGCTTATCTCCTAACGACTTTTTTCTTTGGGGTTATGTCAAATCTTCAATTTATGGTTTTCAAAATAATAGAGCTACTAGTATTGCAGAACTACAAGCTAAGATTATTAACTGCATAACAAACATTCCACTTGAAATGTTGTTAGACGTAACAAGAGGCTTTTATGATCGATTGGGATTTTGCTCATTCGAATTTGGAGGTCGTTTCGAAAATTTATTAAATTAGTCATATTTTACATATTGTATTTATGAACAAACCGGTTTTAAAACCATTCTTGTTAGATTTCTTTCCTTTATTTTGTATACATAATTTCTTAATTAAACCCCACAAAGTTTTCTTTCGAGATTCTTATTTTTATGGAAAACCACACTATTATACTTTACTGTCATGTTTCTTAACCGTTTTTAAATACACGCTTGCCATTGGCAAATTGTATGGAAAAACGGACAGAAAAGAAACGTAGTGTATGACGTAATGTAAGTTGTAAAAATAAAGGCAAATAGCTATTCGTATTACAGTTAGAATAAGTATTTAACCCGGCAGCTACAGTCGCGAATGGCTCAGATTGATGAACGATGGTTAGTGAAAATTACAAAATACGCTGTTTCACTTGATTTTATTTTACTGTATAACTTGAAAAAGACTATTACACTCATTACATGTTCGTTACTTCGTATCTTTTATAGTTTTTATGTTACCAGCCTATATAAAACTAAACTATTACAGAGACCGCCGAATTTAAAATTTGCCACTGTACACAACACAGATGAAATGATTTTATACAAGTTTCTTTTGTTGTAAGGAACGTATATCCATTGTGTAATGCACACAGAATCGGTATAATAGAAAAAAGGTAATACGTCAATACGTATATCAAAACTCAAACGTCAACCGTAAATAACTGACAATTAACAGCCGTGACATAATACATATCAGTGCCTCAGAGGTAAAGTATGTTGACACTTTAACATGGTGTTTCAGGAGAGACGTTTAAGTAACTTTACAAGAGTTTTCGTACTTTAAGGCATATGAATGTATTTTTTTGCTGTTTGATTTCATGAGAAATTCAAAGAATAGATGATAAATTATAATCCATTGCAAAAAATAAACATGAGTTTCAAGGAATTATGATTTTGATGTGAGTTAACTCCTTTTACTCGGTGGATATTTCTTTAGATTGTGGCTTAACACTTTAGATATATTTTTAGCAAGGGACAAATACTAAAGAATCAGGTATATTGAGAATAGTTTTATTAAAGTTAAAACATAATATAGTAATAGTCGTGTAAGTTATTAATTGTTGCCTCCATTTTCTCTCTGACTGTGCTCCAGATTATTGTGAAATGGATGAAAAACTTTGGGAACCCATTTGAGTAAACCCTGTAAGTTGGTGTATTTTAGGTTACTTATTCCCTAGTATGGTGCCGGTGGCAAATTCTGAGAAATATTCATTATAACACGGCAGTTTTTATTGAGATCTATTTCCCTGAATTCGTCATTAAATGATGTCTTGAAGTACAAAATACCTTGATTCTGGGCTTTAACTTGAAAATGCACAACGTTTGAGATTAAAAATTGTTGATTGGCGCTGTCCTTTTTTCTTATCATAAATGGAGCAATGGGACCTTCGTAAAGACTTTTTATATTTTTTAAATCTTCTTTCTCCATAGAAATTACGGTAAACGGTTTTTCTCTGCTGCAAATTCTAACCAACTGTTGCCAGTCCCACGGTACCATCATTTGAAATTGTGTTTGCTTTTCCCATTCCTTTTCAATTAATGAATGGTCTGAATCGGCCTCTAGATGCGTATGTCCTCTGACCAAAAATTTGTGGCCTATTTCTTTTAGTTGCGGATATTTATTTGGAATCATGGAGTAACACATAATCATACTACAGTTTTGATTCTGAGACGGGCAATTGTCAGACCAAACAATTAGGCGTTTTAAGGTAGGTGGCAATGCAATCGAATCAATCCATTTAAGCAAGCAGGATGCCATTTCATTAACACCTCTACCTGCTATAGATTCATCAAACATACAATAAGTTTTCTTATATGTTGCGTCATGTATTGTATAATTAAATGTCCAAAGCTTTAATGAGTAAAAACTTTGAGCATTTGTCAGCACGGGTGTAGGCAGGCACTTTTCCAAATCGACCATCAACACCTTTTTGAGTTGGATCTTTCACAGATTTTTTCTTATCTCCTGTTTTAAGTTGGTATCGATGTGCAGCATCATCTAAATGCAAGTTATATTCTTCCTGAATTTTTCGAATTTCTTCATTTATATTTGCATCCCTTAGCTTGCATGTATGGCTTTTTGAAAGCATAGTTGAATTCGCTATTAAAAATGTCGCTATAGAGGCACAGGTTTGCAATTTCATCGGTGGGTAAATTCTGCTCTTGACAGTCTTCAACATATAACTGATGCATTTTAGTTATGCTGAGGCTGCTATCTAAGTATTTTTTTGATGAGTCGCCTCGTCTATAATGGGACTCCACCGTTGGAAATCTTAAAATGTGATCTCGAAGTTTCTGACGGAGTTCATTACTTATCTTATTTGGTGGAGCATTTTTCCCCCTCAAACCTTCAGAGATCATCCCACCTTCAGAATGCCTTTTTGATAATGCAGTCTCTACAAATGTTTGAGAAATGCTTAATGTATTAAAAAAGAATAGTTTGCATACTCTTATTGTTCCATTATTTTTTACAAAGGTAACTTAGAGAAGTGTTTCTACGCTTTTCCCCTGCTCGTTGACGCCGTCTTTGGACCGGTTCTATTTTTACACAGGAGGCCACAAACTGCCTCTTCACATTATTACCGGCCTTTTCTGACCAAAACTGCTTGAAAATTCTCTCGCGATCTTCGTTTGAGAAACTGTGAGAACATTTTCGTTTACATGTCTCTTTGCAAACATTTTTTATCATTTTTCGAGGAATAGTTTTTTTCTTTTTTGAAATATATTGTTCTCCTGCAGCTCTTTTACATTTCCTCACACTGCAGATCCATGTGGCTGGCTTCTACTGCCGTTTTCTAGATTTTCTTCCCGCTTCATTATTTTATGCGCTATGCACCTATGCACTTAACATTGTTTTTCTTACCGTAATTCTATTGCAAAATAATGTTGAGTGCCTTTAACTTCATATACCCCTGTAGGTATGCTGGACTTGACGTTGTTTACCGCTGTCTATTAGAGAATCTATGAACCTAAAGACTTAACTTGAGATACCATGGTGAAGATTGGATCGCTAGATGTCGGACGTTGCTGTTAACTCAATTTAAAAAAAATGACTAACATACTTTACCTCTGAGGCACTGATATTTGAATAATGCAATGAATGAATACCCCCTCTCACGTGCCGAATGTATCCAATCAAGTTAGGTGCGACCATAGGACCAAATCTCAATCTGTATACCAGATACATAAAACCAATACGTGTACCAATTATATACCGTGCCATTTGACACGGTGCATGATTCTGTACAGAATCATGTATTGTGCACTGTTTTATCACTGAACATATGCCTTCCATGCATTGACGCGTTTTTTTATAATTGAACATAGGAGCATTTGACATGGCGAGTAGCCACTGGGTTTATTACAGAAAATAAAATACAAATTCGCCAAATTTGGCATTTAATTTTTTCCCTTTAGGAATTTCACAATCGAAATGTGAAGCTGGGCACTTCCAACATTTGTTCTATTTTATATTTCCATTGCGATTCTCTTGTCAACATATTCTTAAGTAATACATAATAAACCACTATCATAACGTCTTTTTGTGACCTATTAATTAGACGGGGTTAGGCAAAAAATTAAACGTCAAATTTGACCTACATATGTATTTGGGTATTATTTTCTGTAATATTACATTTTCATATGTGTGAAAAGGATCATTTAGGGTTAATTCTCATATTTAAATACATTCCAGAGGGAGTAAAAAACATCTGTTGCGTACTTTTATCCTTTGCGTACTCTTATCTGGCTTTACCCAATTATATCGCAAATAATTGTAGCATTTAAACATCAGTAAACATAGAAGAGATATTCGATGCCATTACGGCACCTTAAGTTTCGTACTTCTCGTAATATAGAAAAGTTTCTAAACAAAAACGAAACTTACGATCTAAATTCTCAAATTGCACTGCAACTAGTGGAGACCGGTAACGTTGCGAGCCGTCATAAGGAAAAAAATAGTGTTCGAAAAAAGCTCCAGGGTAATAAGAAATGTTTCCCATGTGATCTCTATCGAAACATGTAACACCATTGCAAGCTATGTGTATATTCTCGTTGTTCTCCGCTTTCTTAATATTTTGCCAACCTCTCACCTGCAAAATAACAAAGGAAAGATATTTTAGTGAGTATGCTGCTGCAATAGTATAATTAGACCTTATTTAATTTTAAATATATGCAAGGCTTGTCCTCCGTATAACCGTATCCAGCCTTTCCGCAAGGCCCCAGTTCCTCTTTTCTAAAGATGCAGGATTGGTTATGCGTTGGCATGTTCACAGCGCAATCGACATACGCCGAGTGGTTTAATCCCTCATACGCTGAAAACAAATATAACACTTATTGCTGTATTAAAACCTTGTGCCCTACGCTTCAGGAGGTTGTCGATTAGGGAGATGTAGGTATCAACAGTAACGCTATGCTTAGTTTTCTTATGCGTGTACCATATCAAAGCTGAGACTTGATGTGGTAATCGAGGAGAGATGCCGAGAGCTGCAAAATGTGAAAAGTGCTAAAAAAACTTTATATATAAGATAGTAAGCTCATACCAGGACTGCTACCTGGAAGTAAATTGCCTTTAGGAAAAAGTGCTTCAGTTCTCGTAATTCTCACCACATACATTATTAACACTATTATGCCGAAGAATACGCCACAGAGAATAGACATGAACAATGTGTAAAATAGTATTATCAAAACTAAAAAAAGATATACTTATGAATTGTAATAAAGTATATAATAAACAATTACGTACACCAGTCCTTACAGGACTTATTACAAAATGTACGTCTTTCTTTGTTGTACATGAACTTTGTGAAAGTACGAAAATTATTCTTAGTTTTCTGACGAAATCTTTCTCCTCTGGATAACTCACTAAACGAATTAACACTTGTTGTTGTTGCTTGAGATGGCGATCGAAAGTTTTTTCCCATTATATGTTCTAATCGTTTCAACAGGAAACCCAAGGAATTAATACACAAAAATCAAAAACGTTAATTTTGATTCTGACATGAAAATCCATAAAAATTTCGTGACTAAAACCTATTTAGATATAAACGAAAATAATGTGCTTGCAATAAAAATCATATTTTAAAAAATCTAAATAAATTGACATCAAACTGGTTTATGCCATTAGAAATTTGAAATTTTTGACAATAAATGACACATTTGTATATTTAACTGCATATTTAACTCCTTGCATGTAATTATGTACGATGTGCTACTATGGCCAGTAAATTATGTTCATTTTGTGAAGCACCAGAAACGCCAAGTAATGTAGGTAGTACATAAAAATTAGGCGTCCGGTTAGCAACTCGAAAAAGTTCAACACATGGATGGCGTATAACAATGCAAATAGTGTAAATTGTCCTTGCGAAGTTTAGTCTTCGCTTCTTTCCAAATACTATTTATCCATCATAAAAATCTGTACTGGTGTTGCGTTCTGTAACTGTACACTAGCTTTCTAAATCCCTGCCAGAAGATTGCTATCAGCGAATCGACGAAATTGGACAAAATATTCTAGCAATAATAATATAATTGTAGTATTTGCATGGTATTTCGAGCCGGCAGTTGTCATGAAAACGTATAATCCAAAAAACATTGTAAAATTCGAACCGATGTTCAAAGGGCTCAAAACGTCTGCAACGTAGAACATGATTATCATATTCAAAACATTCATGCTACGGGTGCAAAAATATAATTGTGAAAAAGATGTCTTCAATTAAAATTAAAAACAAAAAGTCAAAGATTCTAAATAGGAAAACGATTTTATTTTTCATATAAAATAGTAACTACAGAGAATGTAAATAACCATACTTTACAATACATTTCTAAAACATTTAAAATATGCCGAAAGCGACGATTCGATCGGGTACGTACAATGTATGGACAGTTGCTTTGTAGTTAATCCGTCGTACTCGAAAGAAAAAAAGCAGAGTTACCACTAATAATAAGCTACGATTGCTACTTTCAATGAACAGATAATTTCATTCATTCTAAATAAATAACTTTATAAATACAAGAATTAACAATGCCTTGTAGCCTTTAATAAAAACTGTAGTTCATGGAACCATTAGTTCGAATAATCATTCTTTTTGACGACTCTTTTACGTTTAGATAGGAAAATGCTGCGCGTAGCGGTCTCGCAGCGCAGCATTCAACTATTCGTTCGGGTCACCATTCCGACCAGCCGGTATACTTCAGAGCCTTATCTGCAGAAAATTGCTTTTCGATATTTTCTGAATTTGAATACTATTTGCTAAAGCGTATTAGAAATTTTTAGGGATGGTATTTTGGAGAACGGGGTGGAAGATTAGATATGAAATTTGCTGCCAAATTGCTGCAACCCGCATTACATAGTGCACATCATTCTTCAAGACGGAGCCACCGGCGCTGAAAAATGTGGAGGGGCAAATAATCGTTTTCTTCTATCTGATAAAATTTTACCAATTTTATACAGTGCGGGCATAAATGATTGGTTGAGTTGGTAATCACTGGTTAGTTGGTAGGTCACTAAATGGGCTAAATTCAATACAGTTCACATTCAGTAGCGTGCGAATAAGTTTTTAAGCATAAATAAATACTGAAATGTAATGTATAAATAAACATAACCTCGACATGTCAAAATATGTACGAGATTTAAATTAACTATTGGAAACACTTATTAAGTAATTTCTTTATGAAACTGCAAAAAGACAGCAACTAATAGTTTGATCATTGTGTAATTAATTGATATTTGTTTTCGGTATTCTCTTTTACCTTTAAGGTAAAAATGAGACAAGATAGTTAAATATAACTATTTTACAACACAGATATGCACCACTTGTTAATTTTTATTTGTTGTATGTTTTGCTACAAGTCAAAATTACTAATTACAGAATATTTATGATTAGAAATATATTGTAGCATTTACAAAAACTGCTGAAAATGCTAATCTTGATTCCGTAAACACAAATTCGTTCTTTTTAAGCTTTCAAAGGCATTTTGTAGGCACTCTACAGGAATATTTGCAATTTCATTCATAATGGCTTCTTGCATCTCATCCAAGTTATGTAAACGGTTACGAAAAATTCTATTCTTTAAATAGCCAAATAGAAAAAAATCAGGAGGTGTAAGGTCTGGTGATCATGCTGGGCACAATCCTCTACTTATTATTCTTCCTGGACAAAATTGTTGTAGAAATTGGATTGTAGCATTGGCTACATGAGGAGGTGCTCCTGTCTTGCTAAAAATACCCATCTTGTAATTTATCCTCACGTAGTTCATTTATAAATGACTCCAGTATTATTTTTCTATATCATTGTGTCGCATTGAAAAAAAAAAATTGGACCTACTATGCGACGATGAGAAATAGCAACCCATGCACCAGTTTTAATCAGATGCAAATCACTCTCTACAAAATTATGTGGATTAACTACGTTCCATGTTCGATAGTTTTGGCTATTTATATATCCAGAAAGATGAAACCATGCTTCATCGGTGAAAAAAGTCTTGCCCAAGGTGTTATTATCATTTATATTTTGTTCAAACTATTGGCAATATTGAGTACGAGCTATGTAGTCGACAGGAAATAAGTTGTATAACAGACATCTTATATGGCTTCATATGCAAACCCTTTTTAAGTACTTTTCTACATGTTCCATATGAAAGACCTATGCAAAAAAATATATAACCAATTATTTATCTAACAGATTTAGACATTCTTAAATGTACCTGCTTGCTCAGATAGTGGTCTTAGAGGTTTATTAGGACTCTATTCTATTCGTGCCTGAACATCTGCCACAACCTCCTCTGTAACTACTGTTGGTTTTCCAGTAGATTTGCCTTTAGAAGCATTGCCAGTTTCCAAGAAACGTTGAACAATCCGTTCCTGATATCATTGAAACTCTGGATAAGCTATATCATTTTCAGGATATGCTGCTTGAAATTGGTTGTAGCATTGTAGAATAGAATAAGAAAATGAACCGTCTTCATTTAAAACACCAGTACGGAAATATGCCATCACAATAAAAATATTTTGCTCCGTTGGGAAAGGCATCTTTTATCTTTTATGGAACCTATGTATGGTATTTATACATAAATGATATCATAATTCCAACATCAAGTAACTCACCTCAATTACTAGATTTTTATTATAGACTTTGTTTTGAAAAAAAAACAGATTTTGTACGGAATAAAGACAAAAATAGAAAGAAATACATGCCGCTGTCAACTACTCAAAATATACATTGTTGGTGATATTGAAATCGTCACCAACCTAAGCTTGGTTCCAAGCATTGCCAACTCAACCAATCATGCTCGCACTGTAGATCTCAAATTACAATGTGTCTCATATACAAAGAAATCAACCAATAAGTGACCATTTCATACCGTTCCAAAGTAACGGTATTTTGTCGCGGTAGGGAAAGGAAATTTCCATGAGTGGAGCGGTATTTCTCATCTCTAGAAATTTTAGCACCTTTAACCCGCAACTGCTACAGTATAAAATAAGTAAGCGAATTTTACATGTCATTGCGGTATGTGATACCGGCGTGTAAATTGTGGTTGTGGATCAAAATATGTAGTCGTATGTTGAAAATATCTGAAATTTGTGTCATAGGATCTACCGTTAGATAAGTTGTCTAATCGCAAGTCGTAAGTCAATAATTCTGAACCGTGTATACTTGGTTGCCTAGAACTACTTGGGAATCCTAATAAAAATAATTATCAAATTGACATTTCCCAAGCCGATTCTAAAATTTTAACTTTTTTTACTCGTGCAGCGCTTCAAGCTATGAAAAGACCCCGTGATCGCCATTACATGTGTTTTATATGACGTTTAATTTACATGGACGATTTCAATGGGAGTGGTTGCATTGGTAGGTTTAGCTATGAAACGAACCTCTTAGTAAGTGAACGAACGTTTATGTAGTATTTCATAAGCAGAGCACTCCAGTGTATATATGCATAATTACGGGCGTGTGGATACTGCCAGACTATTTATCCTAATTCGTGTTGTTGCATGACTGCCCGGATAGTTAGTAAACACTGTGGTTATCACTTAAAAAGTCGTCGATTAATGAATACATTGTTGATCCGTTGTTTATCAGCGTTCGTTTTACATCTTACGAGTGATCAGTGTCAGTGCTCGGACCTTTTGTTTAATGTAAATTAAAGTGTGCGAATAATACGGTGGCTGCAGCGTTACGTCTTCATAAACAGATATACCTACATCAGTCGAAGCACTCAAAACAATTTACATAAATGTCTGGACATGTGGGACGTGAAATAATTCCCTATTAATTCGATTAGACAGCGTAAGTAGCGTCAATCTAATTATTAATGTTCTCTAACGAGTAGTGTGTGTATTAGATATGGGCGGGGGTGTATACTATTAACATTCCAAATGTGGTGGCACTGATGCTTCTCCACATCTCGAATTATCTTATTAAAATCAATTTCCTTATTGCTACAACCTCCTCTAAACGTAAGGTCAGGTTTTGGTCACCCTATAATCAGCTGTTTTACCCTATCCACAGCGCCTGAAAAATTGACGCGCATGGGCGAAATATATATCCAACTACCACCCCATGTCATATGACAAGATATGGTTTTCCTATCTAAGACTGCGAACCGATATGTAGTGCTTAACTTCAGTGATTTGTATCCGGATGAGATCGTATTTTAAATAAGCAAATTACCAGTCTGATCTAATTCATGAATTAAAAGTTAGGTGTTTGGTCAAAATGCAGCGAGAAATGTAGCAGGTATTTATCTTTTCATCTCCACTACACCCAAAAAATGTGCTATATCTTCATACAAAAATAGATATTGTTATACAAAAATAATATATAACACTGGTATGCATCAAACTTGCTTCAAGAGTGAAAAGAACTGATTTTAGTCAATTGAGATGCCCTAAATTCAGATCTGTTTTCAGTTTTTCTCTATCACATCAAGTTTTTTTGTTATTTTAAAAAATATGTAATTACACAAATACTGCACATATGGAGACATCAATGAATTTAAAAATCTGTTTATATTTTATAAGTAAACAAGGATAAAAATTGCCTAGCGATTACACCCACACTTGAGACCTTTGCCGTTTTGACATTCTTCTATGGCGGCCGGAGGAATCTTTCTTTAGGCACCAGCAGTAATCTGCCATCACTGTTTCGTTTCCCTGGTATCTTGGTTCCATGGTTTTGATGTTCTGGTGGAATCTTTCACCCTGCTCCTCACTCACTGCACCCAGATTTTTGGGATAATAGTCGACGTGGCTATATAAAAAATGTACTTCGACACTCATTTTACAGCCCAAGGCTTTGTTTCAACAATTTCCCTATAATTTTCAGCTTTATTGTTCCCAAGAAAGTTTTCTTAAACGCTAACCATGCATAACCATCGAGTTCATTCATCGAGGAAATGAAACCTGAGTCTCTCATGAGTTCTCGTATTTGTGGTCCATCGAAAACACCGGCTTTCAGTTTCGCGTCACTTTTATTTGGAAATTTGTTCTGAAGGTATAAAGGAATATTGCTTTCATTACTTAAGCTTGTCACGAACTGCTTCATAAGTCCAAGTTTTATATGAAGAGGGGGCAACATAACTTTTTCCCTAGAAATCAGGGGATCAGACAGTACGTTTTTTCTCTTGGTACAAGATTTGTTCTCAAGGAACAGTGTTTTCTTTCCCAGTGCTCAGATCGTGCCCTGCTATTCCACTCGCAAAGAAAGCAGGGATACTTAGTGAAACCGGATTGTTGGCCAAAAAGAGTCGCCAGTATTTTAAAATCCCCGCGCACTGTCCAGGAATGCTCAATTTTAACTAGCATCAGCTTAAAGTTATTATAAGTTTCTTTTAAATCAACAGAGTATGCAAGAGGCAAGAGGCACATCAACTATGTATTTTGTATATACAGAATCGAAATAAATACGTGTATAGTGTATATCAATACTAGGAAATCCATCATAAATTTGCGTAAAAGTAAGAATTTTAGAATATTTTTTCTTACAAATTAAAAAGAAAACTTGACATGATAAAAAAAAATCTAAAAACAGATCTGAATTCAGGGCATCTCAATTGACTAAAATCAGGTCTTTTCACCCTTGAAGCAATTTTGTTTTTTAAAAATGCATACCAGTGTAATCTGCGCTAAGTTGCATACAAATACGTTCTCATAGTTATTGGTTCTATAAATTCGTGTTGAAGTTGGTTGAAGTAAGATAGGATTAATATCCCAGAATGAATTATTTCGTGAAATGGATACTAGTGTACAAGTTGTTTAAACTAGCATTATTTTGAATAACTACACATATCCATAGATACATTCCCTAGTGTTTTGAGTTTTTTTTAGATATTTGTTTTTCTTTCAACTCGTTTAAAGAAATCATTGATTCTGAAAAAGGTTGCTTTTATTATCATAAAGAGGCCTGTAAAAGGCCATAAGTAATCTTTGTATTAGTTGTTACAGAAATTGTTTTTTAGAAAACGTTGTGGTTCAGTTCTAGCCTTCAAATAGTTTATATTTCCTAAAGTGGTCTATATGGACACCCGGGGGTCGATGTTGTCTCGCTGGGGGTCCATGATAGCGAGAGAAAAAGTGGGGTTCATGACCAACACCCAAGCGTTCCGTAAATAACATTATATGTACACCTAACACAGATTCTGTGTAGATAATACTCATAGTAGACATTGAAGTTACTTAATTGATTTTTCATAAAACTGTTTATGTATGTATCTACTTTGTGGTGTCCTACAGATATTTTGCGTAAGTTTATACAAGTTTTCATACAAGCAGCGAGCAACGCATGACGCGCCTATGCACACGCGAATAACACATAACATGTCCAGACTTGTTGAGATGCAATTATGCAGGGTGTTTGGTTCACCGATGTATATCTGAAAGGAGGTGATAGGTGAGTAGGTTTGGAAATTGTTTAACCAGAAATACTAGAAATAGAAAGTGTCACGGTTTCTGAGATAAAACCAACTTAGTGATTTAACTAAATTAGACGATTTTTGCTACTATGAATTACAATTACACTATTGCAAGTTTCTAGTTCCTTGTAACTTATATTTTAATAGTCTCTGATATCTATTCCGTCAAATAAAATCATTTCATACACTCTACATGTGATAAAAAAATTTGAGGTCGATTAAAGTTCAAAAATCGTTTAATTTAGTTAAATCACTAAGTTGGTTTTTTCTCTGAAACCGCAACACTTTGTATAATAGTATTTTTGGTTAAATAAGTTCCAAACCGACTCACTTACCACCTCCTTTCACACATTCGTCGGTGAACCAAATACCTGTATATAAGAGTGAAACACTGATCATTCGTTTTCTGAATTTTGGGAAGAAAAGTGATTTGAAAATATTTTAAAAACATAAATAGGTATATACATATTTTTGTAGTCCTTCAATTATTATTGTAGCATGAAAAATCGTAATTAAAATTGCAAAACAATTCATCTCGATAAATAAAAATGATGATACGGTATAATAATAATTCAACAGATTAATTTGATATTCAAATATGTTTTGAAATTGAAATTTGATTTGTCCCATAATATCACAATAATTTCTTTTATCCTTAAACAAGATTGAAATCAATTAGACTTGATTCAGAATACAAATAGAAAATTGATGGTGAATTTTGATTAGGTCCCAATACAATAATAATTCTATGTATTTATGTATTATGATCGTACCGTGGTGCAATTTTAATTTGTTGAATTAGTATTATACTGTGGTATAAAAAGAATATTTTAAAATTGTCTCAGTACATAAAAAAATACTTAATACAAAAGAATACATAAATAAATCGGCAATAATTCACCGTATCTTCTATCTTCTCTCTTGAGTTAATTAGGAGGAATTAATTGGATGTTAGATAAATTATAATTTTAATTATTGTTTGTTGTCAAGACATGATTAAAATGTTTGAATTTTTTTAATTTTTCGTCGCCAAAATGAGAGCTACGCTTGATAGTATGTTCGCTTCAACGGCAAAAGGAGCCGATAATAGTTTGCGGACGTCTTATAATATCTCATTACTCATTACTCTTAGCAAAATCAGCAAAACAGCCAATTTTGCCTGCCGTTAAGGAGGTTTTAAAAAGTGTTACACACGTCTCCATATGATATATTCAAAATTATTACTTTGGGCGACAATACAGTTCATAGACGTATTGATGCAATGAGTCACGATATCTTTCATTATGTTATTGTCTGCAAACAAACCATTTCGCTATCTAACCGGACGAATCTGCGTTACCTGATAATGAAACAGTATTGTTGGCATATGTTCGTTTTGTTATGAACCAAGAAATCCATGAAGAACTCTTCTCTGTGAGAATTTTGGCAATTGAATTTGCCAGAATTAATCTAATGAAGCAAAACATTCAAACTATTCAAAGACCCTATTAAAGTAAGTAGCTGTGAGAAACGCATTTGACATTAATAGGTTTAGGAAAATTCAATATTTTACAGACGGGGAAAAAGTCCCAAAAGTTGTCTACGAGGCAAAAAAGTACGGAAATCTTTGGTTTATACTACATATAAAATATAGGCTGTATGCACATTAAGAAATACATGCCAATGTTTTAATTAGTAATTAATCTTATTGTAATTTCATCGTCTAAGAGTAAAATCATACAATTTTTCCTTTTTTCTGTAGAGCGTCTATTTGCATAGATGTTGTTTTTCTGTTGCCTCATCTCCTGTCAACATGCCGTTGGTATAGTTGGGTGGCATCCATTTAATTACTTTGCATGTGTAGCAGATGTATTAAATAAGAAAATGACGGACCTAATTTATTTATATTACCATTTAGATTATAACAAAATGACATAATGCAAATTGGTAAATTGACTTAGCCACGTTTAGATTATTCACAATATTAGCAATTTGTGAAGACAGGAATAACAGTATTAGGATGTATCAGTAAACAAAAATGCCTAATTTAATTTAATTTTGCATAAAATCATACAAGTATACCTACAAGGTAATATAACATTTTGAAATTACGGGAAGCGTCGTTAAAAAGAAATTGCATTAACAATTCCCTGAGATTTTGAGCCTACTACTGAAATCGATAAAGATTTTTGGGGCTCAATATCGGAATATTTTTATCAATTTTTGTAAAATAAATTGCCCAACGAAGTAAATTTTAGGAAATCCAATTGACAGCACAAAAATCTATAGTGTTGACTAGGTTACTTCAAAGTAACCTTTCCGCTAAAAATTTAATCAACGCTTGTCATTACAGTTACGTGATTTGAGAAGTATTCTACTGTAAACAAGTTTGAGAAATGCTGGCTTATCAAAAAAAATGGTTGTCGGTTTCGTTGGATTCACAAATTCATAATTCTTAAATTCTGGTTATTTTAAATGTCCCTTATTGTTAAAGTGTGACAAACGGTTGCATCCGAAGAGGCGCCGTGAAAGGAGCTGTGTTTACTATGCACATACAAGGAATTGAGTGGACGTTCGGTTATTATCGATTGATCGGTGTGCGTGTACTATTTATAATGTTCGAGAAACTAGTGAAACCGTCCGGGGCGTACCGCGCAAAAGTAAACACAGTATTAATAAAAAAAATAATAGATTGTTATCTTTTATTGACGTATCGATGACCACTGTGGTAATGTGCGATCGTCATGGGACGCCGTAGTACTGCAACATAAGCAATGCTTCCATTGTCGATTCGGTCAGGCCTCGACGACGGTCTGAAAACGTTTTCGTATACTTTGCAAATGATCGTTTGCGAAATTCAAATACTCCTGTATCTCTTCTGTACATTTTTTAATTCGGGATATAGATCGAACCTTTTCTAAATCCGGATCATTATTTAAAACTGCACGAAATTTTTGCGCGACATCTAGTCCTATAGGATGCGTCAACCTTTCTAGAGCGGCTGCTAAATTGTTGATGTTATTTAACGAGACTTGTATAGATAAGTGAGTATTTTCTAACTGCGAAATAGTTTGTGTCACTACAGAATAGTTTATGGAAATATCTATTTCTTTTTGAACGTCCGAATCGGAGAAAAGTTGCTGTCTCTCGCGAACCGCTTGAGAATTAGAAGAATTAAGTTTGAAAATGACATCTTTCACTTGGGAATAATATTGGCGATAGTAAGATACTGCCTTGATCCATGTTCCCCATCGCGTCAATACAGGCCGAGGTGGTAGCGGAACTTGCGGATACAATTGTTTGAATACGCGGATATGTTTGGGAAATTTCACAAACACTTTTTTGGTAGATGATATTAAATCATTCACCCTAGGATACTTCTTCGAATTGTTTCTGCTACAAGATGACATGCGTGTATGAGGTATGTTATGTGAAGAAGAGTCGGATAGCATACTTTTAACATCCTACCAGTTTTCAGCATTGTTGCGACTCCGTCAGAAACTAGCATGGTAATTTGGGCTCCTACGATACAAAATTTTCTTTACATGTTTTTTATTATGTTTACAACGGTTTCGGCATCAGTTCTTTCAATCCTTTTACTGGCTAACAACAAGGAAGCTGCTGGACCATTACGTTTTAAAGGACGCGCCACAATATGGATCACGCTGTGTTTTTGAGCATCAGTAGTTTCGTCCACATTGAACCAGATTTTTTGATTTCTCAACTCGTCTTTTGTATAGTCTTTTACTGTACTTTGAACATATGGTAAATTGTACCGCAATTGTCTTTTTGTTGGTAGCTTCCATGATGGAACATATTTATCCCGAAAAAGACGAAAGTTTTCGTTATCTACTAGGTGTTGTGGGATGTTGCGCGTGCTCAACATGAAAATAAAGTCATACAAAAATTGCTAGTACGGAATATTGTTTCTTAAATTCAATACATGACGTCTACTTTTAATATGACTTCTACATTCAAATGTCGTGCGATCTAACAACCATATACCGCAAAATTTGCAACGAATGTGCGAACCTGTAAATTCCAAACCAAGGAAACGCCAAACATATTTCTTCACATGCGATGCAAGTGGTACACCAGGCTTATGTCCCATGTTTTCGAAAACACACAATGAGAATCCGATAAATAACCGAACGACCAAACTCCTCAATGTCTACCGCATTACTGAACTCTGCATCCACATACGTTCATACACCCCCCCGTACAAGCGTCTCTGCGGGTGCAACCGTTTGTAACTCTTTACTTATTGACTTGAAAATGTGCAAATCAGTTAAAATTTGATAAGTAGGGGAAGTAGAAGTTTATGAATATCAATTTGTAGTGCATATGTACATTTGAATTTACTCCATATTCGGTCTTTACTCTTTTGATTATTCGACAAAATATAATTTTGATTATATTTTGTCGTCGATATTTCTATTTTTGTTGCTACAGATAAACCACTTAAAGCGGATAAGTATTTGATACATCTAATTCTAGTTTGGTCGATATTAATCTTAATTATGTAATTGCTTGATTATATTTGCCATTATCTTATTTACAAATTTTATAAATTTCATGAAAACTGTCAAATTGGAACGAATTCCTTAAGAAATACCTCGGTAGCTTAAGTATGCTGTTGGACTATATTTCTTCTTAAAAATATTCACATGGTTTTAATATATGCTAATATTTATATTCCTGAATCCTTAAGTATTTGATATAATATACGTATATGATTTAATTTGATTTGAATAAATATTCGACAATTACATAAAGACTATGGAATTTGGTATTTAAAGAAAATTTAATTCCAGCTTATAAACAAGCCATCATTCGAAATATTTTCCTCCATCATGATTCACGTGATTGGGATCATTGTTACCTTGCTAAAGGTTACTATGGTGAAAGTTGATGTAATTGTTTGTGGAATTTCAGTATGACTTATCAACGGATTATGCCAATGCCTGTTCTACGCAGTTACTCATCTTACAAGCTTTATTTCACCTTAGTCTACAAATTTAGTTGTTGTTTGTGATGCTGATTTTGGGCGTACGTGTCCCCTTTGGCCTGGCATAGGATTTACGGTCAAGGCTGTTATAGTAAGGGCCGGTTTATTCACCTTCTGTTTAAGTCCCAAGTTAGCTTACTTGAGGGAATAGTCCAGAAAACTGTATATTCACCTCCCGGTAAATTAAATGTGACAAGTAACTGCACCTACTGGTCAGTAAATTTATATGCAGGTTAGTCCTACATACATATAACTCATTAATGACAGGTTTATAACCTCCATTTATTGTTTATATCGCAAGGCGAGTGTGGTGTTTGTGAATAAAATTACTTAGGCGTCCTCCATTTACCCTGATAACTCAATATTTATTGATTCAAAATTACCAAATAATCACAAATATTCAATTTCTTCAATTTTGGTGCAATTGCTAAGATACTGGAGAAGCTTATAATCATTTATTTTGTTGGTTTGTTACGTTGGGGATACGTAAATTGAAATATGAGTTCCTTTTCCTAACATCTAATCACTTTATTTAATAATAGATCTAGTACGACGCCTTTATAATGCAGAAAATTGATTTCAAACCCAAATAATTTTGATAAATGGAATGATCCAGATTTATTTAACCCTTAATCGCCGTCCCGTTGTTTGTGAGATCTGCGCGGATTTTAAATCGTATGTAATAAAACTCAGACAACAGCGATTATTGTTAAGACGGTTTAGAATCTAAACTTTAGATTGTCCATACCATCAGTACCGGAGCTACTACAATTGATTGGCAAACGTCTTTTATCTTTGTTTAACAGATTATTATGTAGGTTTTGTATCTCTTTTCCACAAACTATTACCTACATGAAAACATCGAAACTTCCAAGTAGTAAACTGCTAAAGATAAAATTTGATGAATAGACTCAAATCATTTACTTGTACATGTAAAGATACTTGACGAGTAGCTACTTGTTACTTGTCACACATGAATAGACCGGCCCTAAATATGAGAGAATAGATATTTTTTGTTTACAAGCCACCATGAAATTCTTTGTTTGAGTTGCTCAGTCATTTTATCAGAATTGGCATATACATCTTGAGAAATGGGGAATTCGCACATTATTACACAATGGGGAATTCGCACATTATTACACATTTTGCTTTCATTTTATTTTGATATTAGCAAAGCGTCCGTTGCTTTGATAAGTATACAATATCAATTTTGAGATATTTTTGTAGGCATGCGTAGATATTCCCAATCCAAATCCAAAAAGTGAATACTGGTAAATGGTAGAACTTCGCAAGGGAAGCAGTTAAAATATATCTATACAAGATAGCTACTACGCTAATTTTTACATATTGCTCTATGCTTGCATCATGAACATTTCTTATGAATGGACTTATTTTGATATATGAATAGTATTCAAACGATTCTTCAGATATCTGTTGGGTTTTTGTAAATTCTTCTAATTATATGTTGAGTATTATTCGTTCTTAACTAATTTATTATACAAAGTGATTTAAAAACAATTAGGTAATTTTGATTGATATAATGGCCGTATGATAAAAATTCAATAAAACATTCGATGACAAGGTAAGAATACTAAAATAATTTCCTCTTGTAGAGTGCAATTTGAAATATTACCGCCAAAGTTAGTTTAGTTTTAAGATTTTGTTATTTATCTAGTTTTATAAGGCTGATGGATAATAAGGTAGAAGGAACGAGACGAAAAGTGAAGAAATGAAAGAATGATTTGATGAAAGATGCGTTTATTGTAAATGTTTTGTTGCATTTAAATATAACATTGAGTTCTTTTTTTTGTCTACTCTTGACGAAAACTTGATGTGAAAAGATAACATCAATTTCTCCTACAAGCAGAAGTGATCGAATAGTGTCATAAATTTTATGTTTATGTTGGATGATACCCAGAATTACATTTTTCGGCAGAAATCTTATCGGAAATATACTTACAAACATAGGTGATCCTCCTACAGCTTCCTGTTAAAGGCAGTTTACAAAAAAATACATGTACATACATCCACAACAAAACAAGTTTTTTGTTTTGAATTACATCCTCAACATTTATTTATCTAATTAAAAAAATTAAGAAACGGTGGATTTTTTAAAACAATAACCTAGAGATATTTCTAGAATATTATTCATTTAGCTTGTCTCCCAAAAATGCTTATCTTTTAATCTTGTGTTGATTGTTTTGTCCAGAAATATATTAGTTATCTGTTACTACTGGATTTCAGAGTAATAACGTTTTCAATGTATGCGTATGAGTAATACTGTTCTTGGTAGTTAGCGTTTGTTCATTGGAGTAAATCCAACAAATTGACCCCATTGTTTAATGTTAGCCTAATTTTAAAATTTAGATTTCCCACAGCTAATAGACGATTTTAAGGAAACTCGATTTAAAATTCATCATTTTACGTTTTTTTATACTGGTGATATATGGTATATTATAAATTTGAAAAAATGGGTTATCTTCTGTTTTACATAATGTAATAACAGCTGCTAAACAGTAGGTGGGCACGTTACGCTATATTGATTATGCACGTTTATACTTATTTATATACTTAACGGTTTTCTTGATATATCTATACTTCTCTGTGACTTACAATTTAGTACGTGGAAGTGTAAGATATGTGTAAAGGAAGTAATACCATAGAAGACACTTAGTTAATGTAATCACCGTTAATATTATCGTTTGTATATTATTGAAGAGCCGCATCCAGGTACTATGAAATTTTTGTTTATTATTCCTATTAGTCGCTTATTATTATCTTTGCTAGGTGTCAGGTTGATCGCATTAAGAAACTTCTACTGTATGTCCTTATAGCTACTATGTGCAGAGTCCTCTAGAATTGTACCACAACTTGGTATAAATTCTTTTGGAGTTGAAAATGTATTACGTATAATTGTACGTATAATTATATTACATATGGACGATTCCACAGTAGTAAGGAAAATTTAAAAACATTTAGGGTGTCTGCGTTAACTTTTTAGATAGTTAACGAGTCACCTTAATTCATGTGTTATGCTTAATTATTACTGAGTAAAACGACTTATACCAGAAGAATAATGTATATTATATAACTTATGATACATAGAAAATGATGTGGACTGTAATTCTAATTGACAACTCGGTATATATGTGTATATATGACGGTAGAGAACCACTACTGTTTATTTCTCATGCACTACGCATGCGCGCGAACGTTACATATTTTAAAATTTTAAATTGTGCCTTAACATCCCGCCCGCCTTGAAAGGTTTCAAATATGTTGCAATAGTAATGTTTAACAATAATAAATTCAGAAACATAACAGTTTACAATATATCATATGCGCGATACATTGTTCAGTCTTCATTTGGTAGTGGACAAATCTTAGCGACACTTCTTTTCACTATACCGTTTTTCACCTTTACACTGACCACTCGCACGACACCGTCCTTGCCTGGATGCAGATCGATGATCCTTCCAAGATGCCATTTCGCAGGAGGTGTGTTGTCTTCCTTAAGAAGGACGATTGTATCGACGGTAGGCGAGTTCTCACCTTTCGATTTCCATTTGATTCGTGTCTGAAGGTTACTCAGGTATTCGTCATGCCATCGGACCCAGAAATGTTGTAGCCTTTGGTAACGTTTAAGGCGATTTTCTTGTGCACTAGTATAATCGAGCTCCGGTAGACGGAGTAAACTCTTGCCGATAAGAAAATGTCCTGGAGTAAGGACTTCTAGCTCGTCAGGATCGGAAATTAGAGGACAAAGAGGACGGGAATTCAAAATTGCCTCGATTTGAGTCAATACCGTGGAGAATTCCTCAAAATTTAGATGTGCGTTTCCCGCTATACGTTTTAAATGATATTTTACGCTTTTTATCCCCGCTTCCCAAAGACCGCCGAAGTTAGGCGAACACGCTGGAGTAAAATGCCATGATATTCGATCTTGCACTAACGAGTTACAAATATTTTCATTTGCATCTTGCAAAAATGATTGAAGTTTCTTAAGATCAGCACAAGCACCCACAAAATTCCTACCATTATCCGAATATATGTTACGCGGTTTTCCGCGTCTACTAATAAATCGCTTCAAAGTTGCTAGAAAATATTCGGAAGTTAGGCTAGAAACAGCTTCTAAGTGCACGGCTTTTGTACCTAAACATACAAAAAGACAAACATAGCCCTTTATAAGTTTAGCGTTTCTAGTCATTCTGTCTTTTAAAAGGAATGGACCTGCGTAATCTACGCCCGTATTATAAAAAGGTGTGTATTGATTGACTCGTACCTCTGGTAAATTACCCATCAAATACATAATAGATTTGGGATTTGCTCTAAAACAAACTTTGCAATTTCTTACAACACCCTTAGCGATATTGCGTCCAGTAATGGTCCAATATCGGTCTCGTGTACTAGAAAGTAACATAGTAGGACCGCAATGTCCCAACCGATTATGTTCTTGTTCAAAAATTAATTTGGTTAATTTATGCTTTGCTGGCAAAATGATTGGATGTTTTTCACTAAAACTGCAATTGCTGTTTTGTAAGCGACCACCTACCCGTATTAATCTCGTGTCAATATCGAAATAAGGATTCAATGCTAGCAAATTACTTTTCGAGTTTATCGGCTTGCCCTTAGCTAAGTCAGTGTATTCGCGAGTAAATACCTCCTGTTGTGATATGCGTAGTAATGAATTTAATGAAGTCTCTAATTCGTTTACCGTTAATACACCGCGTGATCTTGATTGCCTTTTGCATTTGCAATTAATACAAAATCGAAAACAGTATGCAATTATTCTTTGCAACTTCAACAAACAAGAATACCTATTGAAGATATCCAAATTTGTATCTATATTTACATTAGCTATCGTACGTTGTTCTGGTATATCCTGTAAATTCTGTTCCTCAGATGTCAATGGTAGACAATCATTTCTTAGCCACTTTGGACCTAACCACCACAATTCGCAAGATGGAATGTTGCTGCCGTACATGCCTCTTGAAAGTAAATCGGCAGGATTGTCTCTTGATGGCACATGATTCCAGTCTTCAACATTAGATAATCGCTGTATTTCACTGACACGATTAGCCACAAATGTTTTCCATCGTTGTGGAGAAGCTCGTATCCACGACAAAGTTATAGTGGAATCTGACCATAAATAAATCCTGTCAAAACGTACCCTCAATGCAGCACATACCTTACTTACTAGCTGTGCCAAGAGAACAGCACTACAAAGTTCTAATCTTGGCAAAGTCAACTGCTTAATGGGTGCAACCTTGCCCTTTGCACATAGCAATCGTGAATTATATTCCTCATTTCTTCTACATCGTACATAAACACATGCACCATATGCCCTTTCGCTGGCATCTCCAAACCCATGTAGCTCAAGATAATCATGGTTTGGTAAAACAACATGTCTAGGAATTTTTATCAATTCTATTTCACTTAACTCATCTCGGAGTTTATTCCAATTTTGTTGTAAACCTTCGGGAACTGGATCGTCCCATGAAATCTTAGCCTGCCACAAGCTTTGTATTAAAAGTTTAAAGGACATAATAACCGGTGCAAGTAAACCTAATGGGTCGAAAATCTGGGATATTTCGGATAAAATTAATCGTTTTGAAACAACCTTTACTCTTTTAATATGTGGCATACACCCCACTGAATACTGAATGACGTCGTCACTAGCGTCCCAACAGATACCCAAAGTTTTGTTAGCTTCACCAAGTTTTAGCACACTGGATTCTAAATTTTTATTGATTTTAAAATGCGAATGCAATTCTTCCTTATTGCATAACCACTTCCTTAAGTGTAATCCCGCACTAGACAGTATTTCACTTACCTTACGCTGCACTTCTATTAATTGTGATTTAGAATCGCTGCCATAAAGAAAATCGTCAACATAGAAGTTATTTTTTATTGCATCACATGCTAGTGAATAGTTTGCTGCGTTTTCATTTGCTAACTGATGTAAGCATCTAATCGCTAGATATGGAGCCGAAGCAGTTCCATAAGTGACCGTTTTTAATTCATAACATTTGACTTCCTTTGATGAATCATCTCGCCAAAATATTCGTTGGAAACAACGTTGATCGGTATCAATTAAAATCATTCGATACATCTTTGAAATATCCGCACTCACGACATATTCATACATTCTAAACTGTAATATTATTGCAAAAAGATCGTTTTGGATTGTAGGACCAATATGTTGCACGTCGTTCAGCGAAATTCCGCTATCAGTTTTCATAGATGCATCGAAGACAACGCGTACTTGTGTTGTGGAACTGGCTTCCTTTACCACTGCATGATGTGGTAGATAATAGTTCAATTCTTCACTATCGCCTTCATTTATTTCCTCCATATGGCCAAGAGTTTCATATTCATGCATAAACTTTCTATACTGGTCATATAGCTCCGGATGATGTATTAATCGTCGTTCTTGAGCATAAAACCTCTTTAATGCTAATTCTCGAGATTGGCCTAAATCTTTATCCCTTTGAACGGAATTTTAACTATAAATTTACCGTCTGGATTTCGCCTAAACGTGGTCTGGAAATATTCCTCGCAAAATTGTTCTGATTCAGATAGTATTGACCTTGCATTTACCTCTTCGACTTCCCAAAACTTCGAAAGCTGTTGATCCAGATGGTAAGTAGATAGACAATTGATCAATTTACTATGTTGATATGGCAAACTCAAATTACCCGCTACAATCCACCCTAGCTTAGTGTTTTGTAGAGACAACTCATGGTTAATTATTTTCCGTTGACCCGAACATAAAATGTCCCAAAAAACAGAAGACCCTAGTAAAAGGTCAATTGACCCAGTCTCATTAAACGTCGGATCCGCTAATTCTATACAATCAGGAATATCGAAAGTATTTCTATCGAATGAAACTAGAGGTAAGTCTGCTGTAATTTTAGGTAAAACTAGACATGAAACTGATGTATTAAATAAATCAGCCCGAGAAAACATATTAACACTTGTTGAATACTTCACATGCGACATTGCCTGTCCAACACCTGTAATCGCGTAGTTCACTCTCGATAAACTTAAATTTAACCTTTTGCACAAATCCTCTGTAATAAAATTACTCATTGAGCCATTATCCAGCAGCGCACGACACTGGTGTAACCCATGGTTTGAATCTTCTACAGAAACCATCACAGTAGCTAAGAGAACTTGTGTAGTAATGCTATTACACGTTGCGTTCGATGATTTCAACGTATGGCTAATAGACGTCGTAGGTCCAGTACCTAATGTGACATTAGTTACATTGTTTTGATTGTTATTCGGTCGCGATTCAAAATGTAACAGAGTATTGTGCGGCTTCTTACACTTTCTGCAAGTTGATCCCTGACATTTTTCTGTGCTATGGTTTGTCTTTAAACAATTTAAGCAAAGTCGCAATTTCTGCGCCTCCTCGTGTCTATCTCTCGGCGAAAGAGCCAAAAATTTGCTACATTTATAAATTGTATGGTTTTGCTTGCAATAAAAACAACTTATCTTACTCATAGAGACATGTGTAGTCGAGTGAATTTTGCCACTTCTGGGGGCTTGCAATTTATTAACATCTAGTTTTTCTAGTAATTCGCATCTTGTTTTAATAAGATTAAATAAATCATTTAATTTAATTATTTTTCTATTATCTGTTGTTCCCTTCGCGGATTCTTTCGTACAAAACAATTCCCATTCGCGCCTAGTACCATTGTCTAACTTATCTGTAATTATAGGAATTAAGAGTGTATCCCAATATTCTATCGTTTCTCCTAATGACTTTAGTGCTTGTAAATTGTTACTTGTATTGTTATATAAATTTCTCAGTTCCTTAGCTGATTCTTTTACTAATTTTGGAAAATCTAAAATCGCTCTTACATGAGTACGAACTATCAACTGACTTTTTTCATATCTTTCCCTTAGAGCATCCCACGCAATTTTGTAATTAGCAGCTGAAACTGGAATAGATTGGATTATCTCTAGTACTTCCTTATCTAAACACGACCTAAGATGGTGCATTCTTTGCACGTCTGATAACAACGAATTGGTGTCTACCAATGCCTGAAAACTGTCTCTGAATTCTACCCACTTATTGTAATCCCCATTAAATGTAGGTAATTTCATAATCGGTAACTGTACTTGAAGAGGTTGATTGCTAGAAATGACTTGATCGTTTGGTTTATTATTGACAATGGAAGACTCGTTTTTACTTGTATTATTGTCAGTGCTTGGCTGTGAAACTTCACTCACTGTATCGCTAATAGTAACACTCGCTTTGTTGAGCTTAAAATTTTGAATTGTTTCTTTAATACTAGTATATAAAGAATAGTACTCGTTTTCAAATACTTCGCGTTCGCTCTGCCCAACCTCGTCGCCATCTTCAGCTAACTCAATATTTGATTGTATTTCGTTAAACTGATCTAGTAGCGGAATTATTTTCTCTAATCGTAGTTCTAATTGGATAATTGATTTAGTATTTAAATTGTTTAGATCTAACGTTTCGTAAAAATGTTTACATCTAGTAACGCTAGCTTTTATTTGCCCTCTTTGGCGCTTTAATTGCAATAGCTCAGTCATTATATCGAGACAATATTGAATAGATTGTAATGAGAAATAGGATAATAGATAGGAACTAACTTACTCAGCATAAACTTGCTTGAACGTACGGCGTCACGACAATTGGCGGGTAACTTGTAACTTGTAATTGTTTTCTAACCTCGAATGCCGGGAAGCTTTTCTTGAATAGTAGTTAATCTTGATACTTGTACCACTGTAATCCGTCTCGAAGTTGGACCAATGTTATGCTTAATTATTACTGAGTAAAACGACTTATACCAGAAGAATAATGTATATTATATAACTTATGATACATAGAAAATGATGTGGACTGTAATTCTAATTGACAACTCGGTATATATGTGTATATATGACGGCAGAGAACTACTACTGTTTATTTCTCATGCACTACGCATGCGCGCGAACGTTACATATTTTAAAATTTTAAATTGTGCCTTAACATCATGCAAACAGAAAATTTTATTGTAAAATATTTTTCACTAACCTATGTTGTTACGTTAAATTTGTAAAATTTCCAGTTTAATATAATGTCGAAATTTGATGGGAAAAGGTTCATTAAATTCCACATATTTAAAGAAACCATTTTTTAAATACAACTCAAATAATAAAATATATATTGTGCGGTAATAGCCTACTTATTTCTTGAATCCTTGTAGATGTCACATAAACATTATTTACCTCTTCACTACTAGTTTAATTTATTATTTTAAAATGCAATTTTCTACTCCGTTACAGTAACATGTCACGCCTGGCCAAGTTTTTGGCCATTTTTTCGAGTTTTACAATTTACCCGTACAACCGTCACACCCGTCTACATGGAATGACCCATATAACTGTTGCAATTTACGAATTGTACGTTTTACAGTTTAAAATGTGCAAAACATAAGTATGCCTATTAAAAGACTAGTAAACCCGATTAATCTTGTTAGTACAATTTAACTGTTCCATTAGAAATGTGTAATGATAGTCCACCATTGTCCTTTATGAGTACATGAGTACGTATACTCGGGGAGTTTATTTTTTTCCGTATTTAATATGAAATGAAACTGGGAATAACATAAGTTATGAGAATGTTATGCTCAAATATGAATAGTAATAAAGAAGATAATAGCAAACGAAGGAATTTTTGTCGCTTATTATGACCCTGTGTATTCCAGAAGTTGCCTTTTGCAGTGGGAAACCTAATCCATATATGCATACGTTGCTATTAAGATTTCCAGAGCACTTCTGCCCTAGTGTATATGAGGTGTGTGCGTTGAAAGTCCATAGTTTTCAGTATGAAAATCAATTCTATTTGTTTTCTACTTCTCAAACATGTAAGTAATTTCTCTTCAGAAAATTATCTAATTACATATAGTGATGCACTATACAATAATTTTGGTTATAAAAACTACACTGGATTATGCCTACACATATACAAGTTTATTTTTTTTTTAACTGTCGTGACTAGACCTGCTTTTTACGAGATTTTTGCGAGATACTGAATCAGTCGCATAATATCGAATATGATACGATCAATATATCTTAACAAATTATTGAAAATGAATGTTATTGTTGTCATATGTTTATCTTTTGTCTGTGTTCCATATAAATTGTCAATATTTTATTTTGCGTCTTTCCTTGTCTTCTTTCTTACATAGGCGTATTGCTTACTGACTAACTGCATTTCTGCATAACAAATTGTTGTGCCAGAGTTTTTTTAGTTTTAGTTCGATACGAAACTAACAAGATACATTATTTTTCTTCGTTATATTCCAAGAATTGGTTTGGTGTAATTGTGTACACTCTCTTAATGCAAAATTAAATTAATGTTGTAAGTTGGTCATTATCGACATTTCGAATTACTTCACTTGTACATTTGTAAGGGGATGCGTATTTCCAAAGTAACAGCAAAAAGCAATACCAAAATTTAATGATTTGCGTGCCATTTTATCACGTAAAAGATTTTCAAGTGATGGTGAACTTTATTTTGGACAAACTACAACTATAAAAAGAGATAAGTGATTAATAGAGCCCGGTAACAGGGAGCCGTGCCATAGCCGTACCTGCCTGGTACACAAAAACAATAGTAAGAAAATAGAAAAAAAATGACAGAACTAATACATAATTATAATATGTGAAAAGTAATGAAATACTCATCCTTTTAAGCAGCCTTGGCTACGGAACAATAAAACTAGAAGCACCATTATCAGTATTAACATCATATGGATAAGAGTGGCAAAAAGTTGACACCATGTTCCCCGTGGTGAGAAAATGAGTTTATATTTTGAAAAAGAATATTCAACATCTACCGATGTTACACATGCATGATTAAAGTACTCTTTGTACTTAGTCAGTGAATTATTCGATACACCATCACAAATTTGTTTTAGTGTGCTAAAATCAGGATCTTTCTGTAGCACACTCTCGAACTTTTCTAAAACGCGATTATATTTTCTGTCATGTATAGTTAGTAGCTGTGTATGCACTCCGTCCATAATTTGCAAAGACTCCAATAATGATAACGATCTATTTTGTAATTGGTCTATTGCGTCAGCTAATCCTTTATAGTAGCTACGAATATTTTTTAAATCTGTTTCATCGGAAATATCTTGAAATTTCGACTGGCTCTCCTTAATAGCTGCAGCTTCGGCAGGATTGAATTGTGCAACAACAGCTTCCACTATTTTGAAATGTTCAGCATAATAAAAAGCTGCCTGCAACCATGTTCCCCAACGTGTAAGAATTGGCTCCGGTGGTTGACGAATACCAGGACACTCTGTGTGAAATGATCGTAGGCGTTTGGGAGATTTCAAAAATGCTTTTTTTGTGCTTGCTATTAATGCATCTACTTCGGGAGAGCATTGTCGAATGGTTTCTGCCGCAAGATGTAAAGCATGCACTTTACACGTAACATGTAAACACTTGCAACCATGTTCAAGAAACGAACGGCCTACCGAACGCATTATCGCTGCGCCATCGCTCATAAACATCAACACTTTATCTTTTGAAATTTGAAACTTTTCCAACCTACTAAGTACAACCTTCGTAACTGCTGCAGCAGTACACTTGTGTAGTCTTCGGCTAGCTAGTAACAGTGGTAATGTAGGTTTACTAGGGTCTAGTACGCGTACTATAATATTTACAATTGATTTTTTTTACAGTCTGTTGTCTCCTATCCTATGTTATCCATTATTACTCATAAGTCTGTTTTGAGGACACAAATATAAATTTTCTCTTCTGAGGTTTTTTTAAGTACTATTTTTGTATTAAATCACACTAAATTGAAGTAATTTTGTAAATACCGGTAACTTCGCATCGCTAACCAAGAAGTACAGTGAAATCTCTGTAAAATGGATATTTAAAATTAAATAGTACGATTGTCTACCCTGGTGTTATGATATTTGCAATAACTCATATTCTTAAATGGGTTTTTTGTGGGCAAGGTATCCCACAAATTCATGTACTTATTGCAACGGGTGACACTACTCGCCAAACGAAAACCAATAAAAAATTATTATAAAATCTACCTTTTCAGAACTGCAGATACGACGGGCAAATCACTTCAGAGAAAAGTGTGCACCAGATTGAATATTGTTAGGATTCGGAAGTATTCTAAAGGTATAGTTGAAGATTTTGAGATTGCCAATAACATTATAAATATTGCCAATACGGCCCGATATTGTTGATAATTCTTAAATATTGCTGGATTGTTGGGATTTCAATTGGATGATTAATAAAATAAATATATACACCAAAAATGTTTGTATTTTTAGGCAACTAAACAAAAAGTCCTATGAAACATATCTTTAGTTATGTTTTATACATTAAAAGTAATGAAAACGGGCGATGACACAGATTGTTCTAAATTAAGCTTTTACCATTGCTATCTCCATTATTATCGATTCTATAATGTCGATTAAATTTGCAAACTAGTATTGTTTATAATGTCGATTAAGATGCAATTAGCAAAAAGACAACTGTGGAAAAAATTCAAATTTTGATATTTTTTAATGAACACATTTTTTTTGAGAATTGTTTCAATTTGTGACGTAAAAGTTTTAATAAATGGCTTTGAAAGGATTAATAAAAAATATGGTGCATTTTAGTTTATGCGAAAGATATGCTTTTATTGTCTAAAACACATAGTAGTGAAAGTTTAAAAATATCATTATCAATATTTTTCACGTGGTAATTATACATAGTAATAATATACAACGAGAACATAAAGTATGGAATAAATTCATTCTCTAAAAAACGATTCATTTTATGGAAAATCGCTCGGACACGTCAACTTTATTTTTATTTTCTATATATTATCATACAGAGTGACCCAAAAACAAAGGTGCAAGTCAACTTTATTTTTGTAAATAGAACACCGTGTTTATTTTTACATTTTCGGAGTCTACGTAAAATTCTAACCAATTTTCGGGTAGCATGTGACATACCTATCGAATAGTTTTAGAATTATTCAGGTTGAAAATTAATTTGTAGTCTTATTTTCTGCGGTATAGCAGCAAAAGAAAAATGTAAATAATTAATTACGCAAAACCTTTTTCAACATGACGCAAGTTATGAACGTCTAAAAGTTATCTAAACGTATTGCAAGATTTGATTTTTTTTTAATATGCAGGGTCGCTCAAAAATAAGTATTGGGAAACTTTTTTCAGCAACTGTCATTCACACTTTGAAACTAATGGACATAGAAGAAGTATCCTTTTAGAACTGTGTTTTTTTTTAAATTAAACTAAACTGACCTGAGCTTCTACTGATTTATTAGAATCTAAACAGGCTGTCAAAGAAAACAAACAACAAAATATGTTGTTTTTAACGAATTAACTAAAAGTAATACAAATAATAGTACTAAATTTTAGAAAAATTAACAGTATTAACACTAGTAGTAGGTGATAATATTGGATACTTTGAAGGTAATTTGATCATATTTAATTAGATGTTGAAAATATTCACCATTTGCTACTTGGTAATAACCAAGTCTATTTACAAACTTCATTTGATTACTAGGCACTACATTAGGAGGTACAGTAAAACCTTCCAATAGCGACCACCCTCGGGGAATCACAAGCTGGTGGCTATTGAGGAGTGGTCGTTTAAAAGAGAATATGGGAAAATTAAAGCAACTGATATGCGTTTTACATTGTTTATTTACATCGCTAATATATGATTTTAATTAAACGTGGTGTCAATTTATCAAAAACAAAATTAAACACAATAAAATCAATTTAACATTATGTATACATATAACACAGTAACTTAATACATAGCACATACATGTACATATGTAGTAAAATTCTTATTTTTTTAAATAATCGGAAATTAATGATTGCTTCATACTTTTTAATTTATTTTTATAAAATTTAGATTCACATTTTATTAATAACTTAGAAATATTTGTGGAGATGTAAAAATTATTCTCATTAATAAAAAAGTTTTCTAAATTTCTCAAACTTACGCAAGCTTCAGATAGGCTTGATATATTCGATACCGGAAAAATTTCAGGTTCCTCTTCCTCAGATTCAGAGTTGGGAGTAGTTTCATTTATTTCTTGTATTTCTTCAATACAGTCGATGATGGTCACTTCTGCACTTTCTGTTGGCACATCACTATCGATTAATGCAAATTGTTTCAAATCCACAAATGTGTCCTTTATGATAGGAAATAGTTGTGCGAGCGGAATATTATCTTCTTCTTCAAAACCATCCATATCTGTATTACACATAAGTCCGGCTTTAGTGAAGCATTTCTTTATTGTCATGGGCGACAAACTCCGCCAAACCACCGTAACCCATATCAAGGCGTTGGTTATCTAGTGCAATTTTGGAGTGAGTAGCATTATCCAGAAATAATACCACTTTTCTATTTTGTTTTTTCATATTTGTGTTAAATTTGTGGAGCCATGTAGTCATAATGTCTGTTGTCATCCATGCTTTTTTGTTGGAAACCCATTGGAGAAGCAACTTATCGATGTGTGCCTTCTTAAAACATCGAGGATTTTTGCTTTTGCCTATGATAAGTTGTTCCTCCTTTTCACCTTCCATATTTGTACAGAACAAAATTGTAATTCGTTGTTTTGCAGTATTTCTTCCACAACACTTGTCATTCTTCAATGCATATGTTTTTGTTGGCAACGCACGATAGTAGAGACCCGTCTCGTTTGCATTAAAAACATCATTTGGGGCATAATCCTTTAAAATAGACAACAGTTTTTCTTTCCAAGATTTCACGTTTTCGACATTAACATCGGCGGATTCGCCACATATTGTTTTGAAGGTAATATCGTATCGACAACTAAACCTTTCTAACCACCGTTTTGATGCCTTGAAGTCACCTAGTCCTAGGCATTGCGCAACTTCGAGGGCTTTTGCTTGAATCATGGGCCCAGATATTGGCAAGTGCTGGTTTCGAGCCTTACAAAACCCATTAAATACAGCTTGGTCCACAGCAAGTCCCTCGGCGTTAAGAAATTTTCTTTTTTGTTCAGCGTTGCCGCCTTCTTGAAACAAATTTCTAATCTGTTTATTTTGTAGCAATATGGTCACTAGAGTCTTACCTACTTTAAATTTTTAATCCAGTTTCCTGGTACTCAAACCATTTTTTTAACTTTCGTCAATTACATCAATTTTTTCTTTGATAGAGAGACGTTTCCTTTTTCCTGCCATACTCAAATAATTACGATAGTCCTAAAACAACACACAAAAACCGCGATAAAAAAAACTGTCGACATCGATTACGCGTCAAACCGAAAAATTCAATAAGCAGTACGCCGCACTAGTTAACAGATAAAGGTTCAAAATAAAACTAATGTTAAAGCCAGATTTCAAGAGCTTAGGAAATAAATGTTACCCGCCTACTGCCTACCATTAAGTATGTAATTTGTATCTACATACAGTTGCGGCCATAAAAGATAGGCACCCAAACAAAACATCTGTTTCATACAACGAATATTTTTTTCTTGGAAAGACAATACTGCGAAATTGCTTTGTAACTGCTTGTATAATTTTAAGTGCGATTTCTAAGACATCTGGATTGAGTTAGGTATTTAACCTGATTATTCCGTATATTTTAAAATAGTTATATGCAGTACCTACATATTTATATTTCTTAAAAATTATCGGATTTATTTTATTGCCCTTTAACGAGGGTGTTTTTAACATTGACGAGTACTTGGAAATTCCAATGATTGGTGCCCGCGGTCGTTTAAGGGAGTATAAAAGAACGGAGATTTCCATTTGTAAATACAGAGAATTCAGAATGGGTCGTTATACGCAGACGGTCGCTTTATATGAGTGGTTACTTACAGAGGTTTTACTGTATTATTCAAATTTCATTTCGGATGCGAATTTTTAAGTCCTCAAAATCTATTGGCTTTGTTTTGAACACCTTACTCTTTAAATAAAGTCTGAAGGTGTCAGATCTGACGATCTGATCCACCTGTTTGGAAAAAATTCATCGACATTGGCTTGCACTTCAGCAGCATCATCTTGTTGAAACCAAAGCCTATCATTCGGTAGGTCTGGATTTTCTGGATTAGGATTTATTGTCACTAAAGCTGGAACAAAGTTTTCTTCCAGGAATTGCATATATCTATTACTTGTTAACGACTCGTCAAAAAAGCAGGGTGCGATAACTGTTACCAACAATACCTGCCCACACGTTTGTTTTCTGTTGATTTTTGGTATATCCCTTACGTGTCCAATGGAGATTTGCGTCCGACTAGTACCGATGATTTTGGGTATTTGGTATTTCCATTGAGGCGAAATGTAGACTCATCAGAAAACACAATCTTTTTAACTAAATATGGATTATTGTTGCACATATTGTGGTGGCGTTTACGTGTCCGAGCGATTTTCTATAACATGAATCGTTTTTTTAGATAATGAATTTGTTCCATACTGTATGTCGTTACGGTCTACAGGTTATTGTCGTATTATTGGGCGAAGCGTCGGGTTACGGAGTACACCTTGCACTTCTAGGCATCGATTACTATGATCATTAGTCGACCCCATTAGAATTTTGCCGAATCCAGAGGTGTTCTAACCTTTGGTAGGGATTTTTAACGTGCCAAACATCGTGTTGACGTGGGGCCTACGGTTTTACTTCCTTATCCGAAAAGAAAGCATACTCCGATTTTTATCCGTAATTAAAAACCAACCGTTATGAACCCACTTTTATTAGATTGCTTACCTTTAAAAGTTCTCGCGAAATTTTCGGAAGAGACGTAGAAAGTATGTTCTAGTAGTCAGCATCCTATCCGACAATGTTTCGCTGTAACACTGCAAGGCTCTTTCGCAGTTTCTACTGCATGCAAAATATGCCTCAAGCATATTTTGCAAGCACTTAGTAACAATAAAAATAAACTATAAAAGACATAATCAACAAAAAAGTAAAAAAAAAAACATGAAAAAAGCAATTTCGAGTATGTCAGTAGCTGCTCCAATAATGAAGTTATTAGTTTCAATTGTCCAATGTAAATTTCATCGTATCTCTTTTGTTTCTCATTTTAGGGCTAAAGCACATATAAGGATATTTTGCGCAGAGTTTCATTTCCTATCGAATAATTGAAAAATATATAGGGTGATCAATTTAAAAAAATATAAACGATTACAGTTAGCGCTGAAATGCGATATTCAATTGGTTTTTTATCAACACCATTGTGATCAGCGGAAAAATCACTGCATCTTTGGTAATTAAACCAACATCATACAATAATAACACAGCAATAGTGGCCCGATTACTTTGAACAATCTGTATATTAGGGCTGTTGCTCGAAACATGGTACTTGGGTGACCCGGAACCGGGTAGTACGCTGGACGGGTACCCGGTTCCTGAAAAGGACGGTTTTCGACAGCCCTAATAACAATTTTGTGTACTTAATTTAAATCATTGTGTATAATACTATTATTTTCAAGACCTTATCTTTTACATGATTTAATTATTTTTTTGAAGGGAATAAATTGCAGAAGTAATGACGGATGCATTATTTTTAGTACATTATGTATATTGCCCATTGTTTCATACAGTAATGTCCGGATATAGCGAACTGCAAGTGACCGAGAAATTCAGTTCGTGTTATGCGGAGTTCGTAATAAACAAAACGGATGAAATACATTTGACAAATTAGAAAATTAGTGATAACTACATGACTCAAACGATATTTAGTTAAATAAGAATACAAATTTTGGGAAATACTGCATACATATATTTTAATATTACATGTATTAGTTACTGATTAAAAAAGCCTGTAATGTTTGACTGTTTCAAATTCGTACCAGCGCAAATTTGTTCAATATTATCCTCAATGTTGGCGAATATATGCAAAGCATCTTTAGGAGTACTATGGGACTGTAAAAAGTAGCAAAGCTCCTAACACATTGCAGCACTTCTTGATTGGTAGGAATTGGCATATCTTCGCATGTATTACTTTGATCCGGCTCGAAGGAGCAAAAATATGTACGTGGATGTAAACTGGAGCACTGGGTTCTTCAATGTCGGGTATAAAGAACAACGACTGCAATTGACTCTAATATTTGTATTTTAAAAATGGTACATCACTATTTGCACTTAAACACTATGAAAAACTAATATAAACATAGAGGTGTATTAGCCGGAGTCACGTACATCATTTCTACTCGATGAGTTAGTTAGTGAAAGTCTGATTATCGAATCCGTTCTTGTTTATTCATAGCAAAGCACAATGGTGTACGTAATCCGCTTCACAACTGTGTCAGCAAAAAAAAAATCTTAATATACAATACGACAGTTCGAGATTCGAACATCGTCTACAGATTCATTGAGTACGTTGTTGATTATGTAATCGTCAGTTAAAAATTCGGCGATTGCAACTTGATCATCTACATGAACGAATTCGTTAAAATTGATATTCTGCATAACACTTTTTACGACTTCATTATCAACGATCATCATCAATAGTTGTTAAAGATGAGTTTTAGTTCTTCAACCATTGTGAAAGTGATAATTCGTCATCAGAGTCAAACTCATCAAAAGAAGTACAAAAACCAGCATGTTTGAAGCAGTTACTGATAGTTTTATCCTCAACTTTTTGCCATGCTTTATGACCAAAATTTATAGCATCCAGTAAAGTTATAGACCTAGATTTGCCTTCGTCAACTGGATTAATGAAGTTTATAAGCAAAAAATTTCGATAGTAGCTTCTATATGCGTGTATTATTTCCTGATTCATAGGCTGAAGCTTGGAGCTAGTGTTTAGTGGCATAAACACTAATTTAATATTACGTAAACCTTTCAGTGGATGATGTGCAGGGCAGTTGTCAACCAATAAAATAATTTTTCTATTCATTAGTAATAACTCTTCATCCCACAGTCTCAGTTCTTCTATAAACAAATCGCCAGATATCCATGCTTTTTTATTTGATTTGTAATTCACAGGAGTTTGTTTGATGTGTTTGAAACATCGTGGATTTTGTGACTTGCCTATCACTAGCAATTTTCTTTTTTTCATTTTCCGTTAAATTAGCGCACAGCAATAGGTTAATCCATCTTTTGAAACCTTGTTGTCGGTGTTGCCCGGGCTTTCTGAATATTGTGTATTGATGTAGTATCTAAATAAGTTCGCTTCAAACAGAAACTATTTCTGTAAAGACTCAAAAATTGGTTCGTATTATACGCAAGTTCGTCATAAGCGGGTTCGCAATAAAAGGTATTTTTTAATATTATTTTTATGGCAAATATAACGGAACCCTCGGTTTTGGTACGCAACAACCGGTGGTTTGCTTTAAGCAGGTTCGTTTTAGCCGATCACTACTGTACTTTTATTGTTTGAGTAATAAAAATAATCAAAGCTTATTTTAGAACTAAACATAAGGAGTGTAACACTTCAGCACTATCTCCTTTTTTCGAGGTCACTTTCTGCTGACTGGATAATGCAACAAAATTGAATTATTTCTTTTTTTTCGCAGCTTACAAATAGTTGCAACAATGTACCTTTCCGCTAGAAAGTAACATTCCTGAAAGCAGGTCTCAATAACGGATGATGGGTTAGATCGCGAATGGGTATGTATGCGAGTCGCTTGAGAGTAAATACCTGAGAGTGGTCTCGTTAACTATCAAGAGGTGACTTGCATCAACTTGCTCTCCGACAATACTCTCAAGATTTAAAATAGTTTCGTATAGTGATAGTTCTGTCTAGAGTTATTTAGCGAAATTGTTACAGAAAAAAGGTTGGTGTAGAGAAGATATAAAAAAAACTAATTGCAATTTACGAGTAGAATCTCATATTATGGCATACAAGACCCCAGGGACATCGTGGTAGGGAGAAGAAACATAAGGTATTGAAGAATGTAGAATAATCTTCCGGGTGTTGCCGTACTGTTGAGTTTCCTCGTGATGTTAACTTTTTCAGAACGCTTGTCAAGACAGTCTCTACACATGTTCGTATCTTTCTTTACAATTTTTGGTTCCACTAATTCTATTACATACTGATCCTGCAGTGCGTTCTGAGCGTCCTCAACTTAAATTTCTGTTATTAAAGTGTTATATGGCCCTAATTATACTCTACCTTGAATCCATGGCTTAGTCCAACATTTTCTCTTCAACATTCTTTTGTCTTTTTTTTAATAAAATTTTGTAGGCAACAATTCCAGTAGCAAACTTTTGGACATCCATTCTCTAACAACTCAGACAGAACTAACAAAATTATTCGTAGAAGTTACTCTCAAATGGACATATTTCTAAAAGTTTCTCACGGTAGCTATTGAAAGTGACTCTCGAGAGTTATTCTCTAGTGGAGAGCTACATCTTGCACACAAGAACGCATTTTTGTCGGTGCGCATCAAACAGGAGATGCTACAGGCAGTGTTGTCACTTCTATCGATTTTGCAGTTCCGAAACTGCAGATTTCTAATGGAAAACGAGGCAGTTCTTTTCATTCTAGAGGTATTATTGAAATTATTCAATGTTTTGAATGGGACTCGACGCCTTCTTTATAAATGTACCTTCTTAAGATTCTCAGAATAATGAGTAACATTATTACGTACTACTAATATAGAATGTAACCTACTGCATGGACATACTGGTAATGTTGTTATCAACATTACCAGTTCCAACAATATTATTATTGTCGGAACGTCGCGTATTTCTTTACCAACCATATTGTTGGAGTGACGAGGGAATACGTGTATACCTAAAATTTACGAGGCTTAGTGAGTACAATTTCAGAAAACAGTACAGGAAAAGGTAAAGTGTGTGCAAATTGTCCAAGTTGTTCATTTTAAGTACGCTGTATTATAAAGAACATTACATATTTAGAACTTTAGTAACGTCCGTATAAAACAGCTTTAGTTTGGAGTTCATTAAAACTGAACTTATTATAACTGTAATAAAAGTAAAATAACCCATTTTAATAGAATCATGAATGAAGGAATCGACCTAGTGTAATTGTACTGCGTTTTGCAATGTACCTCGCAAAATGCAGTTTTTGACGTATATACATATGTATAATTCAAAACGGTATTTATTTCTTTATGTGCCCCTGGTACATTCAAAAAAAAACCTGCAATATTTTTGAAAACTTCCATCCACTAGTATCTTCCATCTTACGCGACATTTGCAAAAATATATATATGTAGGACACGTGCAGCTAATCTAGGCTATTTGTAGGAAATACGCACAACTCAAAAACTGCGTTTTGCAATGTACCTCCTCAATTATTTTCATATGTAGTTCGTTTGTCTCTTGAAAAGTAAAGTCAAAAAAAGAGTATCTAATTTTTGCTAACGGTTGCGTCCAAAATAACTGCTTTAGAATATTTATCATTTTAGTCAAGTGCATAAACACCTGCAATTTTATTAGTCACCAGATATCTGCTGATTGATTCTGTGCCAAATTACATTGCTAAATAAATCAAATAACTGACAAGGACTTTTGTTTCGCTGTCACATCCTTTTTAATTACACTCTCATACTTTGGGCATAGGTATCTAAAGATTTGTTACTTATATATGTACCTTGATATTTATGATTGTGCTTCATTGTCTTCTGTGTATGAACTCCATTCATGTTTTCTTTTGTTTGATTGGTTTGTGTAAATGTAAATGTGAATGTGTCCTTTATTTTATTTATACACTGACAGTTGACCTCAGGTTAAATCATTTAACTACATACGTCTCTACTTTCTAGCGGTTTCTAAACTTATGCACCTTCTTTGGTACCATACTCGTGCTATACTTATCTATCGCCATGTAACCGTCTATGATATCGTGATATGTATATAATGATAAGCATATATAGCAAGTAACTTGTTCATTATTGTAGACTTGCTATCGCGGATTATGAATTCAATTTCTTCCCTATAAATTTAAAAATATGTGACTAAATTAATTTTTACAGATTATTTTTAATGAATATCTTTAGAAAAGGAAAAGCTTATAGCACTGTGCATTTTAGCAAAAAACTTATCTGCATAGCATCATATTTAATTTAATAAAAAACGACACATCTTAGGTATAGGGAAATGTTTATAACAAAAATTCTAGAACAGCTTATCAGATTCTGGAAAAGTACCCAGGGTGTTCCGTTTTAAAAAAATCAAAATAGCATGAATCCAACAGGGCTACGATTTCGGTGACCACATTGTACCCGTTAGTTAATATAAATACATTTTCGGTGTACTATCGAAAACTTCAAGAAATAGTCAATGAAATAAAATTGGAATCAGCGCTCTGGCATGTACGGCGTTTAAGATATTAGGGTGTTCCATTTAAAAACCCAAACTTGTATCTGGGTCAAGTTGTTCTTGTGGAGTTACCATTGCAAACATCTGGAAAAGACAAAATTAAAAATATTAAGGTAAGACACTTTACAGAGAGTGGTATCTCCCTGTTTAAAAGTATGTTGGCTGGGTTTCCATGGAACGAATGCTTCACTTCTGGTAAGGCTGAAGACCAGTTTACCAAATTTCATCAAAGCTATATGAACATGTTTAACAACTGCTTTCCTGAAAAAATCAAGAAAATGAAATCATCTAGCGATAATAAGTGGAAACCACCAGCGCTTTCAGAAATGAAAAACACACTTGACGCTTTGAATACCATTCACAAAGTAAACAAAGATCCAGATGTATTGCAGGCATATAATGAACACATAGATAAATACAAGAATTTGATTAAACAGGCGCGACAATCATATAATGAAAAATATATTCTGAAAGCAGATAATAAGCAACGGGCTCATAATACATTTCGTTCGTTATTAAGGCAGCGTATATTACAGTATATGGTCTATAGAATCGTATTTATTACCTCTAAATCTTTTTTAATTTGGTTCATAGTTTGTCACTTTTTATAACAACGTGAAATAATTTTTTGGTTTAAATTTATTTGCATAACTTTATTTCTTTACATATGTCCCGCAAATGTTTACTAGTTTGCAATAATTCAAAAAATATTTTAAAAGCTTTACTTTTATATTAGCTTTCAAATTAAAGTAATTACTGGAATCTAGTTCTAATCTGTTTTACGATATACAGATCATAGGCTCTACATTTTATGTGTATTAATATGGAAGAATCACTCTGATTATGTATTTTAAAATTTCATTGCTCGGTCCATTTCAAAATTCGAGAATCGCCACCTTATTATGCTTATCTGCATGTATACAACGTGCGTAGATACCGCAATATCTAGTAAGCGCTCGGTAAGAAATAGCAACGGTATATTCTGTTTTACAAGCAGGTAAAAAAAGGGTGTTATTGCATGCATCCTTGGTCTGAAGTGTTTATTCGAGCGCACGGGACCATCGTCGGCTCTAAACTAAATACAAGCACGGGACGGGGTATGCGATAGACAGAGAAAAGTAGATGCGCCGTGACCTTATGCAAGTCCGGGTATTCCTTGAGGTTTCTGTACGTTAGTACATATTGTATAAGCACAAGTTACGAGTTTTGTGAGAAGTGCGCACGCAAGGCCACATGACGTCTATAAGCAAAAAAGAGTAAAATTCGATATAAAAGGCGACCGGATTCGCGTACATTTGTCTTTTCTGTGAGCCTTGAGCTTCGAAAAGAACAACCCTTCTGTGGCGTAAGCTTCGGGGGAACATCTCTAAGTGGATTTAATCTGCGAGAGATCTTGGCCAAATTTCATCCTTCTGCGGCTGTTAGCAGCGTCCGATGAAGTTTGGACAAGGTAATGTCAATATTACACGACAGTGTGGCCTAAGTTGCCTGTCGTGAAATCTTGACCGAAATTAATAAGTCCGTTACCGAGAATGTTGTAAGTATCTTTCCGCGACATAAAATTCAAAGATCCGACTAAAATCTGACCGAACTCGTAACTGAGAAAGTAAGGCATTTGTTTTGCCTGATCTGTATGTATTTCTATATGAATTGGATTTTAGTTTGCTAGAGAATTTTATTTTATTAGATGAAGTTATGTGTAAATAAAGTATTGTCGTTGTACTTACATCTTTTCCTGTTAAATTGGACCCTTTGGCATTTTCAACGCTACCCCGTGGTTAAGACTGCTCACACACCCCGAATCAATCAATCTGATATTCACTTAACTTTTCTTAATCACTAAAAGCCGTAAACATCTAATAGTTTTATTTTAAAAAGTAAATAAACATTAAGCCATTTAAAATACATATTATAAATCTGATATATGCCAATTAATAACGCCTTAACAGCTAGCGACATCCCAGCGATGGAAAATCAAACTGTATTACGAAGTCGATAATATAGATCCCCTGTACACTGAGTATGAGATCTTAGTGTCTAAAATAAGAAAAGTTAATGTATACTTTATTCCAGTCCAAATCACTCAGTAACATCAAATCGATTAAAAAGATTATCTAAAAAGTAAATCCGTTATATATTCTTTATACGATAATCTCCCGTATATCAACCGAAGATGTCACTAGTGAGCAGAGTCCATCGTATCTAGCTTGGCAGGTGTGAAAAAAACAGTCGTTCAATGTAACTTTACGTCTAAGAATAAGAAAGTTATTACAATTTTCCCGCCGCGAGCAGGACGTTACATTCTGGCGTCCGGAGCAGGGACGTACGTTACAACATATATTTTGTTGACTAATAAACATCACTGTCAGTATCACTACCGTGCGTTGCGAAAACTGATCACTAACGCTGGCAACGAGCGGTACCGCGCATCGGCGTAGAATCAGTTCGGACCGAGAGGAACGGTAGTATTACTTCGTCTGCGGAGCAGTACGGACATTTTCGCTGCCGGTCATTTGCGCAATTGTTTATCTGTCCTAGAAAAATTATGATTTCGTCAGCAAAACGACCGCGGTCGGACAAACTTCGAAAATTTATTGCAGAAATTCCAGACTTAATATATGAAGGTGCTAAAATTAAATGTGTAATCTGTAAAATCCCGTTAATGTGTTGGTCCAGACAACATTGTCTATGACACGTAAATAGTGAAAAGCATCTCTCAAAAAGAAATTGCGCACGAGACAATGAAATTACCAAGTCGGACATCGTTACGAAGAATTGAGCCATCTGCGCGCGAACGTATTGAACAAAAAATAAAATCGGAGTTGAAAGATCAAAAATTGTGGTTATGTGTCGACGAAACAACAGATCGGAAGAAACATTCTGTTCTTAATGTAATGGCACGCAAATTGGAACCTCATCAATCGACACCTTCAATTCTATTAGTCTCCAAACGAATACAACAGTGTACTGCCGAAGTAATTTCAAAGTTAGTGTTAAATACATTGGACAAGTTTGAACTTTCAACAAACCAACTCTTGATGTTAGTGAGTGATGGTGCTGCAAACATGCTTTCTGTAGGCCGGTCTCTTAAAAAGCATTCTGCTAATTTGTTACACATTACGTGTAAAATTCATGCTCTCAATCTTGTGGCGGATAGTATCAGAAAATGTTTTCCTGAGGTAGACGCTTTAATAGCGTATACCAAAGCAGTATTTGTCAAATCACCGAAACGTATTCGCGAATTTCACAGACTGTGCCCTCGTATACCAGAGCCACCAGAACCTATTCTAACTCGTTGGGGAACATGGTTACAGGCCGCGTTTTATTATCATAAATATTTTGACAATATTAAGAACGTGGTTTTACAATTCGATATAAAGGAAGCTGCCGCTATCCAGAAAAGCCAGTCGAAATTTCAAGATAGTCAGGTTAAAATGGATTTAAAAATCATTCACGACAATTAGTTCGGGCTAGCAGATGCAATAGAAAAATTACAAAATCCTGCGGTGCCGTTAGAAGAATCTCTACAAATAGTGCAACATGTTCACGCACAGCTATGCGCGATTGAAGACGCAAAAAATGTTTCTGTTCTAGAAAAATTTGAAAGTGTTTTTGAGAAAAATTCTGATTTTGGCACATTAAGACACATTTGTGAAGGTGCGTCAACAGAATTGTTAAGTTATTTGAAAGATTATTTTACATACGCAAATATTACGTCACTAGATGTAGAACGTTCGTTCTCTGCATATAAACGCATTTTTCCCTCATGCCGTACTAGTTTTGCCGAAACAACAGTTGAAACATATCTAATGTTGCAGATATTTAACAGACATTATTCACTTTGTGATTTCACGGAGGACTCTTAAAATGGTAATTGTTTGAGCACGTGTTATTTAATTTTTATTTAAAAGATGAGCGAAATTATTTGCGGCAGCAAACATCTCTATTAGCAGAATAACTCTAGTGGAACGCGAGGCCTGGTCGACTCTACGCTACTGCGCGGTACCGCTCGTGACCAGCTTTACTGATCACCCTGCATACTTGAGCATAGCAGTTGCCATCGAATATTTTTTATTTGAAAACGTTTTCTCTAAATTAATCAGGAAATTTACCCTTCCATCCACGCACTAGGTGGACACGCTGTATGTATGAAAACTATTTCTACGTATAGAAGTTTTATATCTATTTGTATATTAAGGAATTAAGTGGTAAATTCTGGGTTTATTTTTAAAGTTATGATTCATTGTTTATGTGCAAAATGTGAGTTGAAGTTGATGGTGAGAAAGCATCACGTGCATTACTTGAAAATTAAGATTAATGTTAATCTCTAACCATGGAACTTGTATAAATTGTACAAGAATAATTATTTCATATTAGGGTTTTAAACGGGCTTAGTAACCGCCATCTTATCCATTAATAAAAGATCCAACATTAAGTCTAGCTTATTGTGTATCCACGTACCTAAATACTTGTTATTATGTACTATTTTTGTCTAAGTGGTTGCATGTTGACATAATCTGTTTGGCTTAGATATATTGCTCATGCAACAGAGAAAAGTCGTCCTTACTATCTTGCCATTGTGAGTTGATTCATAGGAATCATGTCAGTTTCGAAACAGATCTTTCCCGAATACCGTCGTTACACGAACGAAAAAGTTTGTCCAGCCACTGGAATCGGACGTAATATGTATTCCTACATATATTGCCGTGCTTATGTAGCAGTGATAATTTAATTTTGATGCCGAGCACTATTAGTTAATTTCGTGTCCCATCATGTTTGTGTGTTCGCTAACTAGTTCTACTTTATTTACTGGCGTGATAGTGTACTAGTTGTAATAAGCGTCTGAAGAATCTATACATCAAGGATCTGACTTAGTAGGCTTAAATATATAACTTCGAATATTCGCCGGGATTCTAACCATGTTGAATCTGTAAGTACCTCTAATTAATTCTACGTGATTAGCATTAAACTTATGTAGACACCATTGAAAATGTATCATTACAATCACAATATCTTCAGTATTGATATTTTAGCATAACTTTAAGTAAATTTGAATAAGAAGCTTTGTTATTTCGCATAAATTACTTTTAATTTTCCAAAGTACGTCCTTCAATGATCTTTTCATGTGTATTTTCGGTCGTATAAACCGAGCTCCGAAGTCATCATTTAACAGGTAGTCGTGAAACAAATCGTCCTTGAACTCCGTTTGTTATGACACCCATTGGCAGTTTTGCAATAAAACTAGTCTTTTCTAATTTCGATCATTCCGATGTCGTCTATTATAGTGAATATGTTTTACAACAAATAAACTATCAGGTGACTATTTTGCAGATAAGTATGGTTATATTATACGCCTACATATTTATTTACTTTAACACTGAAAATCAAGAGCGCCAACGCTCTAGCAGTGCGGTCAGTTAATAATAATTTAATCCATAGCATCAGTAATTTTGACGAAAAATTTATATTTTATAATGAATATTATTTCATTTGCCAAAAGCAGCGAAAACGAGTTTGTGTACAAACACTATACAAAATGATCTTTCTTGATTTTGTTAAGCGGAACACCCTGCTGTATAATAATAATAATAATAACCTTTATTTTGACTACAACAGATGTACAAAATATCGTCAGAACAAGGCGATTATACAATTACCACATTAGGTACAGTACAACTTCGACAGTTCGGACACATAAAGTTGTTGCCCTGTCCGGATCATTGAGTTTGTCCGGATTGGCGACGTTTTGTTTTTTTTTAATCATATATTTAAATGACTTCAAATCAACTAGACATTTCAGTTATTTATTTTTATTGAAAAACAAAAATGCGAACTGAAATGATATTGTAGTTCACATAACTTGTCTAAATAATATCGTTACTTTTTAAAAAACGAATAAATTGTTGGCTGTTTCGACACAGTTTCATGATTTGATAGTGCCTTTGCCTTCAGTTTTCTCATTAACGATATATCATTCTCTTCCGCCCATTGTAGACACTTTTCGAATGATTTTATTGCATCGACATGCTTTATTATTGTAGGGAGCGGTGGAATATCACCTGAATCCGTATCTTCTTAATGATATCCTCTTCAGTCATTTCCGGAACATTTTTGTGTTTTCCCGAGACCCAGTCCAGAATCGCGTCGTTACTTACATCGTCATTAATACTCTTTACCATGTTATTAATTTCATTGGCATCTTCTAATAGCTGTGAGCTACAAGCTAGCTGCTGCTCTTGAATAGTGCTGAGTGGTAGCTCATCTTCTTCGTCCCATTTTTCGTCCCAACTTTTTTGTATATTTTTTTCTGTAATGTGTTCCCAGGCATCATGTAAATAGCGAACTGCATTTTTAATGCTAAACTCCTTCAAATGTTGTGTAATACCCTATCTTCAAAGGAAACTGCATATTTTAGTAAACTTTTCTTGTGGAAAATTTTTATGTTTGGAATTAAATTTTGATCCATAGGTTGCAATATAGCTGTACAGTTTAGTGGCATCAGCAAAATACGGAAACTCGGATCATTCATTTCTTCAGTTACCAGATGTGATGGAGCATTATCTAATAATAATAACGCTTTTTTGGGCCTATTTGAGCTTTCCAAAAACCTTTTAACAGAAACAAAATTATTATTAAACCACTTTGAAAATGTAACTTTAGTCATCCAACCCTTCTTAGATCCGTCATATATAACAGGCAATGTCGCATTTTTGAATGCTTGAGAGTTTTTTTTTTGATTTTCCGAGAACTAGCAGTGCAAGCTTGTGTGTTCCTGTTGCGTTGCAACATGGCATAAATGCTAGTCTATCCTTGGATATTTTTCTACCAGGAGCAGATTTTTCATCCTGAAACTCTAGTGTTCCTGTGGGTAAAGTTCGCCAAAAAATAGCTGACTCATCGGCATTATAAATTTGATCCTCCGATAAATTCATCTCATTCACAATTTTCATAAACTTAAGTTTGAAAGGCAAAACAGCAGCGATGTTGCTAGAAAGACGCTCTCCACACACTTTCAAAAATCGGATTCCATGACGTTGCCTGAATTTATCTAACCAACCGGCGCTAGCAAGAAAATCAGTTTTTCCTGTAACGTGTTCGTAAAAGTATTCAGCCTTTTCTCTTAAAATTTCCGAAGAAATTGCAACATGGACGACCCTTTGTTATAGAAACCACGTATACAATGCCGCTTCTACCTCAGGATTCTGTCTTTCATAATTTTTCTTTTCTCAAAAACAATCAACAACTTGATATAAAATTTATTTCATCTTAAATGAATGTTTACTTGAAATGTTTACTTGAAATGATGAACTTACAAAATGTATGATTTGTTTTGGCTTTTTAATATCTGCCACTGTCAGTCGTGGCGTATTAAATTTATTGGCTACGAATCTCACGCTTCTTCCTTTTTCTATTTCTTTTAAAATTTGACATTTTCTCTCTAGCGTGAGAGTAACATGTTTACGTTTTTGTGACATTTCGTGTTATCGACTAAGACTTGATGCGTCTTTGCTTTGCAACTGATATGTTTTAACACTTTGAACTAACTAAACAATGGTGTGCGTGCGGCCTGCAGCGTGATCACCAAGAAATAACATTTCTACTTGTCGTCTGCAAATCACACGTTTGATAAATTAAATAATTAGGAGGTTTCCCGTGTATTCTATGTAATAATAATATATTTAGATACGTTTATAGCAAGGTGTCCGAATTGAAGGGGCAAATGAACTAAATAATGTCCGGATTGTAAGAGTGTCCGAACTGCTGGAGTGTCCGAATCATCGCATGGACGAACTGTCGAAGTTGTACTGTACTCCTTTAATCATATTATGACAATCCATATCAAGTTTTCCTATACTTATTTTTAGGGGTTTTTACAATAATCCAGAATAACCAAAATTACAATATTTAACTTTTTTTTCTATTTTAAAATAAATTTAAAGAAAAAGCAGACGAAGGTTCTTTCCTTGTAAGAAAAAGTTCCTATTACTCGTAATAACAAAATTTATTGAAACGCAAAAGTAGAAATAAAATGCTAGCATGTATTATTTAAAGTATTGCAAAACGTAATTTAAAGTATTGCAAAACGTAATTAACAAAATATGAGGTTTGTTTTTCTTCTACATTTGAACCGATCCTGAACCGTTCAAAATAGTTCACCAATGCAAATCATGGTATAGCTGTATATGATATTAAAGTCTGTAGTATTTACAAGTGCGACTGGTTTAAACGGTTCTGAATCGGTTCAACCGTAGAAAAAAAAACAAAGCTATTATGTAGTACTTAATTTAATTTAAAGTGATAATCAAATATTTATATATAGAGATAACAATGAAAGAAAGAAAAACCTAACGTAGTAAACGTTCAAAGTGCCTTCCTTCTCGTTGCAGACAAAGATTGACTCTATTTATGAATGTTCTCTGAACTCGCCTTAATTCTTCTGACGTTATGCTTCGAAAAGCACTAATAATCGTCTGCTTAATGTGCTTTATTGTTGTTGGGGCCTCAGCATATACAATTTCTTTAACATGTCCCCATAAATAAGAATCAAAATGTGTTAGGCTCGGAGATCTAGGTGGACATCTTACAGGATCATTCCTTCCCCATCATCTCTCTGGATACGTGTTATTCAGAAAATCTCGTACAGCAATGGAATAGTACAGAGGTGCTCCGTCAAGCTGCAGCCACATTTCTTCCCGGATTACAGGAGTGACATTTGCTAATACTTTTAGTTCATTTTGTAAGAACTCCAAGTATATAGACCCATTTAAATTATTTTCATAAAATACGGTCCTACAACATACTCGCTGATTATGATTGCCCAAACTTTCATCTGCATAATAATGAAAGTTATGCTTATATACCGATCCATTTTTGTGAAAAGATGCTTCGTTAGAGAATAACACTAAAAATAAAATAGGGATTTTCTTGTAATTTATCATTGATCCAGTTACAAAACTGAAAACGTTTTTCGAAAGCCTGTTCTGTAAGCTCCTGATGTAACCGAATGTGGTAAGGATGTAAATAATTTTTCTTTAATATTCGTAGAATGGATCGTCCACTTACACCTGTGTTCTTAGTTATATTTCTTTGGCTTGTATTTGGATCTGCAGAAACTGCCAACAGAACGTATAACTTATTTTCTTAATTTCTTGCTCTCCTTGTTCTTTCGCATTTCTTGTAAGCGACATTTCCCGTTTTAATAAATCTCGTGATTAGTTTTTCAAAAACTCTCTGGATATATCCAGTCTGGACACTTTCACTGTAAATTCTACTGGCTAAAAAGGATTCCTTTCTGCTTCGCCCAGTATGAAAATCATATCTACCATATCATCTTTAGAATAATTCATTTTGATGTAAAACGAACGTTATTCAGTGTACTTTTCATACTTTGGCTATTTGTTTCATTTCTTATTAGCCGCTAATTTAATCTTTTAGGTATATTAACTTTATTAACAATTTTAAAATTTTGATTATTCTGCGTTATTGTAGAAACCGCTAAAAATATGTATAGGGAAACCTAATGTAGATTAATGCAGAATGTAATTCTGCATAATGGTGCGTTCAATTATCGTTAGGATTAGCGGGAAATTATTTGCAATATTCTGCGGTAATTCTCTAAATAATTTCGGGGGATAATGACAGCTGACATCGCGGTTTACTTTGTCGTATCATAACCTTAATTTATCTGTTAATGATGTCTTTTGTAATGGATGGAATGACAGAAACGTTATATACTGTGTTTATTAACAGTTTCTGCAATAATCATAACGAACAAATTTAAAAATAAATGTAAAAAGAGAAGAGGTTGGCGGGTACGTCCCATCAACACTCAAAAGAAACAAGTAGACTATTTAAATTTGATTCAGGGAATCTTAAATCATGATTCTGATTCCGTTTCCTTATATGCTGGAATGATTTATTTGAAAATTTATTGAAAATAGTAGTCTACTACTTACCAACAAGAGGCAGTTTCCTAATTGTATAGGTCCAATAAAAGGCATGCACGTTCATATAAAACAACCTAACAATTCTGGCTCTTTATGTTACAATTATAAGAAAACTTAGAATTTTGTTTGCTGTATGCGGTGCAAATTATAAACCTGCATGTTAGTCAGTGAGTCAGTCGCTTATCATACGTGCTTGAGCTACGAGCTCGGCTTCACTGCCCATTTCAGGAAATACGTAATAATCTTATTTGGTTTTTATGGTATTAAGGAAATTTAATCGTCGATGATTTCCCAAATAAATACTTTGTTGTAATATTCCCGTATATGAAACAAAGAAATCGTTTTCAATAAAGAAAAGGATAAATTCCAAAAATAGATAGAACCTCTCATTATAAAATAACTAGATTACATATTTTCTTTTCCAAATATTCAATATATTAAATGTTCAAATAGAAAGTGTGTAACAAAAACATAAGTTTTTAAGGGTAAATTGAATTACAAAACAAAAACGTGTTTTTAAAAATCTAATTAATGTAACTTTATATCAAAATGAATCGTATTTGTATGTGTAAAAATTCAATTGAACCTATTATTACGATAGATAATGGATAGATATTCAAATAAGCAGTAATTTGCGGTACTGCTAGTAATGTTTATTACGGAATTTTCTAACTGTAGTAATTGTTCCGAAAAAAAAGAACATAATTCTATAAACTATATATTTGAAACAAATCAAAAATTACTAATGGATTACAAAGACACCAAAGCTCTGACGTATAGTATTAATGTCATATAATGCATTAATTGTGCTGTATAACACTTCTAAATCTTTCTTCAGAGTAAGCGTTATGTTTCGAAAACATATCCCATTCAGGTTGTTTCCAATCTATGCGGATGCTTTTACGAAAAGCATTATAGCAAATTTTTAAGGTTAATATCGTATATTTCTATCTTTTGAAACACTACGATTCCATCTTTACTGATGCAAAACAAATTAGCCTCACTTCAACTACACATAATATACATGCTCGAGCTTCCCTTTTATATAGATGATTATTTAAAGTTGTATACGCCATCTGAAACAATCATTCGTCTTAATGTTCTCATATTTGGTAAATGTAGTACATTGCTTACGTATTCCTATATCTTTGGTCCCAAGAAATACAGATTTAAAGCAAATACCTAACTTTGCATCCTTGTGTTTTGCGTGAAACTTTACAAAGAATGCTAATTCACTAATTCAGGAGATAACAATGTCACATAATTGAATGAAATGTTTAAATCACTAGGAACACTTGTTGGAGTCTTCTAAAGCTTTGGCTCCGAGAGCTATTTTGAGCTTACATTTCCTACATTTGAGCCCAAGGTTTGGCCAATTTACAATCCCATGTCACTTATAGTTGGATTATTGCTATATAAATATATATAATTACGTCAAATATTTTTAAATCTTTTTCATGAGCTTCTGTGACCACTCTAGTTTCAGAATCCACTTGTATCTGATATAAGTGCTGTTTTATTACAGGTAAGTTAAAAGTTCAAAATCAATCAAGAAAATATCATAACCTCAAAAGTATGTACACAAATTGATAAGAACCGCCACCTGCACTGTGATTGGTCGGTTGTATTTATACAACGCCGTGGTAGCGCCATAATTCAAGGTGTGTATAGTTTCGCCGTACACCAATTAATAATTCTGCCTTACACCGTTGTGTGAACGGTCGTATTTAATTCCATTGTGCGAACTTTCTTAATTCCTACATTATCCCCGCAATGAACTATGTGAACGCTACTTCACTTCTAGTCATAATATACAGGCTGTTCCATTTAACAAAATCGAAAAAAATTATTTTGAAATTTGTAAAGTCAATACTTTCTTGATGACCATTCTGTATATCTGGTGATAAACGCAATCTACTGACATCATCACCCAATCTCAACCAATCCTCACAACAATTTTTATTGCTAAATTTGAATGCGTTTGGACGCAGGAATACCTTTTTTGGAATATGTGATTTTCAAATTTTTTAACAAAAACAGTTGTCACTTGAAAACCACGAAACAGGTTACCTTCATAATCTGGGGATGAATGATGTGTAATTAGGGATTTTTAATAATGTAAAAGTATACAGGCTGTTTCATTTAGAAGGGCGAATTTTACTGTGCCACCTTTTTTTATAAAACACCCAGTTTATCGGAATATATTTGCTAAAGATGCACAATTAACATTGTATTACATCCCCAAAATATCAAATTACTATCTAGCATACAACCCGAGTAATAAAAGATGGACGTATTACTGCATTACTGTATTACTGAACCCTGTATATACATATTACTCATTGTCAGTTAACTTTTGCTTTTGTTTTTTTTTTCATTTTAACTTTTTGTGGGTTGCTTTGTGTATAAATTTTACCCTTTTGGTTTATTTACTTTAGCGTTAAAAACAATATACCAATCCCTCTATTTCCTTATAACTAAAGCCTGACAAACGGTTGCACCTGCTGTACATACAGGGAATCGAGTGGACGTTCAGTTATTATCGGTTGATCGGTGTGCGGTGTGCAATCAACTGATAATAACCGAACGTCCACTCGATTCCTTGTATGTACATAGTAAACGCAGCGGGTGCAACCGTTTGTCACACTTTATTTGTAACTCAAATTGAATTTGTAACTTACTACTTACTACTAACATACTATACTATTTATGTCGAATTAATAATTAAAGCACCGACGGGGGTGCTGGAACATTAGCGGCGCTATCGGTAAGCCAGTACGTATAAGTTGTAATCATTTATGATTATTAAAAATTCGTCACAAGGATCAAAACAACAGCTTCAATCACAAACGGCAGTAGAGAACTGAATCGCTTATACATATGTTAAGGCTACACGACAGTATATCGGCTGTGTTCGATTTCCCCGAATGTAATACCTCTGGTGTAGCACTCACTGGTAGCAACTTCATTAATAATTAAGAAATTTACCAAATTTACTAACATGGAAAGGCAGTCAACCCGCACATTCAGAATTTAATGAAACTTGATAGTCTCTATAGTACTGTGTAAAATACCTGATTTTCCGTTTCTGCGAAAAACGGCTTTGAAGGGTAAAATCGGTTTTTGAAAATCGGGGGTTTCCCCGTTTCTCGTTAATTATTTCCTGTTAAATGTTTATAAAAATATTCGGTGCATGTAGGCTTTAGCATTTCTAAAGGGCAATCGAAGTACACTAAGCTTGATGCAATTGGGGCTTAATGGTCTTGACACCCACGCCCTACCCCTATGTACAAAAGGGTGTGTATCTGTTTTTGTGGTGATTGTATTCACTTTGGTGTACCATTATAGTAGAAATCTAAATAAATAAGTACGGTTTATAAAAGTTTTTAAAACAATAATACTAATAAAATATGCATTCCGTTAACTCATCATCTACCAGGGTAGAAAATTTGAATTAGGTTACCTCCTTATTCGATAATATTAATCGATTAATGACAGAATAGTTAAACGCCCAGTGTCCAGTAAATAAAATAAAACCCTAATTACTAATAAGCTTTGCAATGTAACCAGTCTTAACACAAAAATATAAATTACGAGAGGGCCACCGACCTTCAGTACGTTCCGGTCAGAAATCTTCGGGGTTGGTAAATTGCAGAGATTTATATTTCAAAATACGCATAGTTAAATTGCCGACCAAGGTAAGATTAAGAAGGGTACTTGCTAATGTCGGACCTAATTCTAGGTAATAAAGACGGGATGATTGAGAAGTGTACCTTGTAATTACCTACAGCTCGGTAAGAAAGTGAATTTAATCACATTGATGCACTTGCAACACATTAGTGTTTATTATAAGTTATAACAAGTTGCGATGGAAGTGAAAACCACTGTTAGTGAAAGGGGGAGGACTATACTTGCCGTGGGTAGATATACTTACCGAAAAAAGAAAATTCTGAAATCTGGTGAAGTATTTTGGACAAAAAATTGTAATGCCAAAATATTTACTACTGCCGGTAGAGAAGACAGAATAGTCAGAGGTCAGGTAGAGCACCATCATTCAAGTGACGAAAACAAGGTGAATAGAAAAATTGCTAGTGCCGCGGCTAAAAGATGTGAAAGACCCTTCAAAATTATTCATCAAGTTATTAAAGAAGATAATGAAGTACTCCCCAGATTAACTGAAAATGACTTACGTCGAGTAAAGAAAAATATATATAACAGCAGGTGAAGAACTTTACCACCTTTACCATCTAACCCTGAAGATGTAATGGATATTCTTGAAAATTTTAACATCAGGGCAGCACGAAGTGAAAAGTTTTTACCAATAAACAATCGCGAGAATAAAATAGTAGTTTTTTCCTGCTATTCAGATATAAAGTTTATGTTGCGATATGGACAATATCTTGATGGACGGTACATTTAATTACTGTACGAAATTTTTTACATTTATTTACGTTGTACGTTTTAGAAAACAGACATTATATAGTCGTGGTATTTTGCCTACTACCGAATAAAACGGGAAAAACATATTCTACTTCATTTGGTCTATTTTAAATATAAATAAATGTCGGGAACAAGACTTCATCTTGAAATCGCAAAAAATCGCTGTCGATTATGAAATTGCCATCCATAACGCAATTTCATCAGTTTTTCCGCGTACACAGATAGTGGGATGCCGCTCTTATCTGGGACAAGCCTGGTTTAGAAAGATTCAAAAACTAGGCCTGATTAAGGAATACCGTCATCAAACCAGCGTAGTTGGGAAATGGATGAGTTATCTATTTGGTCTTTCGTTCCTGAATAAGTTGGGGACTGCTTTACGATAGATTTCGCTGAATTTCAAACAGAAGATCCAAAAATTACAGAAAAGATTTTATCGCTTATACAGCACTAGAGAAACATTACAGGTATCACCAACAAAGTACGGAAACATCAGTACGCAGTATTTTTTTAAATAAAACCGATATAATTTGGATAAACCAATTTAAAACTCAGAGATGGTCTCAGTATGTAAACGGGTTTATATGGCCTAAATCAAAATACGTCACAGCTGCTGACGTCAAAGTGCCGAGGCCTTATGTGTATCGTAGATAACGATCGCATTAATATTCACCAGCTGCGTGTGAGTCATCCCGTATGGTTTTCCGCCGAGCCTTGGTTACGATATATTCAATTTAAAATGAGACACTCCGCAATTGAATTCGGTAGATTTATTAAATTTATTCATTAATGTTAACTAATTTCATTAACTATTAACTAATTCCGTATACTCTATGTGAACGCTACTTGAAGCTGTCATATTTAGCGAAAATAGATTTCTGGTTAGGATTTTTTTTTTTTCAATGAATACTTCAATAGTGTATGTTATATTTTAAAATGTAATCCATTATATACCTTAAAAATAAAAAAAATAACAGTAGGGGATGAAAACAATAATAGTTTCAAGTTAGAAACTTAATTATGGGAGAGAAAAATGAAACCGCTTTGATGCTGATTCGTCGACTGTTCTGCGACGATCACACATGATGGCATCGCCTCTATCCTTGATGTTGCGGGGGCGACTCCAACGGGATTCATCTTCAAGTGACATTTCACCACGTTTGAATTGAGTAAATCACTCGTAAATTCTTGCCTGACTTAAAGCTTTCTGCCCATAAGTGTCCCGAACTGTTTTTGTCGTTGTTTTCTTCAACAGAATTTGATTTTGGCGCGTGGCCCCATAAGGTTTGCTATCTAGAGCATTGGAAGCTGCATCAAAAAACATCATTCTGTCCGTTACGATGAACGCTACTTGGCCAATTGGCAAGTGAGAGTGTCTAGTACCCAGCGGTGGAGGACAGCACTGTCTACACACTTGCCTACAGAATATAATTTTCTTTTTCTTTGAGTATCCCACATGATAAAATGGAACGACAGTAGTTTTGGGATTATCGATCTGAATTTTTTTTGTTTGGATCTTAATTTCTTTAACCAGAAATCAAGGTCCTCATTTAATAGGTGCAGCTTCTTTTTTTTACTGTACATCAAACCAACATCGTGTATTAACGGTTTCTTATTTTATGTTTAGGTTATAAGTAATTGCTTTGTTATTTATATCAAAGTAACCCCACTGTTATTTTTATAATTAAAATTATCCTTTGCTTTAAATTACCGGTACTTATAGCAAGAAGACAATTATGATATGTAGTATAAAGCAGTAGTTTAGCTTACGATGCCAACATCGAATCTATTCTGAACTTTCTGCGATGTTTGCCCGTTGAAAGATGAAAGCCAATAATCTGACTACTATATCTCTTTATAATAGTGCGATGAAAAATATTTCATATACAAGCAAGAGACTTTCGACTGATCTGTATACATTTCGAATCAAATGCTGTTTACAATTGAATCTCATCAATATTTAACTCATCGTAATAATAATCTTCTTGGAATGTTGATGTTTTCCAGTGGAAAATATAAATAACTAACGTCAATGACAGAATCAATACTGTAACAATGAACATTTAAGCTAAGGACAAGTTTAATAAATATAGATATGGAAATACTCTTTTGAAAGGTCAAGGGAAATCCGGCGATTGAAAATTATCAACATTTAAAATCCGTATATTGGGAAATTTCACTATTTACTGCACATCAATTTCTGCTATTACCGCACTACTAATAGTTTGTATAGCGTTCATCGCTTGTATAATCATATTCATGAGATGGAACGAGTAGTAAAATTAACATCTGTTTACGAAACAATTGAGAACGTGACAACTGTCAGGACGCCGATGTTCCTAAGAAACTGTACATTGCACAGAAAGTAGTGTAAATATTATTTAAACACGTTGTATTTCATTCCATTCATTTTACAATAATAATTGTCTAAGTACCTTAAACGTTTAATTGACGTTTGGTAGTTTATCGACTGACAAATGACCTCTGCCATTTCAATTCGGGTAGTTTCCTAATTAGTATTATGTCTGTATACGCATGTAGTGTACGTACTTTAACTGTTATCGTGCTCTTTCCGTCATGTGATAATCAATGCGCGTATCGACTGATTGTGAGTCAAATGACCGATAAAGGCATAAATTGTTTAGTATTAGTCTAGTAGTGGTTTGCGTTAAGTTACATCTTTTTCAGATAATTATTAGGTTTGTTCCAACCATCGATTTCTGCACGGTACGGGTATCAGTTCACATATCGATTATTGCGCGTGCGTCAGACGTACATCATTTGTGAATTAGTAAATTGTATCGAGATGTTGGAACGCTTTTTGGAATCAATTGTGTATCGTTATTAAGAAAGAAAATGACAGACAAGGATGTAACATGCAATATGAATGTTTTATACTGGTACAGGTACACATGGCGCATGTCAATTCCTGCTTGATACGATGTGCCGATATTACCGTACAAACTGGTACTTGTACGATACAAAGTTAAGTTGGAACACTAATATTATCGTTCCAGGTACGGTATATAATGCGGTTGGAACACTTCTTTTACACTGCGCAAGTACCGGACGGTAAATTTACGGTTTTACAAGCGTGTTGGAACGCACCTATTATATCTTGTCCGAACCATACACACGTAAGGTTTGTTCGTTTGTCTTGCTTGCGTTAGTTCTAGAGTGTGATAGGATTATGATCACGTGATCGTTTTGGCTGCTCAGAACTGCTCTAAATGGGTGCAAATGAACAGTACAAATTGGTATTTGTATAGTATACATAACCTAAAAGATTGAGAATGGTGGCAATTGGCAATCACGCTAGCATTAAAAAATCCTTATTAATCGTTGTATTTCACTTTCAATGATTACAACGGATGTCATTTTGTATAAATATGAAGTAAAGTTGGGTTAGGCAAACAATGTAATGACAGCTGCACTGAACTGCACAAACTTACTGTACCTCCTGAGGAGGTGTAAGCTTGTGTAGTTCAAAACTGTCGGAAGCTGCCCAACATATACAAACGAACATCGGATTGCCAGTTTTTTTTACAAACGAACGCGCAATTTGGAAATTCGAGCTACTCCGTATTGCACTAATTGACAAACGAACAAACCTGTACACATACAGGCTGAATCATCTTCGAGGACTCGGAACTGAATTGAGGTTTTTCCAAACGACATTTTTCTTGTTATGATTCTTGACATGTTTTAAAATTATAATGAAACTCACACGGTGTCTTATAAGTTCGTAGCTACCCAAAGTTGTATTTTTAAAAACAAAACATATTATTGCATTTTTGGAATTCTCGTTACATTCTGGGGCATAATGTAATAAAGTACTATTTTCCTAAAAATTAGGAGTTGCAGAGGGTGTTTTTGAAAAAGTCAACATTCATACAAATCGTTATTTCTGCAGAAGTGCGCACTAGATATATGTGATTTTTTGTACCTAGATTACGCATAAAAGGGTCTAATACACACGTGTTTATATGGTTCCGAATTGCTATCGTAATGTGTGTAGAGTCCGTTCAGAATGAGAACGTGACATTACGTCACTAATTTCTGCGCGGCAGGAAATCGAGAGAACACTTCATTAGCGGCTCGTTAAAACAAAAACCGAAACTTAAGTATATTTATTCAAAAATAAATTACATATACTTAAAATCTACTATGTAACCATAATTTATGCAATATATATAATAAAGCAAATAGTATTAAATTAGGTTATAAAATAGCATTAAAAAAACAAATCATTCTGAATCGGAAGCATCGGTACTGCTGGCCAATTCTTCATCAGAAGACCCAGTATTTACTATAAACTGTAGTTCGTCAACAGCATTGTCGTGCAAATCTTCTTTTTCAATGAGTTCTTGCTCATATTTTTTTACATGGTCACAAATACTGCTCCACTCATTTACTGTAACAGCACTAAATTTTTTTCTAGCTAATATTTTTACATCGTTCAATCTAAATGTTGTGTTTCTAGTAGCCACCCAGTTTTTTACTAAAATCCAGATCTTTTCTATTGGATTTAGATCTGGGTGATAGGATGGCAGCCGACAAACTTCATGACTATACCTTTCTAACTCTGTCTAAAATATATTTTACAAATGGATGTTTGTTTTGCTTAATTATATTCTATAATTCAGCTTTATTCATTGTATTTTCGTAGTGAATAGTATGGTCTTCCAGCCACTTTCTCATATTTTCCTTCCTCGAAGCTGATGTTATATCTTTTTCCGATTGTACATTATGATAACTTGCATTATCAACAACTAGTACGGAATTTGCTAGTAAATTGGGAAATAGTTGATTACGAACCCATTTCATAAAATTTGCATGGTTCATATTGTCATGATAATCACCAGTTTTGGAACCTGAAATTTGTTATAGTCTAATAGAAAATGTAACACTTGTGACAGCTTATATATTTCTGTAAAAATAACTAACTGATACATTTTCAACAAATGCTTTAGCTATTTTGAAATAATATGCTCCTAAAATTATTAGTAATTCATAGGAAGTACCTGAACGGAACATCAGCAACCCATTTTCAATGAATCCTTTTTCTCCACCAGCATGCATAATTATTAAAGGTGGCCACGAGCGGTACCGCGCAGTAGCGTAGAGTCGACCAGGCCTCGCGTTCCACTAGAGTTATTCTGCTAATAGAGATGTTTGCTGCCGCAAATAATTTCGCTCATCTTTTAAATAAAAATTAAATAACACGTGCTCAAACACTTACCATTTTAAGAGTCCTCCGTGAAATCACAAACTGAATAATGTCTGTTAAATATCTGCAACATTAAATATGTTTCAACTGTTGTTTCGGCAAAACTAGTACGGCATGAGGAAAAAATGCGTTTATATGCAGAGAACGAACGTTCCTCTCGGTGCGAACTGATTCTAGGCCGATGCGCGGTACCGCTCCTGGCCAGCGTTAATAATTATTATACGTTGACCTTTACTGACAGGCCTTTTCAATCCTAATTCTGGATTCATTGTGTCACTCCAATCTTTCGATTGTGTATGAGATGGGTGAAGATATGTCTCATCCGTGTTAATGATTGGTATGCCTTACTGTCTATAGTATCTTCCGCAAGAATTGTACTCGTTTGTAATGAATGTCATGAGTTTCCATAAGTGCTTTTCTATTATCTTCAGTTTTTTTCCATCTAGTGAAACAGAAAAATAATATACTCCTATTTAACATATATTACAAATACAATAATTACATAAATCCCATTTTCATTAACAATTTTCGTAATGTTGTACGACCACCTTCAAATTCAACATTTGCATCTTTGATGCTTTCTAAAATACCTATAGTAAAAAGAGAATCATAATATTTATAAAAACAGAAGTAAAATCCTGTACATACTGTTTAAAGATGGTCTGCGCTTTTCAATTATATAAGAATTACATATAATTTATCGAATTATAGCTAATTCTCTAGGTTGTTTTTTTTTAGGTGGTGAGTAATACGGTGTACTAGCACCAGTATCTATATCCTGTTTTTCCTTTAATACTCTGGAATACAGGTGTTTCGATATTCCTGTAGCTGCAACAACTCTCTCTCGGAAGGAAGTTAAAGGTATCTGAAGTCCGTTTTCTGCCTCCAGTTTCATAAATGAATTTATATTGGATATAATTTCCAGAGTTTTGCTATGGTACTGTTTTCCTTTAATACCAATTTTCGACATTTTAACTACATAAATATAATAATTTTAAGTTATAATCCTTACTCTAGAAATTTCATCCTTACGAAAGTGATTCTCTTATTCCTTACAAGGTATAACGTGTTCAATATTCCACAATATTCACAACAGTTAAACTATATAATAACAACAACCTAAGTAACTTAACCTAAAATGTTTTAACAATTAATACTTCAAGTAACTATAATTGTTACATATTCGTTAATAGTTGACAGAATACTTACAATTTATTTAAAAGAAACCCAGTATTTACTAAAAATGTAGAACAGAAAATCTATAATGTACGAAAAGTAAAACCATTAATAACAAATATATTACGACGACAATGACATCAAAAACGGCAATCTGATGACAATTTGAGTAAGAACAGGTTTGTGCCCATGCGACGTAATGTCACGTTCTCATTCTGAACGGACTAATATTACTTTAAGTTGGTTGACATATTTTTGTTAGTCATTTTTCCTTAGTAGAACAATCTGTATATTATTCTGGTTCTGAATATTTGGCAAAATTTTAAAAGCAAAACATTATTGCTAGTCTAAAATCAACCATTTTTTCGTTATAGCGATTTTTGAAACAACTACTCTCAATATGTATTTTATTAGTAGAGCAACGCAACGAAATCACAAAGTGGATAATGTCTATTTAATATTTGTAACATTAGATATGTTTCCAAAGTTGTTTCGGCAAAGTGAGTGCGGCGTGAAGAAAAAGTGTTTTTGTATGCCGAAAACGAACGTTCTACATCTAGTGACGTTATATTTGCGTAAGTAAAATAATCTTTCAAATAACTTAACGGTTCTGTTGACGCACCTTCACAAATTTGTCTTAATGTGCCAAAATCAGAGTCTTTATCTAAAACGCTTTCAAACCTTTCTAAAACACAAACATTTCTTGCGTCTTCTATCGCGCATAGCTGTGCGTGAACATGTTGCACTATTTGCAAAGATTCCACTAACGACCCCGAAGAATTTTGTAGTTTTTCTATCGCATCCGCTAGTCCCACGTAATTGTTCTGAATAATTTCCAAATCTGTTTTAACTTGACTATCCTGAAATTTCAAGCGGCTTATCTTGACAGCCGCAGCTTCCTTTGGGTCGAATTCTAAAATCACGTTCTTTATATTCTCAAAATATTTAAGATAATAAAATGCAGCCTCTAACCATGTTCCCCAACGAGTAAGAATAGGTTATGGTGGTTCAGGAATACCGGGGCATAGTCTATGAAATTCCCGAATACGTTTTGGGGCGAGGAAGGTAGAATTTAATTATAAGTCCAGATAACGACGAGTGTGGGGTATCATGGACAATTCTACTCATTTATCAATTTTCCTATTCAATTATTTCTTCCAAATTAATGTAAAAATCGTCTGGAATAAGCAACAACGTAAATTGCAAAGCACAACAGATAATATTTCGTCAATTAAATCTTTATCTGAAAGTTTTCTATAAATTAGCAGTGGATTTTCTATTTTAAAGCTTGTTGGTGACAGTTCGTATCACAGAATCATCAACAAACAACCTCCTGGTTAAGTCACTGCATTCGTTCTCGTATACTAATATCATTTTTTATTGAAAGTCATCGAAAAGTTAGTTTCTATTTGGGTAAATTATCAAAATTGGCTGTGAAAGAAAACAATCGCCGGTCTTTCGCGATTTAAAATAAATGAAAGAGGAGCGACGCCCTAAATTATCATCAATCTTTATTTGGCCTTGGTTGAATCAAAGTTTGTCGTGAATCCAATCCAAAGATAAGTGTTCGTTGTGTATTCAAAGTCATTATCAGAGAAGTAAATAGGGTTAAATATTCAGAACAGGCAGTTCCTGTGGTGTGTATTTATAGTGTTTATATACATTGGCGTCGTTCCAAAGTTTAAAGGTTAGTTAACTTTTAAAATCTTAAAATTCGTTAATTTGATTTCACTAAGTTACAAATTCATTAAAAATTGCCGCAAGGGTATCTAGGGATACCCCCGAACCTAACAAAAATCATTTATTAGAGTTAAATGAGAAAATTTAACAAAATTAGAGTAAAACCCCTGAGAAAGATATTTCAATATTTTGATTAAGTCAAGCTATTTTTTTGGTCAATATATACGTACACATCATTAGAAACAATGGGATTCTCTATGTCCGTATTTAGTAAACGTAAACTTCGTGGTTCAGTGGCGGAAAAGGATTCGCTGACCATTTTTTATCAAATTGTTAAAAAGGTCAAAAACATGATTAAATGATATTTTTAATTCGTTCTATCATGCCGTACAATAAAAAACTTTAACATAGCTATGCAGTAAGCTAATCATATTAATGATGTTCGTTTCTTTCTGTTACAAATAAACTTGTCAAACGATTGAAAATACGTACAATAAAAAACAACGTTAAAAAAAATAAATGTATATATTAAAAACAAGTACCAAATTAAATAAACAGAATAGCTTTGCTAAGGACTAAGTCACTAGCTTCAGAGCTATGACATCATGCATGATTTTGAAATTGTAAAACTAAAATTTGTAATGGTATGCGAGTTACTTATTCCCCTTTATTATTTTCAGAAAAGTGTATGAAGAAAAGAAGAACCCCCTTTTGTTTTCTCGTTTAAACATTATTTGTTGCCTGCAATAGAAAATGTTTCACAATATGTTACTTTTATTTATTGAGTTGTAATGGAATATTCTTAGATGCAACATGAAAATATGTAAATAGCTAACGTATAAATATGACAAATCAGTTTGTTAAATTTTGAAACGTATGGTGCTAAAAATAGTTTTCGAGTTCGATAAAATTTTGGAGTCGACATTTGATTTGATTTTGCTAAAATGCCCACAAAAAACCACACAACTAGAGTCTAAACTTGTTCAAGATTTATTGCTGCAAAAATGTTGCACTAGATTTACATACTAAAATGAAATTAAAACACCATATTTCTTCCGACTGCAATACTGATTAAATGCATATAAACATGGAACTGGCAGTTAAACGGATGAAACTTAAAAGTTTTGGTTTCGCCATTGTAGATAAATCTAGAGCAGATTTTCGTTCTAATGAGCAGTAATTATTAAGCAGGTAAATAAAATTACAGAGAAATTTTTAGTTTTCAAATTTTGATGTCCGAAAAATATAAAGCAAAAGTGCTATGACTGTCTATATTTCCACATAGAAATTTACTTTTTCGCCGGAAATTTCATATTCAGACGAAAATTAAGGTACGGATAACCGGTAATCAAACTGCAGGTTATCCGTACCGGAATTTGTTTTTTCAGTGTAGTTTATTATTGGCTCAAAATCAAAAATCAATTAAATGCCCTATGGCAAATTATTTGCAAATTGTGTATCTATCCTTTTTATAGCCTGGCATGACAAACTAAAAACATACATCATTTTTTATATGGAATTTTGCCAAAAACTCAAACTAAAATAGTATACAGGATGTTCCATTTAAAAAATTACTTTAATAAAATTATGTTATACAAACTTACGCGTATTTCATTAGCAATTCAAAAACCAATAAGCGAGTGTATTAGGTTCTTTTATGCCTAATCTAGGTACCAAAAGTAACATCTGTCTGTGTATTTATAGTGGAGCTGCCATAGGCGGTAAGAGCAGCGAGTTAGCAAAACGGGCCAACTGATGTGCATTGCATCTCTGCAACCATTGTTACGGAAAGATGCAGCGAACACTTGTTGGCCCACTTTGTTAACTCGTTGCTGTTACCGTTTATCGCAGTTTCACTATAGCACCCTAATGTGCTCTTTCGGAGAATTACGATTTCTGTAATGTCTTTTCCGAAAGAAAAAAAAAACTAATAACTCTGAATCCTTTAGAAAGGCCAATAGTACCTTATTACATTTTCCATCAGAATTTAACGAGGACTCCTGAAATGCAATAATATGTAGCATGTTGCATTAAAAAGGTATATACAACTTTGGATAGCCACCAACTTATAAGGCACTTTGCAGGGTTCATTGTAATTTTACAATACGCCCTCAATCAGATCCCATAACAAGAAAACACGGTTTTGAAAAATCCCCATTTACAAAGGCATAATTTTCCGAACCCGCGGAGATCACTTAGTATATTTAGTTCCAACGTTCATTCATTTAATATATGAATATTAGCTGAAAAAGCCAAACCTCAAGGGTTTGGGTAAGAAACAATTTTCGAGTACACACATAGGGATACCAGCTGCAGTTTACCCACCCCAGCACACACCGTGTTGTGGTAAGGGTTTTAGTGAACTGTTTCAGTGTTCCAGTGCCACAGTTTTAGAGTGTTGTGGTAAGGGTTTTAGTGAACTGTTTCAGTGTTCCAGTGCCACAGTTTTAGAGTGTTGTGGTAAGGGTTTTAGTGAACTGTTTCAGTGTTCCAGTGCCACAGTTTTAGAGTATCCGTTTAGTTTTTTGGTAGTGTTTTTTAAACTATTCCTTCTCTCTACTTTGGCATTTCTGAGTTCGTATTGGTCTTATTACTTTGTTTTACGATGTTAATTGCTTGGACAGGTTTATCTACTTAATCTCTATTTCATTCATGTACACTTTGATATATTCCTGTTTTTTTACTGCTGTAGCACTCTGTCGCCTCCTTTCCTTTTCACTTCATAGTTTTGTAGGTTTTCTGCACTATTCTTTCTGTCCTCTTGCGTTTTTAGTTAGGTGGATTATGCTATCGTTGATATTTTCCGTTCGTTTTCTGCGTTAGGCTTCGCATACATTCTTGTTCCGTCTTCTACTTGTTGCATGTACGTTTGTTTTATTTTCCAATTTGTTAATTTTTGTACGCCCCATCTTTTTATTCGTTGTATTATTTTATCTTTGATGATATGAAGAATGGAATAACGGAAGATATTGCAAACGGAGGCTGGAGTCGGAAAAGGGAATACATTGCCAACAGTACTTCTCTGCATTGCACTGGAATGAGTTATTAACGCGGCAGATTAAAATAAAGTTGTACATGAATGATATAACTGTAGTCGTAAGGAGTCGGAACATATGAGAAGAAGCACTACTACTACTACTGGAGACAAAAAGCAGAGGTCTAGAAATAAACCAAAACAAAACAAAATACATGGAAATACCAAGAGATAAAAAGCAATTGAATGAAAAATAAGACTAGAAAATATACATTTGAAGAAGCGAAAAGCGTTAAGTATTTGGAAGTGGTAGAGTGAAGTGCGAAATACAAGAACGAATTCAACCTGGAAATCAAGCGTACTTGGAACTATCACAGAATACTTACAGAGCTACGCGTATATGTACAAAACAACTATTAGACTAATAAATGCGCTTCACTTCGAGAGATAACGAAGATCTAAAAAGCTTCCAAAGAAGAGTTATGGACACAAAAAAAGTCAACGACGAGTAATATAGAATGCGATGGAAACACGTATTGAAGAACCTAATAGAAGAAGACATTGTAGAACATAAGAACACAAAGGGGTTAAGACATATGGAAAGGAAGGGAGAACAAGGGATAATCAAGGAATAAAAGAACTGGTAACCATGGAGGATAGACCTAGAGGTAAACCGAAAGCAAGATAGGAAGATCAAGTGAGAGCGGGGCAAAGAAATTAGGAATAAAGAATATAAACAAAGTAATCAGAAGAAGCGAGAGAGGATAAAATACAGGGATTTAAGGAAGAACCAGAATAATTCATTGTATAAAAATAAAATTAAAGAACTCTCTTAGAGGTAACTTTATTCGCTTAAGTATTTATTAGTTTATTAATTTTCCAATAAATCGTCATTAATTACACTGGGGAACAATTTGGCATACAATTTCTGTTGAGTTTGATTTTTGAGCTGTTTTATAGTTAATTAGGCATGCTGGTTTCAAAACTGCAGTTAGTTTTCTTCTACCGCGTCAAGTTTTATCTCTACACCTTATGAGAATGTGACCACTCTCCGCGAAATCGAGCATGAAAAGAATGCTTGGTTGGCATTCAAAAACATTGTTAAAGACTATCTTGGAAATACACGAGCACTGAATTACGCCAATATTGTCCAGCAACTTTTGGAGAGCTTCAAACTGCTAGGTTGCAACATGAGCACCAAATTGCATTTTTTACATAGCCATCTTGCTAACTTCTCGGAAAATCTTGGTGCAGTCAGTAATGAGCAGGGTGAGCGATTTCACCAGGATTTGAAGGTCATGGAGGCACGGTACACAGTAGGTGGGATGTACATATGATGGCTGACTATTGTTGGAGCATCAAGCGAGAATATCCACAGATTAAACATTCCAGAAAAAGCTATAAGCGAAAATTTTTGCCTTAATATGTAATTACCGTTCGATAAAAAAACAACTATTTGTATGAACACAATTTAACTTGCAGTAACTATTATAGCCTTTGTATGAATAAAATTATTCTTTATAAACAGGCTATTTGGTAAGTTTTACTTTATTTTCCTTTACATGCACAATTTGTATGACTTTTGAGGGTATCCTCTAGCTTAAAAAGTTGTGATTGACAAAAACTGCGGTTATTTTTGGATCCAGAAGCCAAAAGTTAGTTGAAAACAAGTCACAGATTTAAGACAACGAAATTGCTGTTCCCCAGTGTTATGTGCATACAGTTTTCCACGAATGCCATCTGTTTTCCAAGTTTTGTTTTGGTTTGTTTAGTTACAATTTTTTACAAATAAAACTACCAAGAAATCTTTTATTATCTGCGTTTTTAGAACAATTTACATTAAATGTTTAAATCGTGTTTTCCATTAATCTTGGGTACTGGCAATGTATCGAAAGAGATTGACTCATTTTTTTAACGAAGGAATTGTCTCATTTTTTCGTTTCTTTTAACTCTTCAATCAGTAGAACTTTAATATTCGTCAACAAATATTTAATTTCATAAACATATAAGGTGGTCATGGTCGCATTTAGCAGTCATGAAACCATTTACTACATATCCAGTGAGAAAGCATTTTATCTTCATTGGTATTTTGGCGCATCTTCATTGGTAATTCATTCAAATGTAGAGCATTTGCATCTGCTAAATGTGTCCAATAGATTTAATATAAGTAACAATGATAGTGGCTGGTACGTTTCCGATGCAAAATCACGTGTATTAAGCGTCGCGGTGTGCACCAATTTAATGTAGGACTGATGTGTGCCAAAAACAGTAAACACTTGCATTGGGCACAGTTTATTATTGTAGACCACTTAATAATCAATGAAAATGCGAGGTCACGTATCCATTGAAATTTCTGTGAAATAGTTGTTTTTGCTAAACGCAGCCATTAGGAATTCCCTCAATTACATCCGTCATTGGTTCAAAACCCCCTCAAAATTAAAAAATAAATATTTGCAGAATGTTCAATTTACACCATGCCATAGCTGCAAGCAGTACTGCTTGCAGCTATGGCATGGTGTTCTTCTGATTACTTTGTTTATATTCTTTATTCCTAATTTCTTTGCCCCGCTCTCACTTGATCTTCCTATCTTGCTTTCGGTTTACCTCTAGGTCTATCCTCCATGGTTACCAGTTCTTTTATTCCTTGATTATCCCTTGTTCTCCCTTCCTTTCCATATGTCTTAACCCCTTTGTGTTCTTATGTTCTACAATGTCTTCTTCTATTAGGTTCTTCAATACGTGTTTCCATCGCATTCTATATTACTCGTCGTTGACTTTTTTTGTGTCCATAACTCTTCTTTGGAAGCTTTTTAGATCTTCGTTATCTCTCGAAGTGAAGCGCATTTATTAGTCTAATAGTTGTTTTGTACATATAAGCGTAGCTCTGTAAGTATTCTGTGATAGTTCCAAGTACGCTTGATTTCCAGGTTGAATTCGTTCTTGTATTTCGCACTTCACTCTACCACTTCCAAATACTTAACGCTTTTCGCTTCTTCAAATGTATATTTTCTAGTCTTATTTTTCATTCAATTGCTTTTTATCTCTTGGTATTTCCATGTATTTTGTTTTGTTTTGGTTTATTTCTAGACCTCTGCTTTTTGTCTCCAGTAGTAGTAGTAGTGCTTCTTCTCATATGTTCCGACTCCTTACGACTACAGTTATATCATTCATGTACAACTTTATTTTAATCTGCCGCGTTAATAACTCATTCCAGTGCAATGCAGAGAAGTACTGTTGGCAATGTATTCCCTTTTCCGACTCCAGCCTCCGTTTGCAATATCTTCCGTTATTCCATTCTTCATATCATCAAAGATAAAATAATACAACGAATAAAAAGATGGGGCGTACAAAAATTAACAAATTGGAAAATAAAACAAACGTACATGCAACAAGTAGAAGACGGAACAAGAATGTATGCGAAGCCTAACGCAGAAAACGAACGGAAAATATCAACGATAGCATAATCCACCTAACTAAAAACGCAAGAGGACAGAAAGAATAGTGCAGAAAACCTACAAAACTATGAAGTGAAAAGGAAAGGAGGCGACAGAGTGCTACAGCAGTAAAAAAACAGGAATATATCAAAGTGTACATGAATGAAATAGAGATTAAGTAGATAAACCTGTCCAAGCAATTAACATCGTAAAACAAAGTAATAAGACCAATACGAACTCAGAAATGCCAAAGTAGAGAGAAGGAATAGTTTAAAAAACACTACCAAAAAACTAAACGGATACTCTAAAACTGTGGCACTGGAACACTGAAACAGTTCACTAAAACCCTTACCACAACACTCTAAAACTGTGGCACTGGAACACTGAAACAGTTCACTAAAACCCTTACCACAACACTCTAAAACTGTGGCACTGGAACACTGAAACAGTTCACTAAAACCCTTACCACAACACGGTGTGTGCTGGGGTGGGTAAACTGCAGCTGGTATCCCTATGTGTGTACTCGAAAATTGTTTCTTACCCAAACCCTTGAGGTTTGGCTTTTTCAGCTAATATTCATATATTAAATGAATGAACGTTGGAACTAAATATACTAAGTGATCTCCGCGGGTTCGGAAAATTATGCCTTTGTAATAAACATATAAGGTGGTCATGGTCGCATTTAGCAGTCATGAAACCATTTACTACATATCCAGTGAGAAAGCATTTTATCTTCATTGGTATTTTGGCGCATCTTCATTGGTAATTCACTCAAATGTAGAGCATTTGCATCTGCTAAATGTGTCCAATAGATTTAATATAAGTAACAATGATAGTGGCTGGTACGTTTCCGATGCAAAATCACGTGTATTAAGCGTCGCGGTGTGCACCAATTTAATGTAGGACTGATGTGTGCCAAAAACAGTAAACACTTGCATTGGGCACAGTTTATTATTGTAGACCACTTAATAATCAATGAAAATGCGAGGTCACGTATCCATTGAAATTTCTGTGAAATAGTTGTTTTTGCTAAACGCAGCCATTAGGAATTCCCTCAATTACATCCGTCATTGGTTCAAAACCCCCTCAAAATTAAAAAATAAATATTTGCAGAATGTTCAATTTACACCATGCCATAGCTGCAAGCAGTACTGCTTGTCAGCTTTTTAATCTTCTATGAGAAAAATTGACCGGAACTCCAGTATATTGCCTTCTCTTTTTTTTTTTTTTGATTTATTTGAGAAATTTGTATTCGTTGGCTATAGCGTTAGAAAAGACTCCCAAGGAATTAAAATTATCACATCTCAAATATTCAACATAATAAAACTTCGTTTGCATGATTCATATTTTCCCTCGAGTACTGTCAGGCAGCAGTAATATGAAGTGTCATTGTCTAATTAAATAATGTAAATATCCTCCTAAAAATGTCTTACAATATTTCACGATGCTCTTTTTACGACAGTTGTGTGTAAACCAAAATAATACCATCAAGAATTGGCCAGTAGTATTTACAAAATCCGTAAAAAAAAAATCACTAACAGACTTTTAGGCTTGGTAGAGAATTAAAAAAGTAAAATCAAGACCTTTTATTATGAATATCCTTTTTTTCTAAAACTGTCTTAGTTCAGAGTTAAATGGTTTTAAAATATATCATTAAGCCCCTTTAAATTGTACTACAAAAAGTTCACATACATTAGTAAGATTGCATAGCTAAATTATTAAGTTTGCTGTAAAAGTTAATTATTAAGAAATTAGCATTTATTTTGCGCAAGAGCTTAATGTTATGAATTTGTAATGAATTTAACTAACGAAATTTGAGAGTTCAATAATTTTAAAATAAAGGAAAATTTGGATCAATGACATTTCCCAATCGCCTTAGTAAAAGCTCGTTTATGCAACCTAGTTCACTATATTTTGTAATAATAGGGGAGGTGAGGGAGACTTGGCGCCATGGGAGAGTTGGTACAAAGTAAATTTTTCACTCTTGAATTGGTAATAAAAAGCAGTTGTAGTATTGAGTTGAAGTAGTTTGAGTGGTGCATTTTAAAGCGTGACAAACGGTTGCACCCGCTATACATACATGATCGGTATACACACACCCATCAACCGATAATAACCGAACGTCCACTCGATTCCTTGTATGTGTGAATGTACATAGTAAACACAGCGGGTGCAACCGCTTGTCACGCTTTAATTATTATACAATACCATTATTCGAAATTATTTGAATAATGAAAAAATAAGTAAGTAAATCTGATCTTGACCATCGTAAGTACCTTTTTGAATTTATATTTAATCCTAAAAGACTACAAAATATTCTAATTATTATATATTTAATGTATATTTGATGATAGATTAATGCTTCGAGGTTAGAAGTGAGTCATACCAGCAACTCCATTCATAACTTTAAAGATATAAATATATAAAATTTGGAGAACTAGGGAAGACATTGGACATGTCCTAACTCTCCCATATAATACTTCAGTCAATAACACATGCTGCATACATACATAAACGAAAATAATCGATTAACGAAAATATTGAAATAAAACGAAATTCTTACAATTGAAAAGACTCCTAACTAAGGGAATTAGAAAATTTGTTTAAAATAATTGTTTTCGATTGTAAAGATTACGTTTTATTTCAGATCCTCTGCTTTTAATACTTTGAATTTTCACCGTGGCGTGAGTAATTCTATTGTGTCGCAAATCTACCTTATTGCGTCCCAACCCTCCCATGATGCAGGAGACTTGGGACAAAATGTACCACTTAGAAAAAAATAACTACAACATTAACGTTAGGTTCCTAGTACCATGATATTTTTATCATACACGAGGATGGTATGATAAATACCTGTGTTAAGGAAGTCAACGCAATTCTTTTGCATTTAGTATGTCTTTTTCTCGACATAATCTCCTTGTAGCTCTATACACTTAGTCCAGTGATGTTCCATCTTTTTTAAGCCATCCAAATAATAGGATTTGTCGAATTCCGCAAAATATGCCTCTGTTTCGGCAATGATGCTTCATTTGACGTGAACCACTTTCCGCCAGCCACATAACGGTGCACTCATTTGCGCTTAAACATGTCCAAACATTGCTTTGAAATTATCACGCGATTCCATTTTTGATTAATCATCAGCAAACACAGCACACATCTCACCGATAGCTTTCTCATACTATTAACACATTTTATTGATCATATCGTCAGTAACCAGCTCAATGGGATGACTTGGTCGCTCTTCATCAAAAACGGATGTTCGGCCACGCTTAAATTCATTAAACCAATATTTGATGATAGTCATCGAAGGTGCATGGTCCTTATAAACTGCATCCAACTTCTTTTTGATTTCTGCACACGTCTTTTTACCAAAAAAATGTCAAATCACTGAACGGTATTATTCTTTTTTCCGTGATTCCACAAATACATAAACTTGCTCGCTTTCAACAGCTATCAAAACAACGTTACTCGATGAATCTCCGAAATTTTGACAGACGTCAACTAAAGAATAGTGTTCACGGTCGGTAATACAGATGTTGACACAAAGCGCCATCTGTCTGCAAACACGGGTACTTCTTATGCCATCCTCGTAGTTACATACCAACAATTATTAATAACCAACAATCTTCTTGCAATCATTTATACAGAAAGTTATGAAAATGAACATGTAAAAAATGACCCAATTCTCCCCTACAACTCAAAGACTTTAAATGAAAGAGTGTCATCATTCAGCTCCGAAGTAAGACATTTTTGGAAAAAATATAAATTGTACGAGGTGCATTCAAGTTATAACACCTTCGATTTTTTTTTCACTAACTAATCACACGAAAACTATGAAACTTGTGTCACTTCTCGACGTAATCTCCAGCCGTACAACGTCGACGCCATGATTCCATAGCCGCTGCGAACGCTTCTTTAAGAGTCTGTTTTGACTACTGGAAAATCGCTGATGCAATAGCGGCACGGCTGGTGAATGTACGGCCACGAAGAGTGTCTTTCATCGTTGGAAACAGCCAAAAGTCGCTAGGAGCCAGTCAGGTGGGTAGGGAGCATGAGAAATCACTTCAAAGTTGTTTGCTCGAAGAAGCTGCTGCTTCACGTTCGCCCGATGCGCTGGTGCGTTGTCTTGGTGAAAGAACACACGTGCAGCCTTTTCCGGTCGTTTTTCACGCAATGCAGGAAGGAGCTTCTTCTTCAAAATATCTTCGTAGGATGCACCTGTCACCGTAGTGCCCTTTGGAACGCAATAAGTAAGGATTACGCCATAGCTGTCCCAGAACATGGCCACCATCATTTTTTCAGCACTGGCGCTTACCCGAAATTTTTTTGGTGGCGGTGAATCTGTGCGCTTCCATTGAGCAGACTGGCGCTTCGTTTCAGGATTAAAAAACGGCATCCATGTCTCATCCATTTTCACAATCGATGAAAAGAAAGTCCCATTCATGCCGTCGTCACGCGTCAACATTGCCAGGCAACATGCCACGCGCGCACCCTTGTGGTCGTCTGTCAGCATTCGTGGCACCCACCTGGAGGACACTTTTAGCATTTTTAGGTCGTCATCATCTCTTTGGAGGCGATCTGTTCCACACTCATTCGGCGATCCCTCAAAACAACTTCCTCCACTCGTTCGATCATGTCGTCAGGCCGGCTTGTGCGAGGCCGAGATTGTTTTGGTTTGTTGCCACACGACGTTCAGCCTTCTTTGAACTGTCGCACCCACGAACGCACGTTGGACACATCCATGACACCATCACCACATGTCTCACTCAACCGGCGATGAATTTCTATCGGTGTCACACCACGCAAATGGAGAAAACGAATGATTTCACGCTGATCTTGTAATGAAAACGTCGCTATTTAAAGTATCAAAACAGTTCTCAGTCTTGTCGCTGCGGCTAAAGGTTCTGTGTGCCGTACCGTGTTGCCATCTCTGTCACGCATTTACAAAGAGTGCCCGCTTATTTTAAAACAAACCGCATGCTTTTATCTGTCTCTAGTTCTGAGAAAAAAAAAATCGGAGGTGTTATAACTTGAATGCACCTCGTATATTATTATCTCTGCTCGTAATGTTTAAACAGGCTCTATATGTATGCTTTATAAAAGATTTTTGTAATAATGTTTGCCCTAATTTGTAACATTTTTATATAATTTAGGTACTGCTTTAATATTTGCAGGTGTTTTCATTTTGTTAAGCTAGTAATAAAACAACGCGAGATTGTTATACTATCTTTTTAGAGTATCCTGTGTAGGTAGGTAATAATATAAAATAGAAAAGGAGGCCAAACACGTACATAATGTATAAGATAATGAAAATTTAAAACAATCCGTATGTGCTTCACAATTTTTTAATGTACAAAGTGGTTAGGTTTACGGTTTAGAATTATGATCTAATTAATTATTTAATAGCGTTTGCTATTTAATTGAATATTATGGGATATTATTTATGAATATACATACATAATTTGATCATTTTCCTGAAACTCTGGCAGCCGTTATTCCCATAATCCGGAGCTTGTATTGCCTTGTGCGTAGATAATAAAAATGATGGATAGTTGTATTACAAGTATTGTTTAGAAGTTTTAACAGTATAGCTGTATATTCCTTAATGTATGTACATAACACGAATTTATTAGAAGTTTACTAATATTGAATAAATGATTAAGGCTCGATACCTTTTTTTGTTTTCTTGTTCACGACAAACTGATTAAAAATACAATATGTAAAAACATTCCAACATTTAAATTAGTCGATATCTTGCAAATAGCATAAACATCATGTACCAAAGATAACCTTGATTATTATCGCATTGTAATTTGCTTTTCATAAGTTTATCTCATTTTCTTTTTATATAAGTTGCCAGCGCTCGTTTGGCCATTCTTTTCTTATCACTCAATAGCTGTGCTTATATTTATTATTGTTTATGGTGTTCAAGATGCCTCTCTCACAAGATCATATGATACTTGATATATGTTTTGCTCAATTTTCTATCTGATTGATTTGTAAATTGTGTATATTCTTGTATGTTTACATAGTGTGTCCCAAGGATGTTTTGGCCTTATGTTGATACAGTGAAGAAAAAGAGTTGTGCGCGTTAAGTGAAATGTAAATTTCAATCACTCAACTCAAACGACTAAGGTGAATAAACTATAGTAGTGAGGAGAGATAATGACAAAGTGTGGAAAAGTAAGTTACGCGGTTTTCTAATTTTTAAGAAAGATAATGCAAGTGTGTAGATTGTAATTAAAAACAATTCGTTAAACTTATTTCTATTTATAACTAAAAGTTATTTACATTCATCATTGACAATAGCAAATTTTTTTTATTTAACTTTCTCTTTATCTCTTAGATAATAGCGTATAATCAATAAATATAATAATCTAATCTGCTTATGAAGATAACTATAAGAAAACACTTCTAAAATTGTTCCTGTAGCAAGTCATATCTTTTAAAATATATTCTAATAAGAGAAGGCTTGCAATTTTCAAACAAATATTTCGTGATAATTCTAATTATTTGTAGGATGTGTAAATCGATGCTTTGTTTTATGGAGTGAGAATTGGCTTGGGACAAAATTTGTTTCTACTACGCAAGCAAAGAATATAATGTATAAGACAGTCGGGCTTACGGTCGGGCCACGGTTGCGTTACTGTTCTCTATGACGTTACTGACGATATTGCTGCTCGTGATAGGGGTGAAATTTCACTTTTAGTTTTAATTGAAACACTTCACTAAAACCCTTACCACAATACTCCACTAACACTGGACATACGTTTCGATAGCGAAGCTATCATCTTCAGCAGTAAAACTGAGTTGGCTATCGAAACGTGTGTCCAGTGTTCGTGAAGTATTGTGGTAACGGTTTTAGTGAAGAGTACGTGATTTAGTTTTATTTGACTACTTTCGACAACTTGAATCACGGTACTTTGCTAGGGACACTACATTAGGTATATGGGGTTTAATCAGCAATGAAACAAGGACGCGTATACTTGTGCCTTTGCTTCATATCTTTCGTGTCGTAGTCAATGTGTGAGAATAGGTACAACATATTGAACTTACAGATTTCTAGTGAGTGGGATAGCCCAAGGAAGCGTTTACGATCCTCTGCTTTTTATTTTATGCGCTGCTCTAATGGAAAGCTTTAACAGCCCAATCAATAAAGTATTTTGTTACGCTGACGATACACAATTATTATTTATTTTCTCCTCTACGTTAATACCACTTCAGCCACAATTAACCATATTCTCTTTTAAACATTGTTTGAAGATTAACCCTGATAAATCATCATTTTTATTATTCTGTAGCATTGGCTACAGTAACCTGGTTAAAAACATTATTTAAAGGTTCCATTTTATGGAATGGCTTTACTTTACGTTGATAATGCTAAAAACTTATGACTAATCCTTGACACTGATCTAAGCTTCAATTACCAGTAACGCCAAAGACAGGGCTTATGGCGTATTGAGAATTTTATATTTCAACAAAGATATTTTGCCACCGTCCTTGAAAGGTTTTACTTTGTAATACTCTTGCACCTTTGCTGTTTACTACTGTGATACCGTTTATAGCCCTTCTTTTACATCATTTGGCGCGCGTAGAGTGCCGCGGGTGCAGAACTTGTGCTTGCGGTTTATATTTGGTATTCCCAAGGATCATGGAATATCCCTTAAGCTGGGTGAGGTGAGGAGGCTGAATATGGAGCGTATTCGTTTTTTGCACAATGCTTGCTTGTTCCGGTCTATAATAGCCAATAAATCGCCTCCTTATTTATACGATAAAATCATTTATCACACGGATGTCCAATATCCGTTATAAAAATGTTATTTATTACTAACCTGGGCAAATATGTGGTAACAGCCAGAGTCGTGGCGAGCGCATAAAAGTTTACACATAAAATAGAAGGTAAGAAATAAATTATAAAACGTGCTGAAACACTTACCGTTTTAAAAATCTTTCGTGAAATCATAAACTGGGTAACATCTGTTAAATATTTGAATCATTAGATATGTTTCCACAGCTGTTTCAGTCAAGTGAGTACGACGTGCGGAATAAATGTTTTTTAATGCCGAAAACGACCATTCGACATCTAGCGATGTTATATTTGCATATTTAAAATAATCTTTGAAACAATTTAATGCATCTTCACAAAATTGTCCTAATATAAGAAAATCGGAGTCTTTCTCTAAAACACTTTCAAAAAATATTTCCTTGCTTTTCTTGATTGCTGCAGCTTCTGTCGGATTGAATTTTAAAACTACCTTTACTTGATCAAAATATTTGTTGTAGCAAAACGCAGCCTGCAGCCATGTTCCCCAACGTGTAATAATCGGCTGTGGTGGTTCAGGTAAATCAGGACACAGTTTGCGAAATAGTCGAGTACGTTTCGGGGCTTTAGAAACACTGCCTTTGTACTAGCAATCAATGCATTTACTAGTGGAAAACGTGTAGGAATCGTTTGTGCCGCAAGATTTAGAGTATGGATTTTACACGTTGCATGTAAGAAGTTACCACTGTGTTCTTTAAGAGATCGGCCCAAAGAACGCATGTTTGCGGCACCATCACTCATAAACATTAAAAGTTGCTTTTGTTCAATGAGTTCAATACCACCTTTAAAATCTCATCGGCAGTACAATTTATAATTCTTTTGGAAGCAAGTAAGAAAGGGGATGGCGGTCGATGTGGTTCCATTGTACGTGCCATTACATTAACCACAGAATGTTTTTGACGATCTGTTGTTTCGTCCACACACAACCACAGTTTTTTATCTTTCAATTCCGTTTTCATTCTTTTTTCTATATGTTCACGAGCAAATGGCACTACATTTCGCATCGATGTCCAACTGGGTAATTTACAGTTCGCATATTTATTCCAGAAGGAGACAAATGCTTCTTTGTCTAGTAAACGAAACGATAGATTACATAAAATAAGAGTAACACATAAATCAAATGTAAATTTTTCTTGGTCTCGTATGCCACTTTTTGGAGAAGAACGCTGTTTGCTTTCGATGTGACGTTGACAATGGCTTCTGGACCAACACATTAAAGAGATTTTACAAACTAGACATTGAATTTTAGCGCTATCAAAAATTAAGTCCGGCATGTCCATTATAAAGTTTCTAACTATGTCTACCATTGGTCGTTTTCGCGACATACCTAACTGCGACATTTTTAAAGCAAACATAAGCGTACAATTACGAAATAAGTTACGACAGCCTACATATACAAAGAACTACTCGCATACAGCATCGATTTAGTACTGACGCTGTGAACGTGTGAAATAAATAATCGCCGACTGCGCACCACATATCTACTACACTGACTGTTACCGCTGTTTGCCCAGACTATTTATTACTATTCCTCGTTTTCGAACAGCTCTGTTTCAACGTTACTCACGTATTGAATTGTCTTCTTACTAGCATTAAAATGGCACCTAGTGTGGGTGCGCAAGGTAGTTATTAGTATATTCAGATGCAGTAACCCAATTTATTACAATTTCATATGTACTAATGTTATCAACCATGTATTATAGGTAACAGGTAATAGGTTTTATTGGTCAAGTCAAATTATCGAGTAAATACAAATGTAAATATAAAAAGTATATATGTAAACGACATAACATAAAACACTAAGTTAATAACATACACAAACATAATCGAATAAATTAATTATTACGTCACAGTAGATGTTAAAAACTCCTCTACAGAATAGACCGCCATGCTAATTAAAAATGTCTTTAGACGCTGTTTAAATTGTACTGACCGGGCATGTTCTTTCAATGCAGGCGGTAAGGCGTTATAAAAGTATCTTCCCACATAGTATGGATCCTTCCTGTATAGGAAGTATATATATGCAAGGAATTATCATGAGCCTATTTGTTTTAAACACGTCCCTACAGCTATCTCTTCTTTTCATATTAAACAAGCGCAGAATACGCTTTTACAGAATCAACAGTCGACCAGAGCCAGTAGCACTATCCCAAGTGATGGCATTGTAGTTAAGTGCGATGTAACCGAGGGCATAATAAATGTCGAGCAAATGTTTTGTGCTAACATTTCTTTTCATTTGTAACAACAGCCAATACTCAACGCACTGCAGACATGATTGAGTTATTCTGACCATGTCATACCGGCGTTAAAATACACGTCCAGCAATTTAGCAGAATTTGAGAGGTCAATTATGGTATCCTCGACGGAGACAGATACTTGGTATATTCTTTTGCTGCTATGTGGCTGTAAACATATTGTTTTTTGAGTATTGACGATCAACCTATTGATTCTACACCACTGTACAAACTTGTGGGAAGTTCTTCAGCAGTATTAGCAGTTATAAGAACTGTTTTGTCATCTGCCCATAATACCACTCTGCCAGCTAGTACATGTTTTGCTAGGTCAATTAGAAATAAGGAGAATATAAGCGGACTTAGTTCGGATCCTTTCGGACCTTGACATAAACGTTTCTGTTTGTCATATATGAAGTGATCCAATTTTGAAAATTGCCCCTGAATCCTATTAATTGCAACTTTCTGGCTGCAATCTTGATATCTACCGTATCAAAAACTTTTGTTAGATTAAGCATCCATACCTCTACATGTTTTCCATCGTCTAAGCTTGTGTAGATGTGATGGTAAATGTCAAACATGGCGGTTTCTATTAATCTGCCAGGCCGAAAATCGTTCTGGGCTAAATACAGAATATTGTACTTGTCTATGAACTTATACATTCTACTATGCACTACACGTTTGACGACTTTACTAATAACCAGAGAACGGCAAAATTATATGAGATGACGTCAGCCGCAGCAGAGCCGTATGCAGAGCATGTGATGTACGCTGTGATTAATTCAAGATCGAGGAATCGTTGAAATGGTATGTAGTCGTCGTATCGAGCCCTTTCCTCAAATTATTCTACATATATTTATTATATCTATTCTTTATTTAGTTTTTGGGTTTTTAAGCTATTTATTTTCCATATTAAACACTTAACAGCGACGATACAATTCTTCGAAAGTCGAAATATAAAATTGAGAGACGCATTCAATACATTAAACGACACATTCAATAGATTCCGGGTGATATTAGAAATAAACTGATTAAGTTGATGTAGTGTTCAGCAGAAACCCCGGTTTAAATACACTAAACCCATTGTCTGCAGGAGAAATGCAAAATCCAAATACAGCGGTATGGAATTATTTTTCCAAAAATATTTCGTAATCCGAAATTTCGTAACTGGAATCAAATGTTCTTATAAGAAATAAAGAAAATAGAGATAACTGAAAATATAATCATAAATTCATTTTATGCATTTTAAATAAATACAATTGCACATAATGCACAATAATGTTACGTAGAGAAATCAATAAAAGCTTATGATTTAAATTAAAAAGAAATAACTTCACTTACATGCACTACTTTTAATAAGGGCTCTTTTTGGCGTACGAAGACAGTGAGGGTGAGGTGGGTTTTTCATATACAATTACAATTCGGCTTTGTTCTTTGAAAAAGATTTTACACGAAGATAAAAGGATTTTCGGATAAAATAAGAATAATAACTATGAATTCAAGTCAGATGCGAAGTGCTGGAATAGTGGGAAGTTAACCACATAACCCATCGCATTACATTGTATACAACTATCTCTTTCTAGCATCTACACGAGTCTCGCGGAAATTTTGCCGAATCTGCAAAAGTTGTAAGCCACGTTTCGTATCCGGAAGTACCTTTCGGTTTTGGAAACAAAAATTTATCCAAATTTTCTTCCGTAACCCGAAAATTCCATAACAAGATACTATCGTGAACCGAGGTGCCACTGTATATGTATAAAATATAACTTCCTTATATCACATTTTACTTTTGCTTCGTTTACAAGTTGTGAAGTTGAAAGAACGTTTTCAATACTGAATAACCTATTAACTTCAAAAAGAACCCGTTTTATTGCAGAAAATATAGAAAAGTCTCTTGTGGTAATAGCTAATTCCTTTCTCCTATTTCCTACTTGAAACAAATTTATTACATATGTACATATCTTCTATTTCAATTTATAATTAATATATCAATTTCGTCTAAATACATTTACACAAAGCCTCTGAAATATGCAACATATACTTAATGCGTCCCTATATCATGTTTACGATGTGGGGCTCTGAGTCATACCCCTTACGATTTTGCAGTTCACTGCTAATAACATTCAACAATGTTATCGGCGTATACTGTGTAACTAGTTTAGGATCGCTTTTTCTAAATACTGGGCAAGCAATCCCCACTTTAAGACTATCTGAAAAGGTTCCTTCTTCAACAGATCTATTAATTAAGTATGCTAGCGGTTCAGCAATCACTGCTTTGAATATTTTTAATACTGAAGTAGAGATGCAGTCAATCCCGGCAGAATTCGCGGAACGTTAATTATTAATAACTCTTTCAACCTCCGCAGGTTTCACCACTTCAAAGATTATTTACATATATCGGTTATCAGTTTAAATGGTGTAGATGACTTTTGACTCATTCTATTTACCTTTCAATTGCTTCCTTTTACATTGTTGCTTCTATCACTATGTATACTTTGTAGATCAATAAACTATTTATTTATTTATTTGTAGTACCTATAACGGTTACAAATTTTGCCCCCCTAAATTATCTGTAGATTCGTACAAAAAATTGGTACAAATTTATTTTAAGTTGGAGCTATCTATTACCAGTAAATTCCTATTCCGTACACGGAAAAAAATCACTTGAAAGAATGTACTACAAAATTGTAGGAAAAATATTGTAGGAAAAATATTGTAGCAGTCATTAACACAATTATGTAACCCGCAGATTTATGTTAATTATTACATGTTGTTGTCACGCATAATACTTTGAAGTTGTGGTCAAGTTTCTCTTGTATTGTTTTCCATAAATGCAACATATTTTCCAACAATGTTTGTATCGAGACGTGCAGGACAAGATTGTGGTAATTTTTTACATAAAACTTTCTATTTTAATAAATAGTAGAGTTTACAAATAAATCATCACTTATCTGTACAGACGATTTTATTATCGGAGCTTACCTAAATGCATGAACCAAATGTTTCCTGCCTTAGGATTAGACTCAGATAGTATTGGTTATTCTCCAATAGATATCGCAACGAAAGCTTTTTTAATAAATCATCTGGTTTTACATAGTCAAATCATTTTCATCGGGTTCACAATTCGGAATAAAGTCTTTCGTAGTTTATCGTTTTACTCCAAATTTGCCGAATGTTTGGAGGGATGGTATCACATACCATCCCTGTGAAACAGCACAAGTGTTGGTAACATTCTAGTGGCTGATCAATGCTACCTGTAAATTGGGAAGCTGTCGAGGTACGAAAACATAAGAATAGTTATTGTTATTGCGTTGTACTTGTTCTTTCAACAATATTTTTTGCATTTTTCCGCTAACCACAATCGAGTATTAGGGATTTGCCCAACTTGTAGCCAGTCGTATATTCTCAAACAAATTGTGGTGTTAATATTATACTGCTTCATTTTTCCTCTCTTCCTTTGATTATGGTTATAAATTTTCGTCAAAGCGAATGGATTGAGAATAACAATTCAATTTTTTTTCAGTTTTGATTAAGATGAATTTCACATATCGGGAGTAATAAATTTTTGGCTAATATTTTGCAATTCGTTCTTTTTTAAAATTTTCTTGTAGTTGTTCAGATCATTTAACATCTAATTTTTAAATGCCAATCTGATATTTGCGCAGCCGTGTATACTCGTGATAAATATAGAACATTAACTCCTAAAATAATAATAAAAAAAAAACAAAAAGATATTTAATATTAATATTTTAAAACATTTCGTTTGTGTAGGTAATTGGAATAAACAGAGTGTGAAGTATATTTAATCATTTTGGTTTGAAAAATATTCAAATATGTTTGAATTTTCAACTCGAAGAGTAAATACATTTCTCTCCGTTTAATCACACATCACATCAATCGAGAAAGATGGAAAAAGAAAAATACATTTTGCGTGAATATGAACACTCCCATCGCATATTTGAATTGCAAACTTTCTCATTATATCTCTGAAGTTTCAACGCCTCTTTTATTCAGGAAAGTTTGCAGTGAGGTTTAAATGTAAATCGATATGACAGTCGAAAAACGTGCATGTAATGGAGTTATAAAGCTATCCTGCCAACAACAGCAACATAATGTAGATATAAACTAATTAGTTTCCCTACCTCAAAAGAGTTTTAGTCATGAGATGATTTAATTGTTTTAGTAAGTTCTTACATATTTAATGCTTTATTTGATAATCTAAATAGTTTAATAGTAATCATAACTAACATCGAAGTATGTAGGTAATGGCATATTTATTCTTGGAAATTTTAATAAAATCAATAGGTTTAAATATAAATTCACGAAATTACAACTTGGGTGGAATCATAAATAAAATCGTTCTAGTTCGATGAAATAGCTTTCATTCTTCACGAACATTAGGTGATTTTTACATAGAAAGTACTCACAATTTCTATTATTAAATTTTAGAAGAGTGTATGCGTTGATCTTTTGAGTTTTTGAATACATATTCTAATTATTGCATTAGCTAGATAGGATGTATTTGTTTAAAAATTTAGACTGATAAATACTCAGTTTCTATCGCTTCCGACAGTAATTGAGAAGAACTTAGAGTATACGGTACACATTCAGATTGACACGGTATATTGACGCAGATTAGTCATATTGTATGATATAACAGTGCAAAGCATTTTATTAGTATTACAATTGTTAAAGTAATACACGGTGATTTTGAAAACGATCCACGATAAAAATTAAAACGAAAATAAAAATTTCTAAAAACGCATCTATTTTTATCGTAAAGGGGCATCGCGAGGGTAAGGTAGGAATTAAGAAAGTTCGCACAACGCAATTAAATACGACTGTTCACACAGCGGTGTAAGGCGGAATTATTAATTGGTGTACGGGGAAACTGTACACACGTTAAATTGTGGTATTACCACGGCGTTGTATTAATACAACCGATCAATCACAGTGTAGGTGGCGGTTCGTGTTAATTTGTATATGTACATACTTTTGAGGTTATGATATTCTCTTAATTAATTTTGGACTTTTAACTTACTTGTAATAAACAGTACCTATATCAGATACAAGTGGATTCTCAAACTAAAATGGTCACAGAAGCTCACGAAGAAGATTTAAAAATATTTGACGTAATTATACTCCGTGTGGAAATCGACGATTCGATCGGGTATGTACAATATTTATATGGGCATTTGCTTTGTAGTTAGTACGTTTCATTCGAAAAAACAAAAAAAAACCAACGTTAGCACTAGTAAATCGATTCCCGGTTTCAATGAACAAGAAACTCTCTATTCATTTGAAATAAATAACTAAATACAAAAATCAGCAATGCCTTTTGTAATTTAATAACAACCCTAATTCAATGAATTAGTCTGAATAATCCTTATTTTTGATGACTCTCACATTTAGGTAAGAAAAATGCTGCGCGTTGCAGTCTCGCAGTGCAGCATTCAACTATAGCGTTCGGGTCGTTTCCGATCGGCCGGTATATTTACATAGCAATAATCCAGCTACAAGTGACATGGGATTGTAAATTAGTAAAACCTTGGGCTCAAATGTAGGAAATGTAAGCTCAAAATAACTTTCGGAACCGAGGCTTCAGAAGACTCCAACAAGTGTTCCTAGTGACTTAAACATTTCATTCAACTATCTGCCATTGTTATCTCCTGAATTAGTGAATTAGCATTCTTTGCAAAGCTTCACGCAGAACATAAAGGTTCAAAGTTAGGTATTTGCTTTAAATCTGTATTTCTTTTTGGAATTTTTAACGATTAGAGATCTTTAATTAAATACTCTCATCCATACTTGAATGTACTACATTTACCAAATATGAGAACATTGAGACGCATGATTGTTTCAGATGGCGTATACAACATTAAATAATCATCTATATAAAGAGGAAGCTGGTGCATGTACATATATTGTGTGTAGTTGAAGTGAGGTTAATTTGTTTTGCATTAGTAGAGATGGAATCGTAGTGTTTCATAAGAAGTATACGATATTAACCTTAAAAATTTGCTGTGATGCTTTTCGTAAAAGCATCCGTATAAATTGGAAGCAACCTGAATGGGATATGTTTTCGAAGCATACTCTGGAAAAAGATTTAGTAGTGTTAAACAACACAATTAATGCATTATATGATATTAATACTATACGTCAGAGCTTTGGTGACTTTGTAATCCAGCATGTATAACTTGCCAGAGGAATATTTATTAAAATTCGTTATATGATTTAGAATTCTCTATACATTAAAATTTACTACTAGAGAATTAACATTTCAAAAACGGAGGATGCAAAGATTGCTACTTTAAGGCATTTGTAATTTTTGATTTGTTTCAAATATATAGTTTATAGAATTATTTTCTTTTTTCCAAACAATTACTGTATATATTTAGTTATCTGATAAGTAATTCCAAGTATATTTGTACATGATAACAGCATCAGTATGTAAGTACGTACATTGTATTATGCATTTTACAAAGGAACTATCATAGTATACGGAGATGTAAGGGTAACAATTGAATTTATAAGCAATGTAATAGGTGTTAGTCTATAGAAACTTTTGCAAACTACATATATCATTTAAGAAAGAATAAATCGTTGTCATTTATGTAGTTTGGTTTCATTTTCTTTGATTTTTTTTATTTGCTACCATCACTTGAAGATTCATGGGCTCCTGTATCCACACATACAGGTTTATAATTTGCATCGCATACAGCAAATAAAGTTTTCTTATAATTGTAACATAAAGAGCCAGAATTGTTAGGTTGTTTTATATGAACGTGCATGCCTTTTATTGGACCTATACAATTAGGAGACCATCGCTTGTTGGTAAGTAGTAGACAGGCTGTAGTACAGTCCACAGCGCTTCAAATGCTTCTCGAAATATTTGGAAGACCTTTGATTTGCTTTTACTATTTTCAATAAATTTTCAAATCAATCAACATTCATTCCTGCATTAAGAAAAAGGAATCGGAATCATGGTTTAAGATTTCCTGAATCAAATTTAAATAGTCCACTTGTTTCTTTTGAGTGTTGATGGGACGTACCCGCCAACCTGCTATCTTTTTACATTTGTTTTTTAAATTTGTTCGTCATGATTATTGTAGAAACTATTAATATAACAGTATATAACGTTTCTGTCATTCCATCCATTATATAAGGTTATGATACGACATAGTAAACCACGATGTCAGTTGTCATTATCCCCCGAAATTATTTTGAGAATTACCGCAGAATATTGCAAATAATTTCTATAATAATGCTTTGACCTATGACATATACACCCCAAATTTTAAATGGAATGACCTATCGTGTGTTACCTCAGATGAAAGATTATCTTATGTTTATATAGATGTATCATTTGCTCATTTTTTTTACATATTTTGCATCTGCAAAATGACCATCATAGTAAAAATACGCAAGGCTCTGACGCTTTGTCATAAAAATTGTCAATAGTTTTTCTCCACTTCCCCAACTACACTACTGCTGCAAAGATGAAAATTATCTTCATTTATGGTATTGATCGATGTGCTTGTGTCACAATAAGAGTTTTTAATGAAAGACATTCGGGATCATAAGTACGTACGAGAACTTGCGCAAAAATTTGGAGGATGTGGATCGGTAGCGAACATGAAAAGGCATAGTAGTGGGATAGTAGATGAAATGGCGACGATTGAAGTAGTTGTAAATTTTACCATTGATCTAACCAGCTCTTTGCATTTGGTTACAGAATCCACTGGACTTTCTTACTCAATGCTACGCAAAGTCATAAAGCTGCCCATACAAAATGAAGAGGCTGATTACGACCGACGATTAGAATTTTGCAAAACTATGACTGACATGATTAGTGAAAATCAAATTAAAAAAAATTGTTTCCGAAATATTTCAGGTGGATCGTTTTAAAAAAATCACACTGTGTATATGTATCATATTATTCTACTCACTTCTACAATACTTTTTCTGGAAGGAACTTCGAGAAACTATAGCCATATTCTACAATTCTCTACCACCCTCTTAAAAGGCTTCGAAGGTATAAGTAGCGCTAATACTGGTAGTGCGTACAGTCTTAAAAACTTGACAAAGTGAGGAAGTTACAAGTAGAAATATTGTGACAAATAGAACGTATAGTTGGCAGTAGTTATACAAGTTTCGGTACTATTATTATTAAACATGCATTGGCCGTTTATTTGATTATAACAGAGAAGTGTATAAATATAGCATTGATAGAATCGATTACCGGTTAATGTAATTTATCACACTAAATTACCTTTTTTTTGTTGCAGATATAAAGATGTTGCAGGATTTGACATAGTGGGTTTCTTTCGAAGACGGGGGACCTGCCGCAGGAGCAGGATGCCCACCATGCCTTCGGTATTAGAGGAAGAATTGGAATCATTTACCGTATATTCCCCACATGTCGATTCAACGGGTATCACCGTCGATCCGCCTAGTCCTAATTCGAAACCCCTGAAATCCTACTCGGATGTACAAACGCTTTTACAGCAGGGCCGTAAGCAGGACGTCAAATACGCGATACGCAATAATTTCTGGCCGGTCGACAGTCCGATCAGGGCGAAACTATGGCCCCTCCTGTGCGGTCAGCATCATATCAGCAAATCGGATATGATGGACGGTTTTTATTCGGATATGGTGACTCAAGTGTTCGGAAGCACTGAACTGCCGGACAGGACAATTAGTTTGCCTCAATTCGTTGAGCCGTCTCATTGTCAATCGTATTATTTAACGCACAGGGGTAGGAACGTCGCCGATAGGGTCGTTTCCGTCTTAGGGTACGCGTGTCCAGATATAGTTTATAGTCCCACCATCTATCCCATTTGTGCTATCCTGCTGCACTATATGTCCGGTAAGTGAAAGTTTATATTTAGTATAAACGCAGCGGAACAAGTGGAACGTTGCGAATTTGTGTATATATAGAGCGGTTATTTTTAGGAAAACAAATTACATATTACTGCTTCAGATACACGTGCTGTCATATGTTTTGTGAACAAAAAAATTCTGAATATTTGTTTCTCAGACCTTATAACCAAAAATCTTTTAAAAGTGACATATTTAACGCCGAAATCCCAAATATTTAGATAAAATAATTAATCAATAAATTAGTTATAAACTAAAGTCACTGTCAAATAGGAAATTAAAAAAAAAAAACATCTTGATGAACTAGTAAAACTAAAAAACATGTGAGAAATTAACTCTGACGTTCATGTCAATTTTAACAATTGACGTGGGGGTTATCATTATGAAATTATTTTTGTGATTTTTACTGCAGTGGCATTGTTACTAATTTAGTTACTACTGGAGCCACTGGAGCTGGGAAATCGAATAAATTAGATATGTTTTGTTAAATACTTATTAAACTACAGGCAGAGAAACGTTTACTTGTATCAAAGTTGTCCGCCTTAATTCAAGACAATTACTGTTTAAATTATCCGCAATACAATAACTGTTTTCGATCAAAAGAAATATTTTCTTAGCGTTTCTTTCTCCGCTTAAGAGAAGTATATACTTGTAATGAAATAATTGTATTTCTTTGTTTAATACATTTGTTAACTTAATTTAAAGAAAATAAGTATAAATAAATGGCCGTTATAACACAAAAGAATATTTTCTTAAGGATAGTAAATAGTTTTCTTAATTCCAGAAAGTGTTTAGGTATTGTTCATAAATCAATAGTTTCATTTTAAAATAAAGCATTTTTTACTTAGAATTCCTGAAATCCATATTATTTATATGCATACTATTTATATGCACATTATTAATCACGTTTACCTTGTTTAAAACAGTACGACATACCCGTACATAATGCAGTAAATTATTTACGTTGCTTGTGATTTTAAAAAGGCTAAAGTAGAGGTTATCTACAGAATAATGTTCAAACAAAAGTGAACTTAGAAGTACACACGAAGAAAGTGTTTAGGAACAATAACCAAGATAATGCTAGTAAATAGCTCTTGGTATTGATGGAATCATTACCGGCAAAAACAATATGAGAAGAGAAACGTATTAAAGCTTTTTGCCCCTGGCCACATTGCTCCTACATCTCTCAGTTTATGCCACTAATCTTCAAAAACAGCAACTGAAATATTTACTGGCGCCACCTAGTGCCAGTAGTTATAGTCACGCCGTCCTAGATAGTAGAGACGGAACTGGAATACGGATACCATACTTACCTATACAATGATATAACCTTTAACGTACAACGTTTCATAAATATTTTCAAACGATACCGGTTAATGTAATATTTTATTCTTTTTATTACTATTTACCACGTGTACTAATTTAACTATAGTTTTTTTTAAATATATAATATATAAATAAACTTAAATATTAACTCATTAATTTTAATTATTAATTTTAGTTTTTTTTTTCCATTATTGTAATTTTTCTTTCATTGAATATCCTTGTAGCTGGCCCGATGTGTTTTTTTGAACACGAAACTGGTCGCGTAATTTTCAATAGAACTTTATGAGATCTGGACCATTTTTTCATTCCTACCCTTAATATGAATATTTTCTTAACTTAAAACTGAATGATTTACTCCGAAGAAACATTTTGTTGTTTTTTCTGGATTTTCGTGATTTTCTAACCTTAAAAAAACATTATTTAATCCAAATAAAATTTCAAGAAGATTATTTTCTTATATTATACATTTTTATAGTCTTGAAACAAAAATATTTTCTTGAATAGAGACTGATTTTTGCAAGAAAATTATTTTCTTGATGCAAGAAACCATTTCTCTACGTGTACCGACGTTAGTTAATAAAATAAACTTGACACTAAACTGAAAATAATAGTACCTTCGTTTTGTTCGGCCTTGGTTTTCTGGATTTTCTTGATTTTCTAACCTTAAAAAAACATTATTTAATCCAAATAAAATTTCAAGAAGATTATTTTCTTATATTATACATTTTTATAGTCTTGAAACAAAATATTTTCTTGAATAGAGACTGATTTTTGCAAGAAAATTATTTTCTTGATGCAAGAAACCATTTCTCTACGTGTACCGACGTTAGTTAATAAAATAAACTTGACACTAAACTGAAAATAATAGTACCTTCGTCTTGTTCGGCCTTGGTTTTCTGGATTTTCTTGATTTTCTAACCTTAAAAAAACATTATTTAATCCAAATAAAATTTCAAGAAGATTATTTTCTTATATTATACATTTTTATAGTCTTGAAACAAAAATATTTTCTTGAATAGAGACTGATTTTTGCAAGAAAATTATTTTCTTGATGCAAGAAACCATTTCTCTACGTATACCGACTAGTTTTATTAGTTAATAAAATAAACTTGACACTAAACTGAAATTAATAGTACCTTCGTTTTGTTCGGCCTTGGTGCTGTAATATTTTCCGCCTTAAATCTTCTATTTGATTCATTGGTGGTTGACATTCATCCTCATTTATCAAAACTCTTAAGTCACCATCTATGAAGTGATGCTTAAAACCATATAGAGCCCCAAATGGAGTTTGCACTAGCATCTTGTTTACACTGGTGTTGACATCAATCTCGACTTTTTCTGGCATGACTATAACTACTGCATTGGCCTGAATTCTGCTCATTATAACCGGAACTGATGTTGGAGTTACTACTGGTTTTAGCAATGACACCCTTTCCCCTCACTTCTAGCAGATTAACGGATAATCCTGAAAGGATATTATCTCCCACAGTTGCTAATTTTCTCCGTACAATCATCGACGATTAAGTTCTTAAGAGGAACATTATGATCGTAACCAAAAACTAAGCTATCATGTACATAATTTAACAAAGTTTATACCACGTTTGTTGATAAAGGTTCAGCCAGTAATAACGTCCACGTTTTGCAATTTATTGTCCACTATTACCATTTTCACTTTTTCCACTACATTATCTACTTTTTGCTATCACTGTCCCAATGCTTTCTAATTATATTATATTTCTATATACAAATAATTGCTTACAAACCGTTCAAGTTCCAAATTGCTCTTCTTGGTGGCTGATTCTCTGATCAAACACACGCCGTTGTCTGTGCTAACTAATCCGGTTAACTCCTTGAATCAAGGCATCTTTCACATAAACAGATCTGTCCTAGCTACTCGCCACTTCGCATTTTTTGACCAATATCCTTACAGTAATAACCAGAGACGAAAGTCAGGTTCGAGGCGTGACTGAATGCGAAAAAGGAATACGTCAGCATTAGTAGGGGTAAAGAGGTAAACATGCATTGCAAGGTTACGTACATCATTCTATCGTTATCTTAGATAAGGATAGAATGCATACGCGATTAAGCTCTCAGTCACGTCTCGATCCTAACTGACTTTCGTCTCTCGTAATAACACTTGTATTTTTGCGTTTGGTAACATGTCCATACATTTTACATTTGAAAGACAGCGGCTTATTTTCAGCATCTCTAGCTGCTAATCGTTCGGCATTCTTTTCCTTCGGTTCTACATTTTCACTACGATGAGTTGAATCAATTTCCTTGCTCCTTGATGTTTCAAATTTGGAAAATCATTTCGCTTATTGTGTATTTCTACATACTTGTGGAGGTCAGTTAGCAATCCATCTGTATCATCATGTTTAATCGTAAACATAGTATCAGATCAGACTCTTTGTGTACTTCCATAGTTTTGTTAAAATTTAGAGCCAATTCACTGCACAGTATAATCTTCTCGTGGCAATAACTATAAATCGACTCACCATTCTTTTCTTTCTTCCATTCTTTTCCACCTTGAGCTATAGCCGTCTTGCTTAATAAATTTAGCCTTAAATTTTTCTTTAAATTCTAATCAACAGTGTACATTGTCTCTTTGTTTGATAACAGTGTAACGCAGAATCAACTAAACGTGTTTGTGTTAATTCCATACTATGTGAGTCTGGAAAACCATGTAATGCTTGCACGTTTCCTAATCCCTATAACCAGTTCTTCGCTGCACTTCTATCTCCATTAAAATCTCTTAAAAAACCTATGCTTTTTGGCTACACGGTGGACAACGTCGCCATACCAAGATCAACGCAGTTTAAATACTTGGGCGTTCTATTTGATTCATAACTTCAATTTTCTGAGCACATAATTACTATTTGCAATTCTGCCTCTCGATCGCTAGGTTTTCTTATAAGAACATGTCGAGGATTTTTGAATCCTCAAACTCTTAAAACCTTGTTTTTTAGCCTGGTGGTCCCTAAATTGGAATTTGCTTCTGTTGTTTGGTACCCAATATATTTTTACCAACAACTTGCAATTGAGAGGACACAAAAGAGGTTCCTAAAATGCTTAACCTTTAAAATCACTGGTACGTATCCACCACGCGGAACAGATTATGACAGTCTATTGGAACAACATAACATGCAAACCATGACTACTCGTCTGGCTAAAATAATTACTAATAAAATGGATGACCCGAACATACTTGCGGCAGTTGGGTTTCTTGTACCTCAGTACAAAACTAGACAAACGGAAACGTTCTTTGTTCCCACAGCGAAGACTAAAATTTTACTTAAAGCCCCAATAACGCACATGTCGAAGAATGCTAATAAACTTCATGGTGATCTTTTTTCTTAATTAAGTACTGGAACTCTGTGGCACTGAATTGGTTCAGTATCTTTTTTTCTTAATCAATGTTATTATTTTTTTTTGCTATTAAAGTTATGTCTGTTTTATAATAACTGGCGTTTGTATATGTGTACGCTGTATATTATGTCCAGAAGTGCTGTGCACCTTTTTCTTTTCTTTTTTTTTTCTTTATTATTATTATTATTATTGTTAACAATTCTGGTATAACTGTCATTGTTGCGTTATTTATTTTAGCTAACATCTTCTCCATCAGCTGATCACGTCGTCTGTTGGCCTCCAATAAACTTCGTATAATTTTCTCCCATACTCATTTTTCTCTGAGTAGACACCTTCTTATAATAAACAAAAACGTTAACAGTTTAATTCTGGATGGGAGTAATAACAAATGGTGTGATAACAATTTTATCAACAAAAACACCTGTTTTTTTGAATATTTTCATGTTTATTCTTAATTTTGCTGCTGCTGCTTTACAAATTTTTGGAAATCAATTTTCCGAGGTTCTCAATTCTTTTTCTCGAAGTCTTTGTAGTTGAATATGAAAACTGAAGTTACTGAACTACATAGATATTGCGTTTTAATCTCCACACACAAGATTTAATTTCGTGGTAACTATTTTCTGTAATTCCAATCAATAAACAACAAGTAGTTTCCTAGTTTGAATGACATATAAAGCTCAGAACCAGATTCAGCAGAGTTTCTGGACAACTACTACTCTGAATAATATTTATTATAAAAATATAAAAGTATTTGCCCTATTTAAACTTGTTAGTACCAATAATGTTTTTTTCTTTTTTAATACTTGCTCGAGCCTTATTTGAATCTGTGCCCCACGATATAAATGCTTTCTGTAGGTTTATCTCTAATATTGGTCTGAAGTTGTCCCCAAAAATCAAATTTTCTTTCAAAATAAAGAAAACATTAATTGTTTGTCTGTGTTTATTGCAACTAAAGATATAATCATTCTCATTTAATACTGGGTTGATATGTATTCGTGAATATTTTAAAAGTTATTGTCACTACATTATTTCCATAGTTCGTTGGATATTGTTCGTAAACATAAAACATGAAGTTTATGTTTTTAATTTGAACTGTTGTGTTTCATATTCATTCGTAGCCAAATAACTGAACTGTAGGCCTATAGGTTTTCATAGACATGTCACTAGTTCAAATTCCTATTTTTGAATGCTTCTCTACCTACATTCTACTAACCTCTTCTAATATATTGTAGTGGTGTTTATTTATATCGTCGTGCGTAGCTGTCATTCATGCACATATAGTGTATTCAGTATGGCTACGCGGTCGATGTGAAATTCCCTCTGGCGGATGTTAGTTCTTTTTCGGAAGCCTCTACCTCCCCCGAGCCTACGATTTACGGAGTGGGGGTATTAAATACTTTAATTAAGCCCAGATAACGACAAATATGGGGTAATGGCGACGAATCTCCTCTTCTATACAATTTCTCCATTTCTAAAATCTTGAAAATCGATGGAAAACGTTCCTACAACAAACAACAGGGTAAATTTAGAGGTATTTCTAGCAGGATTTCGAAAATTACATATCTATCGTAAAGTTATTAAGTTGAACGTCAGTAAGTTTTGTCGTTATTGGGTTGTCAGTGGTGTTTTAGGTCATACAGTAATATATTTGGAGCTATCCAGTTTATTTATCGAAATTTTATCCTCATATATTGGGAAAGTATTATCAAAATTTGCTGTGGACAAAACAATCGCCATCGCGATTAAAATAATGGAATGAAGGGACGCCAATTAATTTGATTACATTAAGTCAAGCTTTCATCGAGGCAACTCGTATTTTGAGTGTGTTTCAAGTTTCAAAGTGTCAGTAAAAATTTAAGGTAGAAGTGAAGGTTGGAGTTTGAGAATTGACAGTTCCCCGTGAATCCCATATAAATATAAAATGTGTACGACATCGTCTTAGAAATCCAGGTTAGTTTGTATTTTCCTGTTTTAATTTTTGTTAATTTCATTTACTGATATAAAAATTCGTTTAAAATTGCCGAAAGAGTGTGTAAGAACACTTCTGAACCCCCAGTTCATCCAATTATTTAACTAATTTACAAAAATTCAATTTTTTTTAACAATTTCCCTGTCTTAAAATATTTCAATATTGAAGGCTAAACTCGATATGTCGTGATATTTGATATCCATAAGTAGTTAACATAAGATGTTAGCACAACTGGTGCAATAAGTACTTCTCAGTTATTTTTTTTTTTAATCAAATCGCATTTTGCATTCAATACTTTTCAGCTATATTTAGTCGCAGTAATAAAAATCACGTTCCAGTTAGTTCCTGCATTTATGCTTGACCCTCCCATATTTGATTATCGAGGATCTTAGATGTGCTAAAAATTATACACTGGAAATGTATTTATGCGGTTCTATTTCGCGTATGTTGGACAGTTTAAAAGCATGTTTGTAAATTTGTACATTATGTGCATATTTAGCATATAAAAATATTAGCTTTGCAGGCACACCATAATCGCGCCGTTCTTAATTTTATTGAAGCAAATATCGGTTTCAAGGTCCTCTTATAAAAAAAGAGATAAAAGTAAACATTCATAAACAATTATTGGTCTCGGTGACGATAACTGTAAGTAAATTATGTAAGATGTAATTGAGGTGTGTATTTTAACCACGTGTTTTTTAAAAGCTTCACATTAAGAGTAACAATTGTATGTTGTGAGATAAAAATATAAAAATAATTTTTTGATGGTCCGTGTATAATACTTAGGATGACGTAATGTTTTTTTTAATGTGCCTTCTAATTTAGCCTAATTACAATGACTTTATTTTCTTCACTCACCTGTACTAATAGTATTCGTTTCTGAAATTATATTTACTAATTCTATTGATTCCCAATTAGTTTTGGTTACAATTTAGTGTATACAATTAAAAAAAAAAACGGTAAAAACAAGTAATTATACGTTTTGAAAACCTTCAACTGATGATGAAACTTCCGTTGATATCACAAAAACATATTATTGACTTCACTGCTTAAAAATATAAGGTATACTTCTTCATCTGAAGCCTTGCTCAGCAAAACACTGATAGTTTCTGAGTTAGGATCCAAGCTGAATACTCAAACCTTGCAGCATTCCTGTTAATTAAAAAATATAAATTCTTTATCTCTGCTTCAGAATGATCACTGCTTTATGATCAACATTGTTATTAAATAGCATAAAATAATATCATTTACCGATTAAGATATCCTGAATTCAAGATATGGGGCACGCATATCTACATATTTTAAATTCCATATATCACTACGAAAACAGAGTACCGAAGCTGAATTAATAACTCTGCGAGCAGACCCGATGATACTATTTATAGCAGTTATTGCATCCGAAGATTATGTGGGCAGAAATAGATACAGAGGTTGTATGCATGTCTGTATGTAAACATAATACAGTTAGTTCGATTGTGGCCCATAAACATATCGTCAATTGATTTAGAGCGCCACAAACTGACCTAGAACGACATTACGATCGCCAGTCAGCTTCAGATAATTTGTCATCGCGCAGCTAACAACACTAGCAGAAGTGAGAGACACCATACATACATGCACACTATTAAGCGACTACTATGCGTAAATCATAATTGGACATCGTTATTGAGCGCCGTAATGTGTACGTATGCATGCAACGGCTTCATAGTTGTACGGTGTAACCATTTATTATCAGTAGTAAGCCTATCGTTAAAACGGGCGTATGGTTAACGTTCACATATTCCAACACATGATCAAATAAAAACTAGATAGTGCTCCAACTCCTGAAATCACATTTAGATAAATTCCTTCCATAGTATTTAAAATATCATTGAAAGAACAAAAGTAAATTGTGTTACGTTGAAATGTATTGAAAATAAAGTTTATGTGTATGCTTCTACAATATGCTTAACAACGGAATATTTAGACATTTGATTATTGACATAATTAACACATAAAATAAATTTTGGTTAAGATGTACAATGATTCTGCAATGTTCGTTGTTGAAAAATTTTGATCATGCACATGTAATGAGAGTGCCATACGACAACAGTAACATCTGTTGGTATCAATTGACTGAATGCTATTTATTCATACGAACACCTTGAAAGTTATTCCAAGTGAAGAAGTTAAAGTAGTTATTTAGAAGACTGTTAAGTTGGTAAATTTTCAATTGAATATGTACCAGCAGTACGTCTTTTCGGGCTTGTAGGCCGTGGTCTTGAAATGGTGTAAGTCGAGGTTTTGCCAGACACTGCGGCTGGCATCTTCAGGACGATGTTAAAGGTTCAATAGTCGTCTGAGGAATGGTACTTTGACTGGGATCGCTCCGCAATAAATAGTCGTGTCGCGCTCTGGTTGTCCTAGCATCGAGTTCAGCCGTTACCGCCGATATAACAAGTCCTCAGCGTTCTTCGATGACGTCACGCCGTTTAGGTTTTTTTTTGTATTTCTTTTTTAAGTTTTGAAGGGTTTCTTATTCGATTTTATTTTGGAAAAACGAGGTTTCAAAACAAAAACCAAACACGTAACCGAGCACCGTTTTCGTGAAAGATGTTTTTGTGGTTGATATTTAATCGACTAATTATTATTATTTGTAATGGTACATGTATTTGGGCGAAACTGAGGTTGAAATGATGCAGTAATTGCAGTTTTAGTCGAGTCTAGAAATCCCTACCAGTCATTTCCTAATGTAAGGTGTGAGAAATTTTTAAGTGTCTTTTATGGAATTACGGGGTCTACCCAAAATAAAGCGAAAATGATACATTGCAATTTAAAAAATATTCGATGATGTCAAATTTTTTTCAAAGTTATGTAGAAAACACTGTGTTCGACTAAAAATTATTAATTGCATTTTTATTTCGGCGTTGCCAGACTCCTTAGACGTACTATGTGGAGTAAGTTATATCAATTGAGAAGTACATCTTACATATCTTTTTTTTTTCATTCACAGCTTAAGGTATTTTTAGTTTAACAGGGTGTGTCATACATAGAGCAACGCAAACTGCGCTGAAAGCCAGTGGCTGACGCATAAAAGTTTACAGTTTAGTTGGACCCAATAAGAGAATTTATTGCAGAAATGCCCGATTTAAAGTGTTATGGCGCTAAAATTCAATGTGTAGTGCGTAAAATAGATTTAATGTGTTGGTCGAAAAGTGATTGTCTACGTCACGTAAATAGTGCAGGGCATGTTTCAAAAAAAATTCCACACGAGATTATGACAAATTTAAATTTAATTTGTGTTTATTGCATGTAATTTACCATTTCATTTACTAAGGAAGAAAGCATACGTCTCGTTTTGGAATGAATATTCGGACTTTAAGTTACCAAGTGAGAGAACATTACAGAGAGTTGTGCCGTCTGGTCGTGAGCATGTTGAGAAAAGAATTAAATCGGAGTTGCAAGATAAAAAACTGTGGTTATGTGTGGACGAAATAACAGATCGTAAAAAACATTCTGTGGTTAATGTAATTAATAGTAATGGTACGCACAATGGAACAACATCGACCGTCACCCTCAATTTTACTAGCTTCCAGACGAATACAACAATGCACTGCCGAAGTAATTTCAATGTTGGTGTTAAATACATTGGAAAAGTTTGAACTTTTAACAAATCAACTGTTGATGTTTATGAGTGATGGTGCCGCAAACATGCTTGCTGTAGGTCAATCTCTTAAAAAACATTGTGCTAACTTGTTGCATATTACATGTAAAATTCATACTCTCAGTCTCGTAGCAGATAGTATCATAAAATGTTATCCCGAGGTAGACGCTCTAATAGCACATACAAAAGCTTTGTTTGTAAAATCCCCAAAACGTATTCGGGAATTTCATAGACTATGCCCCGGTATTCCTGAACCACCACAACCTATTCTTACTCGTTGGGGAACATGGTTAGAGGCTGCATTTTATTATCATAAATAATTTGAGAATATAAAGAACGTGATTTCAGAATTCGACCCAAAGGAAGCTGCGGCTGTCAAGGTAAGCCGCTTGAAATTTCAGGATAGTCAAGTTAAAACAGATTTGGAAATTATTCAGAACAATTACGTGGGACTAGCGGATGCGATAGAAAAACTACAAAATTCTTCGGTGTCGTTAGTGGAATCTTTGCAAATAGTGCAACATGTTCATGCACAGCTATGCGCGATAGAAGACGCAAAAAATGTTTGTGTTTTAGAAAGGTTTGAAAGTGTTTTAGATAAAGACTCTGATTTTGGCACATTAAGACAAATTTGTGAAGGTGCGTCAACAGAACCGTTAAGTTATTTGAAAGATTATTTTACTTACGCAAATATAACGTCACTAGATGTAGAACGTTCGTTTTCGGCATACAAAAACACTTTTTCTTCACGCCGCACTCACTTTGCCGAAACAACTTTGGAAACATATCTAATGTTACAAATATTAAATAGACATTATCCACTTTGTGATTTCACGGAGGACTCTTAAAACGGTAAGTGTTTGAGCACGTATCACATTTAATTTATTTTGTGTAAACTTTTATGCGTCCGCCACTGGCTTTCAGCGCAGTTGCGTTGCTCTAGTCATACGGTTTTCTTCTATGTTGTTTAAAAGTTAACTGTGATTTATAGAATTAAATGCAACCCTTTCTACAAATAAAATGCTAAAATGTAACTTAAAAAGTAGTTCATTTAGAGATCTTAGTTTTGTGTTGAATTTACATAACCTTGATTTCAAATCAGTCATATCTGTATGTCACATTATTGTATAAGGTGTTAAACATTAATGTATCTAAATGCATTTGTATCGTTTACGTAAATGATTTGTTTGTGTCTCCAATACCTGTAATTTGTGTTTTCCTTACTTACACAATGTTTCATGAATTTCGTCCAAGTTTATATGTTCGCATTTTTTCATAGTCTTTATTTTATTGCACTTATGCCAAAAAGTTTTCGAATAAAGTCGTTGGCACACGAATTCGATTCAGCTCACAGTCAGTTCTACTGATAGGAATGGCAGTAGTTTGAGCGAAGCACGCATGGTTATTACGGGTGAGTTGTTCGAACCGTGCAGTTCTAGAAGTACAAATTCTGGGAACTATTAGTTCGCTCTTTGATCCCCATACAATTCGTAATCCAAATTTCGTTCCGAGCCGTTCTAACAGAGGTGGAAAAATCCTATCTTAAAAAGATAAACATTTCGTTAATCTAATAGTTGATTCTTACATTATTTTCCTCATAGAAACTGGATATATTAACGATTTTGCCATCAAAACATTTGCTTAGCAGAAATAAATTCTTAAATCGAAAATATCGGACCAATCACACCTAAAACACACTAAATATAGAAAAATGTTTTCAGTTCACGGTGTATAATGAAAAATGCATGCATCACTTTAGTATAAACCTTCTAGTATCTTAAGAAATATTCACTGCCCAGAAAGATTTGTTTTGAACGTTCAAATCAGGATTTTTTGCGCTGTTTTGAAGTATTCAAAAAAAGCTCCGCCTTCCTTCGGTCTCGCGCAACTTTTTTCCAAAAGCTCTAATCAAAATGCCCTGTGAGTTTCACATCCAGATTCAACCAAATTTAGACGTAGTGACATGTTAAAGTGCTTGGGTACTAAAGATCAGATATACATATAGCGTGAGCATAAAGTGAGGAATAAATTTGATAAGTAGGTAAATACTGATTTCTTGCAAGAACACGTCAATTTTTATTTTCAATTCTAGCTTTTCAATGTAGCATCTGAATATTGAGTATGATTCATGTTAGTGTGATGTCATTACTAATGCTTTTTGATGGCAACCTTTAATTTTTTCTCGATATTTTGAAATGACTTACAAATATTTTGACACCTTAGATAAAGAATTTTTTTATTACTACGCAATGTTCAGTATTTAATGCTATTTTTCTTTATAAATATCCGTGTAAGCCGTCAAAATATTTATACTGCCATTTCGATAATTACATGAGGGATTAAACTATCAAAAAACAGGCGGGGGTTGGCATTACAAAAATACAATGATGTTATGACACCTACACGAATTATTCTGTATATTCAAATGCTACATGGAAAAACAGAATTGAAAATAAAACTTGAGGTGTTTCTGGAATTTTCCAAAAATTCAATATTTTCCTCTTGATAACTTGTGGGAAAATATTGAAGGAAATTCATTGCAATAAAAAATGTTCGCAAAAAGTACAGCGATTGGTTAAAAAGTTACTTTTGTAACTTTTTTATGTACTTATAAAATGTAAATGTATTTTTCAGGTTACAAATATACGTAATCTGTAGATAGATTTATTGTAAATACATTTTTTTAATATTGTCGGTCTTTCTTACATTTACTATAATTTTTGTTATTATACTTTTATTATGACAGCTTATTATTTCAATTCTTCCATGGTAATTGAGCAAAAAAAGTAAAATTGTTAAGCAAAAACGACATCAGATTTGAGTTCTACGATCCACATACTTATTTTAGTTCGTTGGAAGTTTCTTCTATTTTTCGCACATTCTGCCTCACTGCGGTGCGAGAAGTATGGAATGTCTAGCACCTCGGCAACAAGAACCATGCAACGGATTTTAAAGAAAGCAAGAACAGTGAAAGTGAAAAATTAAAAAAAGGAGACCACTGTTAAGGCAGCGTATACGGCGAATAAAAATGCAATATGCAAGAGATCATATGGGGTGACTCAATGAGTAGCATCAGTATTTACCGACGAAAAACGTTTTAAGTTCGATGGCTTCGATGGTATTATTGGCATGATATCCGAAAGGAATAAAGGACACTTGCAGTCCTCAATGAGGAGGTACGGCAATGATCTGGAGTAATTATTTCATATTACGGTTTAGTAATAAATGAAAATGTAGGAGAGTACATAAATTTTATGGAAGCGCAAAAACCAAAATTTGAATTCAACGATAAGAAATACATCCTCCAACAGGATAATGCACCCGCGCATAGCGCACGGGTAGTAAAACAGTGGTTTCAAAACAATGAAATCTCCGTAATAGAATTGCCTCCTTCATCAAACGTTACCTTTCAAACAAAAATTATATCGCCGGAAGACAGTTTCACATTAAACGTGATTTAATTGCAGCTATCGCATAAGCCTGGCAAAGGATATGAGTTAATTACATTAAAAATTTGTATAAATCATTACCGAAACGTATTTTATTTATTATTAGCAAGTTGTTTTCCAAGTAGTGTGTTTGTTTTTATTAAATGCCTATAATCAAGTGTCACGCTATAATTAATATGCGTTTTAGTAGACTAAGTCAATTCTTCTGAATAAGTAAATTTTATATACATCCAAATATTACCGTAAAAATTACATATCAAAAAACTGAGTTTATTCTCTAAGCAGTTCGACATACGAGTTGTGCATGATCAAGTGTCGCGGAGTGTACATCATAAACTTTGATTGCTTCCAGCATAATCTTTGGAGCATAGTTATTTTGAAGATTTAAGAACTGTAATTGATAGACATGCATAGAACCACTAAGAATTTCGAACGGTTCCAAACTGTTCTAGGATGTCGGGTTCGAACAAACTTATGCTCGCCTGTGAGAATTTGTCCGTAGATAAAACGAAGTCGATTCAGTATGCGGCTAGCTTTAGTTGGCAAGCAATGTGTTTATTTGTTTTATTACACTCTTTTAGAAATATGTATCCAATTATTTGATTTCACGTAGTCGAAATGTTGAAACGTAAAGCTTACTGTCTGCAAATCAATCAATGACATGTTGTATGTAGAATAATTCTGTAAACAACAGATCAGCATAAGCACATAAGCCATATTACACGGACGCAATTGTTAATTGCTTATAGACACAATCCTTATTATTATGTATTATGTCATCGTATTGCTTCTATTTATCACTAATTATTTTACGCGTATCTTAAGGCTTGTTATCTTGTTGAGTCGTTCAATTTGATAGCTAAAAAAAAGATGGTATTAAAACTTATATGCCAGATATTGCTTTTAAAACTGATCATAGACATATTTGGATAACGTGCACATAACCGAATTAATCTCTGAGATTATACACCCCAGGTGTCTAAATTTGTATACGTTGATTATGATTTTCAAGGATGTCTATCAGGGGACCGCTAAGCCTAATATATAACCTATACGTGGTCGAAGCATTTGCTATTAATCTCAAATCCGGAATAAAATATAATGCATCGAACGATAGTAATTATGACTTGTAACGTCAAAATCTAGCTGCTATTTATAATTATACAGCTTCGTATAATGGTGTAATTTCAAAGGAGGGGTGGCTGGTCGCGATGTAAATGGGAAGTCAAATGCAAGGCTTCGATTCCCTCGTCTATTTCCGTTGCATATCGTATGCAGTGTACTTGACAAAAAATACACGAAGAAATCGAAGCGCTGTCCTTGAGTGTTCTGCAGCTCCGCAGGCACAGTGCACTAGCCGCCGCTGATTTACGTATTAATGTACTAAGTGCTGTATTCCTCTTTTGAAAATTACGTTTTGTATACCAACAAAGGAGGAAAACAAAGTACTGCTATAAATAGTGTCGACAATTTGTTAAACAAACGAACAATGTGTTTAATTTTGTTTATCAAGACAATTAACTTTATAAGCAACGATTAGAAAAAGGGTATAACATAGAGCTATTGTGGCGTAACATCTAAATAATACTAACAAGGTACATACAGCGACCATGAAGAAGTACGTTAATACTGTTAAAAATATTCCATCAGGAAGTGTGTGAAGAAGCATTTGTTTTTTAACATTTTGTTTATTATTATTACTTTATTTTTTCAGGTAAGGTCTGATCGTAAATATATTCAGCAAAAATTAAAGTAGGGAAGACCAGTGCCAAAATATAAAGTGGTATTTTGGGCCTGTTGTTAAATGCATGTGCAACTAGTTGAGCACCGCGGCTCAGCGTATCCAACAGAAAGGGTAGCGTACTGGACCTACATGCTAGGGTAGCTAAGGATTCATTTATAAGCGCTGGTCCCATACATATAACGAATAACGTTGGCGCTTGTTCTAGGAACGCCCTCTCCACTCCTCTGTCCCTAGACAATCCCACACAGTCGCCTAGCATACGTGCTCGAGATATCTGCTCGACACCGATTTATGGAAATACACAATACACCTTATTTGATTTTTATCCTACTGATAGACTTTAATCGTTGATTATTTCCAAATAAATACTTAAACGTAATATTGTCGTATATGAAACAAAGAAAACGTTCTTAATTTAAAAGGAGAAATGATGAATTCCAAAACTAAATAGAACCTCTCATTATAAAATAACTAGATTACATTTTTGCATTTCCAAATACCCAATATATTAAATGTTTAAATAATAATAAGTGCATAACAAATACATAAGCTTTTAAATGCAAATTGCAAAACGAAAACATGTTTTCTAAATCTAATTAATGGAAGTTTACATGTACGGATGAGGAAATCTAATTAGATATCCTCACTTATACATTTTTGTCGAGTAAATTACTGTAAACGCCTCTACAGAACTGAAAAAATCGTATTGTTCTAAATTCTGACGCGACAGTAGCCCCGATTACTGGCTTAAACCACCATAGTTAATTACATTTCTAATTAATGGAATTTTATCCCAAAATGAATCCTATTTGTATGTAGCGAGCAAACGTTGCAACAGTGTCCATATATTTTAGCGGTTCACTTTACTACGAAACTTACTAACACGGTATATGCCCCAAACACGCTACAGCGTTCAGCTGCACTCTCTCACCATCCTTTACCTCTTTTTGAGCCCTACCGGTTCAGTTTTATTATATAATTTACGAAGGATACGTTTTAGGTTTTTACAAAAACAATTACAGAAAAAAATATGGTGCAAATTGTGTTATTGTTTTTTAAAATATTCGCCATTAAGATTTATACACTTTTGCTGCGTTCGAACCAATTCTCGAAACATTTTTCCACAGTGAGTATCTCCAAAACATGGTTGTTGAAGGCTTCAACAACTTCTTGAGGTGGTAAAAAACGCTGTCCACGCATTTTTTGTTTGAAATTCGGGAACAAAAAGAAGTTGTTAGGCGATAAATCAGATTTCATCGATGACTTCTAGTAAACAAATTCTTGTATACCATTCAGCATTAACTGCTCTTCAAAGCAAATTTGCGACGTGTCCAGTACAACGAAAGAAACAAGAAATCAGTTTCTTGGAAGTGCTTCCTGAACGAACAACTTTTGTTGGATTCGGTTCATCTGGGAACATCCAAACAGTTGGTCAGTTACCTTGGTATTTTATTCATTATTTAACGGAAAATCCACGAGAAAGGAATACCTACTCTCATACGATAGTTTATAACATTATAGCAGATACAAACATTTCTCTTCTTTTTTCGATAACAAAATAACTTCCGCTATGCGGTAAAAATCGCATCAAAAGCATGTTTTGTGGGGGCCAAATACTTTCGCAACTGACTGTATATCTGCTGCATATTTCGACAATTTTCTTGACTTTATTCTTCTTCTTCTCTGTTATCCTTTTAATAGGCACACTGAATTCAATTTCTTGAACAGAATTTTTAACACCACGACTATGTGATGCTTACTGTTTAGTTTTTAATTGAGACGGGAAATATCGGACATAATAAATTGATACGCACGTTCCAACTATACGAATTGAAGGCGCGCTAATGCAAATACGCGTATTTCAACACCGAAAACAACTTAATTAGTTCGACAGAAATAGTTCTTGACTATACAGAGTGATTTTGAACTAGCATTTAATATTCGATATATAAACACAAACATAGAATTGATGACATAGAAACTATAATTAGAAAACTCCAATAGTAATCATAAAATCCGTTGTGTGTTAGTAGGTTATTACAGAATAATTCTTCCAACAGATAATTAAAATTCGATGAACACATGAAGGAAAAAAGTCTGTCCTTCGCTAGTATACGCTCAACGTGTGTAAATTTTGATATTATTTTAGTCTCATGGAAAACATTTTTTTCCATTAGCGTGGTAATTTGAATTCGAAAAAATATTTTTTGTCTGGAAGCAAAAGGATACAAATATTTACGCAAACTGTTCTTAACTTTTCACGAAATGCTGAGTAAAGCAAAAGTTTTCACATGCCACATTTCGATTTCTTGTCCCAATAAAAACAGATCCCTTGCATTTAACATTTTATTATTTTCTTCTATTTTATTTGACCAGTACACCGTTTTCACAATTAACTTTTTATCGTTGGTTTCATGCGAGGGATGCACGTTATTCTGTTTGTGTCTTTGCATACAATTAACTCAATACAATTTTCGGGTGTTGATCAACATAAAAAGTTGTACTACAGACTGTTAATTTTCTTCATGGCGATGCATATTGCTATTTTATCGTAAAGTCTATACTTGATGACAAACAATAATGACGTCAAATTAAATGGATGCGCATAATAAAAGAATGAAAATTTTAATTGTCTAATTAAAATAAGGTCATGCATATATTTTGATCGTATCGTAGTATAATGTTGAAAATATTACTACATGTTATACTGTTGCCATTAGCGCCACGAGAAATAACGTTCAGCCATTTCCGCTCCAGTAACAACTGTCAGATACGCCTTTTTGACACTTCTCTCTGTTCCTGGGGTTCCATTAGGTAAATGCATATGCCTCCAGCCAACGATAATTCTAGAGAAACGATTAAATAATTCCTCTTCGATCTATTTTCCTCAGATCCATAATGTTGGTTTTTGATATAACTTCTTCCTATAAATATCTATACACGTAAACAATTTCATTTTGTCTTTACAATAATTTCGCAGATTAAATATCATTTTGTAATAAGTAAAGTCCAGTAGGAAATGTCCACAATACTTTAGAGTTGATAATTTCGGGAACATTTAGATTGAAAATACAATTTCTAGATTCATCACATCAGTAAGGTTCGACAGACGAGTGCAACGTCAGAGGCGTATCGCGCAAAAGTAGGTACGTGAGATACAGTATTATTATTAAAAAATAATATATATCTACCTTTTATTAACGTCTGGATGTCCATTGCGACAAAATAGTACTGCTCCAAGACGTCAATAAAAGAAGACGAAGAAGAGTAAGAATATATTATTTTTTACTTTTACGCGATACGCCTCTGACATTGCACTTTTTTGTCGAACCTTATTCATCAGTCGAAATACATGTTTGTTTACTGTCAGAAAATTCGTATCTAACTTCTTGTTTTTCGATTGTCTGGATGCTGCCAATCTAACTTGATATTTTTAAATTTTGATGCAATGATGGTCGAGTTCGGTGTTGCACGTGACGTAAGGGATTTCGATGATTGTTTTCCAAATACAGTGTATTACTTGTGTGTGTATGTGCCATTTTTATAAATAATGTTTTAAAAATGTAAATAACTGAAAATAACCTGTGATTTTGATTATCCCTTGCAACGTAACATTAACTGAGTCTTTTTTTTTGAATAAAAGATTAATAATATAAATTAATCAGAATGTCAGAATTCGAATACTGATCCAAAATAATTTAAATTGCGCAAATGTTCTGTTAAAATCTAATATTTAACCAATTTTTATATAAAATTGACTAATGTGAATTTTATGACATTTAAACGTACGCTCTTCACGTCGAACCCACTACAATATACCCTATATAACCTACGAATATACCGCGTTCGTAAGCTCCGTAGTAAAGTGAACCGCTAAAATATATGGACAGTGTTACAACGTTTGCCCGCTATGAAAGTATATGGTGGGGAACACGCGAAGCGAATCAAGGACGCTCCAGCACAAGCGACAACATTATTCGATATTTGCATGGGACTCGCGATTATAAATGAATCCTTACGTACCCTAGTATATACAGTAGTGATATTTATATGTAAATAAAAGTTAAATTGTGAATTAAATTGACTAAATTAATCAAATGAATCTAATTAATCTCAGAGCTTACTTTTTTGTTAATCATGTAGAATCTCGCTTATTACATTTTTTTGCAAATTAGCAATTGAATAGAGAAATGAAACGATTTTATTATTTTAAAAGAGACAGTGGGTTTATTAGTAATTTTAATATAAATAAATGTAGATAGATTATATTTCTTTGGAACAATAAATGTACAAAAACTTATAACAATCCCTAACCGATAGCTAGCTTAATTTTAAATTATTAAATTGAAGTTAAAATTTTAAAATTTGGATCTTAAAATTGAATGATTGGATTTTTCTTTTAATTTTTTATTTATTTGTGCACTGGACACCGAAGAGCTACACTTCGGTGTCCTTTTCTTGAAATCGTAACCAGCCTTCGTTGGAAGCCAGGTAGCTCGGTCCTCGGGCCTTGCTCCATGGGTTGATATTTTCAAATTACAATGTCGAAAGGACTTATAAAATGTTGTACTGCAGTTTTATTTTAGTAAAGTTTCATGTTTATTTAAATTTTTAATGAAGGTATCCAAGAATTTGGAAAAATTTATGTGTGTTGAAACTTTGTTTATTGTCTCTCTGATTTGTTTTTATTCAGAGCCCCATTTAACTATTCTTGAAATAAAATAAAACTTGACTTTTCAAAATTCCATCCGCTTCCTTGGTTACGTAGTATAATTTTGTAGGTGTGGTAGTGCAATAAAATGTAAACGATGTATTTAATTCCATGAATTGTTGTTCCTTAAAAACTTTACCAATGCCTTTCGATACTCTATGGAAGGGAAGATTCACTAATTTATTGTTGGGGGCGTCCCGCTGGGATTAAGGTCGTGGAGTTTCTGACGTAGAGCCTATGTTGGACTTTTAGATTATTTTTACAAGGGTATAGAATTATTAATTGATCGTTGTGTATTGAAATTTGGGGCGATTATATTGAAAAATAAAAATTGTTATATTTTACCAAGTTTATTTTTTCTATACCAGGCCGAGAATTTATGACGCCTTTCCCTTGGCACTAGGTGGCCCCAGGATATATTTCAGTGCTGCTTTTGAAGATTAATGGCTAAACTGAGAGATGAATAGCAATGTGTGCAGGAACAAAAAGCGTTAGTGCTTTTCTATTCTCACATTGTTCTTGCCAGGAGTGATTCCATCAATGCCATGAGCTAAATATATCATCTTGGTTGTGGTTTCCAGGCACTTTTTTCATGTTTACTTTTACATTAAAGTTCACTTTTGTTTGAACATTATTCTGTAGATAACCTTTACCCTAGCCTTTTTAAAATCACAAGTAATGAGAATAATTTACTGCATTATGTACGGATATGTCGTACTGTGGATATAAATATAAAGCAAATAAACTTTAAGAAAATGAAATTATTGATTTATGAACAATACCTAAAACGCTTTCTTGAATTAAGAAAACTATTTACTGTCCTTAAGAAAATATTGTTTAGTGTTATAACGGCCTTTTATACTAAAAATTCCTTTCTTCAAATTTTCTTCAAGATTTTCTTGAATCAAGTTAACAAAGAAATACAATTATTTCACTACAAGTACTTCTCTTAAGCGAAGAAAAATAAGAAGAATTTGCACCAAATCATATTTGAAGCTTATATATATGATTAGGCGTATAATATAAAAATTTGAAGATATGGTGCTTGACTTTGTTCTTTGAGGGCTATATAACTAGAAATATATTGTAGTGGACTTATTGGGGTGAAGTGCGTGCACTTACACCTCAATATTTTATTATTTTATGTTTAATATTCGGTAAATATTAGAATTTAATTTAATATTTGCAGAATTCGGATTAATTTTGCGTTATTACTCGAATTTTGGCATTTTGATAATTTATACTATTAATTCTTTATTTCTTAAAAAAAAGAATCTATTAATATTACTTTGTGGGGATAATTAAAGTTCCGGCTTATTTTCAGTAATTTACCTTTTGAAGATATTTTATGTAAAAATTACATAAAACTCATATACAAAACACACTATTTGGAATCTAATCATCAAAATTCAGAACTATAGCATCGAAAATAAACATCGTTACGCCAAATATAAACGTATCAAGTCGTTGGATTGGCAATGCCGGGACAATGAGTAAACAAGTAGGCAGAAAATAATTTTTGTTGACAATAGACATTTTTCGACGATTCATTTAGAAATTCAACTTAAACGTTAAACGTATTAGAAACTATTAATTTAAAAGTAGAAGCTGTAGAAAGTAAACTAAAATGCATAAAAGAAAAATAATCAAGAAGATTTAACCAAAGAAGCCAAGAAAACGATTGGAGGGGTTTACTACAAAAATGATTTCAAGCATTAACTGAAAAAGAGGATAACAGGATTAAAGAGGAACTATAAACGATACATTCATACACCACACACATTACTGTAAGTAAAACAAAATTATTTGTAAGTGGAGAAGTGAAAACAATAAACGGGCTTTGATTATCATTTAATTTAATATTTCATCTTTAAAAAAACATCTCAATGTAATCTCGTAAATAGTTCTCTTTGTAAACTCTTTCTTCCGGATGTACGGGTATTTTACTGTGACATGTTAATTTTTTATCACTTATCCTTCGTGCAATTTAGTTTCCTATATGTCAACCGGAAAAATGGGATTAATAATCTATATATTGATTTAACAACCCTACCAAGTTTTTCCGTTACTAGTTTCTCTATTACATTTCCTGAAAAGATCGGAATATTGCTTCTTAGAAATGATTATTAAATGCTCTCAAGGTTTATTAGTGACCTCATTCTTTCAGTAAATGACCTATTTTTGTTTTAGTAGTGCTGCTATTACTTTCAAAATGTGATTTCAAAGAAAGTAAAATAGAAAGTTTTATTGTACAGTCTATAGGCCAAATCAGCCTTTGGACAGTGATGTGGAGTATACATCCTTTGATAAATTTCGCATTTGCTTCATTAACATATTCACTGTTTCTTTGGCAAAACCTATTAGGAACCTATTAGAAACCTATCAGAAAAGTTAATAAAAAAAATTTAAAAAATCAACTTGTTGGTATGTTCTATAAATATTAGAAAACTGTAGTTGTTTCAAAACTTTTCGCTTGTAGTGGATAATCTATTAAATTTTATGCGAGAGAAATCAACTTATTTGATATCAATCACCATTACATAACGCACCTGTATTTGATGTAATAACTCGTATGTAATAGGCGAATAATTACATATTGCATTTTGTTACTACTGGCGATTCAACCTAATGGAAAATTAAGAATCTGTTATATTTGGTATTACGCCAATTGAATTATCGATACATGCAAAATTTCTATTTTACATGGTAACTATTTCCAAAGGGAAATCGCTTGCTCAGAAACAACATTGCCATTTAAAGGAGTACATCTTGATTATTCGACTGATACAGAATCTATTTAAGTAACTTGATGGCAATGCATCTGAATGCAATTTTCATACTAATGAGTCATTGATCATAAATAAAAGAACATTCGAAGTAAGCCAAAGCGTTTACATCACCCATTTAAAAGCTGACGTACCTACATGGTTACAAGTAACCATGAAAAAATATTTAAAAAAAGTAGCAACAGCCGATTAACTAAATAAAATACCGACGAAATTAATGAAAACACTAGTCACATACGAATAATTCACCAAAATAGAATAGGGCAATTTGCCAATTAACCCGAAGCACAAAACAAATTCTCCAGTACAAAGTTGTATGAAAAATACAGCTGATTGTCTATAAAAGAAAGCTAATACGTAACCGTGTTTGTTTACGTTTTCTTTTAACGAAATTCTCGTCTACGTTATATCCCGATTACTCAATCTAGCTCGATTTAGGGGTAAATAAAAGCATGTAGTTTAAGTGAACGGCTTAATGTGTAAGTTTTAATAAAATCCTTTATCGATTGTTTGTAGATTACTATATATGTACATACATACCACATTATGTATGAAATCTTGTGTTATGCATATTATTTTTTTATTTTATAGTAAGATTTTGAAAGGATAATTCATAAATTAACTCATATTGCACTAAAAATAGTTTTCCACTTGCGTTATAAGCGAGTAAAAGTAAAATTTTAATGCAAAAAGTTGGAAGTTGGGAATTCTTTCATCGAGGTTCTAATCTCGTGTCTCAGCGAGTTCTGATTACGCACGAATTCAGAAAAATGTGTATCTAGTTCCAAGGTCGTCGGCCACTAGACATTCTGTTGCATGTTTTCGTTTCCGAAACTGTTATTCAACATTTTGGTGTTGGGTAATTCAGATTTGAGGTCTTCTTTGTTTTACCCTTTTATAGCAAAAAATTCTGTAATTTATAGACCCGAAAACATTATTGGTTTTAGGCGAATTGTAGTAACCAAATTGGTTTTTATATTACTGTATATTTTTGTTGTATCGATAGCATATCAGCAAAAATTCGACACATATATTTTTGTAATAACTGATAGGATATCTAATTTAATAAACTCTGCCTGGCTGTACGTTATACATATATTTTTTATATATTTTGGTTCTATTTTAGTAGCTAAAATATAAGTACTTTTTTCTATTCTCAATATATTTTTGCATGGTTCTGTCTATTGATTAACGGTAAATTCCCAATTTTTAATAAATTAGTTTTCTTTTCTTTCTTTTAGATATTATTTTTTGTCATTCTGTCACAAGTGGAAAAAGAGCAGTCAAAATCCGTATGCCGAGTTTGTAAAGGATTTAATATTTATAATGAGTGTGAAGATTGCAAAGTGAGAATAAACATTGCGAAATTATTTACTATCTGTGCGTGAAATTCAAATAAAAACTCATACATAATTGTCAGTAGCTGCTTCTCCATTAGCTGATTTGGTCAATAACCTCTAAGGAGGATTTGTATTTTATTTTAATATTTTGTCAGTTGTTTGGAAATATTTTTGGAAGGTCATTGACCAATTGACCTAATGGAGAACAATCGTAGTAGCCTATGCAAGACTACAACCATGTAAAATCTGGTGAAACCATTAAAAATGTAATATTAGCCACTTTACAAAACTTCGAAACTTCGCCAACCCAAGTGTTAATGTTTGGGACTGATAGCGGATCAGCTTCGTGCTGGCCACTTGTTTAAATCTACTTTCCCTAATTTGTTACATGTAACGTATATACTGCACGCGTCATATCTCGTAGCCAACATTATAATATTTACTGGGTAAGTGTATCTCCATACGTATCATGTTAATTATAACTTATAACTTGTAAATTCCTACTTAAACCAAGTTACGCAATTTCCCAGTCGGATGCCTATAACTGGGAACCGTGATTTGAGAACCTTAGTTATAACTACAGTTGTAATTTTCTGACAACGCGCCAGGATATTAGTAAGTACATATGTACGTGCCCACAGATAGCCAACTGGACGAAGCGAATAATGACATCGACCGCCGATTGGGAATGCATGATGGATATACAGTAGTACAGTAGCGATGGGTGACGAGTGCGGTTGCAGAGTACCATGTATACAACACGTAAGGAAAATACACGAGGGAATCGAATCGTTGTCCGGGCCCTCCCGTTCACGTCATCACCCACCGCTACTATGATAGTATTTACGTCTCTACGTAAACGATGAAAAGAAAGAATATAAGCGCGATATGCGTCACTCATGCTCCCACCCGTATTCTCCGTTTCATATATTTCGTATCCGCCGTTTCATATATTTACGTAACGGCTTGAGCAGTACTGTATACGTACCACGCATACATACATATCTAATCACAACAGCGGATTTGATCCTGTTGCGCCGCCGAAAGTTACGACCCTAGTTGTATACGTACATAACTTGTAATGAGTTTTACTTTGTGGTGTATGACTCAGCGGCCTTTCATATTTACTATGTACACAGGGTGTTAAAAAAGCGTCACAAATCTTGAGGGAAAAACACTAAAGTATCGGCACACTGATCACCACACAAGTTATTTGATTAATTCGGAACGATCGTTTCGAGAATTCGTGTATTCCCATTGTTAACCTATTAGGTCGTACGGTTGACAATGGAAATCCATAAATTCTCTAAGCGACCGTCCCGAATTAATCAAATAACTTGTGTGGTGAAGAGTGTGCCAATACTTTAGTCTTTGCCATGCTACCCTAGAGTCCTTGCTATCATTTTTGAGAAGGGATAGTATGGCCCAAAATATGCAGAAAAGCGCAACGTCTTTACGTTGACGCTCATCCCAATCGCCAGATTCCTTCGGTTCGTGTTTTTGTAAGACAACACCAAAGATTGCGTGATACCGGTTTATTTGGGAAACAGTTCCGTGATTCCGTGATACCAAGGTCGGTGTCCACCTCTGGTGCAGAAGGGCAATTTTAGCACGGATAGAGCAGAATTCGAGCAATTAGTACTCCTCTTGTTCGGAGAATGCTCCACGAGCAGTAGCTTCACTCCTACTATGTACAAGTGCAGACAATAAATCCACCTGATCATCAAGCACGTTTGGTTTTTTGCCACTGGTTTCTACGTGAAATAGAGGGAGGACACCTTGAACATCTCACTTGAGTTTTTTTCTTGTTTGTTCATAAATTACATTGTTTGTTTGTTTGTTTGTACACAGTAAAGAAGTTGTGTAAAACGCAAAATATTTCGTATCTCCGGAACCGTCCATTTGCGGACTTAATACTTTTCTGCATATTTTTGGCCATACAATCCCTCCTCTGGGTTTGTGACACATATTTTTTTTAACACCTTGTGGACATCCGACTTGACATGTATGTAATGTTATAAATTCAAAGAGATGGTTTTCTAAATAAATTAATTTAATTTTTACCCGCCGGCTTCTCCTGCGCACCATAGTCGTCACCCTCGCCGCTTTGTAGTAATTCTAATAAAATAATACAAGTAATGCTAAGTAAGAAACGAATAACAATCATCTGCTTAAAAGTTATAATGTACAAATAGACGCATTGTCACCTAAATAAACCTCCCAAGCTCGTTCGTGTTGGCACAATGAAACTAAACAAGCGATGAGTTGTGTGTATGCATATATGTGAATATACAGGATGTCTCACGTGGAACTGCATCGATTGATATATGGAAGTACATTGGAAAATCCTGAAAACTTGACAATATACTAAAGCCTATATACCATAAGAGCGAGCATACTATGATCAGGCAGCATAATCGCCATTTTTCGGAAATGCGAGAGCGACGTCGTGTCTTACTTTGCTCGTGCACGTGCAAAGTACACAAATGAATTTGTGTTTGCACAGTGTTAACAAGTGAATTACGTTCCACAGTGACATTCAACACAGCACATGTCTAGATGCGCCGAGTTCCTGTAAAGTCGGGTGATCATAGTACGCTCGCTCTTACGGTATACCGTTGAAATAGCTGTTTTGATATTTTAAAATAGATCACCCTACATATTACATTTTCGAATTCCTAATTCAATTTTAATGTTTGTTTCATAAAACTACTATGTTGCTATTTCTAACCATATTTTTTTATTTATTTAGTAATTTGTTTGCAGTTAAAAAATGCAATTTTGGGAAAAAAATTGAAATTTCACGTGAAAGCGTTCGTTGGATGATTAAGATTATAGTAAAGACCTTGTTACGACATAACGAACTGTATTTTTTCTGGTTTTACAATTTTTATTGATAACTATGAGTACGTGATTTTACAAACAACATTGAGGTAATGCTGTCGATGTTACACTTGTTGTACTGCTAGCACCCTCGTGGGCAACTTGCGAGTTACCTTGTACATTTCTCACGTGACAAATATAGCCAACTTAGAATAAAAAAATAACTAAACGAATAACTTGACGTAAATAACTGACATAAATAACTTAACATAATAAATTTAACATAACTCCCCCCTTTGAACTATTGTTAAAGAGTTCAATATCAAATTAAATAATAATGTATGTACATACGGTATTTGTTACATAAATAATCTTAGGTAAGTATTGCACAATTGTGTTACACAAATGTTCACTGGTTAACTTCGACTTCGTTTTCAGGGACCGGAAGAGGACATATCTTGGTGATTGGACGCTTTAAGACTCCCTTTGCAGTCTTCACGCTGACAACTCTGACGATGTTATCAGGACCAGGATGAACATCCACAATTCGTCCTGTGAGCCAAGCACATGGAGGTAAGTTGTCATTTTTAATTATAACTGGAGTATCCAATTTCAGATTTGGAGATTCTTCTTTCCATTTTCTTCTTTGTTGCAGACATGACAAATATTCGTTTGACCAACGTCTCCAGAAATGTTGATTCAACTGTTGCAGTAGCTGGAACCGCGTCAATCTATTCATCTGGATATCCTTGAGACTTGGATCTGGTATGGTAATCAACGGCTTGCCGATTAAGAAATGAGATGGTGTCAATGGTTGAAGATCATTCGGATCAGAGGATAATGGATGGAGCGGTCGTGAATTTAGTATTGCTTCTATTTGCACAAGAACAGTTAGAAATTCTTCATAAGTTAATGTTATATTACCTAGAACCCTTTGTAAGTGATATTTTACTCTTTTTACACCAGATTCCCACAAACCTCCAAAGTGTGGTGCGTTTGGTGGTATAAAATGCCATGAGATATTTTCATGGGCACATATAGTTGTAATATCATCGTTTGAATTTAAAATAAAGTTATATAATTCCCTTAATTGTTTTTGAGCTCCAATGAAATTAGTCCCATTGTCAGAGTAAATGTGTGCGGGTTTTCCTCTTCTTGAGGCAAAACGTCGCAAAGAAGCAATCAATGATTCTGTGGTTAAGTCACTAACCAGTTCAAGATGCATAGCCTTGCTTGAAAAACAGATAAATAAGCATATATAGCATTTTATAATTTACAACCACGACCCTTGCGATCTTTCAAATTGAAAGGACCTGCGTAATCAACGCCAGTAACATAGAATGGATTCATTGCTGTAACTCTTTGTTTTGGTAGATCTGCCATAATAGAAGTGATTGATTTAGGTTTGAATTTGAAACATTTTACACAATTTCTAGTAATACCTTTTGCAGCATTCATTCCTGAAGTAGGCCAATAATTTTGGCGTATGGTGGCCAGCAATAACTGAGGACCACAATGTAATAATCGTTTGTGTTCATGAGTGAGAATCAATTTGGTCAATTTATGTTTACCACTTAGGAGCAAAGGATGTTTTGAAGTATAATCTAATTCTGAATGTTTTAGTCTACCTCCTACTCTTAATAAGTCATCAGAATCAAAAAAGGGAGTTAGTGCCTTTAGTTTGTGTCTTGAATTTAACCCTTTTGATTTTAACAAATTGATTTCTTCGGCAAAACTTTCAAATTGAGCAATTTTAACAAGTTTTTTCATACTATGTTCTAATTCGCTAACCGTCAAAGGGCCACATAGTCGTTGGTGTGAATTTTTCGAATTTGCTATAAATCTCAAGCAGTATGCGACTACCCTTTGTAGTTTTTTCAAATTAGAAAATTTCTCAAATAAAGATAAGTCGTTAATTGTAGTGAAAACTTGTCTTTGTCGTTTTAATTCTGGTATTTCTGCAGTACCATTCGAAGAAGAAAATTTTGGCCAATATTCTTTTGAAAGTGATAACCAGGATGGACCATGCCACCATAATTTGGATTTTATTAGCACATCAGGATATACCCCACGTGATGCTAGATCAGCAGGATTTTCTTGTGTGTTTACATAGTTCCAATTGCTTATATTGGTGATTGTTTGGATTTCAGAGACACGATTCCCAACAAAGGTATGTAGTAGATGTGGTTGTGTTTGAAGCCAGCATAACACTATTTGTGAGTCACACCAGAGAAAAATGTTACACTTACAAGTTAGTGCCTTTTGAACTTTATTTACGAGACGTGATAACATAAGTGCACTGCATAATTCTAGTCTTGGGATTGTTACGGATTTTAGTGGAGCTACTTTTGTTTTGGCACACAAAAGATTTACCTTAATTTTTTGGTTGTTATTAAGGCTTCGCAGATAAATGCACACCCCGTAGCCGTTCTGTGATGCGTCGCAGAATCCATGCATCTCAATTGAATGTGGGTAATGGCATAAGGCATGTCTTTCTATTTGTAATTCATTTAACAATACTAGTTTTTCACGGAATGTTTTCCAGTTGCCTTCTAGGTTATTAGGGATATGATCATCCCACTCTAATTTTAAAGTCCATAGTTTCTGTATGATAATTTTTGCTAAAATAATACAAGGTCCTAAAAGACCAAGAGGATCATAAATTTTTGCAATATCTGACAGTATTGTTCTTTTGAAATTACAGATTTTTTAGAAACAAGTTTTATTTGATATGTTAATTTATCTATGTGACTTGCCCATTGAATGCCTAGCAATTTTGTCTGATCTTTATCACCTAATTGTAAAATACTCATTGATTCTGTATCATCTTGTAACTGATTTAGCAATTTGATACTGTTTGAATTCCATTTACGTAATGGAAAACAAGCACCTTGAAGTAAATTTGAAATTTCTTGACATGTAGAAATTGCTTCGGTTTCTGTTTCAAAGCCCGTTATCAGATCATCAACATAAAAGTCGCGATCTATAATAACCGAGGAAACTGGATAGTCTTGTTTAATATCATCAGCTAACTTTTTTAAACACCGGATAGCTAAATATGGTGCGGCTTTTGTACCATACGTTACTGTATTTAATTGATAAACAGATATGTCGCTGTCTGGACACTCTCTCCAAACGATATTCTGAAGATGTCTATCGTCAGGATGTACCTGTATCTGCCTATACATCTTTGCTATGTCAGCTGTTACAACAAATGATTGTTGTCTGAATCTTAAAAGAATTTCAAAAATGTCATTTTGTATAGCCGGTCCAGAGTGTTGTATATCATTAAAAGACCACCCTGTAGTTGTTGTTGCTGAACCATCAAAAACTACCCGTAGCTTTGTAGTTAAACTGTCATTTCTTACAACTCCATGATGAGGAAGAAAATATGACAATTTTTGTTCATCAATTTTAGACAGATAAGACATGTGTTTTAGGTTAATGTATTCATTTACAAAATCTACATATTGATTTTTGTATGACTGATTTGAATTAAATTTTTGCTCTAACTGTAAAAAACGTTTAATTGCAGTTGTCTTAGATTCTCCTAATTCACTTGGAGAATATCTTAATGGAATTCGTACGACAAACCGACCTTCATCATTTCTGCACACATGTTCTAAAAAATGTTTTTCACACTGCATATCATCAGTTGAAAGAGCTTTAGTGTCATTTAATTCTTCTAATTCCCAAAATTTCCTTAAATCAGTTTCTAGTCTTGATGTTTTTGAAAAATTGCAATATGTTTTAAACATTGGTGTGTTAATTTGTCCAGCAATTACCCAGCCTAATTTCGTGTTATGCAAAATCGGCAAATTTCTACCTAAATGAATTTGCTGATTTTTTAATAGTGTCCAGAATATTCCTGCACCTAGTAGTAGTTCAATTTTGTTTGTAATATTAAATTCTGGGTCAGCTAGTTGTATATTATCTGGTATATTTAAGGAATTTATATTGAAACTAGTTGTTGGTAAGTCATCTGTTATTTTTGGAATGATAAAACAAGGAATAATCATTGAAAAATTAGTACACTTAGATGTTACTTTTAAGTCACATTTATAATTTATTGTAGATGAAATTTTGTTAATTCCTACAACAGATATATTTGTTGGTAGTTTTGAAATATTCAATTTTTTGAAAACCTCGATAGAAATGAAATTTGACTGAGAGCCACTGTCTAACAGAACTCTGCAATCATGCAAAACTTCTTGTGAATCGCTTATAGAGACAAGTGCTGTTGATAATATGATTTGACTGTTATCATAGTTATGAGATACCATAGAAACTTGAGATTCTTGTTCTTCTGACTTGTCTATATGAATTAGTGAATTGTGTTTGCCCTTGCACGTTTTACACGATCCTGAACGACATTCGTTCTTCTTGTGACCTGAACGTAAACAATTTTCACACAAACGTAATTCTTTTATTTTTTGAATTCTAGATAGAACTGGTAATTTCAAAAAATCGTTGCAAGAATAGATTAAGTGTGATTGCTTGCAAAAATTACATTTGCGATTTTGTACTGATAATGAAACTTGCCTGATGTTCTTGTGATCCTTATTATCTCTAGTATTTTTAATATTGTGATTAATTTCTAAAGTTTCCAATAAGTCAGCTCTTGACCTAAGAAAAGCAAACATGTCATCTAATGTAGGGAATTCATTTGTAGGTTTGTATTTTTCCCATTCTTGAGCAGTGATTTTGTCTAACTTGGTGGTTATGATAAAGATAATTAAGGTATCCCAATGATTGGTGGGCTGTTTTAAGGTACATAATGCTCGTAAATGTTTAGAAATTGTGTCTAATAGATTTCTCAAGGCCATAGATGAGTCCTTGGTTATAGTATCTATTTGAAATATTGATTTAATATGATTATGTACTAGTAGACGTGAATTATTGTAGCGATTACATAAGAGCTCCCAAGCTGTCAAGTAATTGCTTGCTGAAAATTCCAATGATTGGATAACCTGCATTGGTTCACCTTCAAGTGATGCACGTAAGTAGTGAAATTTTTGTATATAATTTACAGAACCGTTTAAATGAATTAATGATTCAAAAGTATCTTTGAACTCCAACCAGCTGTTGTAGTTACCCTTGAATTTCGGCAAATGAATTATGGGAAGTTTTATATTTTGAGGACTTTCCTTAATTGAATTATCTGAATGAGTATTGCTGCTGTGTTTTTGCAATATAAATTTTGCCGATGCTAATGTTTGAGAAAGAGTCTCTGTGAAATTATCTCTTTCTGCATATTGTTCGTTAAGCTTGTCTTCATCGCAAATGTATTCGATGTTTATTTGAACATCTTCAAACTCTTGTTGTAATTGTTCGATCCTATCTGTCCTTATTTGAAGATCTATAAGGACTTTTTGATCGATATCCTGTTTGTTTTCATATGCATCTTGAATGGTTTTCAGGAATGCTACATAATTTGTGAGCTTGTGTTTAATTGCGCCCCGTTTGCGGGTAAATTGTGTTAGCTCTGCCATTGTTATAGACAGTGTGTGTTTTTTAAATTGAATAGTTGCGATTTATATATATATATATATATAAATTGAATGTTTGTGGAAATTGTAGTTAAAAATTGTAGAGTTGAGTTGAATAGAAGAAATTATCATATATGGATATGTATTGTGATTGTTGCAATTCAATTGTTAATTGTACATCAAAAAATTGCAATAATTGTGCAAATAGAATGCAATAGGTTGAGAAAAGGAACTTACTTGAATGGATTGAATCGTAATTTTCGGCTCCGTTTCCGTCTATGCTGTGTTTACCGCAGTTGTGACATGTGCTTTGTTTATTCTTTAGTTATTTGCGGCATCCGTATACCAATTCTCTTCTATCCGTTGAATTCGTTTCGAAGGACCATATGTTACGACATAACGAACTGTATTTTTTCTGGTTTTACAATTTTTATTGATAACTATGAGTACGTGATTTTACAAACAACATTGAGGTTATGCTGTCTATGTTACACTTGTTGTACTGCTTGCACCCTCGTGGGCAACTTGCGAGTTACCTTGTACATTTCTCACGTGACAAATATAGCCAACTTAGAATAAAAAAAATAACTAAACGAATAACTTGACGTAAATAACTGACATAAATAACTTAACATAATAAATTTAACAGACCTAACACGACAATAATGCCTTCAATTGGCTCATTCAACTTTTGGTAAGGAAGCACCGTCACTAATTCCTTATAATTTGACCCAGCACAAAACAAAAGAGGCTGGTGTTAATTGGTGCAAGGAAATGCTCAAAAAATTCGACAGATGAACTTCAAAATCCGTATGCAATATCTAAGAGGTGACGAAACTTCGATATATTCCGACGAGCCGGAAACTAAGCAACAAACAACTGTTTGGATGTTCCCAAATAAACCGAATCCAACGAAAGTTGTTCGTTCGCGAATCACTTTCAAGGAAATGATTGCTTGTTTCTTTTGTTGTACTGGACATGTCGCAAACATTGTTTTGGAGGATCGAACAACAGTTGATACTGAGCGGTATATAACAGTTTGTTTGCCGGAAGTTATCGATGAAATCAGGAAAAACAATCGACAACGTTGCATCATACTTCATCATGACAATACCAGCTCTAATACAGCACGTCAAACAATTGAGTATTTGAAGGATTAATGCCTCATTGCTGGTATTCACCTGATTTATCGCCTAACGACTTTTTGTTCCCGAATGTCAAACAAAAAATACGTAGACAGCGATTTTTATTACCTCAAGAAGCTGTTGAAGTCTTCAAAAATTCAAAGTTTTGAAGATACTACCTTCAGAGTGGAAACAATGTTTCGAGAATTGATTCAAGCGCATGTGAAAGTGTACAGTTCTTAATGGCGAATATTTTGAAAAACAATAAAACAATTTGTATCGAAACGGTTTTTTTCTTTAATTGTTTTTGTAAAAACTTAAAAGGTATCTCTTGTATGAATTAACTATTTGCTTTATTGCCCCAACTAAATTACAAAAAATTGGTGTGTTGAATAAAACAAATTATTAACAAGTTCACATTGTGTTAACTTAAGAGTTTGAAAACTGTTGATGCAATCATACATCTGGTTGAATTAAATAAATCTAATGCTTATATTAACAAAATATTTAGTTGGGTTAAAAATAGAATTTGTAGTAGATCCTAACTTCCCACCAATAACATTACGAATAGCCACACAAGCGCGAGGAGTGCAAGCTAGAGAATCTGTTTACGCCGATCACGTATCGACAAACCCTTGTGTGATCGGCGTAAACAGATTCTCTAGCTTCTATTTTTAACCCAACTAAATATTTTGTTAATATTTAGTTAGATTTCCTGTGTGCTAATAATGAAATGGAGGTTATGAAGAGGTTGTTAACAGCTGCCTTTATATTAGAAGAACAAGATTGACCGTGAAGAAAAATGAGAATCCTATAAAGTAACTAGTAGGAAAGGTATGGAAAAGAATAAAATTTACAAAATTATTTTTTTTTTAAAATGGAAAGAAACTCCAAACCATTGTACGTCAACGTTTGTCCGCGAACTAGAAATATCGTTCGTTATAAATCAGATCTGATGTGGTAATAACATCACTTCTCAAATAAGTCAATACATGTTCTCAGCGTTTGGTAATATATTGCATTTGTATAGGAATGCCACTTCATCATCAAAGAGCTCATATCAGCAAATAAAAGACTTTGAACAGGGATGTATTGGCCTTCGCGATAGCGGTATTTGCATAAGAGAAATTTGCAGTAGGATTGGAAAAGGTTGGAAAGAGCGGGTTCTGGAGCACAGCGTAGGACTACCAATTACGAGGGTTGTGATCTTTAAAGGCTCTCCCTATCGCAATAATTGTGAACCGCTACATACCCATAGACAAATATAATACTGTAGAAGACGCATAGACCATTGCGTATTTGTAAAACCTTCGGACTCTGTGGGAGTGGCCATTTTGAGATATGTTGTGTCATTGTCAATAGTTGTGTTTTATATAGTATGCTATGTACCATTTAGAACTCTCTTGTATACGGTAACAAATCAAATCTGTTGCAATGTGAATAGCTTTTCATTGTACATCCAGAAATGGTCGGAACAATCAGTCATGTTCTGAATTTCACTATTCATTTAATTCAGAGAAGATTTAGTATTCAGAATAAGAATATGGAAAAAGTTGAACTAAATCGCTCGCATCTACATTCATGTAAGTATAGCACTACTAAGTATCAACATCTCGTCTTCGTTTTTATTTCCGAAATTATTAATTATAATGAACTTTTTATACACTAATAGCTATTACCTATTAACAGTAGTAAAAACCTATAATCAATATAAAATGCCTTTCACACCGACTTGCTTTGTATAATAACATACTAGGATGCCTATTTGCAATCGCGATTTCATCAAATCAATCGTGTATTTCAGGATTATTGACTAACATTCATGCATAATGGTCAGTCATGAGACTCATGAGTATCATGACCAGTGAACGGCAAAATCGTAAAGGATGACGTCAGCCGCAGCAGAGCCGTATGCAGAGCATTTCATGTACGCGGAGATTATTTCAAGATCGAGTACACAGTCGTATTCGTATCGAGCTCTCTCCTCAGATTATTCTACATATTTATATTTACTATATCTATTCTTTATTTGGTTATTATGTTTCTAGGGTATTTATTTCCCATATTAAACACTTAACAACGACGACGCAATACTTCGAAAGTTGAAATATAAAATCGGAGACGCGATCAATACATTAAACGACACAATTAATAGGTTTAAAATTATTCCCGGTGATATTAGAAATAAACTGATACAAAAAGTTAATGCAGTTGTTCAGCAAAAACCCCCAATTTAAATACACTATATCAATTGTCTACAGGCTCTACAAAATGAAAATGCAGTGGTATGTCGGTTTGCGGAATTAATTTGTTCAAAAATTTCGTAATCTGAAATTTCGTAACTGGAATCAAATATTCTTATAAGAAATAAAGCAAATAGAGATAATCCGTTCCCATAAGAAAAAAAAAATAATCGCAAATTCATTTCATGTATTTTAAATACAATTAAACATATAGAAAATAATGTTACGTAGAGAAATCAATAAAAACTCTTATGATTGGAATTAAAAAGAAATAACTTCACTTACATATATACATTACTTTTAATAAGGACTCTTTCTGGCGTATGGAAGACAGGGAGGATGAGGTGGCTTTCTCATATATATTACAATATTAGCGACGAGACATCAGAAACTTTTTGAGCGTAGAACTTTCGGTTTTGTTCTTTAAAAAAGATTTTACACAAAGATAAAAGGATTTTCCAATAAAGTAAGAATAATATTAACTATCGCAATTGTTATAGTAATTATCGCTCTATTAGTTTACTTTCAAGCTTTTCGAAGATCTTTGAAGGTTTATTGGATGCGTCAATTGACTGCCTATTTCTCCAAACATAATTTGTTATCAGCTCATCAACATGGCTATACCGCGGGGAGAGGTGTTGATACAGCCTTAAGCGAGTTTCATTACAGAGTCGTTCAGGGATTGGATAAGGGCTACTTTGTTTTGGGTTTGTTTCTCGATTATTCCCGTGCATTTGACTGTGTAAACCACGAACTTCTTTTTGCCAAACTCTTCAGATATGGTATACGAGGCATTGCTTTAGAATTTATTAGATCGTCTTTGACGGATCGCCAACAAGCGGTGAGGATAAATCAGTCTACGCTTAGCGACGCTTTAAGCTTGAGTCAGGGTGTGGTCCAAGGATCAATACTAGGTCCATTTCTTTACAAAGTTTACACTAACGATCTCAGTTTCTTCCTAAGGTCATTTGATGATATTTACTTGAATATGTATGCGGATGACACCAGTATACTTTTAATGAATCGAAGTACAGAATCTCTTTTACGGCGAAAGAGTATTTCGCCTAAACGAAAGCATAGAATTGTGGTCCTATAAAAACAATTTGGAACTGAATCCCGATAAGACTCAATTAGTAGCTTTTCAACTAAGAGACCGAGGTTTTGAACATACTATAAGACAAGATCATTCAACCCTTACCACCCAAATAAAAATACTCGGAGTAATTTTCGACTCTAGTTTAAATTTTGAAGCTCGTATTGAAAATCTTTGTCAACGATTGGCAAAAGTATGCTACGGCTTAAAATATATGTCTTATCACTGTAATAAGAACATACTTTTAAATTTATATTACGCAAATTTTCATTCCCAACTACGGTATGGTATTGTTCAGTGGGGAAGTTCTGCCGAGGTGAACAGAGTTTTAATTATGCAGAAGCGCGCTGTTAACACATGAATATGAAACGCGTAGCAAACATAAATTACAACCGGACAAACATCGTACGGCAAAATATAGCAAGTGCTTCTACAACATAGGGTGCAAACTCTTCAATGCGTTGCCCGAGAAAGTAAGGTGCAGTACCAATTTGAATATTTTTAAGAGGAAACTTAAAAATTTACTTCTCATTAAAAGCTGCTATACCCTGACTGAATTTTTTTCTTAAATTTAAAGAGAGTGTGCCTGTGGGACAGTTTTCATTTAACTTTAGTAGTAGTATATATTGAGACTTTTACATTTTGACTTGTTTTGTCATCTCAGTTGTCTAGCATTTATATGTCTGATCTGTGATGAGGAATGGATATACTATTATTATTATTATTATGAATTCAAGTCAGTTAACCACACAACTCATCACATTACATTGTATATAACTACTTCTTTCTAGCAGGTACATGACACGCGTGGAAATTTTGCCGAATCTGTAAAAATTGTAAGCCGCGTTTGTATTCGGAAGCACTTTTCGGTTTTGGAAATAAAAATTCATCCCAATTTTCTTCCGTAACCCGAAAATTTCGTAACAAGAGAATATCGTAAACCAAGGTATCACTGTGTGAAGTTGAAAGAACTGTTTCAATACTGAAATACATACGAACTTCAAAAAGAAGCCGTCTTACTGCAGAAAATATAGAAAAGTCTCTTGTGGTAATGGCTAATTCCTTTTTCCTATTTCCTACTTGAAACAAATTTATTATATATGTATATACATATCTTCTATTTCAATGTACGAGGGACACCTTATATATTTTGAGATGCCACAAAAGTAGAGAAGTTAGAGCTGGCAACACTGCATTCCTAAATACCACTATCCATAAGTAGTAAACTCTGACTGTCAGTTGAGTCGCTGCTGTCATAGAGTAAACGTGGTAGGTACGATTTGTCATCGAAACATGGACTTGTCAAAAGAACATGTACGCGCAATGATTTACTACGATTTTAAGGTCGGTTTATGTGAACAACAAAGTCTTGACCGATTGCAACTCGCATTTGGTGATGAAAGTCCTTCACGTGCAACTGTGTTTCGCTGGTATAGCGAATTTAAAAGAGGACGGATATCGCTTGGTGATGAGGAACGTACCGGTAGGCGCTGTTCTTCAGTTACCGCTGGAAACATTGAGAGTGCGAGACGTATGATCGACGAAGATCCAAGACGCACCTATCAAGTGATTGAGGCAACTCTTGGTGTTGGATCCGCAACAGTAAATTAAATTTTACATGATTATCTTCGGATGAAAAAAATTGTTACTCGTTGGGTGCCACACACGCTTACCGATTTCCAAAAAGCAGAGCGAGTAAGAATCGCTCGCGAAACATTGGAAATGTTAAATAATGGTGGACATCGCATTCTATCAAAAATAATAACAAGTGATGAAACTTACATCCCATTTTACGATATTCCTACCCGCCAGGAGAGCCGCGTGTGGATCCACGAAGATGCACCAACAATGGCCAAAAGGCAAAGGGCTGTCAAGAAAGTTATGTACGCAGTTTTCTTCCGTAGTACCGGATTAGTAAAAGTAATGAAGCTGGAAAATCAACGTACAGTCACAACAAACTGGTACACCATAAAATGTTTACCTGCAGTTCTTCAGTCAGCCAACATTCGCGGGTTAATGTTGCATCACGACAATGCATAGTCACACAGTGAACAGCAGACAGTTGAATTTTTACGTGAAAATAAGGTAAAAGTCATTGAACATCCAACCTAAAGAAACATTTACGTGGTCGACGTTTCACGACGGAGGATGAGATAGATGAAGCAATTCATCTATTTTTTGAGAGTATTCCAAGAGATGACTGGCTTCACGCTTTTACGTTGTGGAAACTTCGGTTACAAAAGTGCATTGATGCAGGAGGAGATTATTTTGAACATAAATAAAATCATTTTCGTAAAAAGACTTGTAGTTTTTTTGTATATCAAAATATATAGCGTGACCCTCGTATAATTAATATATGAATTTCGTTTAAATACATTTATAAAAACTTGGCGTCTGAAATATGCAACATACACCTAATGCGTCTCTGTATCATGTTCACAATTCGTGGTTCTGAGTCATATCCTTTAAGATTTTGCTGTTCACTGGTCATGACTAACGGTCGATGAATAGCGATTAATCTTGATTAACGACTAAGCTTTATTCATGAATAATGGTCAATCATGGCTAACGGTGGATGAATTACGGTTAGTGAATTGACACCAGCCTTTTTTGTGCTTGGACCAAATTGTGCGAAATTTGTGATGGTGCTTCCTTACCAAAAGTTGAACGAAGCGATTGGAGGCATTATTATTGTGTTGGGCCTTTACTGAAATCGTAAAAAGTCATGCAAGGAAAACCTTCACGTGACATTTCAATTTGTTCACAAAATTGCTTGTTTAAATGCTCGCTGACATGACAAATTTTACGAAAATAATAATGCCAAATCCCAATAGCGCCATCTAATGGTCGTTTGTAAAAACTTAAGACGCTACCTTTATACAAATAAATTTAATTGACTCAAACATATTGGTTTTTCAGTGGACAAATATTTACTGTTTCCATTTATGAATGAAATGAGAAAAAAATACATGCTTTAAAGAATACTGTTTAGAAGCGTACTAAATCGCGTCAATTTACTAGTAAATTTAAACTCGGCCTAATGTTGTAATACTTCTCTTACACGCGCGGTAACTACCTAGCAAACGGTTCTCATTCTAGTCATTTCACAAAACAATTCAATGCATATATGGGACACTCGAACAGTCGCTTTTGTCGATTTGTAGCTGTAGTAGGTATCTTGAATTCTCGTCTACGGAGCAGTTGTCGCATGAGACGCACGGTTTTCTATTCATTTTGAAGGACATCTTTACAATATCGTGAACATACATTCACACATACATATGTCTATGGATTCATGCAATTAAACTCCACTTGAGCCGGCAGGGTACCAATTATTTCTGCTAGCTTTGTGGTTGCGACTTTTACGACCACCGCTGTGACGTGAAGTGCTGCATAATGTTCTTCTACAAGCGCCTGTTTTATCGGACTTTCCGGGTAATTGTCAAGTCGGAAGTGTCGCGTCGGAAATTGATAGTTACGTGTATGTGTATAGATATATCGATTGGAAAATTATATCTTGTACTAACTTAATTTAGTCGGTAATTTTGATATACGCTATCATTTTCTCTTCTTAAGGTTCTATACGTGTACAATACAATCCGCTTATAATGGTCTCGTATAGAATAGAAATTCGGATATAATGGAGAAAGTTTGCAGGTCACGACTTAAATCCTACATATTTAAACTATAATGTTAATTATTTTAATTCTTTTGTAATAGACTCCTTTATAATGGGCTTTTGGTTATAATGGATTACAAAATCACAACAAATCTACTACAAACAGAGTGTTCTGACGACCACAAACCGATAAACTCTGATAATCGGTTTGGTCCGAAGACTGTAGACAAGGTTATAAGCTTCAAGTCCTCGTCTTGTGCGTGTTGGATTATGTATTTCTTAGCGAGCTTGCCAGTGGTACCCATCTTTGTGACAAGGCCGATGATTTACGTGATTTCGCCCCGTTAACATCTGCGGATGTGAGGAAAGCTGTGGCAACGATTATCCGGTGCCGTCCTGTTAGTTATGGGGTCATGTACAGTACCGTTCATGGAAGTTCGGGCAAGCTGACAAATTATATTAACTGTTTAGGAAAAAATTTTAAAATTATATAATATACATTTCTGTGAGGAATTATTAAAACTAACCTTTTCTGGAAGCCTTTTACCAATTTCCAGGTAGTATGTGTCTATTATAAGACCGTTATCATAAAATATATAATTATGTTGGAAATCCCCAATAATTACAGTGACAATAGAGCTTTATAATAATCCCTAGGAGGGTTAGCTGATTCACTCGTGTTACCTGGAAATATTCGTATACCCTTTATAAAGTATTATAACTAACGCTGGCCACGAGCGGTACCGCGCATCGGCATAGAATCAGTTCGGACCGAGAGGAACGGTAGTATTACTTCGTCTGCGGAGCAGTACGGACATTTTCGCTGCCGGCCATTTGCGCAATTGTTTATCTGTCCTAGAAAAATTATGATTTCGTCAGCAAAATGACCGCGATCGGACAAACTTCGAAAATATATTGCAGAAATTCCAGACTTAATATATGAAGGTGCCAAAATTAAATGTGTAATCTGTAAAATCCCGTTAATATGTTGGTCCAGACAACATTGTCTACGACACGTAAATAGTGAAAAGCATGTCTCAAAAAGAAATTGCGCACGAGACAATGAAAAATTTATATTTAATTTATGCGTTACGTCTATTGCATGTAATATACCGTTTAATTTACTAGACAAGGAACCATTTATCTGCTTTTGGAATAACTATTCGGAGTGCAAATTACTAAGTCGAACATCGTTACGAAGAATTGTGCCATCTGCGCGCGAACATATTGAACAAAAAATAAAATCGGAGTTGAAAGATCAAAAATTGTGGTTATGTGTCGACGAAACAACAGATCGGAAGAAACATTCTGTTCTTAATGTAATGGCACGCAAATTGGAACCTCATCAATCGGCACCTTCAATTCTATTAGTCTCCAAACGAATACAACAGTGTATTGCCGAAGTAATTTCAAAGTTAGTGTTAAATACATTGGACAAGTTTGAACTTTCAACAAACCAACTCTTGATGTTAGTGAGTGATGGTGCTGCAAACATGCTGTCTATAGGCTGGTCTCTTAAAATGCATTCTGCTAATTTGTTACACATTACGTGTAAAATTCATGCTCTCAATCTTGTGGCGGATAGTATCAGAAAATGTTATCTTGAGGTAGACGCTTTAATAGCGCATACCAAAGCAGTATTTGTCAAATCACCCAAACGTATTCGCGAATTTCACAGACTGTGCCCCCGTATACCAGAGCCACCAGAACCTATTCTAACTCGTTGGGGAACATGGTTACAGGCCGCGTTTTATTATCATAAATATTTTGACAATATTAAGAACGTGGTTTTACAATTCGATACAAAGGAAGCTGCCGCTATCCAGAAAAGCCAGTCGAAATTTCAAGATAGCCAGGTTAAAATGGATTTAAAAATCATTCACGACAATTACTTCGGGCTAGCAGATGCAATAGAAAAATTACAAAATCCTGCGGTGCCGTTAGAAGAATCTCTACAAATAGTGCAACATGTTCACACACAGCTATGCGCGATTGAAGACGCAAAAAATGTTTCTGTTCTAGAAAAATTTGAAAGTGTTTTTGAGAAAAATTCTGATTTTGGCACATTAAGACACATTTGTGAAGGTGCGCCAACAGAATCGTTAAGTTATTTGAAAGATTATTTTACTTATGCAAATATTACGTCACTAGATGTAGAACGTTCGTTCTCTGCATATAAACGCATTTTTTCCTCATGCCGTACTAGTTTTGCCGAAACAACAGTTGAAACATATCTAATGTTGCAGATATTTAACAGACATTATTCATTTTGTGATTTCACGGAGGACTATTAAAATGGTAAGTGTTTGAGCACGTGTTATTTAATTTTTATTTAAAAGATGAGAGAAATTATTTGCGGCAGCAAACATCTCTATTAGCAAAATAACTCTAGTGGAACGCGAGGCCTGGTCGACTCTACGCTACTGCGCGGTACCGCTCGTGGGCAGCTTTAATTATAACATTTGTAAACGCAGTAGTTGTGAAGAAATTGTTATTGTGAAAGTATCTGTGGTTGTGCAAGTGAAAAATAAAATAATTTCGGTTTGACTGCTTAAAATGCCCCGTGGAAAGCCTCTAGCTCTTTCAAAACGATCTGCTATTATTACCTTGCATTAGGAAGGGTACGCAGAAAGGCGGATTGCGGATAAATTAAATATAAAAAATTTACAGTATATGATACTATAGTTCGATGTAAGACAACCGGTGACGTGCAGGATTATAATCGGCCAGGACCGTCGAGAAAAACGACTCCTGTGGAAGATTTACGAACAAAAATAATTAGTAAGCGCAATAGAAGACTAACAGTATCAGAAATTGCTGCAGAATTCAATAATGAGCGAGATTCCAAAGTTTCTGTGAGTACTGTGAAACGTCGGCTGAAAGAGGCTGGGTTGCATGGGCGAGTGGCTTGTCGAAAACCGTTACTCCGAAGAGGAAATAGGCTGAAACGACTGAAATGGGCACAAGCTCATAGAGATTGGACAGTGGACAATTTTAAAAACGTTTGGTGGACCGACGAATCCAAGTTTGAGATTTTTGGAAATGGACGGAGAGTTTTCGTACGCAGATCAAGAGGGGAAAGAATGTTACGGGAGTGTATAGTTCCTACGGTAAAGCATGGAGGCGGATCTGTAATGGTTTGGGGTTGTTTTTCCTTAATCGGAACAGGGGACTTGCTCAAAATTGAGGGCATAATGAAATAAGAAGAATATCGGAAAATCCGTGAGGAAAATGCCAAAAATTGTATAGCATCTTCATTAATTGAAAAATTCTTGTTGGAAATTCTATTACCTACTCATAAGCCTATATGTGTGTAAATGAATGCATAGGGCAAAATAAAGTAATTTATACCGTCGGCGAAATTTCTACATTTCTAACGTGGTAGTAATGGTTCATTTACGGTTATCATCGTAAAGCAATGTTTTGTGGATATTTAACTGAAAAACTTCATATTTTTTAATCTAATGGAAGTACATGTTGTATTACAGAGGATGCTTTACTACTTTGGCAATGCGACCACAATTATTTGACTCTTTTCTTAGGTAGCCTTAAACATTTTCGGTAAGTTTACATAAATGTTCACCTGTGTTTATAATAAAAGAACTAGAGACCATAGAGGATCTCCCACCGCTGGTGCTTTATATGAAGACGTAGGCTATGGTTGCGATCCTTAGACTGAAAGCCAACCCAATATTAGAGTTGTAGGTCACGGGGCCTTTGTTACAAATGCCCGCAGACGGCAGATGGCACCTGACATTATTTTTATCGAGAATTTCAATACCGAATAGAGTCCAGGCACGTAGTAATTTCAGTGCTCCTGATGATTGGTTTACGGACTTATCGCAATCCAGCCAAGGCACAGGAGCCAGTATTTGTCAAGTGAACCCTAGACAGAGCATATCCTTGAGCCTAGGAAAGTACGCAACGGTTTTCCAGACAGAACCATTCGCTATTTTAACCTGTGAAGTCATCGCAAAGGGAGGCTGCACGAAGAGGGAAATTAACATAATGGCTGATAGTCAGGCCGCTGTGAAGGCAGTTATGAATCCTATTACTAGGTCGAAACTAGCAAAGCATTGTAAACAGTCCCTCAGTAGACTGGTACAACACAATAAGTTATCTTTGATCTGGGTGCCGAGACATAAAAACATTAAGGGCAATATAATAGCCGATGAACTAACCGAGGAGGATTCTAAAAAATGCTTGATAAGACCAGGCCCGTATGTGAAATCACAAGGGATCCTGCTAGAAAGGAGATCTAGTCTTGGTTAGACAAAGAACATGTAAAAAAATGATATAACTCCATACTAAAGTACTAATAGGAAATGAAAATGCTAAGTTTTCTATTAACCTAATTAGACGCAGGAAAAAAGAAATCAAAGCCACTATCGGGTTGGTGACTGGACACCGCCCACTGAAGAAGCATCTATATAATATAGATCGAGTAAGCGAACCTTGGTGTAGAATATGCGAATGGGCAACATAATGGCCTTTATAGAGGACACTAAGCTGCTCGAGTAGAAATGAGAGTTCTACTGCACAAAGAAAAAAAAGTTCTTGAATCAAACAAATATATCTCTTTTAAAATATTAATTTAATCCAACAAAGGTTTATTTAAGTGAAAGCACGTTTTCTAAGAACAACAGATTGAATTTGTTTAAATGTACAAACGTTTCTATTTGTCATAATTTTGTTGAGTCAAGCAAATATATGTTAGAATCGTGCGCTTCGCTCGTCGTCGGTAATTTCCGTTGCGTGAACGCAGGACAATCGCAATCGTAGTCCTAGTTTAGGTTATGTGAGGTGATGGTTCGTAAGCGGTGATATATAAATGAAAATAATAGGTAAGTAGGATAATGGATTTATGTATTTTTACCATTGGATAACTAATGTTAAAATTCCTGTATAAAAAAAAATAATAAAATAGTTGCCACAGTTTGGTGAACATTAGAATTCCTATTAAGGTTTTGCGAAAATTACAAAAATCTCGTCGGTATCGTTTTCAAGGCCAGTAAGATCAACGTTAGCAGTTTAAATAAATTGCGATTCGATTCACCACACATTTAACAATGCTTCGATCTTCCCGTTTTCATATTTTGTAATTAATTGTTAGTATATTTCATTCCTTTCTGATTTAACAAGTATTTCAGCAAAGGCAAGTGATAAGACATGCTTGCATGCATAAGTCCGTTGAGGTACCTGCTGTTCTATCTCCTACCGTAGCACCCTTCTAATACCTAACCGTACAGTTATCCCTGTCACTCGTTCGCGATTCTGAGAATTCCTACGAGATTACCGAGGTAGTAAGTTTTGTAATATTCCTTGCAAACAAAAGTAGTACAAGTATCGATTTAATCTATATGTATCTGTACACAGAACACACAAGTTATTTTGTGGTTAGTCATCTTCATCAAAATAATTTTGTACGTATACAATTACAAAATTACATGTACATCGATAATTATTGTTTTTATAGATATCTATATAAGGGTGCATGCTTCTTAACAATTTTTTTGTCGACGTATTTTTGTAGCTATATATTATAACAATTTGGACATACTATAGTCTGTTTAAAGTTATCAGCGCACTGTGCCTAACTTTGATGTTATTAATATTGTTAAAATAAGGTTACAACTTCGACATCGAGACCTAACCTAACCTAACCAGATTCACTCTATAGGTTCCTGGGAAATGTGAGTAATCTCGAAGAAACTTTAAGATTTAAGGTTCACCGTTTTTGTTTGCGACCACGTAGATCTTTAGGAAGGATGTCATCTTAACGTAATGGAGGAATAGTATTTTAAGGAGCTGGGGTATATTTAGAAGAATAAAAGCACCACGTCACTATAAAGTGGAAATTAATTTTCGGCATTATTCTTGATGTACTTTTGTTAGTTTGTCCACAACGGTAATCAAGTTTTTCAAAAGATTGTGTATTTTTAACACATTGTTACCCTATGTGCTCATAAATCCATGCTTTCTTCTCTAAAAAGAAGAAAGCATCCATTGTACTAATCATTTCAATGGAGTAATAATAGAGGATAAATGCATTTATCAAAGTAAGAGCATACTTTAAACCACAGAGATATTTTGTTAAGCAAATACGTATTTATCTAACCGTCTAGGGCGGACGTTCCCAAAATGAGAACATACAAAAAAAAGACGACTTTTTATTGAATCAACCATATTATTTGCATAAAATTTTTATAAGTAACAATCAGAAAAGTTTACATCTATGTGTATTTTAAAACATAAAATTTTTATGTAAATAATATGATTAATTCAATAAAAATTATAATTTTTAGTACGTTTCCATTTTGACAACATTCGCCATTAAAAGGTGAAGTTAAATAAATGGTAAAGAAAAATAAATTTGTTTCATACTGACGTTCTTTAAAAGAAAGAACTGTATTGTTGAATCAAACATATTACGTATATTAAATAAAACAGATATATTTTCAAATCAAACTTGAGGTTATTTGTTTCAAGAAATCATATGTTTGAATCAAATTATAAAATAATTAGTAAAGCGTGACAAACGGTTGCACCCGCGGAGACGCCTGCACGGGGGGGTGTATATGTACGTATGTGGATGCAGAGTTCAGTAATGCGGTAGACATCGAGGAATTTGGTCGTTCGGTTATTTATCGGATTCTTATTGTGTGTTTTCGAAAACATGGGGCGTAAGCCTGGTGTACCTCTTGCATCGCATGTGGAGAAATATATTTGGCGTTTCCCTGGTTTGGAATTTACAGGTTCGCACATTCGTTGCAAATTTTGCGGTATAGGGTTGCTAGGTCGCACGATATTTGAATGTAGAAGTCATATTAAAAGTAAACGTTATGTATTGAATTTAAGAAACAATATTCCGTACTGGCAATTTTTGTATGACTTTATTTTCATGTTGAGCACGTGCAACATCCCACAACACCTCGTCTTTTTTGGGATAAATATGTTGCATCATGGAAGCTACCAACAAAAAGACAATTGCGGTACAATTTACATGTGCAAAGTACAGTAAAAGATTGTATAAAAGACGAGTTGAGAAATCAAAAAATCTGGCTCACTGTGGACGAAACTACTGATGCTCAGAAACACAGCGTGATTCATATTGCGGCGCGTCCTTTTAATGGTCCAGCAGCCTCCTTGTTGTTAGCCAGTAAAAGGATTGAAAGAACTGATGCCGAAACCGTTGTAAACATAATAAAAAATATGTTAAGAGAATTTTGTATCGTAGGAGCCCAAAATCACCATGTTAGTTTCTGACGGAGCCGCAACAATGCTGAAAGCTGGTAGGATGTTAAAAGTATGCTTTCCGACTCTTCTTCTCATAACATGCCTCATACACGCATGTCATCTCGTAGCAGAAACAATTCGAAGCAAGTATCCTAGGGCGAATGATTTAATATCATTTACCAAAAAGGTGTTTGTGAAATCTCCCAAACATATCCGCGTATTCAAGCAATTGTATCCACAAATTCCGCTACCACCTCAGCGTGTATTGACGCGATGGGGAACATGGATCGAGGCAGTATCTTACTATAGCAAATATTATTCCCAAGTGAAAGATGTCATTTTCAAACTTAATTCTTCTAATTCTCAAGCGGTTCGCGAGAGTCAGTAACTTTTTTCCTATTAGGACGTTCAAAAAGAAATAGATGACATTTCCATAAACTATTCTGTAGTGACACAAACTATTTCGCAGTTAGAAAATACTCACTTATCTATACAAGACTCGTTAAATAACAGCAAATTTTTCAACAGGGCCCGTGGGTTTTAGTGGCTCACTTTATTACGGAACTTTCTAACACGGTATAGAGAATGCATTGGAATTATGCAATTATCATCTCCTGATAGTTTCTTCATCTAGACTACGACATTTCTTTTGATGTACACATAATTTATCTATATGTTTTAAGATATCTATAACTAGTGGCAGATTTTTAATTAAAAAGCTTGTCTTACAATTTTCGGGTATATACAAAAACAAGAAAACATGCATAAACGCCGAAAGTTACTTGGGAAATTGGAAAAATGTCCATATGGATATACTGACTATGTTAGATTCTGTAAACGTAATGGAAATAAAATTTTATGGTTCTTACGGTGACATATAATAAAAATATTAAATACATTTCAACATTATATTCATTGTACAAGCAATAAACAAATTCTTATTTATTATCTAAAAATAATCTTAAGGAACTATATAAAGCTGATATTATCTAATAGGTATCAGCAGTATGCATGTATATACGAAGTAGTATCAAAGAATTTCCGAGTTCAGCGAAACAGCCCAATGTTCTCCGCTTAAGCCGAGAATTACATTCGTGCATCTAGTGCATACAGGCGACAGCTACGTACGTGTGCGCGTAGAAAACGTGTCTGTGTGTCACATGGAGTCGATCTGTCACGTTTAGAGCGTTATCGAAACCCTCGAGTTCAGCGAAACAGCCCAATGTGCTCCGCTTGAGCCGAGAATTACATTCGTGCATTTAGTGCATGCAGACGACAGCTACGTGCATGTGCGCGTAGAAAACGTGTCTGTGTGTCACATGCAGTCGATCTGTCGCGATAAGAGCGTTATCGAAACCCTCGAGTTCAGCGAAACAGCCCAATGTGCTCCGCTTGAGCCGAGAATTACATTCGTGCATTTAGTGCATGCAGACGACAGCTACGTGCATGTGCGCGCAGAAAACGTGTCTGTGTGTCACATGCAGTCGATCTGTCGCGATAAGAGCGTTATCGAAACCCTCGAGTTCAGCGAAACAGCCCAATGTGCTCCGCTTGAGCCGAGAATTACATTCGTGCATTTAGTGCATGCAGACGACAGCTACGTGCATGTGCGCGCAGAAAACGTGTCTGTGTGTCACATGGAGTCGATCTGTCACGATAAGAGCGTTATCGAAACCCTCGAGTTCAGCGAAACAGCTCAATGTGCTCCGCTTGAGCCGAGAATTATATTCGTGCATCTAGTGCATACAGGCGACAGCTACGTGCGTGTGCGCGCAGAACTCGCTGAACTCGAGAATTCACTTAGAATTCAAAAGATGTTTGTCCATTGTGACTAATCATTTTCAAAGTAGTTTCCATTTGCAAGGATACACTTGATCCAACGGCCTTGCCACTGCAGAAGGCACCGCTGAAACTTTTCCAGTGTATAGACTACAAAGTAGCTGTCGCATGTCTTTGATACTTCTCTATCGAGAAACGTTCATCGCGAAGCATCATTCTGATAGTAGTAAATAGGTAAGGTCAGTAAGTGCTAGATCAGGCGAATATGTCAGACGCAATTTATTTCACTGCTAGAAACTCGTGAACTGCTAACACTCTATACTTATGGGCATTGTTATGATTCACTTTTTAACCAAGACACCATTTTTGTATTCTTAGCCGTCATATCTTTTTCACGCAAACGTGTTGAGACCTGTTTGTAGTACGCAGTCTCAATTGTGCGAACTGAGGACGTGTTCGTTGATGACGAATGTTATCAGCATAATTTCCACATTTGTTTTGTCAGTTCGAGATTTCTCCGATCAGTCAGATGACTGGTTATATCCAAACACTCAACTCTCATCACTAATAATAATCATGTTCGAGAAGTCAGGAACAGATGTGGAACACCCAAGTAATTCAGAGACAATTTCCTTAAACACGTTCATTTGTTCCTGTGTCAACATGTGTTGCACAAACTTCACACACACGCATCCTGTTCCCGGTTGCCCTGTTACGATGGCCTGCACTGGCCACAACGAGATTCCTACTTCGTTCGCAAACTGATGAAGGGTAATCTTGCAGTCGGTACGCGCAACGAACTTTGGAAATCATGTCGATGTTCACGGATGTTGAAGTTGTCCTAATATCAGACTCGTTTTCAACCAACTCTTGTCCATTTTTTAACCGCTTAAAAAACCAAAAGCCTACAGCGTTTCTCCTGCTATTTTGCTTAATCGATACCTGAAATTAATGCTGTACCTGAATATATCTAAATAAATAAATATATGAAAACATCTTCTATAATTTAATGCAAGTCTTTGAAGTAAACAGATCAAGCAATGGTGCTGATTCTCATAAAATACCGACAAAAAGTGTTGACTATCAACATTCACTCGAAACCTTGCTGCAAAATATGTAAATACCTATATTATTTCGCCTACATATCATTCCCGAGGATCATATAAAGCACATTAAATGCATCGCTTACAATCTATGTTGCTCCCACACAATGACCACAGCATGCGGTTCAATGCAAAACCTAATACCAGTGAACCGGTACGTTTTTACGCGTTAACAGAAATACACTTTATAGTGTAAACAAAAACATTTATGGAAATTAGGTCAAATCTGTAATTTTTTGAGAACATATCTATTTACAATATTGCTTGTTAAGTAATACTAAGAATGTGAAGTTACGTTCTTTTCTCTAATTGCAGTCGTTATTGTCACATAATATTTCAATTTTCTATTACCTTTGACATCATATATAACCAATATATTGTAGATTACGTAATCAACACTCTCCATTTATTTAATTACGTGATAAGTAATTTAGAATTATTTTCATCAAGTTTTCAGGTATTTTATGTTATTTCCCCAAGATGAATTTGTAAAAGACAAAAATCCAGTAATATTTTAGGTTTTTATTGTACATTTCAGCGAGGAAATAGTGTGCAGAATTTACTGAATTAGCATTGGCATTTTTTATTTCTCCTGGAAATTTCCTTGGGGTAATAACGGGCGGAATGAAAGTTTGGGAACTTTCTCAAAAGTAAACTTTGATCAACTCAATTTTTTACACACTAATTAACAAGACTGAAACTTCTTGAACATAATCTAAATAACACTCAAAGATCCAAATTGTAAGACGTTGGTAACATTCAGTCTTAATTTCTTTAGAATTTAGTTCGGATCCTGTTCCTTAACTAATATCTAGTTCGGGCTTCCCAACTATTTTCGTAAACCTTCTCACTCAATAAAACCCAAAATGTTTTAATAGGCCTAGCTTGAGGCGGATTATGCGCGCGACGTACAAACGGTATGGTGTTGTTTCTCAGGCATAATGACTCGACGCTAAGTCTGGCCAGAACATAATTTCGTTATTTTGGTGATGCAAATTGATAAAGTCAACCAATTTCGGCAAGCAACGTTCACATTAAGGGTTGGCGGTGACAGCTTCTTTGTTCACATGCCCTATGTAAGATCTAGAAACGCGTCGCTCTGAAATAGCGCACCAGACTAAGACATTTTCTAGGAATTTGGTTTTTATCTTGTATTTTACTTCGCCGTGGGTGACATCAACATTTCTTGTGTAAAAGCCAGCATTACCAGGAATATCCGCGTGGGAAAGTGGAAAATATTTTTCATCATCCATTATGATGATTTTGTTTTTAGCAAAATGAATATCTCTCAAAAATCGGCAACATCGAGGCATTCTCTGAAGTTGAGCTTAGGTGTACTTTAGGCATTTTTGCTATATTTTTATATATTTTATATTTTCCCTATGTTTTACATTATTTCTTTTAATCTCTCGAACAATAGTGGTGTGAGAAATGTGAGAACGACCGGCAAGTTTACGAGTAGACGCTCCTACACGGTTTTCAGCGAAGTATAAAAGGCTTTCTTAGGTCATGACTGCAGCTAACTGTCGTGGCCAACCACTTTTCGGTACGTTCTGACAAGGTATACGTTCCTCACATTCTCGAATTTTTCGATACACGGTAGTTCGGGAAATATTTTCATCCCGCAAACGAGCGTATAATTTACCATTTAGGAATTTTGCCAACTAAATTATAAATATTCTTTTGTAATTCTAATTTGTAAGACATTTTGCAACAACTTGAAGAAAAAATGACACGATAATAAAAAATTGTTCCAAAACTCGTTCCACCCGTTAACCGTTTAACTGTACTGTAGAGTAATATGCTGACAACTATTATTGTTGTATTCATTTTGAACTGCAATAGAATGTGGAGATATGTGAAAAGTCACATTGAAAATATGTCTAAGTAGAATATTCTGTATACTTATATGTATTTAAGAAATATACCGATTGGGAAAATGAGAAATTAGCTATATCGGTATCCCCTCCTCGCTCTCTCGCCGTACATGCGAGAAAGCGTGAAGGGGACTGAGTGAAATCCGAGCAATTCCTGCTAGTACACTTCGAACAATGTCGGGGTGTAGACGTACTGTGCGAAGAGCGCACGTAATAATTTGAAGTCAAGGTCGCCTGGAAATGAGAGTTTCGCATATTTATTTTGTTGTTCCTACGAATCTTCGACGAAATTAATAAGAAATACACAAATAACTACATTTTGGAAATAATTACTTTCTATAATTAATTTGTTGAAAAGTTTACGGTTAAAAATTAAAGTGACAAACATTGGGAATGTACCAACAAATTCAATTAACCACGAATGCATTTAAGGAAGGATGAAGCAACATCATTACTCTGTTCTGTAAATTATGCACGGCTCCACATTCAACTGAAATGTTCACAAATAAAACGCGAATCTATTTATATGCACGTTAGACACATATTCATATTATCGCCGCATGACGTTTCCGCATCCGCCAGATTAAAAATGACATTCTATCTACGTTTCACCGTAGAATGCAGTAAAATCTTATTGCGAAATATTTATTCAAACAGCTACTACGTATGTACAACTTATTTATTTTCTGTTAGTTTAAATTTGAGAATATCTCCACAAATACATATATAAAATAAATTAAATTTATTGATACAATAACGGTTGTAGTAAAACTAAAATTATTAGACAACATATACGGTTACAGTTACGTACTAAACGTCTAAGTAAACATAGTAAAGATAAGGTAGGCAATACCGAGAAAATATTTATTTTCCGGGTTAAAAATTTAACGTTTAATTTATATGAAACAAGTGATTAACGTAACATATTAACATTTTTGGGAAATGTAAGTATGTAAAATAATTATGGAATAATACTCCTAAAATATATATATATATATATATATTATCAAAATACCCTTCTACCAGAATCTGGTATCGGGTATACTCCTAAAATAATCAATTAAATTACTTTAGGTACATACATTCTTCGTTATACATTTCTGTTTCTTGGTAATAGCGACTTTATTGAAAAAATATAACCATTTGATGTATCGATAAATATAAGGTAGTCGAACTTAGAATTGGCACAATTTGATTTTATTAACGATAACATAAGAAGGAAAAAGATCAAGGTCATGTATTGTGGAATCATGGGAAAAGAACAATACCGCTCAGTGATTCGATTTCTTTTTTTTTATTGGAAAACGTGTGCAGAAATCAAAGGGAAGTTGGATGCAGATTATAAGGACTATGCACATTCGATGACTATCATCAGTTACTGGTTTAATGAATTTAAGCTTGACCGAACATCCATCTTTAATGAAGGGCGGCCAGGTCGTCCCAATGAGGTGACTATGGACGATATGTATGTAATGTTAGCAAACCGTCGGCGTCGGGTGAAGATCAGAAACATTGCTAATAAGGTAAACATCTCAATTGAACGTGTGCAAAACATCCTTCACGAAATATTGAGTATGAGGCGACAAGGGTGCCGCGTCTGCTGGCGATTGATCAAAAACAGAATCGCGTGATAACTTCAAAGCAATCCAATGTTTGGATGTGTTTAAGCGCAATACAAGTTTCTGCGGCGTTATGTAACTGTAGATGATACATGGATACATCGCTACACGCCAGAAACCAAAGGTCAGTTGGCAAAATGGATGTATCCCGGCGAACGTACACCAAAGAAGGCGAAGACGATACCACCCGGAAATGTTATGACGACGATTTTTTGGGAGTTCCAAGGCATAATCTTAATTAGTTATTTGGAGAAGGGAAGAACAATCACGGAAGCGTACTATCCTGATGTATTGGACCGATTCAACGCTGACCTAAAGAGAAAAAGACCCTAGCTAGATAAGAGAGATATTCCCTACCATCATGGTAACGCCCTGGCCCACTCATCGACAATTGCGGTAGCAAAACTAGTGCAGTTACGGTAGTAATTGGTGCGCCATCTGCCATATTCGCCAGATTTTGCCCTCTGTGACTTCTTTCTTTTTCCAAGCTTTAAAGAATGGGTTGGCGTAAAACGGTTCACGTCAAATGAAGAGGTCATTGCCGGAACACCGGCGTATTTTACAATACGTTCGACAAATCCTCTGATTTGGATGGCTTAAGAAAGTTGGAACATCGCTGGACTAAGTGTATAGTGCTAGAAGGGGATTATGTCGAGAAATAAATTTGCTAAATGCAAAACAATTGCGTTGTCTTCCACACAGGTATTTATCATACCATCCTTATAATCACCATCAAATTCTCTAATTTTCATACGTATCCGCTGCTTCAACTACCTAGCTGTTTAAACTAAACAGTTGTCGATATAAAGTTTTTGTTTCAAGTGAGCTCAAAAGTGTTCTATATGGGGTCCAGCTGCGGTACATTGGGTGGATTTATATATTTCGGTACACGTTTTATGTTCAACTCTTGAAGTTTATCCGTTGTTAATTATGCATAATGGCAGCTTGCTCCATCAGGCCAGCAGATATATCGCCCAGAAGCATAATTATCATCAATAAATGGTTTTAGCTAATGTTCTAGTTTTAGTTTAATTAATAGGCATATACTTGAGCATTTAATGTTAGCCTCAATAAAATAGGGTTCCGAAACATCTTTTGGTGAAATGGCAATCCAAACACAAAACTATTTTTTTTTGTAGTTTACATTTAATATCGGATGGTGTGTTCTTTTTATTTGCAGCAAAATGGATGTCAGAATAGATGTCAGCTTACTGCTTTCAAAACAGGAATAAGGTTTATCATATAATATAATGTCTTTCTTCCACCAGGTTTGAAGTGGCTTGTAGTCAACATTCCCAAGCGATAAATTTGCCGTTCTTGTTGCTCCGGTGTCGATTTTGGGGCATCGGTTTCACAGAAACACTATACATTGTTTTGCTTCAGCACTTTGGATATTGTTTTGTCCTTTCAATTTTTGCTACTGTACCAGGAGTAAACTCAACGACCTGGTAACACCCGAAAGATTATTTTGCAGTAGACAAGGAATTCACCTCAAGAAAATATTTTCTGAAGTTAAGCAAATATTTTCTTGCGGATGTACAAAACAGAGATTTTCTTGATCTAAAGCAAACTTATTTAATTCAAGAGTGTATTTCTCTGCGTGGATATTTAAAAAGTCACCAATTAACATTTGGAAAGGAATACTTTAGATTTTACATTTGAACACCGTTGATATAAATGCGAAAATGACATTAATTACTAGCTTCAGATGGTATAGAGAACGGCGTTTACAACTTTTTATACTTACTGACGCTTATGAGGGTTTCCATAGTTTCGATTTATTCAAATGAATATTTTCATTTGTCACTTTTATGTGTTCTTTTGCCATAGCAGCGTTCATCATATGTATGTTATGCAAATGCACGATAAGAAGAAGCCTAATTAGTTGTTTTAATTGGGGAACTACGGAACTGGTTAGGATTAGTTTGCAACATACGTATGTATGTATGTACAGTACATACCTATGCCTGCTGTAACAGCGAGGATAGTTTCAGGAATCCGATTTACATGTTTTCAATACTTGGTTTCCAATTATTATACTTTGCTAATCTATCTAGCCAGCAGTAATTGTAATGAAATTATAACAAAACATTGTTGATTTAGTTTTACAATCAATTTTCTCTAAGTTGTTCAAAATTTCGTAGCGCCACGAACTAACACTGAATCTATCTTCTTAATGTTTTAGGTGGTAAAAAATGCTTTTTTATTGCGCGTTTTAAAATGATTTTTCAGGAAATAATTCAAGTAGTATTTGGGCACTCAAAAGATTAAATCGTAGTCCATGCGATATATTAAGTTTAAGATGAATTATTATCGGAGCGAGATTATTAGTGCATAAAACAATAACATATTTCATAATACAAATAGTATAACTTCAACGTAACCAAACAGACTTCAGAGGAATTACTAAACACGTTACATCAAAGCGCGCTGCACATTAAATATTCCAGACCGTTCGTTATTACGAAGACATCATTTGGACGAAATGCAACAGCAAATACCTACGCGGGATAAATCACTTTGAATGGACTAAATGCTCCGCAGCATATTGCAAACGAACTTGCGGCATCCCGTCTATCTAATTGTAAGATAGGAAAGCGACCCTATGGAATCTATAATAATAATAATAAAAGTCGACGATCTGGTAGTTAAGTGGGAGTGTTTATTTCTGTCGATTTCGAAGAAGTGCCGTTCATTTCGTTACTAGCATTCCTAGATATACATGGTTGGGCGAAACTATGGAACCTGCTTACTATTTTAAGAACTTTTTGATGCTTGCAAATGAAATTTGGTGTGTGGGCTAACGTTAGTATGTCACACACAAACGACAAATTTCTCCTCTTCGAGTTTTGGAGATGCAAAAGATACCCTATTTTTCCCTGTTCAATAGTTTGTTTAATTCTCTAAGCAGCCATATAAATATTTTGATACATTACGTAATGAGAAAATTTTTGAGAATGATACATTACGCAATGAGAAAATTTTTGAGAAAATATGAAGAAATCATATTCAACGGATTTTGTATTAACTCGATGTTTTGACACTTTTTTGGTTGATGAAAATTTGAGCTGTCCTCATCAATTAAATCGTTGTAATGGCGCATCTCAGTGAAAGAGAACATATGGAAATACTAATGATGATTAGATACGGAGATTGACATCACAGCCATGCCGAAATATCTGTTAATTTGCTACCTATCCAAATAAAGCCTCAATCACTAATTCTCTAGACGTCTTAAAACTACGTTAAATGAAGAGACCAGTTTAAATTTATGCCGGACAGTTTAGAAAATCCGAAAACCTCTTTAAAATAAATATCCCTAGGATATGATGTAAACAAACCAGTGCATACATACTTTAAAACGCCGGACGTTTCATCGTCATAAAAATTTTTAGTTCCTGCAAGAACTAGGCGAAAGTGATTTTGGCCCAATGTTGACTTTCGCAAAACAGTGTCTCAAATGAGAGAACAAAATCGCAACGTTTGGTCGCCTGTACTGTTTTCAAACGAATCTACTTTTTGTTTAAATGAGCATATCAATAGATACAACACAATTCACGTTGAATGAAACAACTTGCAGCATCCAGAAAAAGTAAATGTTGAAGTTGAAATTGTCGCACTATTGTGGACTATTTTTTAATAAATAGAACTACTGTAAATCGGTATTTGAAATTACTGTTAGAGAATATTGTCCGCAGCTTTGTTAGTTCTATCTTAATTACAAAAATAACCTTAAACTTCCTCCGCTGTTTTAATTCCAGCTAGACAGAGCGTCTCCACATTACGGTCAACAGGTGTGCAATTTCTTAATCTTTTACCAACTACTGCTATACACTGGTTAGTGTATATATAGTATGTAGTACTAAAAAACATGTATTTGAAAAATATGTGAACGTCCAAAATTTTAAAAACTTACACCCTTCCTTTGTTTTAAGTATGCGTTTGTAGATCTAAAAAGATTCAGTTGCCAGTGCTGTCTAATTTAAGCATAAATATAGTATGTATGTATGTATATTCATAACAATATTTAATGTTTTCCGGTGTTCTTCGTGTAGAATTGTATGCAGTCTTGTCCTTAGTTCAATGATTTGAGAAGGATATATAACGTCTTCTTTTACAAAATAATGTCTAAATAAATCGCAAAATTGCTTCAAAGAATCATAACCTTTTCACGTTAAATACATGTGTCTTAAATAATATAGAAAATGTTTTCACGCTATTATAGTAGGGTGGGCAGGAAACACATTTTTTTATAAAATTACACTGTAATGTTTTGTAGCTCCTTTGTTGGAATCTTGTGCGAGTAAATAAGGCTGTAACATTTGCGGAAACTCAATAACTTCTGATATCGGAATATTGGGATATAATAGAAAAAATAAGGAAAAATAAGTAAGTAGAAAACACGATCGATTATGGATTAACTCACTTGTTTGAATGTAATTATCTTCTTATCAGTTTGTCTATCTAATCATTTTTTCCCGCTGCTGGAAGCATTCGAACCATGGCTGGAATTCCTTTTTTTTTGTACGTCATAGTCTATTACTTATAAGGACATTAACATTTCCCATTTACGAGGATAGTATGATAAATACCTATGTTAAGAAAGACAACGCAATTGTTTTGCATTTAGTAAATTTATTTCTCAGCATAATCTCCTTGTAGCTCTATACACTTAGTCCAGCGATGTTCCAATTTTTTAAGCCACCCAAATAAGAGGACTTGTCGAAGTTGCAAAATAGACCTCTGTTTCGGCAATGACCTCTCCATTTGACTTGAACCGCTTTCCGCCAAGCTATTTTTTTCAAGTTTGGTAAAATGAAGAAGTCACAGGGGGCCAAATCTGGCGAATATGGTGGATGGGGCACCAATTCGCACCGTAACTAGACTAGTTTTGCTATTGCAATTGCGGATGAGTGAACCGGGTCTTACCATTATGGTAGAGATTTTTTTTCTTCGCTAGACAGGCCCTTTTTCTCTTTAGTTCAGCGACGAATCGGTCCAATAAATCAGTATAGTGTTTTCCCATGATTATTCTTCCTTTCTCCAAATAATCAATTAAAATTATACCTTGCGACTCTTAAAAAATCATCGCCATAACTTTTCCCGGTGATGGAATCGTCTTCGCCTTTTTTAGTGCACATTCGCCGGGAAAACCCCATTTTGCCGACTGACCTTTGGTTTCTGATGTGTAGTGATGTATCCATGTCTCATCCTATAGTCACATAACGCTCGTATTGGGCTTAAACATGTCCAAACATTGTTTTGAAGTTATCACGCGATTCCGTTTTTGACCAATCGTCAGCAGGCGCTGCACCGATATCGGCGATGGCCTTCTCATCCTCAATTTTTCGTGAAAGGTGGTTTCACACGTTTAATTGAGATGTTCCCCATATTAGCAGTCTCTCAATCTTCACCCAACGGTCTGCTAACACGATATCATGAACATTATTGATCATATCGTCCTTAGTCACCTGAATGGGACGACTTGACCGCTCCTCATGTTCGTTAACGTTTAAATTAATTAAACCAGTATGTGATGGTAGTTATCGAAAATGCATGGTCCTTACATCCAAAAAAGAAATCGAATCACTGACCGGTATTGTTCTTTTTCCATGATTCCACAAATACGTAAACTTGCTCAAGTTCAACAGCTCTCAAAACAACACTACTCAATGAATCTTTCCGAAATTTTGAGAGGCGTCGACCAAAGGATAGTACTCTTAGTCGGTAATGCAGATTTTGACACAAAGCGTCATCTGTCTCCAAACACGGGTACTTCTCATACCATTCTCGTATATAGACCAAGTTGGATACCATCGTTACTATTGTCAAAATTTAACTAGTTTTCAGGTGCTGCCACAGTTCATTTATATACCGCTACAATCTTCTTTGCTTCTTGATAATAACAATTCATCGAAATTATTCTGCTCAGGGTAGTCCAATTAAAAACAGTTCAATCTGGAAATTACAAATAAACAGTAAAATGCAGAGAAAGATAATAGTTTTAACACACTATTGTTGATTTTGAAACAAATTATTCACCTTCTATCGACTTCGTTCCTTTATTTACAATATACATATCTATACTTCACGTACAAATTTATAGAAAATAAGGGCTTTAATTTCTTGAAAGTATCCCTACATTTGTAGGTTAACAAAATATGTACCGACAGATCATAATTGCGCATGTCATTTTGCATTAGGTGATTTAATATTCACAAAAATCAAATCTAACGTTACGAATATAATAAAAATTACTTACGTGTCCTTAATACCATAAATTTTGCATAGCATAACACAACTACTTCGAGCATGCCAGATCGTGTATATGTGTAAAATAGAAATGCCTTCGGTTTTCACGCTGCGCATGCTTCGAATTTACTCTGCAAGTGTTGCATTACACTAAAAATTTTTAGTGTGATTATTAGGGAGCAGATCGATGGATGTCCCTATCGTATCTGGAAGACGCTAGAACATACATAGACGCACTCGTATAACACCTATGCACCGCTGCTTTGTTAAGCAGTCTCTCATTTTTTATTGCAGGATCGTTTGCGCTCTCTATATGTAACTATTTACCTATTTATTTTTTCTTTTCTTTAATTTACCCATAAGAATTATTTTGTTAAATTTTCGGTTTCTTAATTTAAATTTCTTAATACAATACTTATTTCTATGCGTTTAAACAGTGTCATACTTCTTTTCTATTCTTTTACCAGGTTTAGAGTTAATTGGATTAGTTCAGACGAAACAGTGAATGGATTAGGTAGAAGTGTGGTTAACGTTGTTATTGGTGTTTTACACCCAGATATATCAAACAAACCATATCTAGTAGTAAGTATGTTTCTTGAACCAGTGAATGTTTATTTTATTCTAATAATGTGAAGAAAGTTGGAAATATCGTAGATAGTTTAAATGGGGACACACAATGTATAATCAAATGTAAAACAGTTTTGCAGAATCTATCTCCACATATTAATTTCAATTTTATCGATGGATATTTTGGAGATTTGGCTAAAGAAGTAAATACTGCAAAACACGCACAAGAAACAATATTCTAAACAAACTGAAGAATATATCCAGCAATTTTGGTACTCCTTTGAGTAAATATTTAATCCAAGTTTTGCTCTTAATCTTGTTCTAAATATACTAAAACATTGCTGCAACGAAAATATTGCATATAATGAAAATGACGGATGCAGTAATCTTATTATCTCCTTTTCGAATGCATATCTCACTAATTGTGACGCTGGAAAAGTTTTTCTGTATTTAAGGATGTTCTGACTGACAAACCATTTCAGACAAGTAAATTTAGAATATGTGCTAATAATTAATGTGAATAAATCATGCCGAACGTAACTTACATTTATTACTACTTCCATTCTATTAAGTAAAATGCAACCTCATATTCCACGTATGATAAACCTAACACGCATCTATGGCACTGAAAACCTCGAACACATATGCATGCCAAAGCTGAACGACTGCAGCCAGCCGATGATTCATAATCGATAGAGACAGCCGTTGGTCCGCTCCCTAGTGATTATTAACACTAAATTTTTCTAGTGTTAATGGATAGTCAACAAATACACTGTAATTTTAACTCTAAAAATACGTAATGTATTAATGCATTATATGGGCATTTGGAGAATCGAACGAAATACTGAATCAAGAAAAAAGATCAAGTGAGCCAGATGAACAATTGAAATTTACTGCCAACACGGTGCTTATTGATTCTGCTATACGTATCAAATTTCATTCCATTACACCAAATAATTTTCGAAATATTGAATTGGTTCCATACTTTTGTCGTATATAATCTATACATACAGCCTAAGAAACCAATTTTTTTCGGTGCCTAACGCAAAGTTAACAAAAAAAAAACGGGAATTTGGGCATTCGATTTCATTTATTGATATAAATCATTCCTTAGAAATTCTAATTTTGAGTACCAAGTAAATTTTTCTTTGTTATTTATTGGTTGTTTGCAATAATAGTTTCAGCTATTGTTTTTATTGGCTGGACGATGCAGTTCGATTTAATTTCTTTTTATTATTTTAGAATCCAGTTTTTATTTGAAATGGTTAACTTCCTACTTTAGACCGTAAGATTTAAGTAGTTACAAATGGTTGTTTACTTTCTCGCTCTGTTTTTACGTCAAACATTAAAGTTTTTTATTTTAGGCAGGAGCATTCTTTACCACAATACTTATTTATTTTATGATTCTGTAATATATTACTTTTAGTTTATAGGTTGTATATTTTTTAAAGTTAATTCCTTTATTAATGATTTTCGCTATTATGTGAATTATAAGAATAAATATTTTCTTGGATCTCGAACTGGAATAAAGTATAGCGATACACTCGGCACCATTAACTAGTCGCGACTGACTTTTATAATTGAACTTATGAACTGACGAATATGGTGACGGAAGAGCACTGTGTACGTTTGATACATTGCGTTAGGCACCGAAAAAATTTGATTTCTTGGGCAGTAGACACGAAACGTTCCACATATTCAAAATACCACTTCGTGACAGACTTATATCAGGGTAAGCCAACAATCAACATAGAGACGTAATATAGTGATGATGCACTTGGAGCGTATCATATTTTGTTAGTCAAAACAAATGATCCGAGAGGAATTTTGGCAGGGAACAGTTCGTATGTATGCGAGATAAATCTCTGGCTTATTTTGTTCGATGCACTTGCAGCTGCACACCTAAATATTACATTGGTACCTTTCTCGTTAACGTTAATCTATTTCAAATGAGATATACGGTCTGAAGCAATATTATTTAGTACTGTTACTGCGCTGCTATGTCAACCAGGTTTATATTTTATAAGTAATTTAAATTTAGATATGTATACTTTCGTAGGTGTTGAGAGATGACGAAAATCGTTACGGACGTTTTCCTGGAATTTGTTAAATATACGACAAATGTTATATACTAAGGTCTAACTTATTGACATTGGGACTCAGAGTTTACAAAATGTATTTATGAGAACAAATATTACAATAATTGTTACTACTCTAACAAGCAAACTGACGGAACTGTGGCTTTCCGATTTCGATGAAACTTGGTATATTGGTAGACCATCAAAAAGTAAAGGACACGTATTTTTTTAGCGACTCATATTCACCTTAAGGGGGTATAGGGTGCGTCTGAAATTACCCCCAAAAACGCATTTTTCATCATAACTTCGGAGCCGCGCAAGCTATCGGAATGAATAAAAACCCAAAATGTTCTACTTCGAAGGGGCTTTCAAACGGACCCTAGATGAATGCTCTCCCCCCCTAATGGGGTAGGGGAGAAAAATTTCACCTTTTTTTCACCACCCTGGCTACAATTTTCGCCCTAAACAGGTCATAATGTTTTTCCACAAACTGCATTTAAAAATAAAAGTTGCCTTTTTTTGCATTTTTTTCCTCGGTTACATATAATAGAGGAAATATTTTTTATAAAGCGCGCGTATATTCCGTTATTATACCTATCTGATTGGTCTTCCGTTGACTATTTATGTGCATTTAGCATCTACCATGAATGATTTATTAGACAGTGAAAAATTCTGCACTTCCATTTATTTCTAGTGACTATAAATCGCGAAAAAAAATAGAGAACTTGGGATTATATAATACAGTACGAAAATATATTAAAGTGCGTCATAATGTTAGTAAGCTGCGTATATTTTGGCTTCGATTTCAGAATATTTTCAGATACACGTATTCATATCCCTAAAATAACTTTGAGATTTTGCTAGGAGGAGTTGATATTAGTGCCAAAAAAAAAATTACGTGTATGTCTGTATATGAAGGTGAAACGGTCGAAAAAGAAACAGTGATACATCGGCCATGACTGGGTCCGCTTTGAATCCACTTAACATCTTAACGATATTAACAACTCTGATAAATAATCATTACCCACCGCAAAGTATTGTGGCAAGTCCAGTTAATGGTGCCGAATAGTCGTTAGCAGATAATCTTTTCGATATAACTGTGAGCAGCGTTAATGATCCTGCATTTGAAGTACAACATGAAGTGAGCTCAACTTCAGAGTATCCTGTAGCGCAGCTTGTGGGCGTGGAAGAAGATAATAACGTAAATTATAACATCGAAGAGAAAATGGATGTTATTGACCAAGAACAAGAGCTCCCAGATGCAATAAACATAGATATCGACTATAGACTTGCTGCCGTGGAGTATTGGAAACGTGAACAAAAAGGTCGATATACGTTAAAAACGATAGTTACAACAATTACAGCGGTGGGAACAGCAAGTATCCTCCGGCAGGACGAGACTCCAAAAGTTGTTTTAGCTCTCCCAATATGTATTTAATCAGTTTAAAGCTGGTCTTGATCGTCAAATGATAATTCATGATTATGATTTGAGAAAATGGGCATCGGGAGCACAAAAAGAGTTGCAAATCCCTAACTTTGTTAGATTAGATTTAGAACCAAACATAACATTGTGTCCCGCAAAATAACCAAATTTCGTACAAGAATGCAAGTTAGTGGAGCTGCAAATGTAGCTGCAGAAGCGGTGACTTTTGTTAGGAGCATACATAACTTATTACCTGAATATGGATTACAGAACGTTTACAATACCGACCAAAGTGGATTTAATATTAAATGCATACGGGTACTGAACGTGGATCCACATCCGTAGAAGCCGTAGTTCAGTCAATTACAGCGACCACGCATAGTAATACCATTCAACCCACTGTATCAGCAGCTGGTAAATGCATTATACTCCTATGAATTAATATTAAAGAATTGTTAGCAACCAGTAAAACAATGAATAAGTTTAAGACTCTTTTTTTCTGCAACGGTATTACCTTCTTTACAATTATGGCTTTTTTAGTAAACCTCAATGAAATGTGTGTTGAGTTCGTTGTTGATTTACTTAATCAATATAAATCTGGGTCATCTTAAATTTGAAAGAACGCCTTACACCTTTTATAATATCTACATCATTGATAGTAAACAGTATTAACGATTTTTTAAAGTCGCGGTTTATAAAAGCATAAAAATTAAATCGTGCAAATTTAAACAGCAACGAAGAAACAGAAACTTAATTAACAAAGTCGTTAAAACGTAACACGATCTCATTTAGTTCTTAATTTCTATCTATACCTTGTGATACTTAGAGGCCGCATATATAAACGCACATTTAATTATATTTGCCTTCAGATTTTACTTTGGTATTTTGTTAAACCAATCCACCACGAACGCATACATTTGCGTAGGTGTAGATAACTAAGTAGATATTGAATTCTGTAAATGTTTATAGTGCTAATCGCGCTATACACAACGTATGTCCTATTAATCCGTTATGTACGGGGTTCTGGATGTAAACGCCCATTTTTTAGTATATTCAGTTGTATGTATTATTTAAAAAATTCAATGAATTTATGTAATAGAAACACTTATAACACTGGTGACTATTCACATTAACACTATAGTTGAACGCTGCACTCTCACAGTGCAGCGTATATTAGCCAGAGGTAGTATTTCTTTTTTTATCTGAACGTGACAGTCATTGAAGGATATTCCAACTAACAAATTGATTGAATTGGAGTTTTTATTATTTTTTAAAAAGCATTGTTAATTCTTATATCTGTTATTTATTTCGAATGCAGACAGCTATTTATTCCTTGAACCGGGGAATCGTAGTTTATTAGTACTAACGTTGTTTTTTTTCCTTTCAAGTACGACGGATTAAGTACACTGAAAATCCCGTTTAGTCCAGTTAACCAACTTTCATTTATTTCAACTAAATTCTGTTTTTGAATACAAGCACACAAATATCATGTTGTTTCAAACAAAAATATTTTTTTTAATTACAAATAATTTAGTTTGATTATTCCAAAAATATATTTTGTTGCTTAAACAAACCTATTGTTTGATTCGAACATAAAATATAATGTAACTAGCTGAAAAACTCAAACCTCAAGGGTTTGGGTGAGAAATAATTTTCGAGTACGCACTTAGGGATACCGGCTACAGTTTACCCACCCCAGCAAATTTTCTATATCTATAATCATAGGAATACCAACTACAGTTTACCCACCCCAGCAAATTTTCTAGATCTATAATCACAGCGATACCAGTTGCAATTTACCCACTCCAGCAAATTTTCTAAGTGTAATCATAGGAGTACCGGCTGCAGTTTACCCACTCCAGTAAAATTTCTAGATCTATACTTATAGGGATGCTAGCTGTAGTTTACTCACCTCAGCAAATTTTCTAGATCTATAATCACAGGGATAACAGCTGTAGTTTATCCATTCCAGCAATTTTTTTAGGTTCATACTCATAGGGATGTCAACTGCTGTTTACTCACTCCAGCAAATTTTCTAGATCTATAATCATAGGGATATCAGCTCCAGTTTACCCACCCCAGCAAATTTTCTAAGTTTAATCATAGCAATACCAGCTCCAGTTTACCCACTCCAGCAAATTTTCTTGATCTATACTCATAGGGATACCAGTTGCAATTTACCCACTCCAGCAAATTTTCTAAGTGTAATCATAGGGGTACCGGCTGCAGTTTACCCACTCTAGTAAAATTTCTAGATCTATAATCATAGAGATACCACCTGCAGTTGACCCACTCTAGCAAATTTTCTTGATTTATAATCATAGAGATACCAGCTACGGTTTACCCACTCTAGCAAATTTTCTAGATCTATAATGACAGGGATACCAGTTGCAATTTACCCACTCCAGCAAATTTTCTAAGTGTAATCATAGGGGTATCGGCTGCAGTTTACCCACTCTAGTAAAATTTCTAGATCTATAATCATAGGGATACCATTATTATTTTTTAAAAAGCATTGTTAATTCTTATATCTGTTATTTATTTCGAATGCAGACAGCTATTTATTCCTTGAACCTGGGAATCGTAGTTTATTAGTACTACCGTTGTTTTTTTTTTCTTTCAAGTACGACGGATTAAGTACACTGAAAATCCCATTTAGTCCAATCAACCAACTTTCATTTATGAACAAACAAAAATTTTTTTTTAATTACAAATAATTTAGTTTGATTATTCCAAAAATATATTTTGTTGCTTAAACAAACCCATTGTTTGATTCGAACATAAAATATAATGTAATGTTTGAAAAATGCAAACTAACCTGGATTTCTAAGACGATGTCATATAAACTTTATGTTTATAGGGGAACTGCCAATTATCTCCAACCTTCACTTCTACCTGGAATTTTTACTATGATTTGAATATTACACACTTTGAAACTTGAACACAGTCAAAATACGAGTTACCTCGATGAAAGCTTGACCAATTGTAATCAAATTAATTGGCGTCCCTTCACACCATTTTTTAATCACAATGACGATTGTTTTGTCCTCAGCAAATTTTGATAATACCCTTTCAAATATAATTTGATGTTAATTTTTAAAGTAGCATAATGGAATATGTAATAGCACGACTGGATGACTGAATTCATGCTATTCTGTGATACAGAATAGCATCAACAACCAAACAATACTAAAACTCACTGACGTTCTAGACAGAAACATTACGATAAATATTTAATTCACGAAATTATGCTTGAAATACCATTGAATTTGCACTATTGTTTATTGTAGGGAGATATTCCATTGATTTTCGAAATTTACGAAATGGAGGAATTGTACAGAAGAATAGTTTTGTCCCCGCTACCCCGCATTTGTCGTTGTCTGGACTTTATTTAAGTATTTAGTACCCCCACTCTGTAAATCGTAGGCTCGGGGAGGAGTAGAGGCTTTCGAAAAAGAACTAATATCCGCCAGAGGGAATTTCACATTGACCGAGTGGCCATACTCTCTATTATTCTCAGAGTACAATGATATTGTGGGTCATTGTCTTGCAATTTACAAGTTTTTGAGTAAAATTAACATAAAACAAAATGAAAATAATAGAGAATTCATTTGTGTCGGAAAAGACATGACGACGTCATGACTATAAAACAGGAAATGGAAAAAAAATTCTGCGCCAACTAACGTCTTGTATACAAATAAAATTAACGTGTGTCTGCGCTCTTCAAAAAGTTACTACAACAAAGTTATGAATAGTGTGCTTTAGTTTATCGGCTTTCAATATTAGGTTTAAATTAAATAAAGTGGTTAGTCATGTTTATTACAGGTAAGTAACATAACGTGAATAGGTAAGAAAAACTACGTTACTTGCACGTAGTACAGAAAAAAATAAGTTAGAATTTACATAAAAATATCATAAACTAAAAGTATATATTAATGTAATATGTATACACGTTGGTCCAGATCTCACCGAGGTGCGAGATATATTGTACATAGGGCGATCTGGCATCCTTGCATTTATCCCTGCCGGCCAGCCTTGCCGCTAGCAGCTATCGTAGCTCTGAGCTGCACTCTTTGTCTATCAGTGCGCTCGCAAGGTTCTAACAAGTGATCGTGGAGGAGAGAGAAGTGAGGGTTTGTTCGTTGGTTGAAATAGGCGAACCTTGTTCTAGCTGGCAAATTGCAGACGAAATCGGTGTTAATAGAAGTACTGTGAAACATATTTTGAGACGCATCAAATACAAAGTTACAAAGTTCAAAATTGCCAGGAGATTTTTCCCCTTAATAAAGTAACATTGTTAGAGTTTAAATTTATTTTGTATAATTATCGAAGTTATTTTTCTTTAGTTTAATTTTATAAGAATCGTTATTTTCCTACTTAGACCTACTTTTTCGTTCTCCTACATCGCATAGCAGCAACAAAAGGAATATAAGAAACTGTAATTTCTAACATAACCTGAGGATACAGAAAAATTACGCAGTAATTCTGTATTAACACATTTTGTCGGAAGGCGTTGAATTATAATGTTACGTGATCGAGCGGACATGCGTGCTTATAATATGCGTGCGTACCGCTGCTCTCTTTATGATATACTATGACTAGATAGGATCTCTCAGTGAGACTCGAATGCGCTGTTGCCATTCACAGAGGCAATCCCTCGTTCGTATTTTGACCAACATGTATCAGCTTATGTACAATGTCGTTAGAAACAGTAGACAGAGATTAATAAAATATAAAAATTAGTATCTGTACATCAATAGTGATAACCTCAAAGAAGAAAAGAAAGTTACATTTACCGAATGTAACCTTCAATGAAGTCCAACAATAATTTCTTCAAGCTGGAAGAAAGTAAGGAAAAATAATTGGTTGAGCATTTGTAGTTAAAGGAATAGTAAGCGGCATAATATGTAATATACAGAAAACGTACAACCGTATTTCGATATAAGAACAGAAACGAATGCATTAAATTCAGTAAATCTGCGTAAATGGCACATCAAGATTTCGTATATTAACGCAATGCTATATTGAGACGCGGTTTTATGTGTATTATATGTTTATACGTGCAATAAATATAACACTTACGGTGTACGTGTACTGTTTGATGATTTTGAGCTTCTTTCCGTTTTAAAACGCTCCAATCGTTTTGTGAACTTTGTTCCTTTTCTTACCTTTGGTACTAGTTACTTCCTATAATTTTCATTTATCTTTAACACGCGTTCACGGTCAATCTTGTTCTTCTAATATAAGGATGAGTGTTTGTTGTATAAGACAAACGATGTCAATGTTCATTTACCTTCAAAACCACTAATTCAGTTTTCAAAACGCCATTTGGTTAACAAATTCTTCCTAACCTTCATTTCATTGTCAGCACACAGGTAATCTTTAAATTGAAGTTCTTGTTTACTATTACACAAAAGTTTGTTGATACGTGGTTAGCATAAACAGGATTCTTTAGCTCGCAGTGCTTCCACTCCTCACGGTTACATGTCTAATCGTAATGGTACTGGTGAGAAGTAGTTAGGATCTACTACGAATTCCATTTTTAACCCAACTAAATATTTTGTAATGATGATACAAGCTACCAACATCCACCATGTACAGACGCGCGTCTCGCCGTCGACGGTTCATCGGTGCACCTTTGTGGAAGATGGTGGTCCCCCCCTCATGCTAACTTTTGAACGATAGAAGCTAACGTTTTTTTAAAAAATAGGTCGATTTCTATTTTTTATGAACTAACTTTTGCCATTATCAGCAGTTCAAGTGCATTTCCGGTGTCACCGGAAGTCAACTTATTTTAAATAAAACAGCCTCTATACTTTATTGGAAAGGTAATCGAAAGGCGAATCCAACGATACCACATACTTTAATTTAAAAAATACGACGATATGCAGCAATAAATGTTTTGGTAATTGCTTTTGTTGTTACGCAAAGTTGGCTAGGAAAGAGCGCCAAATTGCTTCTTGTAACGCCAGACTGATCTAAAGAGCTCGTTGCTAAGCAAAGCAATCATAACAATTGCCAAACTGTCAAATCTCAATTCCAAAAGCGTAAATTATTCTTGTTATTTATTGTTATTATAACCTGCATTTGTCATACTTTCGTTCTTTGTGCTCGTTATTATTTAATGTCATTTTAATTTGTTTTGTTAATTGTTGTTTTTCCTCTACTTTATCGAGCTTTATTGTAATTAATTAATTATGGTAAGTTTATTTAAATTTATTTTTTGATGGGCAATGGGCTTAAGTTTTATTTTTTATGTTGTTGATTTTACAATGGCCTCTGCATGGACCACGTACAGGTACCTCATTTTAATATTCGGTAAATTTGGCAACAATTACCACGAAGTGGAGCATAATGAATACTGCCCTTGTACAGCCGGAAATTTTTGAACTGCGCTAAGTAAGGATAGATGGTATAAAATTTACAGGACGAACTGCTTTAACAAAAGGTAATATGGTTTAAATTATTGTACAATTTGTTGCGCATTTATGACAGATAAGGTTATGATTGTTGCCAGAATTATGACAGATAAGGTTATGATTGTTGCCAGAATTACATAATATTATATTACCGTTTTGCGACGGTAACAGGGATCGACTAATGGCTATCACACTAAGGGAAATAAATAATAATGATACAAGGCTACCAACATGCACTATGCACAGACGCGCGTTTCGCCGTCTACGGCTCATCAGTGTACCTTTGTGGAAGGTGGTAGCTATATTTGAAATTATCGTATATATATGAAGTTAGTAGCTACATATATGGAGGAGAGTATCTAATTAAAGATACTTTAATTACTGAAAATGACGAAATTAATTGCTATATCGGCCTCTACAGAAGTGAGCAATGAGCAATGCCCCACGTTTTGCGATGGTAACAGCGATCGACTAATGGCTATCAGACCAAAGGAAATAATAATGATACAAGCTACCAACAATATATACAGCGAGGACCTAAAGTATCCCCCCCCCCCTACTAACTTTTGAACAATTGAGGCTAGCGTTTTCGGAAAAAATAGGTCGATTTTTATTTTTTCTGGGCTAACTTTTGGTATTATCGGGAGTTCAACTTCATTTCCGGTTTCACCGGAAGTGACGTCAACCTTTTTATTTTAAATAGAATATCCCGTATATTTTTACATTTTTGGAAAGGCAATAGAAAGACGAATTTAACCATATCACATTTATTATACTTTAACTTAAGAAATATTACGATACGGGGCAATAAAGTTGGTAGTAATCTGTTTTTGCTATTATGAATGTCTCCTGTGACACCAATTGTCGGTCTGTCAAATCTCAGTTCTATAAGCGCAAATTATTCTAATTGGTTAGTTAAGCAGTCAAAGACGAAACAATGAAGGTATATTATTCAATTAAAACAATTTGCAGTTTTTCTTGTAGCCTACTTTACTCACACAAGTACAATTTATCGATGTATATCGGGATATTTTTTAATGAAAAGTATATCGAATGTGTTATCGTTGAATTCGTCTTTCTATTGCCTTTCCAAAAATGTAAAAATATACAGGATGTTCTATTTAAAATAAAAAAGTTGACGTCACTTCCGGTGAAACCGGAAATACAGTTGAATTCCCGATAATACCAAAAGTTAGCCCAGAAAAAATAAAAATCGACCTATTTTTTCCGAAAACGCTAGCCTCAGTTGTTCAAAAGTTGGGGGGGGGATACATTAGGTCCTCACTGTATGTATAAATATTTTTCATATATACATTAGATTTATATAAATTCAACCAGATGTATGATCGTAATAACCGTTTTAAAACCCCTAAGTTAACACAATGTTTTAGTTGAAGGAACAAAATATTCTGTGTCAATTTCTCATTCAACCAAATGCTATAGTTGATTCTAGTGTAACGTAATGCTTAACTATCTAGCTAATCTTAGCTAAATAATTTGTTTCATTCAACATACCAATTTCTTGTGATGTAGTTGGAGCAACAAAGCAAATAATTGGTTCAAACAAATTTTCTTCAGCAAAATAAACTTAGTTGACTCAAACATATCGGTATTTTACTGTGCAAAGCAAATGCCCATATAAATATTGTACGTAACCGATCATGTCGTCTATTTCCACATGGTATGTACGTATACATGTTTCATAAGAATTTTTAATCTTTTATAATGTATGTGTCTTATCTAGATTTCCATAATCCATCTTAGAAGTATATAAATAGAAGATAAGTTTTACTTTACCCCGCCTTTTTTAATCATGCTCTCGACTGAAAATTGTAGATCTCTTGAACTTTATATATTTAGTACGGAACATTTAAGACAAATTATGTCCCTCTTGGAATTATCTAAGTAATCGAAAATTAAAATTTGAAGTCTAACAAATCAGATATACCTTCTGCTTATTAATTGCTACTACTGTGGCTGTAAAGTACATATATCTACATGCATTTCATTAGATGACTGTTAGTTGGACCGTTCATCCAGCGCTTCCGCCAAAATTATTTCATTGTGGTCCAGGGATTGTTTACGAACACTATGGAACGAAATATTCTGCAATAATATATTTTGTCTTTTATATAAGTTTCAAGGTTATGTAATAAATGTCAAATAGCCTGTTTTATGTGAAATTAATAATTCGTATACAATATAGAACTAAAGAATATAATCAGAAATCAATATAAATGGGATGTATTTACAAGATATTAAAGTAAAGTGAAAAAAAGCAGTTGAATATTAATTTCATATTAAAAAAGCATTAATTTAAACATTTTGTATGTTCAGGAGGTTAGAAAGACATATTCATGCGTAGCGTTTTTTCTTTAACTTACATACATATTTAATAAAACCCAAAATGCTAAAAACATATACTCCGTGTATCATGTACGACTCGTAGGTGGCTATGCCAAACAAATATTCGACGGGATCCTGACAAACGCATAATCTCGTAGATGAATTGGTTTGCATCGGTTATATCTTGTTTAGCTGTACTTGTGCATACACATAACCTTATGAACGTGTATTTTTTGAAGGAAGCTTACGCTGATCTAACATCAAAAATCGTCATCGATTTATTTTTAGTCACTAAAGGCGCACGATATTTATGAATATGTATATCAATATCGTCCGTAGAATATTAGATCCGCTCATATTATAAAAATAGATTAAATAAATGAAACATTCCCGTAAAACTGCTAAAATCATAACTCTTCCGTTTCTGTGAAAGATTCTCCATCAGCGCTGCGAAAATAAGCATTTCAATGTAAACAGGAGCATATTGTTCTTGCCTACATACATACGGATGTGTTAATTTAGAGAATCTCTATTAGATTATGCTTGTCTAATATCATCGCGGAATTTCCCGGTTAGTTACTAGAGTTTGCTTATTAAGCTCGCTTTTTCTCATAGCTGTTAATTAATTTGTTTTGTTTTTCTGGAAATTGTTGCGCGACGCATAAGATTGAGTAACTGGTCCAATGTTATAATCCTTGAACAAAAGACAAATCTGCTGGTTTTGTAGTAATTGATCGTAGTTTTTGGTAAATATTATTTATAAACGAAATAACGATGCGAAGAAATAACCCTATCATGAAACGAATTTACTATTGAAGAAGCGAATAATGAAAACTGAGTTCACTTATTTGAGGTTGACTGTAGAATTTGGAAAAAAAATGACATACGAAGTTGTGCATTAGTGCATGCATTTTTATTCGCCCAATAGCGTGTTAGCCTGGATAAATCTGATTTTGATGACTAACCGGGCGACTTGGGGTTTCCCGGCAATAAATAATTGTAGGGTATGAATAGTGTTGATAACTTTTGTTAAGTATGTATTGAAGTGACTTTCAAGCCTCAAAAAAGAAATGTAACCCCATTAATCGAAAAAAGTAATGAAGTGTACTTCGAGTGTAAAGTTGGAGATCGAGATAAGGTTTGTACCCCATATATATGCTATGTAACATGTGTTTCCAGCTTACTGGGTATATGGAGAGAGCCAAGTGACTATTTTTCAGACTGCTACTTTGGTACAACTAAAATCGCTGGCAAATCGAGTAATTCAATAACTAAAATAAAATATCCCAACCCCTCTTCAGCTATAGGACCCGTACTTCGCAGTACTAGGCATCTTCCCATACCATACCCATTACATTCCCACTCTTAAATAATGGTCGAACTTCAGCTAGTTTCAATTTATGTGGAAATATTCTCTTGGAAAAAGATAAGTTAATCACGTACGACAGCGGTTTAGAGATATACTGTGCAATTGATTTTAAGATAATAAATATCATCATATCCAGATAAGTTAGAGGGCGTTAGGTTTTTAATTACAGTCTCTAATTCGAAGTTAGTCACAGGCATGAGATGAAAGGACTTCCCGTGCATTTCGATATTGAATAGTAGGTCTTCATGAATTGTGTAGTGAACGATACTCGAAGATAAGATATCAGCAAGCGATATAAAGTAGTTGTTGAAATAGTTGGCAGCATCAACTTCATTCAGTCTGTTATTACTATCATCTATCACTTCCAAATTGTCGTCGAATCTGGCAGAGAAGATCCCCGTATTTGATTTTATAATTTGCCAAGCTGTCTTCGTTTTATTACAATAGACCGATAATAGGTAATCACAGTGACTACGTTTAGCATTGGTAAGTAGTTCTTGATAGTACTTATTTTGTTCATTAAATGCTGTCCGAAACATTGGATATTGCCTACTTAAGTCCCCCAGTAGTGAAAGGTTTTCTTTCACTTCAATCAGATCAGATGTAATCCATGACAATGGTTTTAACGCTCTATTACCGACCTTCACTTGCGGAAAGGAGATGTCATAGTAATAAGAAATAATGTTCATAAACACATTAAATGAAGAATTGGGACATGCTTCTTCCCATTTCTCATCTTTTATGTACGAAATAAAATTCATATTTGTTTCGTTAAATAACCTAATGTAATAATTATTTTTTATGTTGCTGCTCGCATTTACGGAACATATTGTAATACACTGAGCGTGGTGATCACTCAAATTATTTGTAATATTTTCGCTTAAGTATGTACCATTGCATAAGCCTGTAACTAAAATATTGTCTATGCAAGATGATGTGTGCATAGTTACTCTGGGTGGTATATTTAACGTAATATCCAAATTAAAGGAGTTCAAAATGTCTTTAAAGTAGTTAGTTGAGTTACAATTAACGTCAAATTTTATGTTAAAATCACCAACAATTACAAGTGAAGAGCTTTTACTGGAAATATAATCAAGTAAGTCTGTGAATAAACCGAAGAAGTGATTAATATCCCCGGTGGGTGGTCGATAGATGCCAAGAACTATCAATTTTAGATTTGCGAGTTCTACCGCACAACATTCTAATTCTTTCTCTTCACAAAACTTCTCAATAACATAATCAAGATGTTTAACATTAACTCCCACCCTGGAATAGATCACAACACCTCCATACTTATACTTTTGCCGACAAAAATGCGTATATAAACAATAGTTTTGTAATTTGATAACGCTAATATTATCACTTGTTTGCCAATGTTCACTAAAAACTAATATATCATAATTATTTTGATGTAAAAATAATTCTATACTATTGACGTTATTAGCTATACGAGGTGCATTCAAGTTATAACACCTCCAATTTTTTTTCTTACTAACTAATCGTACGAAAGCTATGAAACTTGTGTCACTTCTCGACGCAATCTCCCTGCAGCCGTACACATTTTTCACAACGTCGACGTCATGATTCCATGGCCGCTGCGAACGCTTCTTTAGGAGTCTGTTTTGACCACTGGAAAATCGCTGAAGCAATAGCGGCACGGCTGGTGAATGTGCGGCCACGGAGAGTGTCTTTCATCGTTGGAAACAGCCAAAAGTCGCTAGGAGCCAGGTCAGGTGAGTAGGGACCATGATAAATCACTTCAAAGTTGTTTGTCTGTCGTGACACCCACCTGGAGGACACTTTTCGCATTTTCAGGTTGTCATGCAGGATTGTGTGCGCAGATCCCACGGAAATGCCAACTTTGGAGGCGATCTATTCCGCATTCATTCGGCGATCCCCAAAACAACTTTCTCCACTCGCGCAATCATGTCATCAGACCGGCTTGTGCGAGGCCGAGATTGTCTTGGTTTGTTGTCACACGACGTTCTGCCTTCTTTGAACTGTCGCACCCGCGAACGCACGTTAGACACATCTATGATACCATCACCACATGTCTCACTCAATTGGCGATGAATTTCTATCGGTGTCACACCACGCAAATGGACAAAACAAACGACACGCTGATCTTGTAATGAAAACTTCGCCATTTGAAGTATTTAAAACAGTTCTCACTCTCGCTGCTGCCGCTAAAGGTTCCGTGTGCCGTACAGCGCTACCATCTCTGTCATGCATTGACAAAGAGTGCCCGCTTATTTTAAAACAAACCGCATGATTCTATCTGCTTCCAGTTCTGAGAAAAAAATCGGAGGTGTTATAACTTGAATGCACCTCGTACATTGTATATTCTGATGAAATATTTTAAAGTTAACGAAATGTTTTACGTTTGTTGTGGATATTTTCGAGGCTTCCTTGACGAGCATGTTGTCCTCTTTCAAAGACTGATGGAAAAAACCGATTGAGTCTTATCCCCATTGGCCAAATATTCGGCGATTTTACTTGGTCCAGATCTTCTATACGACAAGACAGTTTAAAGGACGAGTACTCTTCGGGCCTCTTTGATTGTAATTTCTCGCATTTGACATTGTTAATTTTTTGGGTTAACAAATATGGTATTACATCCGTTTCAGTAGTTTGAACATCGAAGCCACAGATATGCAGATGTGCCAGTTTCTCAATAGCTTTAATCGCAAGAGTATTTGGCGCCTTTCCGAACACTGTATTACGATTGCGTTTCATGCTACCTACTGTACGAAATCCGTCATTTTGTAATTCTTCAGCATCTAATGTATTAATGAAAGCATCTTGGTTGTTGTAAGTTTTTTTCGATGCAGTAATATTATTTTCGTGTCTTGTTTTTACTTTGTCCGAATACGTTTCCTTCCCTAAATCTAATAGATGTGTTTTTTGATCTGTATTGACTTTTTCTTGTTTATTTTTTACAACAGCAGGCACACTTTTAGCAGTTCCATTTAGAGAGATTATCGTGCTATCTTTTATTTTCTTTTCCAAATTTGGTGCAGTAAACTGTGCATTTTCAATTTGATAGCTGGTTATAATAGTATTGGTAATATTCTTAACAGCAGAATCTATTTTCTGTGTTATAAATATCTCCAATTTCTGAAAATGTGTTAATTGCCTGCGCCAAGAGATTTGTCTTTTTGTCTTACATTTGAAAGGACCTGAAGTCTTTAAATTAATTTTTTACGGTTAATGTTAACAATCCTGTAAGAATAACCGGTGCAGTCACAGATAAAGGTTTAAAGATTGTATTATGTGAAAAAAAATTAAAATCGTTCGGTCCACTTTTCACCTAGGGTTGCGCAGGTTTTCATGTAGTGCCCTATACCACAACCTGGTAGAGAATCCCCTTAGGATTTCAATTATAAACATACATAATGCACAAACTGTAAAAATGTTAAAGAAAAAGTAATTATGTACTCTTTATATTACTGTTTATTAAAAATTCAATAAGATGCGACTGACAGTGGCGCTGTAAAATAGCGTGTCGGCTGCGCCTTTAAGTGTGTGGCGCAATTGGAATTCGACTTTTCCTTTCCTCTCTTGGCATTTAACTACACAAGACTGAGAAAGTACCATTCCTCCATTCATATCTGGATTTTCTTCCAGACAATCGTGATGATGTGATTGATTAACATGGTGAGAGATTTCACTAAGAAATAGAAAGCATGCTTGTGGATTACTGCTGGGGCCTTAAAAGAGGAGCCAGCAATGAAATACAGGCGAATGTTGATGGATGTTTTGTAAATAAATTACATTATATTATGTACCTACATTGTTCCTTAAAAAATTAAAATTTATGAAATTTCGAACAGATTTTACTCAAAACACTTATGCGCTGGCAAAATTTAGAAAGCAGATTCGGAATTAACAGGAAAATGTTATAAGAATTACCTTCTTTAATCTATGTACTATTCAACAAGTTTACCTTTGTATGTCAATGTTATTTACCTACTTTGTCATGTACACATGTGATTTTCCATATACTTTTTCTCTCAAAATTTTATGTAAAAACAAAATAGGAAAGATTTAACAAAGAATTTAAATTCAGATTCAACTAATTTAATTCTGATTCTCTCTTTAAGTGAAATGTGAACCATAACCTCATAAAATCATTTTCGAAAGTAACAACATTTGTAGAGGAACTCGTTTATGTCAAAAACGCTCGGACACGTCGATTAACAATTTTGAATTGTCATATTTTGACCCATACTACAGGGGAATTTCAGTTTCGGTATTCCGGGAGATGTTATCAACTTTGTTCTTCTAAATCCTGTATCTTTCAATAAATTTCGATAGGCTCTATGAAGACATTTTCAGAAAACCCCATATAAATGTTTCTATCATGTAGTTGTAGCAAATATTTATTACTTAATAATAATAATAATTCTTTATTTGCTATTGGATCTTACAGATATAAGTTTCGTCAGTTGAATATAAAAAAAGTAAAGTAAATATTGGTATATAAACAAATACAACACAAACAAACATACAACACTCAATACAACAGTTTCGAGATACCCAGCGCCATCTAGCCCTAGTCCAGGTATTCGGAGATGCTATAAAAACAATTCTCTGTAAAATAATCCTTTACAGCTCTCGACCTCAACTCTGATGGTATCTTATTAAATACCTTAATACATACATATCTTGGATTCTTTTCATATAATGAAGTTTTACAATAATAATAATATATTTGTTCCTTTTTTTATGTCTAGTATCGTACGCAGTATTTATATCCTCATTTAAAGTGAAATAAGAATGATGTTTTTTTGCAAACATAGCACATTCATAGAGGAATATATGTAGAAGGCAATGACATTAAACCATTGGCCTTAAATATAGGTAGACAGGAGGCAGTTCTCTGCAAATGAAACATGGTGCGTATTAGTCGTTTCTGAATAATAAGGCAACGTAAAAAATGTAATGACTGACCCTAGAATATAATTCTTTACCTCAGTCTAGATGAAATGTGCGCATGGTAAAACATCAATAGTGTATCAGCGTAAACGCAACATCTAAGCTTGAACAAGGCGTAATTCAATGAACACAACTTTAAACAAGGTGCCATCACAGGAATCGACTCACCACACAAGCGTACTAATGGTGATCTATCAATCTAGCGCCACGGGGCTGTAAGAGGCAGTAAAACAATTCCACATCCATTCCCATCACACCACGACGACATTATTAGCGTAAGCACAACCGGTGTAAGATATATCCTTTTCATTACGGCCTGATACTATAACTGTGGCATCATCAGAAAATTGATACAAATCCCTATTTGAAAAGGGATTACGAAGGCCATTGACGAACAACACAAACAAAAGTGGTCCCAAGACGGATCCCTGTGGCACACCTTGTAAAACTTCCATAGCAGAAGAGTATGCAGTTCGGTCACCATGTCTAACTGACACAAACTGGGTACGGCCGGTTAAGCACGATGCTATCCACTGCTTGCAGCGTCTCCGTATACCGCAAATTGACAGTTTTTGGAGCAGGAGCTAATGATCTACAGAATCAAACGCCTATGTCAAATCAAAAAACAGGCCACCAACCTGAGTTCCGCTGTCAAGAAAACTATAGATGTGATCTAAAGCCTCAAAAAGAGCATCTTGTGTAGATCTGAAGTTAATGAAACCAAATTGATTCGGGGCTATTATTTTGAATCTATTCACAAAAGACATTTAGCATGCCATTTTGCCTTAAAGTGGGGTGGTGATACAAAATATCAGTCAGAGCTGTTCTGTGTTTGCATTGTAAATGTAAACAAATTTACACAATTTTACAATTTCTGTTTCTTCCATTGATATGCATCAAATCTGAAACTATCAGCGTATTGTCAATAAACAATCATAAAATAATCCAGCTACACTTTCTTTATGTTCAGATTTTATCAGGTTTGTCGATAGTTAATCGCAAAGCCAAATGCAGGATAGCTAAGGATAATTAAAACAGCTAAATTTACCTCGACCAACTATTTTGAGCAAGCAAGCTTCTTACTTTTATTTATAAACTAACTGGGATACAGCTTTATATACAATAAATATATCAAAATCGTAAAGGTTACTATTTATTTAATTGTAAAAACACTCAAAACAGCTCAAATGCACCATCTATCTTATTAAGAGATGTACCTGTAAAGAGAAAAATCATTTGTTATCTCATTTAAGTTTTGGAGGAAATTAAATTGGATCTTTTATAATATGTGTTACTAATTTCTAATACACACACCCACCAAGTTGCTAAGTTTACTCTACATAGCTTACACTGGAATGTAAAAAATATGTATGTGTTAGTCTTTGTATTCTATCTGTGATTTTCATCTTTGCACATGTTTTGATTTCAACATAAAACTGAAACAATTAACTGAATTTTTTTCCATTTGCCTTTTAAAAGAGTATACGCTCATTGCCTGTCGCTCCTGTAAAAAACATCACACTCTTTGATGGGAATGCTCTACGCACAATTTGCTGGCAATTTACACGGTTATTCACTCAAAGCCCTCGTTAGAATGACGTTCGAGGGAGCTGTACCGGCGACAGCAGCAGCTTTATCGAATTGGGCGGGCAGAGCTAAAATGGTGGAGGAGACGGAAACAGTTGGTTGCACGCCCCTTGCTACATCTATCTCGCTCGCTCGTTTATTGATTTTTTATTATCTGTTCAGGAATTTACATTTTAATGCCTTAATTCATGAATAACTTATTGATTCAAACAGCCGAAAAGATCCTCAAGTATTTAATATATAATAAATTGTGTATGATGAATATTTTCTTTTTTATGGAAGAATAATACGAATAGGAGGGTATACATTTGTTCTTTATGAAAAGCCGTTCGAGAACAACTACAAATAATTATGGAGTTTTCTTATATAGCTTTTGTTACTGTTGCAGAAGCTATTATCACTGTTTCCATACTTCTACAGCAATGTTTCATCTATTGTCAAGGTATTAAGTATTTTTGAAATATTCATACTCAGCTCTGTGATTTATCTTAGGTAAATCGGAGATATTAAACGATATTTAAGTGCGTTCTGTGATATACATATATTTTAGTAGAGAATTTTTCAAAAGTTTTAAATATTGCATGTTAATTCTGCGGAGTCCTTGATTTTTTTACATAAGTTGCGTTACTTTAGAATTATATTTTGTTTCCAAATATACACATTCAATATTACATTGCAACCAATTTTTTCAAGAATTCTCGAGATATTTGGCTCTGGATATCCATTGGTTATGTGTTATGAAAGCGTAGCAATGCAGTTTATCATCGTACTGGATAGTGAGAGCTATTGCAGGTATATGCCTACAGTAATTTAAGATGATAGTTATAGCTAAAGCGTGACAAACGGTTGCACCCGCTGTGTTTACTATGTATGTACATACAAGGAATCGAGTGGACGTTCGGTTATTATTGGTTGATCGGTGTGCGTGTAATATTTATAATGTTCGATAAACTAGTGGAACCGTCCGGGGCGTACTGCGCAAAAGTAGACGCAGTATTAATAAAACAATAATAGATTGTTACCTCTTATTGACGTATGAATGACCACTGCGGTAATGTGCGACTACCATGGTACGCCGCGTAGTACTGCAACATAAGCAATGCTTCCATTGTCGATTCGGTCAGGCCTCGACGACAGTCTGAAAACGTTCTCGTATACTTTGCAAATGGTCGTTCAGCATCTAATGAAGTAAAATTTGCGAAATTAAAATACTCCTGTGCAGTCTTGAATTCCAGGTATAAATCGAACCTTTTCTGAATCTGGATTTTGATTTAAAACTGCACGAAATTTTTGCGCGACATCTAGTCCTATAGGATCCGTCAAGCTTTCTAGAGCGGCTGCTAAATTGTTGATGTTATTTAACGAGTCTTGTATAGGTAAGTGAGTATTTTCTAACTGCGTAATAGTTTGTGTCACTACAGAATAGTTTATGGAAATGTCATCTATTTCTTTTTGAACGTCCGAATCCGAAAAAATTTGCCGACTCTCGCGAACTGCTTGAGAATTAGAAGAATTAAATCAAGAAGAAAAGAAGAAAATGACATCTTTCACTTCGGAATAATATTTGCGATAGTAAGATACTGCCTCGATCCATGTTCCCCATCGCGTCAATACAGGCTGAGATGGTAGCGGAATTTGCGGATACAATTGCTTGAATACGCGGATATGTTTAGGAGATTTCACAAACACTTTTTTGGTAGATGATATTAAATCATTCACCCTAGGATACTTGCTTCGAATTGTTTCTGCTACGAGATGACATGCGTGTATGAGGCATGTTATGTGAAGAAGAGTCCGAAAGCGTACTTTTAACATCCTACCAGCTTTCAGCATTGTTGCGGCTCCGTCAAAAACTAACATGGTGATTTGGGCTCCTACGATACAAAATTCTCTTAACATATTTTTTATTATGTTTACAACGGTTTCGGCATCAGTTCTTTCAATCCTTTTACTAGCTAACAACAAGGAAGCTGCTGGACCATTACGTTTTCAAGGACGCCACAATATGAATCACGCTGTGCTTCTGAGCATCAGTAGTTTCGTCCACAGTGAGCCAGATTTTTTGATTTCTCAACTCGTCTTTTATATAGTCTTTTACTGTACTTTGCACATGTGGTAAATCGTACCGCAATTGTCTTTTTGCTGGTAGCTTCCATGATGGAACATATGTATCCCAAAAAGGACGAAAGTTTTCATTATCTACTTGGTGTTGTGGGATATTGCACGTGCTTAACATGAAAATAAAGTCATACAAAAATTGCCAGTACGGAATATTGTTTCTTAAATTCAATACATGACGTTTACTTTCAATATGACTTCTACATTCAAATGTCGTGCGACCTAGTAACCCTATACCGCAAAATTTGCAACGAACCTGTAAATTCCAAACCAGGGAAACGCCAAATATATTTCTTCGCATGCGATACAAGAGGAACACCAGATTTACGTCCCATGTTTTCGAAAACACACAATGAGAATCAGATAAATAACCGAGTGAGCGAACTCCTCAATGTCTACCGCATTACTGAACTCTGCATCCACATACGTACATACACACCCCCGTACAGGCGTCTCTGCGGGTGCAACCGTTTGTCACGCTTTACTAATATCGTACTATAAAACATCAACATATATGGTACTTTTAAACTTCTTTACCGTGTTAATATGAACAAAGATAGTAATTAGCTTATATTACCAAATACTTGCTTCATGTGATATTGGAAGATCAAATTGTGCTAGAAATTTTCTTATAATACAAATGCACTTTACTAAATTTCTCATGCACTTTACTAAATTTCTCAACTGCAACTTCAATTCATTTGTAGTTGTTTAATAGGCCTCGTTTATCTATTTTTATTAGTCACTCATATACATACTAGCAACCATAAGTGTTTACTCACCCATAAAACAATATAAAAACAAGTTAAATACTAATTATGAAATAAAACTTTATTCTTTAGTTATACAGGGTACGGCAGAAACAGTGACCCATTTTACACATTAAAATTAAGAATGAAGAATTACAATTACAAAATATTATAGTACACTGTTTGAAAGAACACATCCTAGCATTCCTTACATTTGTCACTTTTTGAAAATTATGTCCTTCATGTGACCATTCTTGGCGATACAATCTTCGGCACTAGCACGCACACTCGCCATAACCTTACGAAGAGTGTTGTCTGGTATGACCTCAATTTCGGTGAGAATGTTGTTTTTCAATTCCTGAATAGCTCTTGGACTGTTTGCATACACTTTGGATTTCAGGAATCCCCACAAAAAAAAATCATAAGCCGATAAATCGGGCGAACGGGGTGGCCGGTTAACATCTCCAAACCGGGAAACAAGGTGCTCTGGAAATATTCTGCGTAGGGCTGTCATTGACGTTCTGGCAGTGTGGCATAATGACTGACAACAATGAACTGCACTACGCACTGGTACTAACATGAACTCTCTAGGAAGCCGCGTTCAACAATGGCGCGCGATTTAAAATGGGTCACTGTTTCTGCCGCACCCTGTACAAAGAACTTTGACACTTGTAAAAATAATGTTTTTGCCAATTTATTTACAAAAATTATCACAAACTCACTTAAATATTAAAACGTTTAATATACCAGCGAAACTACCCTAAATCATTATTGATCTTCCTCCATGTTCTATTGTAGGTGCAATACAGGATTCCAGTAGCCGTTTCCCTGCCAATCTCCGGACAAATGTTCTTCTGTTTGAGCTGAGTGTTACGAATTTGAACTCGTCGGTCCAGAGCACTTTCTCCCATTCTTCGAACGTATTGCGCTTGCGTTCGTTTGTCCGGGCTAACTGTTTAGCTTAGTTTTGTATGCATAATAGGGGTTTCCGCACAGCAATCCTTCCATACAAACCATAAACACCTTTTTACTGTTGTGACGCTAATTAGTTTCCGGCACGAAATATTTATTTCGACTCCAATTTCTGGCGCCGGTTTTCGTCTATTTCATTTACTTATCACTACTATTGCACGATCTCCTGCTAGTGTTGTTGTTTTTAGTCGTCCTACTCGCTTTTTATTTGATACATTACACTGATATACTGATTTTTAATATTGTAATCCACAGTTCTACGATTGAAGTTCAATAACTTTGCCATTTCTCTGTTATTTTTACCGGTATTGTGGTAAGCCACTACTTGAGCATGTGTTTCTGTCGATAACTCTCTTCCTCCCGACATTTTCGTTACTCTCTGTTTTAAAATATTGCACAAACTCTTCAGTATTCACTACTTGCAATTCAAAAGCTGAATGCAAACTAAAATCTTCATAGAATTGCAAGGCATGTGTCGTCTATTGCTATATTTCATAATGCAGGTAATAAAGAGGTGTTTATTTAATCGCTTTTCCTGGACCACAGAATGATCATTTTCAAGATCTTATTTAGATCTTATTTTAAATTAGGGCATAAAGAATATTATAGAGGAATTATAATTAACTTGTAATTACGGTTTAATAGTACACATATCTTCATAAGAATAAAATATGGTTTATTTGAGTAATCTCAAAATATGCAGGCGGGTAAACACTTATGGCCGATAGTGCGTATATTGTTGCGGAGTTTAGACTAACAGAAATGTTTGAAAGTTGAATTATTGATTTACATGCAGTTCTAACATAAGTAATTTATAATAACATTTGTTAATAGCAGAATATGCATTATTTGAATTAGGTTTTGAATCACTAGTGTATTTTAATTATCTCAACTGAAGATGTTTCTTCAATGTTCTGCCTCTATAAATTGTCTTTCAGTGATTCTAGTAATACAACAGAATAACTAGTACGGCTACTTCCCATTTTCCAAAATTAAAACCAATCACCGACAAAACATTGCAAAAGTAAACTTATTTACACATATGTGTCATTTTAATAAAAAAATACATATATGCTTATACAAAAAAATCTAAGATATGCACTTGTAATACAGGGCACAAGTTAAAATTTTATGATATCGGTATTATTAATGTGTAGTGATTACAATACATACATGCCTCTGAATATATCTGTATGACCTTTCCTTCAAAACTGGTATATATCCCGACAATTTAAAAATAGCTACTATAACACCTATCTACAAAAGTGGCGATGAAACAGATATTGGGAATTATAGGCCCATTGCACTAATATCTATTATAGCAAAAGTAGTGGAAAAAGCCATTTTGTCGAGATTAATAACGTTCACTGAATCCTGCAATCTTTTAACTCCATTCCAAAATGCTTATATACAAGGAAGATCAACTATCAGAGCTACTTACATGGCAATCGCTAAAATAACACAAGCAATATCGGAAAAGAAAAGAGTAGCCGGAGTTTTCCTAGATTTAGCAAAAGCATTTGACAGCGTAGATCATAACATCTTACTCGAAAAGCTAGAAAGAATGGGTTTTAGAGGGATAGTTCACACCCTACTGAAATCCTACTTAACAAATAGAAGCCAATGCGTACAAGTGAACTAGAACGGAGAGAAATATCAGTCGCAATGGCTACAAAACCAACAAGGCATCTTGCAGGGTTCGATATTAGGAGCATTTCTATTTATGCTATATATGAATGACCTACCAGAAGTAACGCAGCATTACCTCACCATGTATGCAGATGACACGTCAATCATTATAAAAGAAAAAGACAATGATATATTGAAAAAGGAAATTGTTGAAGCTGTCGGTAAAACAAATAACTGGTTTAGCCAAAATAACTGAAGGCTTAATGTAAACAAAACAAATGTAGTAAAATTCTCCTTAAAGAAGAATGATAATATATCAATAAGCTTTGAAAATCAGCAAATAACATCAATAAATAATGCAAAGTTTTTGGGTTTGATACTTGACAGCGTACTATCTTGGAAAGACCAAGTGCATATACTTACCAAGAAATTATCCGGAATGACATATGCACTGCGAACGATATCATCCGAAGTTCACGTTGAAGCAGCGTTGTCAGCTTATCACGCATATGTAGGGTCCCGGCTATCATATGGCATCATCTTCCGGAGAAATTCCGTGGATGCTGACAGGGTCTTCATCCTCCAGAAGTCGTGTCTAAGAAGCATCTTCAATCTGAAAAAGAGGGAATCATATAGGAGTGCATTTAGAGAGAACCGTATACTTACCTTGCCTGCATTGTATATTTATGAATGTGCGTGTTTCGTGAAAAAACATTACAATGAAATCCTTGCCGAATACGAAACTAACCATACCTACAACACTCGGGAATGGCAAAAAGCAACTCTTCGTGTGCCGCAAACAACATATGCGCGCATACATAAATGTGTAGTGACGCAAGTTTTAAAAATTTATAATAAACTGCCGTATGAATTTAAGACATACACACTTAAAGATTTAAAAAAAAATCTTAAAGAACTTCTGATTCAAGAATGTTTGTATCATCCAAATGAGTTCTTTTTATGAACTCCATAATTTGATTAGTAATTTGTCAAGCATAGCTTTTGTTTTCTTTTTCTATTTGTACTTAGTTGGTACCCATTGTTTCTGTTGACATGCTTCATACTTATTGTATATATTATTATTATTATTATTATGTATACCCCTACTTCACATTCTTGGAAACAAAGCGTTTATCATGAGGAACAAAAGTAATTACGAGAAATTGGTACTTGTTCAAGATTGTGAGCTATATTTCTCATTTCCTATTAATAGCGTTTCAATATGTCAACGAACCGATTTAAGATTTCTTCGTTTGTATGACATAAACAACTTGCTATATTTGTTATTGCAATTGTAACCCGTTCCTACTAATTGCATCAAACCACTTTGATGCAATTATGTGCGTGCTGCACATAATGCAAAGAACTAGAGAGCTAATCAAATGGTATGAATTCAATTAATCTCTGAGGTACGCATTACTCACTCAGTGCAATTCAATCGTGCTTCATTTCCTTCAACAAAACTCATTAAATCCGCTGCTCTCTAGCAACTGAATTGAATAAGTTAATGACGTCCGTTTAATAGTTATTTGCGTTGTTTTATATTTTTAAATAAGTTACTGTTGTTAATTGTACTTAAAAAATAATCAATACATTATCGACCTTGAAAATACAGATTTTGTAAAGTTACCATCGATAGTTTGCCCAATCTAAACAAATTTCTATTGCTGTCCTTACATGAACATATATACTCCTCGAAGCAGAGCCATCTATCTTTGATGTAATACAAATAAACTATTCGTCTTTGACGATCTTCGCAAAAAAACTTTTGATAATAAACAAAGATCTGTCGGATCACGAGTTCAAGTGTAATGGCTGGGAACAGGCTAATTGAAACGGAAAAAATGCGCGTATCGTGCGAAAAAATTGAGTCCGCAGCATGGGCGTATTATTTACAAATTAACACCAAGAATAAGATTTACGACTGGTTGTATTGTAAAGCACCACTTAGTATAAGCAAATACCGGTAAACGACATAAAATGCTTTTTTATGTTTAATTCTTTGTGTTAAACGCTGTTTTCTTCTCGATAATAAAAGAACGTGTTTATTACAAGCATTATGGTGCGGGATGTTGTATTATGTCATAGTTATAACAATATATTTGCTAGTACATCAGCAAAGCGATGTTTTAAAAGTCTAGGGATTAGCGTGCTCCTTCGGTTATATTCTAAGCTGCTCTTATTCTTTTTTCGATTTAAACAATGATGCAGATTAAAATGGAGCGGAGATGCATGTGGAAATTTCTCCTTGGACGATATTGGAAATGTTACTACTTTTATAACATTAAAGTTTACATTATATTACATATCTTGAGCAAAACTAAGAAGGGTTTTTAATAAATAGTTAAAAGCAAACGAAGTGAAGCATATGAGAACTGTAATGTTTAAATCATTTTCGAATGCAACTAAAAGTGTAATTTCGCAAATACGTGTCTAAATATATTAATGCATATAACAATTACGTCGCTCTTCTTTGCGTCCATTGTTCATTGCATATTTTTGGTCATTTCTATCTTTAGTTTGAAGTAAAGCTTTTGGGAAACTGCTTGTGTGAAGCAATTTACAAACTTTATGTCATATTTACTGTGACGTAACGCAATATTTCTCTTTATAAGTGATCGTAAAACTTTACGACTTATTTAGTAACAATGAGAATGAAACAATTTCGGAAAAGCAATAATACTTTTGCTAAGCGTTGAGAAAAGGATTTTATTGCTTCTTTTTATTATATTTGAAGGTCTCTAATTATTCATTATTATTATCATAATACGAAATGTCATCAAAATTTCAAAGATATATACTTCGATAACTAAAAATATGCGGTTGAAAATTACTGGAATGTTGGTAGAGTTTTTTAAACATACCTATTGTACGTGATGATGCTTTTATGTTTTATTGACTTCAATTACAATATGTTTTGTTTGCTAAAACTTAAAATATGATTATAATATGTCACATGTTACATGTGTACTAAAATTAGCGTGAGTATGCTGCCACCATTTTATATACTTTCTCTGGTATAATCAGTTTGTGTTGTATCTTGTACTTTCTAGTGGGAAATTTAAACTTGACTGAACAACTGACTGAAAGACAAACGTCATCTGCGTTTTTCTATACTAGCTGTTGCAGTTTTAAAGAAATATTTATATACAACACAACTCGCTTCCAAACTAATTTATAAACCCCTATATAGAGTTATTACAAAAGAATCATCCGGTTTTAAAAATATATATTTCAGAAAGTATTACAGATACAATATCAAGTGACATGTCGCTGGAAAGGGAAAATATCCAAGTTTAAAACGAGTGCCTGCGAACGTCGCTTTACACGTCCAGGTAGCGCCACGATCTCAGTATGCAAAATGGCGACTATGCAGCAGAAAGCGTTTTGTGTGTTTATCGGTTGTCATGGTGCAATGTGCATTCCGACGGCAATACGAAACTGATTTTGCAGGTCATCAGAGTATTCTACGATGGCATCGACAATTCAAGAACACAGGTTCCATTTCAAAACGTAAAAGCACCGGAAGACCACGAGTTCCTCACGAAATGGTGGACGCAGTTCGACAAAGTTACGTGCGTCTTGCATAACAGTCCACTACCAGAGTAGGCCGTGAACTTGGTATTCCGCAGCCAACTGTACGAAAAAATTTGCGGAAGCGACTGCGATTCACACCGTACCGTCTACAGATGGTGCAAAGGTTACGACCCGATGACCACGTAAGGCGAACTAATTTTTGTACCACCATTCAGGAAGCAATGGAGGACGACGAATTTGCTAACCGGCTGGTATTCAGCGACGAAGCAACATTTCATTTAAGTGGAAAGATGAACTGTCACAACATTTGGAGATGGGGCACGGAAAATCCTCATGTCACTGTGCAACATGAAAGGGATTCTCCAAAATTGAATGTGTTCTGTGCAGTATCCAAAACAAATGTGTACGGACCTTTTTTCTTTCATGGAAACACTGTGACCGGTACATCCTACCTAGATCTGTTGCAGTTGTGGTTATTTCTGCAACTGACACAAGATTCTAGTAAATTTGTATTCCAACAAGATGGAGCTCCGCCTCACTGGCATCATGAGGTGCGTCGGTATCTAAACGAGGAACTCTCTCACCGTTGGATTGGCCGATGTGCTGAACAAGATTTGGCATTGTTCACGTGGCCTCCGATCTTACACCGTGCGATTTTTTTCTTTGGGGGTGCATTAAAGATAGTGTTTACGTACCACCACTGCCAACAACGCTGGATGAACTCCGAGCACGCATTACTACTGCTGTAAACAGTATCGATCGAGACACATTGCAGCGTGTATGGACTGAACTGAACTATCGTTTGGACATATGTCGTGTGACGCGAGGAGCCCACATCGAACATTTGTAATGATATGCTCACAAACTTGAATATTATCTCTTTCTATTGAGATGTCATTTACTATTATATCTGTAATACTTTCTGAAATATATATTTTTAAAACCCGATGATTCTTTTGTAATAACCCTGTATTTATAAATAGAATAGAATCCTTTTTAATGCCCACATAGAAACTTTTGTATTAGTATTTCCATTTTCAAACTAATTAATCAGGATTTTTCCTCCTCTCATAGTTCTTGTCGTTCTTTACATAATGTGGAGGATCGATATAAGTCAACTGAGTTTCAGGCGTAAGTTTTATAGCTGTGCTTGGAGGTCAATACTCCGGCCTATATATACATACATACAACAAAACGCAAGAAATGTATTTGTTTACGGAGCGTGTATCGAAAAAATTTTTCCGAAATGAAAATTGGAAAACGAGTATTTTAAAGAACTGATAAGGGATTGAGGCTTATTAATATTCTTGAGCAACGAATATTATATTAAATTACTGGATTGTTTGTCAAAGGCTAGGATGTATGTGTGCATTGGTTGTCTTTCTTTGAAATTAACTTGGTCAATACCAAGTATTAACTGGGGAAATAATTGAGAACTCTATACTCCACTGTAAAAAGCCACAAAAGTCCTTTAATTCCTTATATATAAATAGCTCCGGAATATTTTCTGCTTTGAAAATGGTGTAAATACTGTGAGTTTTACAATGCAGCTACTGCAAAATGTTCATGAACTGATGTTTACATTAATATAAGAAATCTTTTACTATTTATTTTGTTACTATAATTCTATTCATGTTTTACCTTCTTTTGTTTCAGAAGAGGAATGCTACCATTGTATGACGAGCTTAGTATCCTCAAAAGAAAAAATGTTCATAACACAAACAAAATTATTATACGAAGTAACGTGGAAGACTGTGATGCAAATCTGCAAAAAACATGTGGTACGTATGACGCTACCTTATAATAGATGTTATTTTCGGTGCTTAACATTATTGCCTTTACTTAAACGTACATTGCATTTATGTTTTTCCATTCTTTGAAATGCCACTAATGCGAGACCTAATTGGAGTTTACCTCAGAATTTATGGGTCACAATAAAAATTAAATATCTCACTGTGATTTGGGCGGAAATATGCTACCTGTAAGTGCAAAGTTCGATAATGCATACATCTGCAATTTCGCCCAGATCACATTAGGAGAGCATATCGAAATCCAGACTACATCCATAGCGTACTACTTGCAAGTCTGGTAACCATCTCTACTTATATTTAATACCTAGTGATTATAAATATTTAAAATATGTACCTGTAGTATCAAGTAATGACGTGAGAAATATTCGTAGTATGATTCCGTTAGGTTATTTACGGAGGTGCTGAGAAACTTTTTAAGATGTCCAGATGTTAGATGAGTTTATCGGTCATTCATTAAATTGTAAATGTGTATGTATACGTAAATATGTATAGACTTTAATATACAGTCAAGCTCGCATATAACGAACTCTCAACGGGTACTGATAATACTTCGTTATAGGCAGGCGTTCGCTATAAGAGAATATGTCATGATTCCTTATTTTTTGTGGTAATGAAACTCTTGTACATTACAAAAATAAAATGTTTATTATTAAATAAAAATAACAAATAAAAAGTTAGATTTATTAAGGTATATGGTAAATAAAATTTAAATATTGTTCTACAATGTGTTACATAACAATATACAAAATAGTTAGTGAATACAACTATGGATGAATAACTTCGTACATATATATACGACAATTTCAAATACAACTACCACCTTCCACAGAGGTACACTGATGAGCTGTAATACGGCGAAACCCGCGTTCGTAAATGTTAGTTGGTTTCATTATTATTTAATTACCTTTGGCGGGATAGCTACTAGTCGGGCTGCTACCCTCATCGAATATATGTAGCATTACTGGTTGCCCATTTCTGTAAAGGTCGATATAATTATTAATTTCGACATTTTCAGTGATTAGAGTATCTTTAATTAGATACTCTCATCCATACTTGTACATATTTATTTATAAAAAGATACAGTAATCCATTCGTTCAAAATTTTACCTCCCAAACATTTTTCGGCATTAAATTTTAGAGTTTTGTCAGATCTCATTTTAAAATACTAACCGCCTCATTGCGAAAATATCGCAGTTACTATATTTTCGTTTTAGACTAGATCAAACATTAGAAAGCCACTGATTTGTACTGTGCGTGTCTTAGCATTCCAGGCTTTTCTCTGCCTCCGTTACTAGGTTTCACCATGTTCCCGAATTTACTTGCTCCAGATTGCAGTATTGGACTAGAAATGGGAATATTTCGACTTCTTTTTAAAGGAAACCATTTTATCAGAGATTGGTTTTGTAGACTTCCCCATTTTTTTTCTTATCTGATGAAATAGTGTGATATACTTCCAAATATTTTTCTTTATTAGCCCATACTGTTGAAACAATTGATTTTGATAATTTATATCGTTTACATAGTTGAGCATTTCATGCTCCATCTTGCAGTTTTGTTAGAATTTCAAAGTTTTCTGCCAGAGTTATAACTCTACGTTCATTACTTTCCATCCTTCAATAAACAATAAACCTACACATATAGAATGGCATAAACAAACTACGATAAGTACTACTTTGTGATTATCCATATACAATACATTCATCCGCTTTACGAAAGCAAAGTAGGGAAATCAAATAATCATGCGATACGTCTCGATCATTCGTTACAACGAATTTTTTGGAATCAAATGTTAGTCTTATACTCATAGATTTACTAAGCTTTGTGCGAATATTCCTCAGTTGTGGTGATATTATTGCATGCTCTATATTCTTTGGCCAATTGTTTTCTACTCTATGTTCATTTTCTCTTCGTACAGATTTAGTTTAACTGAAAACGCTCTTCCTTCATTCCATGAATTCTAATAGGGTACACATGTGTAAAAAATATACTCAAAATAATTATTAATAGATAAAGCAATATATGTAAACGACAATTACACTTCGTATGACATTGATTAATGTGTAAAAAAAGATAAAATTAAAAAATTATCTTAACAAAACGATCACTTTCGGATATACTAAATTGTCATCATGACGTCACTATATTTATTTACATCCGACTTACTTCATGTTTACATCCATTCAAATCCTTTGTATGTGTTTTAAAAACACATAATTCTACTTCGATTTATTATTATTTTATAGTTGTTTTGTAACAAAGTAGTACAACATAATCGTGTGTGGAAAATGTCTGAGAGGAATTTGTTATCGCACAAAGCGACAATCTACCAAATGTGGACGCATTGATGCTGGAAAAAAGAACGAGCAAAAATGTAAGTAAATGTCGTTATGGTAGTACGAGGTATGCGCCATAAATTCTTGGCCTGACAGGCTTGTACAGGTTCTAGAGTGTTCAAACTCTGTTGCGTCGTAGTTGCACATGTGCGAGGCCGACACTATTTATATTACGGCTTGAAGAGTAGTAGTTTTTAATAGCCATCCAGACAACGTGACCAGTGCATGAAAATGTCTCAGATAACGAAAATTGAATACCGCGCAATCATTAAAATTTTAACAAAGAAGGGCATATGCCTAATCACATTAAACAACGTTTAGACGGCGTTTATGGTGATTTATCTCCTTCATATTCCACTGTAAAAAAGTGGGCAAAATGTTTCCGTTTGGGACAAGAATTCCTTGATGATCATGAACGCCCCGGTCGGCCAATTGAACTGATAACGCCTCAAAACATTTCGATTATTGAAGAAATTGTATTATCAGATCGCCGTTTGAAAGTGAAGGAATTAGTAGTGAACATTTCTGAAACAAGTATTCGCCAAATTCTCCATAATCATTTGGGTATAAATAAGATTAATGCAAGTTGGGTACCGCATCTTCTTTCTACTCTCCAACGTGAAGTCGAATGTGCGTGCGCCGGGTCGAATGTGCGCGCTCGTTTTTAAACATACGTAAAGACGACCCGAAACCGATTCTGGAGTCCATTGTCACACATTGTCCTCTATCCAGAAAGGAATCGATGGAATGTCGGCGACTCGATGAACCTCGTCCCAGAAAGGCAAAAGTTGTTCAATCAACGAAAAAAGTGGTGGCCACAATATTCTGGGATTGTGAGGATATTTTACTCATTGACTTTCAAAAGCGCAATACAACTGTCAACAGCCCATATTATGCGTATACAATTATTAATTGATCGTTGTAATAAATGTATTGAAGTTAGGGGAGATTATATTGAAAAATAAGAATTGGTATATTTTACCAAGTTTATTTTTCTATATCAAGCCGAGAATTTATGGCACCTACCGCGTACGTTATAATATTCTAATTGTATTTTACTTATTCTCAATGTTAGAGATATTAACATAAGGAAGTAACAAACTTTCATTTCCAATCTAGGTCTATGGAAGGCGGCTATATCAATAAAGCCACGGTCCCACAGAGTGAATAGCAATCGAGCTGTGGTGTGAGGTGTGAAGTAAAATTTAGAAATCCCGCCTACTAAATTTGTACTCGCCACGTACTGTCAGAAGATTAGCCTTGTCAAAATAACCACAAACCCATTCAGATATACACAATATATCGTAATCAAAGCATCTTATGTTCAATGGTTATAACTACAATAACAACGCTATAATTTCTAAGTTATAAATAAACCGCTACACAAATGTCAAACAGAATTAACGTAATGCTCTTTCGCGTACTCGAGTGAGACCAGTGTCGTTATTTATTTTACATGTGTTCTAATTTTGCTTGATGTTTATCGAAGAATGTTGGTCTGTTTGTTAGACTGCAGCCTCAAGTCTACTTTCATACACACGACATTTTGTCGTGGTCGTGCAGTGATCGTGTCGTGAAGAGTGTATTTGTATTCACACGGCACGATTTTCTCTCGTAGTTGTGTCGTGAAAAAAAGTTGTTTGTACGGGGGCATTCCAAAAAATAGTACCCGTTTACATATAATTAAAAGAAAAATGAAGGAAAGTAAATAATGATTTTATTTAAATGAAAGTAATACATTTACTCATTTTTCAATGTAGTCGCCGCCGTTGTTGAGAGATTTGTTGTATCTTGAAATCAGTTTGTTTATGCCTTCCGCGTAACCTCTGCCGCCAAAGTAGCCAGCCAATGCTGTACACCTGTTTTTAAGTCATCATCACTTTGGAAACGTTCTCCTGACAAGAAATCCTTGTTTACTGAATAAATGATAGTCACTTGGAGCCAAGTCGGGGCTATACGCAGGGTGGTTAGAAACCTCCCACTTGAACTTCCGAAGAAGGTCAGTGGTCTTTCGAGCCGTATGGGGACGAGCACTGTCATGCAGAAGAACAATGCCACTTGTCAGCATACCCCGCCTCTTGTTTTGGATGGCCCTACGCAGCTTGTGAAGTGTTTCACAGTATGTGTCCGCATTGATGGTCGTCCCTTGGGGCATGAAATCAACCAATAACAGACCTTTTCGGTCCTAGAACACTGAGGCCATAACCTTTTTCGTGGAAAACGACTGCTTAAACTTGCGCGGCCTTGTTGGAGATCGTGGATGGTGTCACTTCATTGCGTTTTGTCTCAGGTGTGAAATGGCACACCCTGGTTTCATCCCCAGTAACAATTTGCTGCACCCATGCGGTTGGTCTTGTGCTCGTCGCTAAACATTTTGGGCACCCATCTTGCGAAAATTTTTCTGTAATTCAGATGGTCCGTCACGATTTCATGGAGCAATGATTGTGAAATTTCAAGAAATTGCGTACTCATTTCTTTCATTTTCTCGCGTCGATCTGCGCAGATGAAATCATCGACACGTTTCTTCAGATCGTCGGTGATAAGGGACGGGCGACATGACCGCTCTTCATCGTGCACATTATCTCTTCCTTCTTTGAAATTTCGAACCCAGCGCCTTACAGATGACTCATCCATTGTTCCCGTACCATACACTTCAGTAATCATGCGATTAATTTCGCTTGGACTGACATTTTCTGCATTCAAAAAACGGATCACGGATCGCACTTCGCATTTCGCGAGATTTTTTATCTTATGCGCCATTGCAATAATCATAAAACTCACACCACGCACCGGAAGAACTTCAACTCTTTTTCCCGCAAAGCTACGATGTTACTGTTGACATCTGCGCCACTTTGCTTTTAATTGGATCAATAGCGCTATCTGTATGACTAGACGGGTACTATTTTCTGGAATGCCCTCGTATTTAGTAGGGTTGTCTCCAACCTACTCCGCATATTAAATGAATCTTGCTTGGCAAGTGCGTGCACTACGATGGATGCAAGAAAACGACGAATATTGCTAGTAATGGTATGGCATTATCGTAGAAAATTACGAAAAACTGGAAAACACTGGATTCTTGAACACTTCTTGAAAAAAGACATTTAGTGGGTGAATTTGTTACATTATTTCACGATCTGCGGGAGGACAATACCAATCTATCTATGTAGTATTCACAGAAATATATGTGCCTTCTGAAATTTAAAATTTTTGATTTTGTCGTATCAACGAACGACACGTGACCTACGTATGTGACCTATGTACGGACGTACACGACCACTGCTGTCGTGTACGACTCCGACATCGTGTCGTGGCAGTGTTCTTGCTGCGGTGCCACGACAGTCGTGTCGTGTCGTGAATTAAAATCGTGTAGTGTGAAAGCCTGCATTTAATACAATGCGTAATTACTATTCACGATATGGTTGCCGTACACGACCATGGCATAATGTCGTGTGATGGTATTGAATGCATCATAGAGTGTCGAATATGACCAGAGCATCGTACTTGACATAAAGATATATTTTGTAATAAAGCCACATTGAGAACGTCAAAATTAGTATTTACAATTAATTCCTGAAGTTAGTATCAGCTGCATCATAAGTTACATAATTCCCAATATACGTAAATTTCCTCAAATTAACAAGGTTCCCTTTATGGCCAATTATTTGAATCTGATGAGAAACTGTGTAAAACACCAAACGTAACAGAAGTGCAACATAACCTAATTTACATATTTATGCCAACCTCTATTAAGTTAATATGGTTTTGGTTAGATTACATTTGATTAATTACCAATGAAGTTTGTAAACTTTTAATTGTAATTATAGTTGTAAATATATAATTTTTTAGTTATGAATGTCGATACTTAAATATTTACAATAAATTTCTTAGTTTAATTTAGCGATTAATTATAAATACTAATTTTGAGGTTGTGAATGTAACTTAAGCCTGCATAATGATATTCACATTAAAATAATTCTCATAGACAAAACCCCTTTTATTTTCATTACCTCTCTTAACCTGTAACCATGACTTTCGTATTTTGTTTGTATTTTTACACAGTCGTAACACAATACAATATTTAGAATAACTTTGATGAATGTTATTGTCCATATTCCACAAAATGCTAAGCATCACGTTGTTTTTTTTTACATCAGAATCTTTTGAAGTTATGAGAAATGTGTAAATAAATATGACGTCACGGATGTTTTTAAATTTAAACTTTCATAATTTTGTTTAATAATATAATTGCATTAAAATAGATTTTTACTGAACTTTTGTTCACTGTATTAAAGGGTCTCTCATACTACGTAACTTGAAAAATTGATCCTGTACCCTATTCTATTATACACTATAATTGAATTTTATGGCTTTCCCTTTAATTTTGACCGCAACTTTTGTTAAACCAAATTAGCGAAAATAAAATAAATGACGAAGAACTTCCGAAGATTGTCGTTTAAATTTGTACATTTTTAATAGATAAAAGGAAGCAAGTTTGTTTTTCCTTTTTAAAATAAACGTAACAAAGGGAATCGATATTAATACAATCTTTTCCTTTATTAGTTTACGGTCTTGTCGTGAGCTGATGAGAGCCTAGAATAAAATTAATTGATTACTGGTGCTGGTGTGGTAGTAGATCCCTAATAGTAATAGGTTTTAAATTTAATTTACGGAGGATGTAAAACGCTCGTTAAGCACGAAGACCAACTAAACGAATACACACATGTATACTTCACATACAGCTAAATACGTAAGCACATGTCGTATATGTATGGATCTGTGTTTGTGTATCACTGGTTTGACCTTGATACTGTATTCGCACAAAATTGCACACTGCGAATGTTCGAACGAGAGACGTTATATACATATTTGTGTGTATATTACCAATGTTTATACAATGTTATTAACATACACACATTGATATATCTTCAGGCTCTGGCGTATGCCGCTGTACGTTCTGTATAATTTAGAATAGCGTTAAAATATTTGTGCCAATTAATTGCGAGTTAATTTCGCAACTACCGTCTGGAATCGTTGCTAGTAAATGAAATGATTTCGACGTAATAAATTAAAGGCACACGCTTTGCTCGGAAACACTAGAAAATGTGGTAAGGATAAATGTTTCTCTGAGTGTAGTGGATTTTAGGAGGGTACAGTTAGTATCAATAAATTACGGTAATATAAATTCGTTTGAAAAAGAACAGGAAAACACAATAATTCAATGTAAGTGCTTTCAATTATGTTGTCAATTTGCGCGTTGATTAATGTTTGGTTTAGAATCTTGAAGCGGACGTACAATTTCTTACATTGCTTCAATTTACACACACCTTGGACATCTAGATATCTCGAATCTAGTCTATAGATAATTGACAAGAATTATTAAAAAAAGTTCGAAGCAATTGCTAACACTAAAAGCGAAGGTTATTACTAGTTTATATATAAAATAGTGCTACTTCTGATGATATAGAATTGACAATTAGCGAGAGTAACGTTAGAAAATGATGAGTGCGATTTCGTCGAAGCGTTGAGACACCAGTCCTTTTCAGGACACCGTCAAATGCCCCCAGAAATAAACCACATCCTCTTCTGTTCTACTGCAAAGTGTAGCTAAAGTTGCGTCGTTTTTCTCCTTCTGTTCTTTCTTCTACTTCCTTTGAGAGTGTATCTTCCGATTTATTATTCTTATTCACTCCAAGTTTGTTCGATGTTCGTAATTTCTAACTCCAACAACTGCTGTTAAGCCTCACTTAACGTTGATATTATAAATGGAAAAGAATATTTTCGGAATCAATTGTTTGGCCTTTAGGGAAGACGCAAAAGCTGTAATAAACCAATTCAACAGATTGCCAGTATTTTTTCAGTAAAGTCGAACAATTGAAGAAGAGAAGAGAAAAGAAGTCTTTGGTGTAATTGGTAATAATCTGATGTTTACTGGAGAATTTGCATAAAATTGCAAATGCTTTTACGACATCAAAAATTACAAATATGAACCGTGAAAACTAAAGAGTGTGGAAACTGTTCGTCAGAACAGTGGAAATTACTTCAGAAATTTCACAGAAACTTTAAAATCAGGTCGAAACGACTATTTCGGAGCAATGCAAAATAATTTTGCATTGCTTTCAAAACTTCTAAAAATTAATTAAGATGTCAAAGAAGCTAATACCTTTAGAAATGTTTCGTGTTAAACTGATGCTTGTTTTCCTAAGATTTCTAGTATTACAAATTCTAATGAAAATTGACTGCTGCGAGTGGAAGCAACAAAGCTTTGATTGTCGATACTTACGGTTTTTTCTAGTTTTATACTTTGGATTGATGTTATCACTGTTATCAAAAAGGTTACAGGATCACTAAAACCAAGCATGAAAGGTGTAACCCCTTGGGTAGTGTGCTGAATAAAGATATATACACTCACAGACAAAAATATTGCATATGTTATTTTGAGTCTTTACTGTTTTTTTCTTTAAAACTCTTGTGATTTCTATTGCTAAATCTTTTACACTTGAGTGTTCTACGTATTTTGCAATTTATTACAGAAAAAAAAATGTTTTAATATAACCTTTTATAAGTGAATAAGAGGTAACGATAAAACGTTATAAATTAGCGTAATGTGTCTTGGAGTCCAAAACAATGATTGCTCTTCAGTCGATGTTGTCAGAATGGCATTTCCAGAGCTTTAGTGCACAAGTGTGTAGTTTCGGTCAGCGAGATGCCTCATTTAAGTGCAATAAATTGTGTTAAAATTGTTTGTTTAGCCAATGAAGGGTACAGACAAGAGGATATTGCACGGAGATTAAATATCCATCAATTGACTGTCTCTCGTATAGTAAGAGAACACAATGAAACTGGAGAACACAAAAGGCGGCGTGGTCAAGGTCGTAAAAGATGTACAACGCCAAGAAATGACCAATATTTGAGACTTCAATCTTTACGAAATCGCGCACTTACAGCACCGCAGCTTAGAAATAAATTATTGAATACAAGACAAGTCAATGTATCTGTCAAAACAGTAATAAGGAGACGTAAGGAGGTCGGCTTAAATCCAAAACGTCCTGACAGAGTTCCTTGGCTTCTCTCACGTCACAAAATTCGACGTCTAGAATTTGCAAGAGCTCATGCTAACTGGAATGGACATCAATGGGGCAAATTTCTTTCTACAGACGAAACAAGAATACAATTATGGAAGCCTGGTGGACGTAGTCGTGTATACAGAAGGTCAGGAGAACGTTTCGCAGAATGTAATTTTACATAAAATCTTAGCTTTGGTGGCGGTTCCACTATATAGGGCGGCATTAGTTGGGAGAGTTGCACGGAACTCATTGAGGTAAATTTAAGAATAAATGCTGACTGGTACATACACAACATCCTTGAAGAACATGTTTTACCTTATGCCGGCTTTTATGCTAATGCATGATAATGCCCGAGCCCATACCGCAAGGACAGTGATCCAGTACCTTGAGGATGTCGGGGGTGCGGCGTTTGAGTGGCCAGCAAATAGTTCTGACGCAAATTCTATAGAACATCTATGGGACATTCTAAAAAAAGTATACGAGTACGAAATCCAGCTCCTAACTCAATTGCAGAATTAAGAATTGTTGCACAGGAAGAATGGAATCGAATTCCGCAAGAAATCATCAAACATCTTTTGCGCAGCATGCGTAGGAGAATGCAAGATATCGTTAGATCAAGAGGAGGAAGTGCTAGGTATTAAAGCGTTATTATGTTGCGTTGTTATTAAGTTTATGGGTAATTAATGTTCCCTTCTTCAATTAAACGTTTTAGCCAAAAACAAGTTGTTTTAATAATTCCTCCACGAATTTGCTATAAATCCTCCATATGTAATTTATTTGATAATCAATAACGTAAAACATTCCAGTGTACAAGATTTAGCAACAAAAATCATAAAGTTTTAAAGAAAAAAATAATAATGGCCGAAAATAAAATATGCAATATTTTTGACTGTCAGTGTATATATATATACCTACAGCTTTAAATTCTTTTGAGTATTGGCAACCATTTGGAATATTTATCGTATAATGTGTTTTTTGTTCACGACTTAAAGATGTAGATACGATAAGACCTGTGCAAATATCATGGAATCTACTTGTGTATTTACGGACGGTTCTAAGTCCAAACAACGTTGCGGGTATGCTGACTTTGTTCCACAGGACAAGTATAAAGGAATGATTAAACTCAGCAATGATACGTCCATCTTTTCTGCTGACGCTTCAGTAATCAAACACGCCCTTTCATATGTACGGCATAAAAGTAATAAAAATTGTACAATTTAGCAGATTCCAGAAATGTTTTAGAACATCTTTAAAAAAAGAAAGCATCCCAGACATACGAATCCTATCATCTTGAGCGCCATAGATCAGGTACAACAATTACAAAGCAATCAAGTTTAGTATTCAATTTTATTGGGTTAAGTGTCATGTAGGAATATATCCTAACACAACAATGGATGGTTTAGCAAAGGGAGCGGCTCACTTAGAAGGGATACTGGATATAACATTTATAGGTGACAACATATTCCGCTATTGCAAGGCTTAAATCCATCATGGACAGTTTCCTGCTCACCTACATAAGCTACCTACATGCCAAGAAACAGAACTTGCTTGCTGCACAATAGTTGTAAACGCATGTATGATTAGATGTTGGTATATTGACAGTGGAGAAAGATTACGATTTGAACTTGTAGGTTTATGTATTCGTGGCTTCATTTCTCACCTTTGTGAGGGTTCCATTAATCTGATGGCCGATATTTGTGAAAGTCGTCCTGACAGGCCCGAGGACGTGAAACGTGTTCTCAAACTTTGTTCTTCCTTGATCCGTTAGATCTAATTTGCTAAGGTTTTGTCATTGGTAATTTCTGTTTACCGAAACTATACGTAATGTGGTAAAATGGGCATTGATTCCAATACCTAATTAATTTAAAGAAAAAGAAAACATGGAAACAAATCGTACGTACAGAGCTTCGCAAATAACTCGAATATAATTAATTAATATATTGGCTTCCGTCGGCGAGTAGTGAAAAATTAGTTTTTCTTGGTTTCTCCAACGTAATCAAATTTAATTAATAAAATTTGATTAAGTCGAATATAACTTTTTATTTAATTTTTATTTTATTTCATAGAATAGAATAATTTATTTATCCAGTAGATCTTATAAGATATTGGACACGTCGAGCAAAGAATGTACATTTAAACAAAAATAGCATAAACACATTGTATATACCTAAATATCACAAACTTATAATGTATAAATAAAATGTGTGTAGATGTAAAATAAATATGTAAATATAAACATATCTATAATTAAATGTATGTATAAATAAAAACTATCCATCCAAAATACTATCCATCAGTTCCGTCACATATCCATCATTAATTATCACAGTTCATAAATTCCTCAATCGAATAGAAGGCATTTTCCATTAAATATTCCTTTAATTTATTTTTGATTGTAGCTAGATGCTGTTTTAATGTGGACAGGGAGTTAGTTAGCTTGCTAGCATAAGCAGGGCATTTTTCAAATAATATGCTTCTGTGCTGCTAGGTTCTTAGGTGGCCGGCGTGTTTTGTGAGTATCACCGTTAGTTTCTGATTTTATATGAGCTTTCAAATACATAGCGGTTTTATACAGTGGGGTCCTCAAATGTCCCCCCCCCCCTCCCGTGCAAACCTTTGAACGATAGAAGCTAGCGTTTTTAGAAAAAATAGATCGATTTTTATTTTTTATGAACTAACTTTTGCCGTTATCGGCATTTCAATTGTGTTTCCAGTTTCACCGGAAGTGACGTCAACTTTCTTTTTTTTTAATAGAACATTCTGTATATTTTTACGTTTTTGGAAAGATAATCGAAGGCGAATCTAACGATATCACATATGTTATAACTTAAGAAATATGACGACATACAGCAATAAAGGTTTTGGTAATCTGTTTTTGTTGTAACCCAAAGTTGGCTAGGAAAGAGCGCCAAATTGTTTCTTGTGACGCTAAACTGATCTAAAGAGCTCGTTGCTAAGCGAAGTAATCACAACAAATGCCAAACTGTCAAATCTCAATTCTAAAAGCGTAAATTATTCTTATTGTTTATTGCTATTGTATCCTGCATTTGTCATACGTTCCTTCTTTGTTCTCGTTATTATTTTCGCTCATTTTAACTTATTTTGTTAATTGTTATTATTTTTTTTACTTTATCGAACTTTGTTGCAATTAATTAATTACGGTAAGTTTGTTTAAATATGTTAGTTTTTGATAGACAATATATCTGCTTTTTAGGCTTTTTGTATTGTTACTTTTACTTCGGCACAAACCATCCAGAATTGATGGGTCAATTTTAATATTATGTAAGTCTGGCAACAATTATCACCTTATTTGCCACGGTTGCGCAATAAATTGTACAATAATTTAAATCTTATTATCTTCTATTAAACCAGTTCGTCCTGTAAATTCTATACTATCTATGCTTACTTAGCACAAAGTTCAAATATTTTCGGCTGTACAAGGGCAGTGTTCGTTATGTTCCACTTCGTGCTAATTGTTGCCTAATTTACTGAATATTAAAATTAGGTACTTGATGGTTATCTCACGTGATCCATGCGGAGGCCATTGTAAAATCAACAACATATAAAACTGAAACTTAAGCATATTGCCTGTCAAAAGTTTAACTTGAGAAATATGATGATATGCAGCAATAAAGGTTTTGGTAATCTGTTTTGTTGTTACGCAAAGTTGGCTAGGAAAGACCGCCAATTTCTTTCTTGGAACGCCAGACCGATCTAAAGAACACGTTGCTTAGCAAAGTAATCATAACAATTGCCAAACTGAACATGAATTATTCCTGTTATTTATTGTTATTATAACCTGCATTTGTCATACTTTCATTCTCGTTATTATTTTCTCCCATTTTAACTTGTTTTGTTAATTGCTGTTATTCCTTTACTTTGTCGAACTTTATCGCCACTAACCAAGTAATAACAATAAATAACAAGAATAACTTACGCTTTTGGAATTGAGATTTGACAGTTTGGCAAATGTTGTGATTACTTTGCTTAGCAACGAGCTCTTTAGATTGGTCTGGCGTCACAAGAAACAATTTGGCGCTCTTTCTTAGCCTACTTTGCGTAACAATAAAAACAGATTACCAAAACCTCTATTGATGCATATCGTCATATTTCTTAAGTTAGAGTATAACATGTGTAGTATCGTTGGATTCGCCTTTCCAAAAACGTAAAAATATACAGGGTGTTCTATTTAAGAAAAGAGTGATGACGTCACTTCCGGTGAAACTGGAAATACAATTGAAATGCCGATAACGACAAAAGTTAGTAAGTTGAAATTGACCTATTTTTTCTAAAAACACTAACTTCTGTCGTTCAAAAGTCAGCATGAGGGGGGAACTTTAGGACCGCACTGTACATATAAATGCAGGGAAAAGTTAAGTTTGCGTTGAAATTTATTTTTGTTCTACTACTCCTTGAAATTATTATATATACTTACTTTGATAGAATACTAGTAGTTTTTATTAAATGTCTTTGTGATTCGTTGTGCAAGTTCCTTCAACTTTAATACTAATCCACCTCACTAGAAATGTCGAAAGTATGGAACCAGCAACAGACTTAACTTAAACTTTATTCACTTGCCAATGGCAACTTACCTCATTACTTCTGTTTACATATGCACTGCGATTGCGACCACCTACAATAGTGCGTTTACTTTTTTCTTACAAATTTACGCTTGGTTTTGTAAAAGTCTAAATTACTTTTTTTTTAGTACATTTCGAAATGTTCTTAGCAAGTAGTTAATTTTATCATTATTTTAATTACTGGACTTTTTTCAATTTCAGAAAGCTGCCGCAGTTCATATTCAAAGGCACTGCACTTCGACGAGAATAGAGAAAATGTATATGGATTGGATTTGGTGGGTTCTTCAGGATCTTCCCTTTAGTCACCTTGTCCGAGTAATGGATTGTTTTTTCCATGAGGGTATTAAGGTACGTTAGTTATGATATTTGTAGAAGACCGATTTTTATGTTATCTGGAAGCTATAAATAATTTGAGTTCCTATAATGCAAACTACCGCACAATTCAATTAATCAAAGCACACTTGAATTTATTGCTTGTCTTTAGACACTAAATTATTCCTATCAATAAAGCGTGACAAACGGTTGCACCCGCAGAGGCGCCGTGAAAGGAGTTGTGTTTACTATGTACATACAAGGAATCGAGTGGACGTTCGGTTATTATCGGGTGATCGGTGTGCGTGTACTATTTATAATGTTCGAGAAACTAGTGGAACCGTCCGGGGCGTACCGCGCAAAAGTAGACACAGTATTAATAAAAAAATAATAGATTGTTACCTTTTGTTAACGTATCGATGACCACTGCGGTAATGTGCGACTGCCATGGTACGCCGCGTAGTACTGCAACATAAGCAATGCTTCCATTGTCGATTCGGTCAGGCCTCGACGACAGTCTGAAAACGTTCTCGTATACTTTGCAAATGATCGTTCAGCATCTAATGAAGTAAGATTTGCGAAATTTAAATACTCCTGTATCTTTTCTGTGCAGTTTTGAATTCCAGATATAGATCGAATCTTTTCTAAATCCGGATTTTTATTTAAAACTGCACGAAATTTTTGTGCGACATCTAGTCCTATAGGATCCGTTAAGCTTTCTAAAGCGGCTGCTAAAGTGTTGATGTTATTTAACGAGTCTTGTATAGATAAGTGAGTATTTTCTGACTGCGAAATAGTTTGTGTCACTACAGAATAGTTTATGGAAATGTCATCTATTTCTTTTTGAACGCTCGAATCGGAAAAAGGTTGCTGACTCTCGCGAACTGCTTGAGAATTAGAAGAATTAAGTTTGAAAATGACATCTTTCACTTGGGAATAATATTTGCGATAGTGAGATACTGCCTCGATCCTTGTTCCCCATCGCGTCAATACAGGCTGAGGTGGTAGCGAAATTTGCCGATACAATTGCTTGAATACGCGGATATGTTTGGGAGATTTCACAAACACTTTTTTGGTAGATGATATTAAATCATTCACCCTAGGATACTTGCTTCGAATTGTCTCTGCTACGAGATGACATGCGTGTATGAGGCATGTTATGTGAAGAAGAGTCGGAAAGCATACTTTTAACATCCTACCAGCTTTCAGCATTGTTACGGCTCCGTCAGAAACTAACATGGTGCTTTGGGCACCTACGATACAAAATTCTCTTAACATACTTTTTATTATGTTTACAATGGTTTCGGCATCAGTTCTTTCAATCCTTTTACTGGTTAACAACAAGGAAGCTGCTGGACCATTACGTTTTAAAGGACGCGCCACAATATGAATCACGCTGTATTTCTGAACATCAGTAGTTTCGTCCACAGTGAGCCAGTTTTTTTGATTTCTCAACTCGTCTTTTATACAGTCTTTTACTGTACTTTGCACATGTGGTAAATTGTACCGCAATTGTCTTTTTGTTGGTAGCTTCCATGATGGAACATATTTATCCCAAAAAAGACGAAACTTTGTTGCAACATGAAAATAAAGTTATACAAAAATTGCCAGTACGGAATATTGTTTCTTAAATTCAATACATCACGTTTACTTTTAATATGACTTCAACATTCAAATGTGCAACCTTGCAACCCTATACTGCGTAAATTCTAAACCAGGGAAATGCCAAATATATTTCTTCACATGCGATGCAAGAGGTACACCAGGCTTACGTCCCATGTTTAAATAACCGAATGACCGAACTCCTCAATGTCTACCGCATTACTGAACTCTGCATCCACATACATACATACACCCCCCCGTACAGGCGTCCCTGCGGGTGCAACCGTTTATCACGCTTTACTTATAAAATCGAAAAAAGCGTTTTATATATTTTTTGTTTTTTGTTGTCTATAAAATGTCGTTGTCGTCGTTAATTAGCTACTCAACTTGATATTTCTCTATATCTGAAACAAAAATTGACAACCGTAATTGTTTGCAAGAGCATATTTTTATTGCTTTTGAACATCATACAAATATTTTTTTCATAGAATTGCCATAACAAAGTTATCTATTTTCCAACTTATCTAATGTTTCTACCTACTTTTTTGTTTCCAGTGTAATTCGTTGAAATCATAAAATGCAGTCAAAGGTTTGTTGTTCGATACAGCAAATAAACAAGTAAAATTTAAGGTGAAAAAAAACATAGAAGAGAGACGTCATAAACTCAAATGACGTCATTACAAACTGTAGTAACGTCAGAAAGCGAACAAATCCGCAAAATGCGCTTTCTTTGTGTAAGTTATCCTCTTTTCCTGGAACTAATAGTATAAATAGTATAAACTCTGTGTATAAATTCGACGATAATAATGGGAAGCTTCTTGACTACACTAGTCTATTTTTAGTTATGATCCTAGAAATCGAGGTACACTAGGTGTATCTGAAAATTTAAATAAATATTTTCATGTCATATGCAATATTAAATTGGTTGTTATTTACGTATATCTTACGTAATTCGAGAAGGACGATGAAAATGGAAATAATTACTAAATACTCAATAAATAAGAAAAAAATTATTTATCAGGACAAGAAAAGTTAATTCGTGCAAGCTTATCATACCTCATTGACATTAATTTTACACCTTGCGCAATAAGTTGTGGATTTTTTTCATTTTATAATTATGTTATTAAAAGTGAAACACTAAAGAAACATATTAAAAGTACTGAATTAGTATTGTGTAATGTTTTCATAGTTTCATGCAGTGTTTGAAACTCATCAATTGCAGTTTAGTTTAGCAATTTAAAGATCTTTAATTACTAGTGTGCTATTTAGCAATAAAGAGTAAAAACGTAGTTTAAACGGGCGGCAAATAAATTGTGTATGTGAATAGTGTCTGAGAAACCTCTCACAGCAAGTCGCAAAAGTGGTGACAAGTAGCTGTGGCAAAAATCTCTTGCATGTCTAAACAAGTTGGAAGAGCGCTCTAGGAAGTGGTGTTGTTGAAAGTTGAGTGTGCAAGTGAATAGTGTAAGCCGACAAAATGGAGGGAAAACATGTCTGGTCACAAGATAAAACCATTGAATTAATAAATATTTTTGAAAGATTTCCCGAGTTGTGGCAGATCAAATCAAAAATATATAGGGACCGTGTTAAAAAACAAAAAGCATTGAAATATAAGCCGAAAATTTAGTACAGCCCCTGCCGAAATTCAGCGAATATTTTTGAATTTATTTGGATCTTCACTTTTTAATCCATTCAATAACATCGCGTAAGCATCAAGAGCAGGCCTTCTGCTTATCCATTCTTTGATCCATATTCTTTTTTTCTTCGATGTTTTCGTGAAATAGCAATGAGAACAGCAGCGGCTGCAACTCTCTACTGCGAGACATTTTTCCATATCAGAATATACTACACCAAGTAAACGCGCATGCCATCACTTGCTGAAGTTATGTAAAAGTTCTGTTCTGTAGAGTACTTGCCAAGGAAAATTGCTTAAACAATTTGCTTATATGTAAATTTGCTTATGTGTAAATTTTGCGGTAGCGTAAGTTACCCTCAGAAGTGCTATCGGAATTTGCTCTCCTGTGCAAATTAACATTAAGGGTACGAAAAAAACATTTCAACCACGCAAAAAATTGAAATATCATTAAAGAACATATAGTGTGCAAGATATTACATAAAAGTAAATGGTCCAATACAGTATTTGTACTCATACAGGATGTCTCGCGCGGAACTGCACCGATCGATATGGGAAAGAGTGTACATTGGAAAATTCTGAAAACTTAGCAATATACTAAAGCCTACATGTGCTATCGAACTAAAATATTTTCAATTATCTAAGACTTCCGGTTATACCGGAAGTAGCTATCAACTTTGTTATTTTAAATGGAGCATCCTATATATTATTACACTTTTGAATCCCTAGTTCCATTTTAAGGTTTATTTGATAAAACAACTATGTTAGCATTTCTAACCATATTTGAAATATTTTTTGAAAATTTTTGGCAGATATGAACACCTGTGAATCTTTCTACCTCCTATTAATATTATGCTAATAATTAGCTACAGTGGTCGTAATGCTTTTCACGTCCAGTTGATTGTAACTTTGAGTGAATATCTTTATTCAAATAAATTAAGAAAACAGGATTATTTTCGCTTATTCTATAATTCCACTAGCTTCCACGGCATAGCTCTTCCTTTAGAGTACAATCTGCTCAACAAGAAAGCAGCCGTCGTCATTTGGTAAGGAGCAATCCTAGTGCCATCTGTCTTAATTCGTTTTAATCTTTGTTTCGTGCTCTTGCGCAATATATAGTTTACTGGCACATTATGTTAATACCAGTGAATTCGTTTTCTTCACAATGAGTGCATAATTCCTGAAACGACCGAAATTGATGTATAAAGTGGCTGCAAAATATATGCGAAAGTTAGAGACACTCCTTAAGACGTGTGTAAAGCGACATTAGGAAGTTGGAAATGTAGACGATCTGCCGAAAAGGTGACTAGCTCGCATGACAACGAAAGAAGATAAAATGATCTTACGTCTTTTTCAAGACAAGGCCTTTCGCTGCGCTGTGCCCAAATGAATTTCAGCAAAAAAGAAATTCACGTCTTTCTAAATGCGATTTGAAGTCGCCTGCATGAAAAAAAAACGTGTCTTTCGATCAACTTTGAAGAAACCTTTACTCTCAGAAAAGCAGAAAAAGGATTGGCGTGGGCAAAGAAAGATTTGGGTCGAGATTGGGACAACGTTATCTTCATAGACGAGTCTTTTTTCTGAGCATGATTTTCTTTATCAAAGGCATGGTTAACGAAAAGTAATAGGATTCTTCAGCACACAGTAAAACACTGTAAAATTGTACGTTTGAGGATGCTTTGTAAACGCAGTTTTGGTTGCCTCTTTCAGTTTACGGACAATAATTTAAACGCAGAGAAAATGCACACTGTCCACTAGGAATACTTGTTGAAGTCTGCTGAAAAGTTTTTTGGTTCTAACAAAACAAATAAAGTGAAGCAAGAAGACAATGACCCTAAACTTCGCACAAAATGTCATTACAGACATAGTAATGGCTTCTTGCATTAAGAAAATAGAGTTTCTTGCAAAAATCAGTCTCTATTCAAGAAAATATTTTTATCTCGACACATAAAAATGTAAAAAGGTTATCTTCTTGAAATTTTATTTGGATTAAATAAATATTTTCTTAAGGTTAGAATCAAGAAAACTCCAAGCCAGAAAAATGTTTCTTCCAAGTAAATCATTTAATGTTAAGAAAATATTAATAAGAAATTTGATCTAAATGTTTATTTTTTCTAGATCATGACGGTTTTTTTCTTGTAGAACGGACTGTAAGTGTCATTTTGATATTTAACAAATAGTGTGCGTAGCTTGATAGTAGTTCACCTAACGCGATGTGAAAAACGTTACGATCAAGACAATTAGATATTAACAGGACTGTTTTTCTCATAAATCCATTATAATTCTTTTTCCTCTTGTAACTTTTAAAATAACCAAACGTGAAATGTAAATAACTAATTCTAATAAAACAAAGTAATAATGAATAACAAGCTTTATTCCTTGCTAGATTAGATAAATTATATTTTTGTGTCCTACTTATCGTCCTGTTACTCTCACTTCTTGCTTTTCTAAAATTTTGGAATATTGCTTTCTAAATAGGCTGGAGGATTTCTTAAATCGATATAATATTTTAAATGTTAACCAACATGGCTTTAGAAAAGGATACTCAACTTCAACAACTCTTCACCCTTTATATAAGAGCATTATCACTTCTATTGAAAATGGTACCTACCCTGTAGTAATTTATTTGGACTTAAACAAGGCTTTTGATTGTGTTAATCACAGTATCTTGATGCATAAATTGGCTGTCTACGGTGTTAGAGGTCTCATTCTGGAGTGGATAGAATCGTTTTTGAAGAATAGAAAACAATATGTTAGCATTTCTGACTCTAGCAGTAGCAGAGTTACAAACCATAGTACCTCTAGCAAACTTACCACTAATATCGGTGTACCCCAAGGCTCAATATTAGGTCCTGTTCTTTTTCTACTTTGTCTCAATGATCTTCCTCTGAACATAACAGATAACTTTCAATCTTTACGCTGATGATATTGCCTTGGTGGCAACTGATAAGAACGACCATAACCTATCAATTAAATGTAACTCTATGTTGGATAGGATCTGTAACTGGTTTATAGATAACCAACGCGTTGTCAACAACTCTAAGAGCGCGTATATTAGATTTCACCCGTATCAGTTACATCCGACTCACGAATTTTACTTAGACTTAAAGCTAAATGATGAACAATTAGCAAGGGCGAGTCAATATAAAGTTTTAGGGGTATGGTTTGACGAGCTACTTAACTGGAAAGTTCACTGCGAAAACCTTCTGTCAAAGATTAATTCTCTTTGCTACCTCTTTCGAAGCCTGAAGAATATTCTGACAATTCAACAGCTGCTAAGCATTTATCACGCGTATGTATGTAGCAAGTAGACCTATGGTATTAGCTTTTGGAGAAACTCAACACTGGCAAATAATATTTTTATAAGCCAAAAGACGACTATCCGTTGTATTGCTGCGATTAAACCCACAGATTCTTGTAAGAATTCTTTTGTAAGCTATGATATCCTGACATTACCTTATATATTCATTCAAGAATTAGCGATGTATGTTCATATAAATAGGCAGAATTATAGATCATACCGAGATTTTCACGGATATCAAACTAAATTCTGGGAGGATCTCCTCACTCCAAAATCCAGGTTGACTATGTATCAGCAGTCGCCCGAAATTCTAACTATTAATGTCTACAACAAGCTTCCTTCACACTGGAAGAAGTTCAATTTAACTAAATTTAAACAGCAAGTCCAACATATGTTGCGTAGCAATGGCTTTTATTCGATACAAGAATTTTTAACTAGTAATGTTACTTGATTTTAATTGTATCTAATTCTGTGAATGCTTTAACGTGTAAGCGCACCGCCCAACTACCTTTTATTATTGCGTTTGTAATTGTAGGCTTACTTAATGTACTTTTTAGTGTTATTACTGTAGTATTCTTGTTTGTATTGTGTGTGTCTTTGGACCATTTCCTATACTTTTGTAAGTCGTTGCAAATAAATTATTATTATTATTCTTATTATATTTACGCCTATCCTTATAGTGCACCAGATCACCGGCAAATTAGTTTATTGTAATTTAAAAATTCTTTGCGTTAACAGTACTCCCTTCATTATAACAGTAGTCATTCTGCTTTCTAGTTCAAAGCATTTTCATAATTAATCTTTTGTTTTTTGTACAGCAGGCGCAAGTTCCTGAGAAAATCGAAATCTCACTCCGGTATTTGGATTATGTTACTTAATATTAAAAGTTATTTTATAGATTCAATAACCTACTTTCAATTTTGCGATGTCAAAATTTTACTGTGAGATCCTAAAATATCCGCCTCCGATAACTTTTGAACGACAGAAGCTAGCGCTTTTTGGAAAAAACTGACGAATTTAAACGAACTGACCATAATTGTGTGAGAAAAAGAATTAACGAATGGATCGGAAGGCACACTTGCCTTTCGATCCGAACGACGCGGTTTAAAATCCGGCGGGTTCAAATACGGTTAGTTTTTAATTACAGATAAAAATCGGAGTATGTTTTCCTGTCGAATAAGGCGATAAAACCGTAGACCCCGTGTCAATACGATGTTTAGCACGTTAAAAATCCCTACCGGAGGTTGGAACACCTGGATTCGGCAAAATTCAAGTAGGGTTGGCTAATGGTCACAGTAATCAATGCCTAGAAGTGCGGGATGTACTCCGTAACTTGACGCTTCACCCAATAATACAACAACAACTGTTTTGTTGATTATTTTTACCAGTGTACACCAACACTTTTTGGATATATTTGTATGAACTGTAGTTACAGTGTAAAATTTAAAGTATTAGTGTAGATTAATTTAGCGTAAACAATCAATCGGGAGACTACTAAAAAGCTTTTGATTGAAATAACGTTCCAAATTATTCGGGTGTAGCGTTATTGATATTTGAAACATATAAACGACTAAAATCTGTTTTAAACACCAAATAAATGTAAAATTGCAACTTTTTATTCTACTATAAAGTTTAAATTTGAACACTTCATTTCAAAACGAGCATAAACATAATTTTGGGATGAAAAGAAAGAAAGGAATTTAAAAACAAGATTCATAAGTAGCAGCGATTTTGGGTATATTTCATAATAAAAATTATCTTAATTAGGAATTATTTTTGTGGACTAATTTTAGTAGCTGTCGGTAAGCTTGCTGCAAATGTTTGAAATATGAAATTCCTCTGGAGGCAATATCATTGATATCATATAAGTAATAAATTTTCAAATTTTTGGCTCTCGGTACCGATTTTATTTGATATAAACATTGTAGCAAAATTTAAAGTTCCTACTAAAATATTTATTTTTCCCGGAGAGAACGATTATTCAATTACAACGTACATATGCTCATTAAATTTACTACTTTACTATGTCAGAAGCTTTAAGAAGATATTAAAAGTTGCAATCCATCCTTAAATTCTACATAAACATACAATATTCATCGAACGTGTATAAACCTTTTTTCGAATTTTGAAAGTAAAAAGAATAATGCCGCATAATAGAAATTAACTTTTATGAAAATCCCAAAAATGGGAAGTTGAAAATTGGGTTCCATCAATTCATATTCGAAGCAATAAACCTTGAAAAACCTGAATTATCCTTGCGTATTTACATCAAATTTGAGCCACTACGTATAATTATATCAGTAGCGATGGGTGATGACGTAAACGGGAGGGCGCGGACAACGATTCTATTTCTTCGTGTATTTCCGTTGTATAGTACAATGTACGCATTATGCAATGTGCAATATGTTGTAAGTGTAACACCGGCAGAGGATCTGAATCTAATCTATATTTTAACTTGCATGGAATGTCAACAAAGGAAACTGTTTCACTTCCGTACTTACCACGGAGATAAAACTAGCATACTACGAAGATGTATCAAATATAAACGGGACTCGTTTTTAAAAAAATTCTAACTTTATTTAACTAATCTTATAAATATACATTATTTTTCTACATACTCTCCCGCCCTAGAAATACAGCATTCCCATCGGATTGGGATCTTTTTTTATCCCATCATCGTAAAAACTCTTCGAACGTTCGTGTAGCCATTGGAGCACAAACGCTTCCACCGCTTCGTTGTCATCGAAACGCTGGCCTCCAAGCGCTTCTTTGAGGGGTCCAAAAAGATGGAAGTCACAAGGTGACAAGTCTGGACGATAGGGTGGATTTTCCAGCGTTTCCCATCTTAATGCATCCACTTTTTGCATCGTGGCGTTAGCCACATGAGGCCTGACGTTATCATGCAGAAGAATTACACTTCTGGCCGATTGCTTCTTCCTTTTCCTTCGAAATGACAATTTCGCGGCATCCAGTACTTCACAATAATATTGCGCATTAATTGTGCGTTGATCGTGGAGGAAATCAACGTGAAAAACAACTGGCCGATCAAAAAAAACTGGCCTCAGTAACACTTGTCCTTGGACGGCGATCATGACTCTCGTTCTCGACCTTTTCACGCCCTCCAGAAATTTTTTTGTGCCGTGCAAACACACGGGTTCTCGACAGGGTGTTGTCTTCGAACTGTGTCTGTAATCGCCGCAAAATTGCGATTGGGCTCACCCTCTCCTTGGCCAAAAACTTGATGATAGTTCGCTGCTCCACGAAGACGTGCACTTCTTTCTCGCTCATGGTTTCTTTTGATACCAAAGGGACCCGAGAGGGTTGCGGTCGGTTCTCCCCTCTCCCTAACGGTACAGGCTACCTGCGCATCAACCCCTTTCAGGTCTAGAAGCCCTGCGTAATTTTTAAGAAAATCAGTCCCCTTTATATTTGATACACCCTCGTATTTGCTATATTTTAACTTAATGTGTAAAACATGTTGACACTTTTCAAAGTTCGCATTAATGATTTGTTTCATGGTATTTGTTTGTTGCTGCATATTTGAACGCCTTAAATTATTAACCCAACGTCTTTATTTAGAAAGCAGCAATAGCTACAGATAGGAATGGTAAGGAAAGCAGTATGCAAAAGTAACAAAGATTTGAAGAAGCGAAGTAGAGGGTCTAAGGAAACTAAGACAGAAGATAATAATAATAATAATTCATGCCTTCACATCCCCCAACAGCTTTCGCCAATTACAGGGGGCATCGGCCAGCCATGAGATATTATTACGCCTGCGATCGTAGAGCGTCTTAGGATGTTCACCGTCAGCATTCGCCAAATTTGGAGTAAGGAAAACTACGGAAAACCTTACTCTGAGAGTGACGGGCCCGGGGTTTAAACCCGGTACCCCAAAACTGGTAACCCGGCGCGCTAGGCACCGCGCTACCAGTCCCCAGATAAGGGAAGACCCAGTAGCATACGAGACAGCGAAGAGAAAGGAAAGAGAACGTTATTACAGAAGAAAAGAAAAAAAGCAAGATTGAAAGCATATCAAAGATGACTGAACGTCCAAAGAGGGTCAAAGGAAAAAATTGTGAGAACGCAGTAAAAGGTATAATGAAAGGAGAAAAGAATTTGAACGGTTACAGCACATATTTTATGAAAGTACACCTCTTTCGTCATCTGAGAATGTACTATCTTTACCTTGCAAGAGGAGAATAACAAGCACTCGTTAGATGAAGTGGCTGGAACACCCAAATCATCTTTCTCAACAGCTAATAACTCCGAAAATGGATCATCGAAAAGTCGATTAGGTCAAAAAATTAGAGGAAAAAATCGGTACATCTTGAAAGAAAAGTTAAAGAAGGCGGAAAAACGTGCTAGCAAGTACAAAAAGAGGTTACAACGAAGCGGAAGGGAGCCGAAGTAAACGAAAAAATGTAATCACCAACATTAACATTTAGAAAAACTACAAAAACTGAAGATAATGCCAGAAATTAAGAGGAAAGCTTTAAAAAACAAAAAAAAAAAATAAGGAAGACCGTCATTGATTAAAGGTTTCTCTCTTAAAAACGAGAACAGCAGACTTTGTGCTGGCAAAAAAAGGAACGATTACTTTTAAAAAAGTGAGAAAGCAAAAACGCCACTTGAACGACTGAATGGAGAATTTCCATAAAAAGTTAGAAAACTCACTTATAAACAATCTCCGTTACAGCAAAAATTGTTGAATCTGTATGATAAAAAAAAATGAGAATTAAGCTTGAAAACAATATCTACCATAAACTTTTATTAAAGATATATCGTAAAAAATCGCCGTATTTTTCAACAATATTTGTATATTTAGATTTTCGGTACTAAATAGTTTGCATATGAATATATTGCCTTATTGTTCAGTTTTATGTATGTACGTATACACAGGCTTTTGCCGTTTTCCAACTTCATAATAAAATATGGTTTGGCTATGGCGTGTTATTTTAGCACCACGATATATTTTCATTACGACGCGTGTACGTACCTGCAATAACCGGTTTTATTATACACAAAAACTGGCCGTATTAATTTAATAGATCATTGGAAAGCGTATTTATATTTGGGCGAAAATCGTATTTCCCATTACGATATTAGCCGTATTCCATCAATTACTACGATAGAGTATAATTTATATCCCGAACAACATAGTCCTCGACTAAAGATCCTGCGGAGGTGTGGCCCGCTATATTTACGTCATCGACTATCATTTGTTTACTTTCGATTTCGCAATTGTTTGTCATCGAGTCGGACGGTCGGACAGCGTTCCCGTTCATTATAGAAAAGATGGCGATATGTCTGAACGGGCAAAGGAGTGGGAAATGTCGCGCGAGTGAGATGTTGGAAGGAATGTAAACATAGTCGACCTAGGCTAGAACGCACGTGGTTTTTGAGCGTGTTCTCTAACCGCGAAGGAATAAAAATAAACACTAAGGATATCCGATTACGACTTGTAAACATGCCGGTGGCCGATGATTGGACCTTTTCTCTAGTTACAAGTCTACGGTAGTGTTCTAGTGGACACTCGTACTACGTTGTTTTCATAGAAGGGACAGAGCGAATGGAATTTGTCAAGCCGACGCATTCCGATTGTATCGAATACAAATCTTTCGCAGCCTTATTCGGACAAAGCTCGGTGATCATAATATCATAATCAAGATTGTTTTGTACTTGTTAAACCTGAGCTAAGCACATAGTTTCTTACGCTGCAAAAAAAATAGAAAGAAACACAGAATTAACCAGAAAAATAATTGCAAATATTTACAGTTACGTCCATTTGGATTTGGTAAGTGATAAATACTGCTAATAAATCGGTATTTCATGCGATTGATAGGAGAATAATTGAGGATTATTCACATAAAATTCGACAAATCCAGAAGAAATTGATAAATATTACTATAATTGCACAGCAAAACGATTTACACGTACAATTAAGAGGTAATGATAGAAAATTCTTGATTCTTGTAAAATTGTATGGACAAGATTTGTTGGGTTTTGTGTGAATTCTGACGTGGTGACTTTTAGACCCCACTAAAACTTAATTATATCGTAACTTTATTTAATTTTAAAATATTGCCTTGTGATGCTACCAACCTTTAGGTGGGATAATTATCGTCTATTTATTTGAACTAAACAGTTGTTTTTTTTTCCCAAAGAAGTGTGATTTTGCTGCCGGAGCGAGCAGCATTTTCGCTTGCCACTGACAGCTGTCAATAAAACATTTTGAAAGATCTTAATTTTATTTTCTTGTGTTAGCAAATGTGTAATTAAAGAAAGTAACAAAAGCGACAAAAGCAATGTTATCTACACAAATACCTACGTAGAAATGTTGAGAATATCCTTTCGTATAAATAAAGTTGTTGGGTATAGAGTAAGAAACAGTAATTCATATATGGTATATGGTATATGTTTACATTAGAAGCATGACAAACGATTGCACCCGCAGAGACGCCGTGAAAGGAGCTGTGTTTACTATGTACATACAAGGAATCGAGTGGACGTTCGGTTATTATCGGTTGATCGGTGTGCGTACTATTTATAATGTTCGTGGGACCGTCTAGTGGAACCGTTCGGGGCGTGCCGCGCAAAAGTAGACACAGTATTAATAAAAAAATAATAGGTAGTTACCTTTTATTGACGTATCGATGACTGCTGCGGTAATATGCGACTGCCGTAGTACGCCGCGTAGTACTGCAACATAAGCAATGCTTCCGTTGTCGATTTGGTCAAGCCTCGACGACGATCTGAAAACGTTCTCGTATATTTTGCAAATGATCGTTCAGCATCTAATGAAGTAAGATTTGCGAAATTCAAATACTCCTGTATCTCTTCTGCGCAGTCTTGAATTCCAGATATAGATCGAACCTTTTCTAAATCCGGATTTTTATTTAAAAATGCGCGAAATTTTTACGCGACATCTAGTCCTATAGGATCCGTCAAGCTTTCTAGAGCGGCTGCTAAATTGTTGATGTTATTTAATGAATCTTGTACAGATAAGTGAGCATTTTCTAACTGCGAAATAGTTTGTGTCACTACAGAATAGTTTATGGAAATGTCATCTATTTCTTTTTGAACGTCCGAATCGGAAAGAAGTTGTTGACTCTCGCAAACCGTTTGAGAATTAGACGAATTAAGTTTGAAAAAGACAGCTTTCACTTGGGAATAATATTTGCGATAGTAAGATACTGCCTCGTTCCATGTTCCCCATCGCGTCAATACAGGCTGAGGTGGTAGCGGAATTTGCGGATACAATTGCTTGAATACGCGGATATGTTTGGGAGATTTTACAAACACTTTTTTGGTAGATGATATTAAATCATTCACCCTATGATACTTGCTTCGAATTGTTTCTGCTACGAGATGACATGCGTGTATGAGGCATGTTATGTGAAGAAGAGTCGGAAAGCATACTTTTAACATTCTACCAGTTTTCAGCATTGTTGCGGCTCCGTCAGAAACTAACATGGTGATTTGGGCTCCTACGGTACAAAATTATCTTAACATATTTTTTATTATGTTTACAACGGTTTCGGTTCTTTCAAATCCTTTTAATGGCTAACAACAAGGAAGCTGCTGGACCATTACGTTTTAAAGGACCCGCCACAATATGAATCATGCTGTGTTTCTGAGCATCAGTAGTTTCGCCCACAGTGTGCCAGATTTTTTGATTTCTCAACTCCTCTTTTATACAGTCTTTTACTGCATTTTGCACATGTGGTAAATTGTACCGCAATTGTCTTTTTGTTGGTAGCTTCCATGATGAAACATATTTATCCCAAAAAAGAAGAAAGTTTTCATTATCTACTAGGGGTTGTGCGATGTTGCACGTGCTCAACATGAAAATAAAGTCATACAAAACTTGCCAGTACGGAATATTGTTTCTTAAATTCAATACATGACATTCACTTTTAATATGACTTCTATATTCTATACTTCTATGTGTCGTGCGACCTAGCAACCCTATACCGCAAAATTTGCAACGAATATGCGAACCTGTAAATTCCAAACTAGGGAAACGCCAAATATATTTCTTCACATGCGATGCAAGAGGTACACCAGGCTTACATCCCATGTTTTCGAAAACACACAAGGAGAATCCGATAAATAACCGAACGCCGAACTCCCCAATGTCTACCGCATTGCTGAACTCTGCATCCACATACGTATACCCCCCCCCCCCCCGTACAGGCGCCTCTGCGGGTGCAACCGTTTGTCACGCTTTATTTATCACATACAATAGAAAACCAAGTAGTTTTAATCTTATACTCTTTATCTTTTTTGCTCAACATTTGGTGGCTGTAACTTATTAATATTTTTTTCTTTGGCACGTTGTAATTCTAAAAAATTATGATAACTTGTTATTACAACTGCTTTCTGGGCAGTTTTTCCTGCTCGAGGAGACGATGGACCTGGCGGTGGATTTCATGATGGTGGAGGTGATATTTCATCCTGAACATTTTTACTTTTTTTCTCCTGAGGTACATAATCAACAGCGGAATCACTATTGCTGTTTTCACTATCACTAAATAACGTGGGTACTGACGTATTTGCTAAATTCGCAGTATTTTTTGCAATTTCTGTGAAACCTATCACAATGTTGGCGTAAAATATGTGATGGTGCAAACTGATGATCTTGACTGTTAACAGTAGAGCACTGCACGGGCTAGGAAAAGCCCGGCCCGCTCGGCCTGCCCGTGCCCGCGGGCGGGCCTCGTCTCTTTTCATTGCAGGCCGGGCCTAAAATCGTACGGGACTGACGGGCTGAGAATGTTTTATTAAATACATCGAATGGATATAACGTATGCAGTAAATGCTGTTTGGTTTTTACGTTATCGTTTTTATTCACAATTTTAATGTATGCAATGTTACGTTACGTTTTCTTTTGGTTTCGTACAATATAGTACAAAAAACAAAAAAAATAAATATTTCATTCTACTTATTATAATGTAGTAATTAAAAAATGTTTAGAAATAGACAGTGCAGATATAATTACTTAAATAGGCTTAAATAATTTAGACGGACCGAACGGGCCTAAATTTTCTAGCGGGCAAGCCTTGTGCCGAGGTAATGAACGCAACGGGCGGGCCCACACCGTACTGTAACGGGCCACGGGCGGGCCGGGCCGTGAAAAATAGGCCCGTGCAGTGCTCTAGTTAATAGGCCAAATACCAGTGGTTTGAAAGGCGCTCTTAGCTATTGCCACAGTTGTCGCTCTGCTATATGCTTCATTTAGTAATTTAGAAATTTGAGTTTGATTTATTTTATCGCCTTTATATGGACGAAGAAATGCTTGTGCTTAAGTAAAATATTTCTGTAGTGGCCCAAAAAAGCAACTTCTAGAGGTTGCAAACGATGGGTAGTATGCGCAGGCAATTGCAACAATACTATTTCACTGTCTGGAGCAGAATTACAATTGGAATCTAAATTCCTATGTGTCGTATGTCCATCATGCAGTAAAAAGACTTTCTTATCTTTGTTTGCAGTTTACATTGTTTTTGAAATGGTTCCGCCACTCAACAATTTATATAATCTTTATAATATAATTTATATAATATATATATAATTTATATAAACTTTTTCTTTTAAAAAATAGGTGGAACATAAAACTCGGCCGCATTGACCGCGCATACCGCAGTTGTAAGCCACACTCACCACTTGTTATGCTCCCTGCTTGGCATTTACCTTTGTGAGCAACTACTTTTTGCGAACCGTTTAGACCGTCATAAACCCTGCTCCATGGGCGTTAAACATAGTATCGGCAATGAATTCAATCTCGTCTACAGTTTTCTCTAAAATATCAAAGGAAGTGATCTACGTTCTCGCTATTGAAACCTCGTACTCGTGCCATTGAGGTTTTCGCAGTGATCGCTGTGGATTTCGACGCGTAAACGCATAAAACCACTTTTTCCCTGCTAGTGTGACAAAGAGTATTTTTCAGTGACGACAGAAGCTAGTTTTCGTGTTTCTCGGATACTCAAACAAAAAAAGGCATTCTTCAAATTGAGGAATATGTTCGGAAAGAAGTTTCTCCATGTGTAGCGAAAATGTGGGTTGTTTATCCAATGACGTTACTTGATCTCTAATAGCGTTTTTGCTATTGGCATGTCTCTTAATAGTTGCTCTACATGATAAATGCTTATATACTCGTTCAAACCCGTATCGCCACAACGGCGTTTAATAAATCACTTTCGGACCAACGCCCGTAATTCCCTCTTTTAGCCAAACGACCCCTAAAAACTATAAAAATTTGATTCGAAGTTATACCTATACACCGGCCGGTCGGAAACGACCCGAACGTTATAGTGGAATGTTGCTCTGCGAAACTGCAACACGATTGAATAGAGTTGCTTGTTCAGTGAAACTGGGAATCGCAGCTTATTAGCGCCAAGGTTAATTTTGTTTATTCTTTCGAGTGTGACGGATTAACTACAAAGCAAATGCCCATATAAATATTGTTATACCCGATTGAATCGACGATTTCCACACGGTAGAACGTTGCCTAAATTGGACCGGTCCATTTTAGGCAACTGCGATATGGTCCAACCTGAACGACTTCGGTGATTATATCAAAATATCCTACATAACCCTAACTTTTAACTAATTTATTATGTATAAATTTGGTTGCTGAAGATATAGCTACATTTGTTGCTATTTTAAAACTGACTAGGAAGTATGTGCCGTTTAGTAACTACTCTCACGAGAAGTTTTGTAATACTAATGGTTGCAGCAGCGTAGTTTAGGTCAATGTTGAATATTCTGCCTGTATCACGGCACATACAGTTCCGTTCATGGAAGTTCGGGCAAGCTGACAAGTTATATTAACTGTTTAGGAAAAAAAATTAAAATTATATAATATACATTTCTGTGAGGAATTATTAAAACTAACCTTTTCTGGAAGCCTTTTACCAATTTCCAAGTAGTATTTGTCTATTATAAGACCGTTATCATAAAATATATAATTATGTTGGAAATCCCTAATAATTACAGTGAAAATAAAGCTTTATAATAATCCCTAGGAGGGTTAGCTGATTCACTCGTGTTACCTGGAAATATTCGTATACCCTTTATAAAGTATTATAACATTTGTAAACGCAGTAGTTCTGAAGTTATTGTTATTGTGAAAGTATTTGTGGTTGTGCAAGTAAAAAATAAAATAATTTCGGTTTGACTGCTTAAAATGCCCCGTGGAAAGCCTCTAGCTCTTTCAAAACGATCTGCTATTATTACCTTGCATCAGGAAGGGTACGCAGAAAGACGGATTGCGGATAAATTAAAAATAAAAAAATCTACAATACATGATACTATAGTTCGATTTAAGACAACCGGTGATGTGCAAGATCGTAATCGGCCGCGACCGTCAAGAAAAACGACGAAAATATCGGAAAATCCTAGAAGAAAATGTCATACCGTCAGGAGTCCGATTAATTAACCCCAAACATAAATCTAAATTGTGCACAGATTACCTGCAGCAAGAAGAAAATGAAAGAACACTAAAAATTATGGAATGGCCGTCACAGTACCCCGATCTGAACCCGATAGAGTTGTTATGGGAAGAATTAGACCGATGTGTTAGGAAAAAGTGTCCAAAATCGAAGGAACATTTGTGGACCATTCTCCAGGAGGTATGGACAAGCTTGCCCAATGAAACATTAGCAAAATTAGTGAATCGGATGCCGCGAATAGTGGCAGCAGTCCTAAAGGCAAAAGGTGGATTTTTCGATGAAAATCGGATTTAAATTATTTGTATTACATTAACTTTTTCTTTTTAATAAATTTGTGTTTGAAAATATGTAAAATCATGTAAGTATTAAATACATGGCCATTAAATATTTCTCTTATTTTCTTTGACTTCCGTACATTTTTTTGCTTGCCTGAACTTGTGTATGTATGTTATACGGGTTACATGGTGATGGTCCAATCTAGGCGACGATTCAAATTCGACAACTCTCCCCTACATAACGTTTTCTCGATGTGCCGATATTTTAGAATACCATTTTTACCTATTGCACATACACATCAGACTAATACAGTAGTCAAAGAATATATCACAGAAGCTCTAAAAATTGTACATCCTTTATAAGAAATAAGCTTAACGCAAATCCCATAAAATATATGTTCAATGACATATATACATATACAGTTCAAGTATTAGATCCATATTTTATAGTAAATCCTGTAATCGCGAAATATCCGTTTACGATCTTGTTTGCACGTCTAACTTGATGGAAAAACTTAACATGGTAATACTTGTGTCTACTGGATATAATAATGAAACGTGCTTCATCAGGGGAATTCACTACATATTTTTAATTTCCCTAAAGCAGTAAAATTATACAGATTGTTAACTGCAATCTGAATCATTCAAACTCCAATATTTTGCTAGTCATCTATGTTATATACAGCGATTGACTTCTGTTAGTACCATATTATGTTAGTTACAGATGCAGTGCAAATCGGAGAAAAACAGAAATGTGACATTCAACTACGTAATGCTAGTAGCTACTATAGCATATATTCAAATTTGTAATCTAAATGTATGCGCAGCCTATATATAGAAGAATAACTAATAATGTAAACGAGGTGCCTAAAAAAAAAAAATAATGAATAATAAAAAGACTAGCGTTTTTCTTAAAACATTTTGTTTGATTAATCTACATAATTCGAAATTGTGGGAATGGCCTTACAGAAAAAGGGAGACTAAAGTATTAAGAACTCATTTGGAAGATTACTACTTGATGTTGCGTGATATAAGTGGAATAATTACTAATTATTAGTCAATTAAGTGAAGATTTTATTACTTTATTACAAGCAGCGGCGGATAGTAGGCACCATAAAAAACTTTTATTACAGTAATACAAAAAATCATAAGGGTAACTAATTATGTGTTTTTTTACGGAACTATAAAGCTAAAAATCTAAAAAAAAACTAATCAAAAAAGAATCCTTTAATAATCTTATAACATAAAGTAAATTATTAAAATAATGGGACGGCGGACATGTAAAACTAAAATATTAACGAGCAATTTATTTTCATTCATTCAATATATCGAAAAAATCATTGTTTTTATGATTTATGCAGCTAGTATCACAATAAAATACAATCAAATTACAAAGAAATGTTAATTTACCATTTCACGACTATTTCAGTGTGACTCATGAGAGGGCACCGGCAACCCAAAAATTCAGATTTAGATGAAACTCTAGACCGAAAGAGAACCTGAGTATAAGAACAACACATTTTTTTAACTACCAAATCCCATGATTTCAGGGTACAGCCGCTTCCAAAAATTTGCACGATTTTTCAATTTTTGTAAATGTCTCAGAAATTATAACAGATTTAATTTTTTTAAGACATAATTTGAAGTATATTACAGTCTCAGGGATGATGTAAATTATTTTCAGAAAAACTATGTAAAAGGGGCCGGGTACCCCGTGCTCCACATTGTTGTTATAATTTATTTTTTTTATTTATCGAAAATAAAGCCGCTTTTACCTAGAAAACGGTGCCGTACAACAAATTTAAACAGTTAATAATAATAATAATAATAGTAATAATAATAATAATAATTAAGCATTGAAAGCAAATAAACTTGCCTACTTTCTAATGACAGTGCGCATACTAAGAAAATATATGATATATAAGAAGAATGAGGAAATAATTACATGTTTTTATTCTTTTATTACATATTTTATGTGCAGTTTGGCATAAGAGTGTTGAAAACACAGGTATTGCTTGCACTACAAACAACACCCAATAGCAGGTTTTTACAAACACTTCACATGGACGTAGACTTCGTATCTTTTCAAAACAAAACTTTACAGAATTTTTTAAGAATCCCGGTTTTCCAATTACTTGTCCACTCTTATACCACAAATATTTGCAGATGTCGAAAAATCTTGGCGAAGAAAACTGATTGTGGATTAGCGCTTGCAGCTTAATAACACTATTTTTCTAATGCAAATCTGTTTTATAGTTCATAAGTATCATTGTATCCGAAAAAGTTCTGATCAAATCTCTCCAAAGTATAAAACCAGACACATCTGGAGCTTGTACTATTGCTACTATTATTTTTTTTGTATATGTAAGGTGTTTACAGTTTTACCTTCCAGTACCAAATTCCAAAATTCTGCAACACATTGCCCACTCCAAGAATCAATCAAGAGAATACTGTTTGGTCCGATATTTGGGAAGGAAACATCTGTTAGCCAGGTTTTGAAACGATTTGAAGTGAGCTTTACAGCCGTCGAAGAAGAAATATACACATTTACGGTTTTAAACTGTGATTGCGCAATTCGAGGGCCAGACGTATTCGTAGATTTCTTTATACCAAAATTATTAGCGAAAGTAAGTGTCCGTCGGCGGAAATAGTTGGTAAAATTGTGTAACTATATGTTCTAGAGTGCAAAAATAGCACAACCCCTTCGGTGGTTTTCTGACCCTTTGCTGCTAAAGTACGGCCGAAGTGACTAATAAAGCGTTATTATTATTTTTTAATATGTTTAATGTTTCGCTCAAAAGTTGTTATACAGCACCATTTTTTACGCAAAAGCAACTTTTTGATAAATTATAACAAAAATGGGGGATATCCGGTTCGCCGTTATATATTTTTTCCGAAAATAATTTGCATCATTCTTGAGATATAATATGCTTAAAATTATGTTCTAAAAAACAATTTATATGCTATAGTTTTCCAGATATTCACAAACATTTAAAAATCGTGCAATTTTTGGACGGAGTACCCCGAAATCGGGCGGTTTAGTCGCTAAAAAATGGTGTTGCCTTATATCAAGGTACTTTTTCAGTCTCTAGAGTTTCATGGGAATCTGAATTTTTTGGTTGCCGATGTTTCCTTGTGACTCAGCCTACTGTATACGGGCTGACCCAAACGCTGCTGAATGTTGCACTACGAAGTTTTTTTAATTTTGACATGATAGAGTCATCAAAAAGAAGGGTCATCCAAAATAATGATAGAATTGCTGTTTCTATTAATTTCTAAAAGCCATTGTTAATTCTAGCATTTGGAATTATGAGTTACTTGTTCATTGAACCTGGAAATCATAGTTTATTAGTGCTAACGCTGTTTTTTCCTTTCGGGTGCGACGGATTAACTACAATGCAAATATCCGCATAAATATTGTTCGTATGCACTTGAATCGTTTATTTCCACAGGTATAAGCTACGCTTATATAATATATGTCAGCTCTCTGTCGCTCAGTCTCCAATGCACCTAGAAAACGTCTCCGCACATACAATACATATATACATACTTATATACATGCGCATGTTAGAGAATTAAAAGGATGATTCCTGTTTACATAACAGAAGTAGAATCTTAATTTTAGACATTCAAGCTGTTGACATGGTTCCCTTTTAACTTCATTGATATTTTTATAGACGTATATATATTACATCGAATATGTTGCATTAAATCTGTGCTCTCTTTCTAAAAATTAATTTTTAAAAGTCTCTTAAAGGAAATAAAATTATGAACCGACATCTCAACATTCGGTGTTAGTCATATTTTCTGCGTTATATTTATACTTATTGTTTGTACAAACTACAACATTACTTCAGTAATCTGTTCTGTAAACTTTACCTTTAACAATGCCAGAAGTAATTTATGTTATAGCAAGTGAGCCTATAAAAAATTAAAACGAATAGACGCATACCATAAATCGAACATATGGTGATTCTTAATTGAAAAAACAGATTATCTCCTTTATGTTATTAAATGCTTTCAACGCTCATTTTAGAACACGTACGGTCCAGTAGAAAATTTACTTTTCCTTTGGTATGAGTTGTATATAGAACGATTTTTTAATATCGCTTAAAATCACTTACACCTAAACATTCTGACTCATTAAACTACTGGTCGCATTACGTAATCAATTTATTATCTATAATATGGTTTTCGATAATCAAAACTTCATGAAAGTAAGTAAAAAACATCTATTAGCAACGTCAGTACAGATGGCCCAAAAGAATTAAAGTCGTGCTTACCATAACCGATTTATTTCGGGAGTTTTATTTTCGAACTCTCCTCCATCATATTACTGCCATAAGCGACGTGTATTGGACGCGCGCGAATTTTTCTATTTATAGGCGGCAGGAGTATGAAAAGGAGACTCATCTGCCAAGTTGTGAATTTTTCACCTCTTTTTTCGCGAGGAGTTTATTTACAATATCTAAATCGCATTAATCATACGACCATCAGCGCAAATGCATTGTGTTACAAAGAATTGTGCTAAAATTAGGTCTCTCGTTCTGACTGTTGTTAAAGGTTCTTATTGCGCATAAGGCTATTAAAATGATGTAGACTGCGAAAAAATGTTTGATTGAAAAAGTAAACAATTGATGATCATTTTTCTATTCTTTTTGCAATATGGTGTGAGCCAATATAATTAGGTAATCGAAATAAGAATTGTGGTTTGGAAACATTGTAGCTGATATTCAGTCTGACATTTTCTAGTTCTAAAAAATTTCGTTTTCTCTGAGAATTCTGATAGGTGCGAAGTTTGTTTAAAAAGCTGAAATATTTTGATTCCTACTTATAGAATCATTCATGATGGTAGCCTATTAGACATATCTCTGAAAGTAATTTTTTGAATTTTTTGGATGCTTTTATTTCTTGAAAATATTTTCAAGGCACTTTTGATTACATCCGAAACGGATATCAACATTCTTACTTTTAATAGATCATCCTGTACATTATGAATTCTTTACATGTCCCATTCAAATGCATGTTAAATGATATAGCATCTAGGATGTACCAACTTGGAGTCAAATTTTTTTCTGAAAATTTTGACAGATTCAAACTTGAACTTAAACAGTAGTATCTTTTCTTTGGAATTAGCTATACAAATCGGTTTTGAGATTATTATGAATTATATAAGTACCTATTTACAGTCTAAATAAATATCAAAAATGTATACGCTGTTCCGGAAATCCGATTTACTAAGAAAAGATATTTTTTTTTTATGGCAACCTCTATTTTTAAATTTGTCCACATTCCACTTCCGAAAATGAATGGTTTCCATGTTATTTAAAGAAATTCATAAAATCAATTCATGTTCAAATAAAAAGCAGTTGAATTAACGAAGTAGGCTTTGGTTTACTTAAACTAATGTTAAATCATCACTATGATTAATATGGTAAGGTTCAGTAATGAAGATATATTAAACTTCCCGTAAATCCATGATGAGAACAAAGAGAAGTTGATGGAACTAACACAGGTTTTAGTGAACCACATTCCTGTTTGACGAAGTTTAGGAGAATAGAATTTTTTTTTTTATTTTGGAAGGTGAGTGTTTCTGGGATTTACCATTTTTCAATAATTCGGTTTAGTAGCTAATATTTCTATGTGTTTAAGTTACTTATTTTTATAAACTACTCCTGAATAAATACTTATTTTATAACTTGTCAGATTTCGCATAATTTTTTGAAAACCGCTTTTTTTCATTCTATCCAGAAATTCCTTCACAAATTATGAGAGCGTTCATATCGTCTGTAAAGATATGCACTTGTAGCACTACAAATTACAAATGAAATTCTTATTGGAAACGGGATCTACAATTATTTTATTTTATCAACAATTATTTTATTTTATCATATTTGTAAATTGTTGGACGAAGCCTATATCCTATTGGATCAATTGGCAAATAAAATTATATTTATTATTTTATTATTATTACAATATTGTGTATTATGTAACTAGGTTTTTGCCTAAAAAGAACAAAGCGTACTTTGTTAATTGAGTTTTTTTTTATTGAAAAAGAGATCGATTTTATGTTTTTTTTTTCAAACAATTCGGAAAGGACTGAATTTAGATATACGAGTGCAGGCTCACACATTTTAAGGTAAATGCCCGCACACATTTTAGGGTAAATGCTTAATGTAATGCGAAATCTATACAAACGGCGAAAAATTTCAACAAAACTATTACGACTACAATAAAATATAGACTTTCAACTTATAAAAATTGAAAATTATATTTAATTTACATAACGGATAATCTTTGTATTACACGGAATGTGACTCAACTGTTGAGTCATAATAGTTTGGCCAGATTTTAATATTGGATAACGTCACCTTTATTAGCAATAACCGCCTTAATTCTGCTAGGCATTGTGTCAAAAGTCTTCCACACTCCTCTGGTGAAATATTATCCCATATGTTCTGCAAGGTAGCTCTTAATACAGGCATTGTGCGTGCTGGATTTTTCCGTTGTTGCTTCTTCATATTATGCCAAAGTGTCCCGATTGGAGACAAATCTGGACTAGAAGTCCATTCTAGCATGGGAATGTTATGGTCCTGGACCACGTAGGAATAATTTTTGCCGTATATGTAGTACGGTGCACCGTTGGAAAATAAAGTCATCGTCATTTGTTGCACATTGTGCAATTGATGGCAGGAAGCTTTCTTCCAAAACCTCCTTGTACTTCTGCGCATTAATTGTTCCATCGACAAAATGTAATTTACCTACACCTTTTGCCGACATGCAACCTCATATCATAACTGATGCTAGGAACTTTACTTTTCTTACTAGACAATCATTATGATATGCCTCAGTTTTGCGAGAATCACCTATGCAAACATCAAAGTTTGACTCATCACTCCAAATTATACTTCCCCATTGTCTTTGAGTCCAATTTTGGTGTTCTTTAGCCCATTTCTGTCTATTACGTTTTTGTAATGTCGTCAATAATGGTTTTTCTTTTCCCTGTCAGAAAAATAGCACCCACAAATTTTACCAAAAAAAAAAGGAAAATTGTTACCTTATAGAATTTGTATCCTATTTTTCTGATAGCTCTCTTTGTTGTAGACAACGAAATGTCCTTGCCTATACTTTCCCTCCACAAAATAGTTATTTCTTTGGCATTGGACTACGTAAAGGTCTCCTGTTTGCTTCCGTAATTGTAGTTGGTCGGCCGGTTTTAGTTTTTAGGTTAACTACCCCGGTTGATTTATACAAATTGATAATATCTTGAACAGGAGAACGTGTCACTGAATGCCAAACCGAAATGCGACGTGCCGAAATACCATTTTTCTTTCACCAGACAAGGCATGTGGTCATGCAAGTTATTCGAATAAACCTATACTTTAACTTAAGAAATATCACGATATGCAACAATAAAGGTTTTCGTAATATATTCTTGTTTTTATGTAAGAAAAAAACGCTAAATTGCCTCTTGATGCCAGGCTCATCAAAAGAGCTCATTAGACAACGTAATCACAACAATTGTCAATCTGTCAAATTTCAAACCTAAAACCAATTCTAAGAAATTCTTGTTATCTATTGTTGTTTAATCCTGCATTTTTCATGTTTTCATTTTTCACTCTCGTTAATTAGTATTTCTTTAATGAATTTGTCAGTTTTCGGTTGTCCGTCCAAAAACGTAAAAATATACGGGGTGATGAAAGTGGTCATTCCTTGCCGATAGCACCGGAAATGCAATTGAATTGCCGATAACACTAGAAGTTGGTTTACAAAAAATGGAAATCGATCTGGTTGTTCTAAAAACGTAGTTCGTTTAAAAAATAGTATAGGGAGAGGGAATACTTCAGGATTCCACTGTATATTTTTTAATTTAGTTCAGTTATCTTCATATCTAACTATCAGAAGTGTCTGATGCTATAACTTTTGTTATACACTGGTGCTACAAACCTTTAAGGTTGTTTTTATTTGTGTATTTGAAAGCTTAATTTTGTTGTCTTCTACGTTACAGGTATTTTATAGGGCTACCATGGCGATCTTGATTCTCTTCTACAAGAGCTCGTCGTCCACCTCTTCCGAATGGTACAAGTGTATACAAAAGAATGGCATCGAGTCTGCATTGAACAAGTTTTGCAGAGAGATGCCCCATCCGCCGAGCAAACTGCTCAAGGTCGCCTTCGGCATCCGCGGCCTAAGCTCGTCGTACATCTCGCGGGTGTTCATCAGGACCGAGATGTTGCTGAAGAGCAGGTCCGTGACGACCGGATCGAGGCAATTGGTCCGGTCACGGTCCACCGAGAACCTGCCCAACTCGCAGAGTCAGAACAACATCCAGATGGTGTCGCACACCCTCACCATACGAGAGGTAAGGCATACTTACCACGTCACGACTCTATTTTTTGGATTTTATGAATTCCTGAGGAAATGTGAAACAAGGTATTTTTAAATAAACCTAAATTGCTGTATATGTATATATGCATATTTTTTTTAAAAATACACAAAGCAAATGGTACTGGCTTATAGCGAAAAAAGTGATTGTTGTAATATACCTAATCAAATTTTGCAGTCTATCAGAAATTTCAAGAATATTACAAAAAGGAACACTGTAATGACGCACAAAAAAATTTTAATACGATTTACTATAATAACATGTTGGAAACCATTTATGTGGAGTAGCAATGTCACACAAGATTATTTCCTGGAATAAATAAAGATGTTTTTAATGACTTAACGAGTAATAATAATTCCAAATACATTTAAGTTAAACCAGCAACCGCATAAATTGAATGTTCCTCACTTGCGTATCAGTAGATTTTTACAGAGCGATATGCTAATATCTAATCTCGTTGATGATCCACTCACACATCAATTAACTGTCATGAAATTGCTAAATAGAGATCGTAATATGGCGACTTTACAGCTTTTCCACTTTGATATAATAGAATCAATTTTAGCAAAGACAATTTTCATATTAAGTAGATAATCCTCATAAAAAGGGCTAATGGATCTCTTTTAGCAGAGCTTTTTCAATTCCCCGCGGAAATGAGCGTTTGTTAACGTTTTACAGGCTCAATAAAGTTATTTGAATTCAGATTTCTTGCTTGACGCCTACTGTGTTTACGAAATTCTTAATACTGATTTTTTTTTTCGCCGTTTGGTGAATACCATTATATTAACAATCTCTAATAGATATATCAATATTTTCAAGGATATCGAGTGGACCGTGCTAGTAAATTCATTAGATTGTTGAACTGCAAAATATTTGAGATAAATTTGTGGAGGTGTGATATGTATAGTATATGATATTAATTCAGTAGGTTGATTTACTTACGTAATTCAGTTTCTTGTTTCAAATAAATAAATTGTAAAAAGTGCTATCGTCGTATGGTTTAATCTTTTCTTATAATTATTTCCGGAATTCTAACAGCTTGAGTACGTTACTGTTGTTACGTTACACAATTTCTAAAATCCACAGTAATTATCTCCTGTTTTTGTGCTCATAACAAACAAATATCAAGAATAAGTCTGTTTACTTTCTTTGCAGCTTTCTACCTAGTTGATTGCTATTGTTATTCTACAAAATGCAGGATGTAGCAATTACCGGCACAGTAATTCGTTAAGGAAATAATACTTAAGTGTAGATATAGCAAAAGTATATTAGCTGCTCTTTACCCGTTGTTTAAAGCAGGAACTCAAAACCGGTATTATTTTAATACCGATATTACGTCATCAAAGCCATACCGGTATCGTTATAATACCGAAACCGAAATAAATACCGGTATTTTTTCGGTTTTCATTTAGTCAATACGATTTCTCTAAAACTTTGTAATTTAATTTAACTTCAAACCTGTAATTACAATATTTTCATTATAAATGTACATACTACGTGACTATATAACTAACAAGACAAATCACTGAAATTACACTCGCAATACATACATAAACAGACAGCAAGAGACTTGTTTTAGATAACTGTACGTTTTATGCATGCACTATTGAGGAAAAGTGCGATTGTTGAAATAAAATTCCAAAATAACAGTAAAATTTAATAAAACGATACAGTCATCTTCTATCATTTGAAACTAGGCACTTCAACCGAAACACAAAATACTGGTATCATACCGGTAGTTTTCGGTTATATCCACATACCCTTATTTACCGGCATATTAGGATTTATTTACCGGTAATTTGTTATGTTTCCTTATTCGATTATTTCATATTATAGAATTATTTGAAGTGCTGTATTTTTACAAGCACATTTAAAACATCAATCTAAAAGGAAATGTCAATTCATGAGAATAAAAATTAATTCAGCAAAAAATATTTTCCTTTATTACAGCTTCTAAATCTACACTTCTGGCGTTAGCTCTAAGTATCAAAATATCATTAAGAATGTCATCGGATAAATTTAAGCGTACAGACGACAATACATATTTTAAAGAGGAGAACAATCTCTCGACACTAACTTGAGGCACTGACAATGCGATTTCGGCTAATACATGCAATTCGGGTATGCTATATTTGTTTCTGTACCAAAATTGGTAAATGTCTTCTTTTGAATCCAAACGAGGGTATTCTATGAATTTTCTTAACATACTCATAATATCTAACGTACCTGTAGAATAATTATTATGACCGCATTTGTTATTGTTTAATTCCCTCATTTTTTTCATCTGGCTGAGATCGTTATCACCGATATATAAGGGCTGACAGCTCTTCGATGACGTCACGCTGTTTAGGCGATATATCACCATGCACGATATTAGCCTAGGTGGTAAAAGAATCGTTTTTTTTTTTGCATTTCTTTTTAAGTTATGAAGGGCTTCCGGTTTAAAGAGGATGCCGGTCGTAAACTAAGCCCTTCTTCGCATCCCATTCGATTTTATTTTGGAAAAACGAACTTTCAAAGCAAAAATCAAACGCGTAACCGAGCACCGTTTTCGTGAAAGATGTATTTGTGGTGGATAATGAATGGACTAATTATTATTATTTGTTGAGGTTGAAATGATACATTAATAGCAATTCTATTCTAAATTTTGTTAAATAATATATTCTTACCATTTATTGACGTCTTGATGTCCATTGCGACAAAATACTACTGCCCCGGTAAGCCGCGTAAAAGTGCAACATAAGCAACGCTTCCATTGTCAATTCACTTAGCCTTCGACGTTGGTCTGAAAACGTTTTCGTGTATTTCGAAAATGATCGCTCTACATCTAGCAAAGTAGGATTTGCGTAATTCTGATATTCCTTTATCTCTTCTATGCACTCTTTATTTTCAGTAATAGACCGAACCTTTTGTAAATCGGGATTTTTATTTAAAACTGCAAAAAATTTTTGAGCGACACCTAGTCCTATAGTATCCGTCAAGCTTTCTAGAGCGGCTTGTAAATTATCTAAGGTATTTAATGAGTCTCGTAAAGATAAGTGACTGTTTTGTAACAGCGATATAGCTTGTACAACCGCAGAATAGTTTATGGAAATTTCATCTATTTGTAAGTGAACGTTCGAATTGGAAAAAAGTTGCTGACACTCTCGAATCGCTGCAGATACATTTGATTTAAATTTTGAAACCGCATCCTTTACATTTGCGAAATATTTATGATAATAAAGTACTGCCTGGAGCCATGTTCCCCATCGAGTTATTACAGGCTGAGGTGGTAGTGGAAGTTTCGGACACAATTGTTTGAAAACGCGGATATGTTTGGTAGATTTCACAAACTCATTTTGGTAGATGCAATTAAATTATTCACCATTGGATACTTCTTTCAAATGGTTTCTGCAACGAGATGATATGCGTGTATGAGATGTGTTATGTGAAGAAGAGTCGAAAAGCATATTTTCTACATCTTACCAACTTTCAGCATTGTTGCAGCTCCATCAGTAACTAACATTGTGACTTGAGCTCCTATGATACAAAATTCTCTTAACGAATCTTTTATTATCTTCACAACGGTTTCAGCATCACTTTTTCCAATCCTTTATTGGTTAATAACAAGGAAGCTGCCGGATCATTACGTTTTAAAGGACGCGCTACAACATAAATCACGCTGTGTTTCTGTACATCAGTTGTTTCATCCACACTTACGCAAATTTTCTTATTTTTCAACTCATCTACTATACAGTTTTTTACTGTACCCTGCAAATGTGGTAAATTGTATCGAAATTGTCTGGTGGTTGGTAGTTTCCACGAGGAAACATATTTATTCCAAAAAAGACGAAAGTGTTCATTGTCTACTAGGTGTTGTGGGATGTTGCACACACTTAGCATAAAAATAAAATCATCAAGAAATTCCCAGTACAAAATATTGTTGCTTAAATTCCGTACATGACGTTTACCTTTAATATGTCTTCTACAGCGAAATGTATCGCGACCTATCAACCGTATATCGCAAATTTTGCACTTAATGATAGTACCTGTATATTCCAACCCAGGAAAACGGCTAATATATTTATTCACATGCGATGCTAAAGATAAACCTCGTTTACGACGATCCATGTTTTAAAAGACGCACACCGATCAACCGATAAATATCGAACGACCATTCACTTCCACGCCTATCGAATGACTAAACTCTCAACTGGCTTCGCATCGACCTAAATCCCCTCTCAGCGCTTCTGCCATAGCATGCGTTTGTCGAACCTTACTAATCACAGTAGTCAAAACCATTCAAATAGCGCGATATCAGTTGGATTTTAGTTGTGGATTTCTTGCCATCAATCAAATTACGTGTGACTAATTTGTAATTGCTCTGCGAACAACCCATTTATTAATTACATGTAAAATCCTTTTCTGTATTACGAAAAACTTTTCCAGTACTTCCTTAATTTGTTACAAAGTACATTATGTTTTTTTCTAGTTTAAGGATTTGTCAACTGTAAGACCCATCAGCTTAACGTAAGGGCGAACACGATATTCGCAACTTCTGGAAAACTTTGAAATTGTCACATTTGAAGAAGACGATATTTGATTTATCGCGGTTCATTTTCAGGTTATTAGTGTTTAGCCATTCTTCAATTGTATTCATATAAGCACTACTTAGATCGATAGCTTCATCCAGCGTACTTTCACTTATTAAAAAAGGACTATCGTTTGCATAATTGAAGGGGCAAGTGAATGAAGGAGATATGTTACAAAACGTGTGTCTAAGAAAATCTGAAAAAATTACAGTTAAAAAACAATTATTTACTTTCATTTATTATCATTAAAATAACGTAGATACGCCGATATTACTAATGTTGTAGTCATTATGTAAGACCACTTATGTTTTATAAAATCGTATAAGTTTTATTAGAATTACTCTCGCCGAGTTGCTGAATTGTAAGGAATTGGCGAAAAATAATAGGAACGTTTAACCAAAAGACATATGAAAGCGAAGATTGTTTCTAGATGTGACTGAAAATGTGTTGTTATGTGCCAGTATTTGAAATGTTTTATTGCTTGCCTTACTGTACAATACATTAACCGGATTTACGACACTTTCTTTATGAATCATTTTAAAACTAGAAACGTTCAACTTGATTGAAAAAGATATTTATACCTCGCAATGTTTGCCTCTTTATTTTTATCGAAAATCTATTTAAATTTTTGGTAATGCCTTCAGGCTACAACCAAAGTAGAATGATAGATGGATATTTAAATTTTATCCAGAATAGTAGCTTAGTTAAATATGGTTTTAAACTACCAAAGAATTTATAAAATTTAGGAAACAATTTTGTAAATTGTTTTTTTACAGCAATTTCAACCTAATGTAATAAATGTTAGAAATGATTAATTACTCCTATCTAAACACCTAGTAAACCATCACTTCCATAAGCCTCTTTCATTAATCTGAAATGGTTTTTTTCAGGCGTCTGGCAAAATTCAAATTCATCTTTGGATTGATTATGAATCACGTATGATTTTTTATGTAACGACTCTGACTTTCTGAGTTTATTTATTTATGATGTTTTTGAGTTTATAAGCCAATACTGTTGCATGTTTTTAGTTTAGCCATATTTTTTTATTAAAAATACTTTGTAAATATTTTTCATAGTTTAATTTTCAGGATTTTCATTATTTACATTTATAAGTTATATATGTCAATCTTAATTATTTTTTTAATCATATTTCTCTCAGATTGTATATAAACCAAATATTTATTATTCAGAATAATCTAATGGAAAACTTGGACAACTGCCAGCGTTTAGTTCACTAAGTTACATGCGTAAACATAAGTTCCATTTATAGTTTTTCTTTTACTTTATCTCGGTGATGGTGTTCAAAACATTTTTGTGCCTTTGACAATTTCTTTTTCACGGTGATGGTTTTCAATATTTTCTGGTTTTTGCATCTTATCGGGTTTTTTATACCATCTTTTGTTGTATATAGTATAATCGGCTGTTTTATCCTTCGGGTGCTGAAAGTAGTGATGCATACGGTCTGCGGTTTCCCTAATATTGTTTTAACAATTCTTTGATACTAAGCAAAATGGCAATGAATAATTTTCTAAACTGCATTATTAAATTCTCTACGAAAACTTTGCGACTAACAATAAGATATTTTAAAATGCTAATTGGGTGCGAATTGCAGATTCTTAAGCAATTTTTAGCACTATATTTCGCCATGTTTCTAGTTTATTAGGCGCTAAATTTAAAACTGACATTAAGAAATGTCGATAATTCTTTAATATCAAAATAAATTATAATAGTCAAACATTGTTTATTTAATTTTTAGTCAACTTATACAGGTCTTGTAAAGCGAATGCGTACAGCAAAACAGTGAATCACCCTCTCAGCGATTGGAAATCACAAGTCAATCGTCCCGTTGCGCTCTCTCCTCACACGTAAGACTGAATGTCCTTGCGTGCTGGACGTAATGCCCACATTTTTTGCTGTACGCCTTCGCTTTATAAGACCTGTATATGGTTAGTTATACACGTTGGTCCAGATACGAACTGGGTATTGCCTTTGTGAATGGCAACAGCTCACTCGAGCCTCACTGATAGATCCTATCCAATCGCAGTATATCATAAAGCGAGCAGCGATACGCACGCATGTTGTAAACACGCGTGTCCGTTCAATCACGTAATATTATAATTCAACGCCTTCTGACAAAATGTGTTAATACAGAATTACTGCGTAATTTTTCTGTATTCTCAGATTATGTTAGAAAGTACAGTTTCTTATATTCATTTTGTTGCTGCTATACAATGTAGGAGAACGAAAAAGTAATTCTAAGTAGGAAAATAGACAACGATTCTTATAAAATTAAACTAAAGAAAAATAAATTCGATAATTATACAAAATAAATTGAAATTTTAACAATGTTACTTTATTAAGAGGAAAAATCTCCTGGCAATTTTGAACTTTGTAGCTTCTGTATTTTTTGCGTTTCAAAATACGTTTCACAGTACTTCTATTAACACCGATTTCGCTCAGAGCTACGGTAGTTGCGCGCGGCGAGGCTGGCTGGCAGGGATAAATCCAAATATGCCAGATCGCGCTACGTACAATATATCTCGCAGCCTGGTGAAGCCTGAGCCAACGTGTATACAAGCCTCGGCAAGCTGTACAGGATGACTCACACGCAGCTGGTGAACATGAATGAGATACGTTATTTTTTCACTTCCATAGACGTGCCATGCCATAGGTTTTATCCTGCTGGTTTTAGAATATGTGGGTATTTATTTACAATATTAATTAAAAACATCTTTAAATAAAGGTCATTATCTATGATTGCACCGTATTACGCTTTGCAAACATGGATGAACTACGTAAAATAATGTTAACATTTTTAATTTATAGAAATAAGGGTTGTATTAACCTTCACTAGAAGCGAATGTTCCAAGTTCTTCTCAAAATATTTTATTGTTGTTACTATGTTTGTGAAATGGTTATTTACAAATTGTAATTCGTTTAGTAAGTTGTTATTGTCTAAAATTAATTTACAATCAACAATACTGCTGGCGTCATCAGGAGAATAAAAAGTGGGACAAAAAACTAAATGTAGATATGTTTGACACCATATATCGGCTATGTATATGAAAAATAACCGAACCTAATGATAATTTGAAAGACAAGCAGCAATGTATAAAACAAGGAAGCTTCAAATGTGTAAAAATATAATTCGATATCAGAACAATGTGATATACCTTCTACTATCTGTACAATACTGAATATTATTGCGCACTCTCGTTTCCTACCAATAAGCACGAATGAACGGCTATGCTGTTCCCGTACGACTTACCGAGCCTTGCTTTATATATTTACGTCAGCTGCTTTTTTTATTCAATTTTATGAAAGTTCTTTTATATCAACTTTTTTTTAGCTACTATCAATTGTAAATATTTGCTATCATTTCAGTAAAGAAGACTATTAGATCGATCGAAAAAGTTGTTCTTATGGCAAATGTATAATTGCATCAAAACCAAAAAGAAATGATAAACCAAAACTTGTTATAATTGCTATGCAATGTCAATGCACTTCGGTATTGCCATCCAATTTCACATTAACAGTTAGATAATTGCAACCTAAGCACGTGCTAATTGCAGCTCTAGAACGATTTGAACTATAATTAAGCAAGATTACAAAGTAACAATAAATAAAGAACCGTATTTAACCTCCTCATAAGGAAATACACTTGTTTGATTAATATTCATTGCTGGAGTAATGGAAAACAAGCCGTTTTTCAGTGGTTGACCACAAAAAGGATATTATTGGCCAATACAAATTTTATCTCTAATATTCGTGTAATATATCGTTTTAACCAATCAATGTAAATAGAGACACTCACTGCTTATTGAAATTGCAGCATTAATAAAACATGCAAATAAACACACGAAGGTTCACAAATTAGTAATTAGACGATTGCGTTTACATGTAAAAATTCAGAGCTACTTAAATAATGTTTTGCATGGAATTATGGATACCGTAATGGTCGTCTATGTACGAAATTCGTTAGAATTACAATTGGTGAAAAATCAGATGATCGGGCTGGACGTGGGAGAGTTTTAACACTATTTTCCTCAAATAAGTTTAACATGGTTCGTGAAACATGTGGCCCAGAGTCATTCTTTTAAAAAATTTCTTGGGGCATTATCTGGAGAAAAGCATAATGTATTTGTTATTATAAGTAATCGCTCCCGTATCATAATGCGTATAGAAGCATCGCCTTCGCGTAGCCCTACCATACGCTCCCTTTGAAATTCGCTTACTTGCTGATAATGTACGAGGATGGTACGAGAAGCATCCGTGTTTGGAGGTAGATGGCGCTTTGTGTTAAAATCTGCATTACCGACTATGAGCACTACTCTTTAGTCGACGTCTGTCAAAATTTCGGAGAAATTCATCTTGTAGTGTCGTTTTAAGGGCTATTGAAAGTAGGCAAATTTATGTATTTGTGGAATCATGGAGCAATACCGGTCAGAGATTCGATTTCTTTTTTTGGATAAGGAAACGTGTGCAGAAATCAAAGAGAAGTTGGATATAGTTTATAAGGACCATTCACCTTCAATGGCTACCATCAGATACTGGTTTAATGAATTTAAGCGTGGCCGAACATTCGTGGCCCACAACACGTTCCTGGGTGTTAATATTGGATGCTGCTTAATGTATTTCAGCGCAACCTCAAATGCTTCTTTGACTGCAGAGTGAGCAGTCTTTTCTTGCTCCTCAATATCTTCTTGTTCACCCGCATCGTCACCGTCAACATGCGGTGGAAGTCATCATCAAGTTCTTCATGGTTGGCCTTAGTAACGACACCTTCCGTTGTCCACTCTTCTACATCAAATGTTCCATGAATGATCCATAGACCTTGGACAATTTCTGCTTGAAATTGCGAAATAGGAGGACTCAACAGGTTTATCTCCTGTAGTTTGCTGCATATTTGACCAACGTTTTTTCATGATGTTTGAAGAGTTATTGCTTCATCTCGTGCTTGAGTAAAAGTATAGATTGCATCTTTTATACTTAAAGATGCCATGGCTTGGAAGAAATCACACCCTTCTTCTATTTTTTTCTAATGAAAACCCAACATATTTTCGCCTGTATGTCATGACTCCTTGATCCATAAGTTGTGTCAAAGAAGTCACGTAGGGGGAAACGAACGCAGCTTTAATGTCGCCCTATTGTAATACATTTTCACATGGATGACTTGGGATCTTGCCGTTGTCACAGCACGCATAAGTAGATGTTTTGATTTCAGATTGTTTCCTATTGCTGGTACAAACTCTTCAAAAAACCACTGGTGTAATAAACAGGAAGAGATGACATATATATATATATATATATATACATAAATATTTAAATACCCTGGATGTGCTAGATGTTTCAATAACAACATCTTTTGCCAACTTTGTTCCTGTCACAATTTCATTTTTGCCTGTTTTTGGTAGCATTTTATAAATATGTCTTGCCTCGTCAATGTGTTCTTTAATTAAATTTTCAATTCAAATACCGTGACCAATTCACTTATATCTTATATCAAATTGATATATTCCGCTAAAAATCATTTTACTGATTAAAAAAAATTATGCATAACGTAATTTTTAGTAGCAGCACATTTCATTGAATTTCCTTTCCGGTTTTTGTTTTTCTACTACTCATTACGTACTGAAATCAAGACATTTTCCAATACTATTTTGTACATTAGATTTTTGTAATTCTAGCGGAATATGTTTTTGATAGTTTAATAGCGTTAATCTTAGATTCCAAAAGTAGGTAAATATCTCCAATATCATAAAATCAGCACGATTCAAGATTGAAATAACTAACTTAATAAATAATCTTTCATATGATTGTAGATAATTTGACGAAAGTCTGTTAAAATATGCAATTCTTCTGACGCAATTTAGTATAAAAAGAGATTGCTTAACGGAGGAACTTAAATGATGCAGTTTTGGTGAAAATTATTAATTGCCGTCTGTATTGTACTATTGTATCATGTATTCAGTATGTATAGATTAGGATATGTACGTTTTGCATTTCAGAGTTTGTCCGAAGAGATGTACAATGAAATGGTATTGTATTTCAAGTATTTTAATGTTAATACATTAAGTACGCATATAGATTGATTGGACTGTTTAATCATGATCTTTGTTTGTTATCATCGAGAGGCATTGCTTCAATTGTGTTTTGAACTTCTTCCAAATGTCGATTCAACTCATTCAAGCTCAATATTCAGTTTTAGCTATTTTTTAAGAATTTTACGACAATAAAGATAGAAGTTCAGAACGTTTGCGAATTTGATAACAGGGCCGCTCCTCATTTCATTGCACTACTTGAATAATCAAGAACTCTCGTTCCCAGACCGCTGCATTGGTAGATCCTTGTTTAGCTCGCAAAGGATTGTTGCAAGAATTACTAACCGACTCTCTCACCATGTGACTAACTGTTATATAATTTCCTCCTTATACTTATGATTACCTCTTACAATTTGCTTCCCCTTGGAGAATGTGCTTGCGAAAATAGAAACAAAAAATACTATAACTCGACACTACAACAGGAGTTCTAACGATTTGCTTTGGAAAATTTCGTATAATTGTTATAGCATGCGTATACGTTAATCATATTTTGAATAAGACAGTTTCTTACAAAAGTTTCCTGAAATGTTCTTATTGTTTCATGACGCATGAAAAAGATCCTTACTGAAATTGCAGAGAATTAAGTTGTAACTTTTACGAGCGATTTTGAAATGAAAGCGTACGAGGGTATCCTGAAAAGTTTCCAGCCTAACACAGAAATAAGTATTTTTTTGTCAAATTCACTTTTATTTCTCAACATAGTTTTTACAGAAACACTAACATCGTCGGACGCAAAGGATTGTTGAACAACAACTGAGCGTCTAACATGGCTAAAATTTTCTAAAGTATCTTTCAACGCATGCGCGGCTAATTAGCACAATATTTTTGACAAGTATGTTCATGTTGAGGCTTGAAACTACCCTCGGACATTCACTTATTTTTATTTCAGCTAAAAAATACTTTAATAAACTACATACAAATATTTGTATGTAGGAAGGCCTTTTTTGATTTTGTGGTATGACTTCAAAGAAGAAGAATGCTATGAAACTTTTTTCTACCTGTTGATTATCATTTAAAAAAAGTGTCAAATATAAACAAAGATTAATATGAGCTCTTGTCTACAGTTTTCTTGCATTAAATAAAAACATGGATTTGACTAAACTGTTTTATTCAGTGTGGTAACCACTTGTGGAATAAAATTAATTTTGATGTTATGTTAGAGTTTTATATGAAGCTCTCGAACAGGTCAGTTTTAAATCTAAAAGACACGCTTTCTAAACGAAATTTGAAATATACAGATGATTCATGTATGTGTTTTTTTAATGGAACAGCCTGTATATTTTTATGTGTTTGATGTCTCCCTGAGAGCTGATTTCAACGACCTATAACGCTTGAGTTCTAACTGGTTGATTACTGTTCTCCATTTACTCGTTCACAATAACATAACCTACAGTAAAACCACTGTCTAACTTCTTTTAAAACTTGAGTGAAATATTCCTTATTTCTTTCTGTTTGTATTCTTTCTTTGAGGTAATCAATGTTATCTTGCTTTGTTGCATATACTTTGTATTGCCCCATCTTGCTGAAACCATACACATTCACTTGGTATGATCTATTACATTTGAATATAAATTTACCAAAACAGAAACAACTTCATCTGCAATGAGATTTAAATATTTTTCCGCTGTCAAATTCCCTTTGATAAAAATTGGTTACCGACACCTGCCCAGACGTTAACTTTTTAAGGATACTGTGTACGTCTCGCGCGCATCCAATAAAGATTCTCCGCAGAGCAATACCTACAGTTCTGCCGATTTACTTCGTCTGAAAAAAGAATAAAATCAAGAGTTACCTCATGTCTGTCTAGCTTATTCATTCAATTTTCGCTGTTCTCTACGATCTGGACCGTCTTCTGTTAGTTCCTGGACAAACATCATTGTATAGGAATTAAGTTTTTCTTTATGGAGACGCTTGATAACAGTTGTATGGTTAATACAATTTTCTCATGTAATTTAGCGTGCACTTGTTCGTGGATTCTCTTGAACACTTAATAAAATCTCCTCTGCGAAATGGGGTTTTGTTTCTCGCGGCTTAACATCTCCAAGTTCTCTAAACTGTGCTACAATTTTGGGCACAGCACCCTGCGAATATCAATAACTTCCTTTTGATTTCTACACATATCTCTGTACGCGATCATCATAAAAATGTCTATTCGATAAGTTTCCTTTAAATATCGCATTGTTTATTAAACACAAAATTAATTTTTAAGTGACAATTTACTAAATGTCACTATCGTTGTAGGAATAGCTAATGACTACTTTATTGTTTAGTTGCCTAGGTTATATTTATTTCAATGTAAACAGTCTTTCCAGAAACGTGGGTGATAAACGTTTAACGTCTCTTAAAGAATTTCCGATTTTAACCACCTTCCTGATAGGTATAGGTATTTGCTTATACAAGTCATGAATGTTATAAGTCGCTGAAGTTAAGGAGAGAAAGCATACAAGGTGATCCATTAAAAAACACCTTCCTTGTAGTGCACTTACATCTTGTATATTTCAAATTTCGTTTAGACGGCGTATCTGTTGGATTAAAAACTTTCTGTTCGAACGTTTCACATAAAACTCTAACTTCAACTTAACCCGTTAAATGTCCACATCATCTAATGAATATGTAAAGTTGAGTAAAAATATGTATGGACAGTTGTTATTACTATCAAAGGTAAATGGCAGGACAAATACAATAATATGTATTGGAAAGAATCATCAGTCGTATTCTATTCTATTGTGTTATTAAATACGCATAATTACGTTCTAACCTGTTCAGTTTCTCACTAAGCACGTTCTTCTTTCCAAGTAGTGTAATAATTATACCTTATAGACCAATTAGTTCAAATAACCTATTACTTAAAAGTTTCATGTTGTTGATCCAGTTTTGTTTCGTTTGATACATCCAGTTACCCGTACATCCTTTGACACTCGATGTGCTGACAACATTTTTTTGTGTGATTGTGTGCATCTGTTTGTTTTGTGCTGCAAAATAACGAAGGGAGCTCGTTCGCCTGGTCCCCGTGTTCTATCTATGGGTATTTATCCCACGCAGAATATCAACTCCCGCATCCTCGATCAACAGGATGTAAGTTCGAAATTTCTAAGGTTATTTGATGGAAATCTTTTTTCTTTTATTTTTACTGTGAAACTATAGTTTTTTTTTCTTTTGTTCTATAATTGGCTGTCTTATTAGAGCTTTATTCGGAAACGTAAAATTGGTGTATAATACTTTGTTTTTCTTTCTTGTCTGTCTTTAATTTTTTCTTGATTTATTCTCGCTACACTATACCCTTTTCGCTGTATACTTTTACATTGTACGTACTACTGTATTGAAAAATGCTATTCGACACGTAGTTTAGTTATTTGGCTAAACCATCCTCAATCTTATCTTTATTACTTTTTCTTTGTATGTATGTACATACATTGGTGTCAGTACCACGGCTTGTATATCCAGGAAAATGAATTACTTTTACTATTTATCTAAAGTGTACCTTCTGTAAATATAATAGAATATAATATTCTGAACAACGGAATAACCTGTAAAGAGGAAATTAAAGAAGAGAATATAAATATGTGAAAAGCTTTTAGGTGATTTTCTTTGCAGAATCCTGGCAAATTTTTGACAATCTGCAAATTATTTTCTGGGAAATAAATTATGGAGAGATGTTAGATTTGGTGTAGCTTGATAACTGGTTACGAAGTTAATTTTTCGCGATATTTAAATCCTGAAATTCTCCACGTAAATTAAATTATTGACTTGGATTGTTACACTTTCCTTTTAAGGAATTTCTGTTTCATTGCCCTCGTAAACAACTAGTTATGCTATATTCTGTAATTATCAGCTGCCAATTATAAATTTATGGTTCTTTGTTTTCGTTCCATAAATAGAGGTTCATTGTAGACAAGCAGAAACTCATATATTACAGATTGCAGTTTTATCTGTTCATTAAATGTGACACCTAACTTCCTTTAGATCTTCAAAACAAGAACATTGCAAGCGTCATAGGTTTAAAAAACTCTGTGCTTTTATACAATCCAATGACATGTTTTTTGGAACAAATAAAAATTTTTGTTAGAAATGGTTATGTGCACCTAAGGCAATGTTTGTCAAGAGGTTCTTCAGAAATCAGATGTCGACAAACAATTTTGTGTGTTAAATTAAATATTATTACAAATCAAAATATGTTGCTATTAAAGTACCATAACTGCTAATAACTATGTACGACACTGGCATTTCTTGAGTGAAGCATATTTTTATTCGATTACAGGTTGTTTCAGTATCCAAAATACAAAAATACAAATGTTTAGGATTTTTTGTATGCGTCTATTATTTTTAATTTTTGGAAAATTATCGAAGATTAGTGTCTTAATTTCTAGAATCTAGTTTTTTAAATTTAAATGTGGACTCTTATCGTAGATAGGCTAGTGAAAGATCAATTTAATATGCTAAGGTTTTCTTTTTGCACTTCTTAGTAATGAATATGTTCTAATTAAAACGTAACTGAATCATATGTTATCAATTATATACAGTCCCTGGCCAAATTACTTGAAACACTCAATATTTTGTAGTTTCTTCATAATAAAATATAAACTATACGTGTACTATATTTTTATTTTATAAAATATATTGTAAAAATATGTAACATATGTAAATATTAAATAAGTAATTAATATTTAGTCCATAACCCATGATTTTTAATAACACCCTTAATTCTTCGGGGCATACTTTCAATGCAAGATATGATTGTCTCTTTTATATCTTCATCGTTCTCCCATACATCCTTTATATTCATCATTAATATTTCCTTTGTAGGGTTTTCTCTTTCATATACCTTACTTTTTAGTCGATTCCATACGTTCTCGATGGAATTGAGGTCCGGTGAATTTCCGGGCCAACGTAAAAGAGGTATGTGATTGTCTTCAAAGAATTTCTTAACCTTTTTTGCCACATGGCAAGGAGCATTATCTTGCATAAATATACGCCCTATCGGTATGCGACGTCCTGGATTAAAATACAGTAATAACGTGTTTTTTAACACAATTATGTACTGCTCTTGACGCATTGTACCTTCTACAAAATACAAAGGGCCGGGTCCGTCTCCACTAATCACGCCCCAAATCATTACCTGCAGAGGGTGTTTTACAGTTCGAAGAACCGTGGACTCTGTGAGACGTTCGCCAGGTCGTCTACGAACAAATTGTGCTCGCTGCACTAACACGCAGCGAGCACTCGTCACTAAAGAAAACCTATTAAATAATGCAAACATTAATTCAGTAAAAATCATGTTATTAAGTTATTCACCTTTTTCCAATTCTCGTCTGTGAAATGTCAATATTCTCTTGCAAAGTTGAGACGAGCAAATTTCATTTTTTTCTGTTAAACGCGGCTTTTTTACAGATCTTCGGCCCATTAGGCGATTTTCGCACAATCGGCGCCTGACAGTTCTGCTCTATTCCTCTCTCTTGTAAATTTTTTTGAATCATTTTAATTGTAGCAAATCTATTGCTCAAAGCCTAATGAACAATTTCACGGTCAGATCTCTTCGAAGTTTTTCTTTTCCGACCGAACTTTGCCCGTCTTTGTGTCAATGTGCAAGCTCCTTTGTTTAAGTTTCTAGCTAAACGCGATACAGAAGAATGAGATACTTTCTGTAATTTTGCAATTTCTCGTTGTGAATGTTTGTTTGATTGTAGAAGAGCTTGTATAGCGGCTTTTTGTTCACTTGTTAAATCTTTCCCGGGCATTTTCTACAAAAAACCCAAAATATTTCAATTTTTTTCAAATTTCAAATAATTAATTATTAAGAGAGAGATAGAATAACAATTTTACCTTTGCAATAACGATATATCAACACAAAACACTTAACGATACTCCACAACTTAACTTTTATACGGTTATGACGAAATATTTTAAAAAATATCGATGCATTCTCTAAACTGTGAACTCGCTAAATGTAAGTTGATAACTGAAATATTTATATATACGTACTTTACTCTTCTAAATATCATTTCTCTGGTATTTTTATTTATTGATACAATAATCTAGTCCCCCTATAAACGATCGGATTCAAAGCAAAAGAATATCACTATAATAGGATGGGAATTTCCAGGTAAAAGGGTTGATTTATGACATGTTTCAAGTAATATGGCCAGGGACTGTAGTATCTTGCAGTTAGTCAGATTTAAGTAACATTCTTGTCACCGTTTAATGTTTCTATAGTGATCCTACGAACCCGTGGAATGAGTAACAAACTAGAATTGTAAATAAAACTATATTCTTTTAGCTACCTTTATATTATGATGTTAGTTCCTTACTTTCCGCTTTTTATGGTTTATTATCAAATATTAGGAATTTTTTCAGACTCCCGAATACCTGCACCTTGCCAGATGGTTTCCTTTCCCGAATCCCATATTTTCAGACAGTGAACTGCACAAACGTACAAGAAAAATGGTTAGCAAAGCATGCTCGATTAACTCCTTATTGTTCAAAAACAAGCCTTCTCACATCCCCTTACACCGTTAGTTTTTTTTGTATTTTGTGATTCTTTTTTTTGTATCCTACCGCTGTCCGACAAAGATAATTGCTTTCAATTCTAATTTTATTTTGCGTGGGGTGCTCTAAACTAATTTACTTCGTCAACTAGATCATAAACGGTAATAAAATTTATTCCACTCACACATGCATTTATCTCCGGTGGAATAAATTTTCGCCTCCATCCATCGCTAAGATCTTCCTCACGCTCACATATATACACGAGTGCTGTTTTTGTCGCTTGCTTATTGTTACGCTTATTGTTAGTCTTAATTAACTTGTCGAGAAGGTCTTTTGCGTTTATGCAGTAATGATAATATTACTTATGAGAGTTAGAACTCAAACGAAAATTTCAGATGCTTCCGACATTAAATTTATAATATAATCCTAAAATTTTATTTCAATCGTTGTCAAAAATAACGTTATATTCGCATATAAAACGAAAAATTTTATCTGAACATTTGTATTTCGGGATTAATACTTGTCTAAGATATTTGTTTGTCAATTTTATTTAAAAAATAGCTTTTTATCTCAGAATTTGTCTAAACTAAACTGCACCGTTTTTTAATTCTTACATACGGTTATTGAGTCGTGTAACTTCCACAAAGGACCTTTTCGATCATTAAAGAATAGATGTACTAAACTTACGTCAGGTATCACACTTAATTTTTAAATTATTGCATGCGTTAGAGAAGTTTATTTAGTTATATGTTGGCAGAATTTTTAGTACAGGCATTGGTAGTTATTAAATTTATTGGAAACTGCAGTTTTAATTCTCCCCAATTTACCAATTAAATAGTGGTCCAAGTTTAAAAGATGCTCAGAACTGTAGTTGAATCAATTTTAATACTATTTACGAAATCATGCTTGTACTAAACCCTTGTATTTTTATATACCTCTTGGTTTTTATTTATTTATTTTGCTATGTACTGATTTCTTCTTATTGTTTCACTTCATAGTTCTATTTGTGTTTATTATTGTACAATTAATGATTATCAAGAACAATTTAGTCTTCAACTGCGGTACATTTTTAGGATAATGTATAAAATACAAATGCAGTTATCTAGGTACGATTCAACGTCCAAAACAACACGATTACTGCAACTAATATCTCCTGCCAACTTTATGACTTCCTTTAGGTTTTGGCATGAGTGGGTATTAATTAGAGGTACCATGCTCCTTGATTTCAAAAGCTACTTATACAAAAAAACGTCTTATTTATAAACAGGGTGTCCACCCTAGCGTGTGGATTCCACGAGTAATTTAGAGCAAAAGTTTTCATATAAAAAATATTCGGAAACAAGTGGTACATCACACAAAATTATACTCAAGTGCACAGGATGTTCACTTTCCGTTGCGCACGATGCAAGTTCGGTTTTTTAAATAGAACACCCGGTATATTATTATGGTTTTGGATGTACCTCTTTAATTCATGTCAACCTTCTTCAATATTCCTTATACCTATCTTAGTTTTTGACGTAATTAACGTAATTTATATATTTTAAACGCCTTACAGGCTAGAGTGATGATTTAAATTTTATTCGATTGAGTATCTCTTGGAGCTTTCGGCAATGCATCGAGTCTTTTATATCGACTATACCTTGTTTCTAAAATAGAGAGACGAATTTCTGAACGAACTACAAGCCCAAATTGCACACTATAAAATCTTGAATAAAATTTACGCGGCAAATTAGAGCGATATTCAGATCAGCAAAATGTATGAGACCGAGGATTAACTTTAAGTTTTAATTCTTTGGCAATAAGTCAAATTGTCAGAATTGCAAATATGTGTTGGAATTAGTATTCTGGATCGTACAAAATAATAATAAATAATGACACTGTATCACGATATAAAAAAACAGTAGACATTAACATATTTATTTATTATAAAGTGTACAACTGTAATATATTTCTTATAAATTTGCAAACTGTTCAAAGATTATGTGCATCTATTTATATATAAAAGGTTTGTTATAATCTTATAAGATGTTGCTGACCAATCAGATTAACTTCATACATGTTCTAAATTATCCTGATAATTTCGAACATTCAGAATCTTCACTGTCACCATCCTCTCTAATCGCTATGATAAATGGTTCCTAGACATCGTCAATGATTACATCCAGATTTTTCATGCAGGCTTCTTCTTTAATAACATAGTTTATGCAGTTTTGCCAAGTAGTAGCAGTTACATTTTTTAAGGCATCAGGCAAAAGTTGCCTAACTTCCACTAATTTAAAAGATTTATTTTTTCCAGCTACTTCATTTTTTATCTACGCCCACACTAGCTCAATAGGGTTAAGCTCGCAGTGGTAAGGAGGTAATCGTAGGACAGTTTTATTTTGCGATTTCGTCAATCAATGACATATGAATTGTATTTATCTTTATGAATTTTAACTAGGCTTAGCAGTTCAACTCTGACCATATCCTCATCATAGTGTATTGCTTTACTTGTTAGCCAGTTTTGAATATCTGCCTTCCATGATGAAGATGGTGAGATTTCAATTTTTCTACTATGATAAGATGCATTATCCATGACAATAAGAGCACCTTTTGGTAAATAGTTTAATATTTGGGAACCAATCTTCGAAAACTGAAGCATTCATTTCATCATGGTAATCGGATGTTTTTTTGCCTTCAAACAATAATAAACCATGATCCATGAAACCATCAGAACTTCCAATATGTAAGACGCCCTTTTCCAGAGGGATTCTTGAGTCCGGTTGTAAGCCCTTCCACAAAAGCATGTCTACAGCTATGTATATTTGAATCTGTCCATAATTTTTGCACCGTATGACCCTTATTCACCCAAGTTTCGTCTAAATAAAAAATTGGCCTATTCTGAGATCTAAATTGTGAAATATCCCTGAGATAATACTGCCGCCTTTTATTATTTAACAATATCATCCCTCTCAGTCAAAATGCTATTTCTACTCCTTTTTATGTATCTACAAGATACAGCAACATTACATATGTATATATACATATTTTACAAAAAATACTTTCTTACTTGAAATTCATATCTTTCATTAATCGATATAAAGTTGTTCGACTCATGATTGGCAAATCGCTATTACTTCTAACTTGCACCGAAACTTTATTCAATGTCGGTGGTTCATTTTCTCTGAACATATTGTGAATAATTTGACGAACAGCAGTTTTCACAGATTCGTCAAAGGACTGCAATAAAGAAGGCCGGCCGGTAATTTTTTTTGGATCTGTAATTTTTCCTGTAGTCGTGTATTCCTTAACTATCCGATACACTGTTGCTCTTGAAATTCCTTCAAACATAAACATGTTGTAAAACATAAATATTCAAGAATGTGTAAGTTTCTTGATATCAGGTGTATTGACCAAATTTTTTTTGTAAGCGTTCACTATGGTTTGCTTTTCATCACTGCAAACATGACACGACTTTTCACGCTTATTTGGAGGAGAAGCACACCCAGCATGACTTCTTGGTTCTATATTCATAACAGAAACCAACTATAAAAGTATTTTAATTATATTTATATCTACGTATTGTCTGCAAATGACTTACAAGTTATTATTAACTATGATAATTGTAGAGCTCTAAAAAGAACTGGTATATGTTTATACTTCGAAAGAGGCAGAGAAAACAGAGAAAAATATAATAAATACTACAATAACTAGCGGTGATAAGCAAATGTCAATACATTTGACGGAATTACGTACACGATAAGATTATAGCAGGATTGGTGCAGTGTCATTTGGTGCTGCCTTCGACCAATCAGAATTTACTATAAAAGTGGTGTGTTCAGAAATTCGTTTCTCTATTTTAGAAACAAGGTTTAGTATCTACAAGATCGCATCGTTGCCATATTTATTCATGGTATTTAATTTTTTTTAATGGAATAGCGTGTATATTTTTCCAGGATTTGATAGAGAAACTGTTGTAGAATTTTATACCTAAAATGTGTCGTTCTTCAGTAAATTAAATGTGAAGCTATGCTTTTTGCTAAAATGCATTAGAATAATGCAGTGAAATATTATAAACTTTTGTTTTTCATATTCACTAAAAATAAACTGTAAAATTTAATCTATACATATAATTTCTACATCTGCTCGAAGTGAACATCATTTTCCTTCATACAAACACTAATGTAAGTGTAATGCAATTCCTTGTATTTTATTGAATATTTACTATTATCTTGAGAATATATTTTGTGTAATGTCCACATTGCCTTAATACAGAAAGTGTTTTTATAAAACGTTTTTATTTAGCTGAATTGCGAAAACAACTTTCAGTATTTTCCTATTATACTTTTAACTGCTGAAAAAACTTAGTGTGTGATGCTTTAAATAAACCTATTCGTTGTATGTTAAACTCTAATAATTTGTCTTATATTCGCTATTTATTATTTACACGTCCTGGCTAAGTTACTAGACAATGTATGTAGGAAAATGATGGTTACTTTGAGTAGATGATAGAATTATAAGAAAAAAAGATAACGTTTATGCGTACCTTCATCTTTAATTTACTGAAGGAGGACGCATTTTAGGTATAGGGAAATGTTTATACATAGATTCTATTAGATTTTGCAGAAATATACAGGATGTTCCATTTAAAAACATAAAACAACATGAATCAAACTTAACGATATCGATGAATCTGGTCAATATAAAAAATCCTCGGTATATTGCCGAAAAACTCAAGAAATACTCAATTAAATAAAATCGCTGTAACACCTAAGGCGTATAAGATTATCAGTCATTGAAGAAACAGCGGCATTTTGCAAAAATCTCAAATTATCTCAAAAACCAAGATAGTTGGGTATAGGGAATATTGAAGAAAGTTGACATGAATTGAAGAGAGGCACCTAAAATCGTAATAATATACAGGGTGTTATATTTAGAAACCCAACTTGTATCGAATACAGCAGAAACTGAACAGCCGGTATACTTAGATATATCCATAATTTTATACTGTGCAGCACTTGTCTCAGAATATTCTATATTTGAAATTACTTATTAAATTCTTTTCTCTAAATTGCTTAAGAGAGGAAATTTCTTCCGTCCACGCACTAGGTGAACACGCTGTATAATATACATAATAATAATAATAATAATATACATTGTATATACACGCAGAGAAATGGTTTCTTGCACCAAGAAAATAAATTTTCTTGCAAAAATCAGTCTCTATTCAAGAGAATATTTTTGTTTGAAGACTATAGAAATGTATAATATAAGAAAATAATATCCTTGAAATTTTATTTGGATTAAATAAATATTTTATTAGGGTTAGAAAATCCAAGACAGAAAAGTGTTTCTTCCAAGTAAATCATTTAGTTTTAAGTAGGAATGAAAAAATGGTACAGATCTCACGTGTGATCTTTCGTGTTCAAAGAATACAAAATTATGTCTACAAGGATATCCAATAAAAGAAAAATTACGCTAATAGAAAAAAAAACCTAAAGTTAATAATTAAAATTAGGAGCAAGTGAATGAGAAAATTAAAAAGTTTTTTTTATAGGTTACAGTGTAATTCAATTTATTTAATTATTTCTTTAACAGTGTAATTAAATAGGGATTATTTTTATGTAGTTTAATAATTAATTACTTAATATTTACATTTATTTATCCCTTTTTTATTATTATTATATATTAAAAAAAAACTATAGTTAAATTAGTACACGGGGTAAATAGTAATAAAAAGAAAAAAAATATTACATTAACCGGTATCTTTTGAGAATGTTTATGAAACCCCGTACATTAAAGATTATATCTTTGCATGGGTAAGTATGCCATCTATATTTCGGTTTCTATATTCGCTACTCTCTATCAAAGAGTATACATACACCGTTTACTGTCTCTAGGACAACTACTAGCACTACGTGGCGCCAGAAAATATTTCAGTTGTTGTTTTTGAAGATTAGTGGCATAAACTAAGAGATGTAAGAGCAATGTGGCCAAGAGTAAGAAGCTTTAATGCTTTTATTTTTCTAATATTGTTTTTGCCGGTAGTGAATCCATCAATACCAGGAGCTATTTATTAGTATTATCTGTCTTGGTTACTGTTTCTAGACATTTTTGTCATATGTACTTCTACACACTTTTGTTTGAACGTTATTCTGTAACCTCTACTTTTAGCCTTTTTAAAATCACAAGCAATGTGAATTTGCTGCATTATGTTAGTATATGTCGTACTGTTTTAAACAAGGTAAGCGCAATTAATAATGTGCATATAATAATATGCAAAATTATTTTCTATACCTAAGAAAATATTGTTTTGTGTTATAACGGCCCACAATTATTTAATTACAAGTTCATACTTCTCTTAAGCTGAGAAAGAAACACTAAAAAAATATTTTTTTTGATTTAAGATAATTATTGCGTTGCGGACAATTAAAACAGTAATTGTTTTGAATTAAGGCGGACAGCTTTGATTGATACAAGTAAACGTCTCTCTGCGTGTACTCTACCTGCATTATTAAAAATGCAGTAGACTCCCGGTTATTACGGATCTGACTTATAACGTACTTTTGGATATGCCGTATAAAAGTTTCAGATCTCTAATCGAAATCTACTGTATCTGTAGAATTTTAGTTTAAACGTTATTGGTGTAAAACATTTTACTTAAAACGTACTTAAAACATCAAAGATATGACATCGTGATCATGATATTGAGCTTCCAGAAATTAGTTTTTCTTTCACAAATTAGTTTTCTTAGAGAGTTGTTTTGTTCTTGATGATCATGTACTTCATGGATTTTACGATCGTTTTACTTCATCATTGCAACACACAGATTTTCTTGATGGAATCATCATGTATGGATTACATCAAGAAACACCGTTAACTATAGGCAGTGGTATCTTAAAGTAGAAATTAAATTCATTATTGTGGTTGTGAATTGAATCCTATAGTTAATTGTGCCTTCATCCGTTCTAATTTAAAATGTGGATGCATGACAAAGGGAAAACGGTTTCATCTCATCACTCGTTTGTTATCCTTTCGATTACTAGCGACTTCCGATCAATTATTGCTTGAAATCTGTTACTTCTTCAACATGATATTTGAATAAATTAAAATTGCCACATGTTACCAACTTGATCGAGAAATCGTCTATCTCATATACATGCATACATATGTCTTCATCAGCTGTTGCAGTCTTGCATGCTGCATTTGTTGATAATATGCGTTACGCGTAAGATACTAACTGTATATTTTGACAGTTGCTAACACTATGGTCATGGTTACCGGTAAGAATTACGATGTACCAGCCGATACTGCTTTATACAACAGAAGAACACGGGTGCTCTCTAACAACTTTCTACGTTCGAGTTGAACAACACGAGCCTACGCTGTTAATGATCAAGACCTGCAACAACGAGGTAAGAAGTTTTTTATATTTCCGTATTTGTCTTGGTATAATTGCGGCTTAAATTTATAAAGAAAGAACAGCACTTATTCGCTTTTAATATCTCCTTTATTGTTCATATTTGTACATTGGCAATTACACAAATAAATTGATACTGTTTAAAAAAGGTATAAATGGGAATAACTCTTTGACATAAGCTCCGTGAAATGAGAAATTACATAAAAAACATACATAATAGTTATTTATGTCGCAAGGGACGTAAACGCAGTTTTACGGTCGAGGATGTGTGCAATACATCCAAGACCGCAACCCGAGTGGCGTACAATATTTTTCCGACTACCGGCTCAAAGTTTCGAAAAAATCATTTTATGAAAATACATTTGCTTGTATGCTTGTACGATTGTCAAAGTTATCGATTTCTATTACGTTTTGACACTTATTGCTATATTAATTTATTATTACTTTACGTCCCTAGGGACGTAAAATTCCAATGCATCCTATGTGAAGGGTACATAACTCGTAAATCGCACTTACGTCCCTCCAATCAAGCCAGTAATGATTGACTTACGTAGCCGGTAGTAGGAAGAATCTTTTTTTGGCTTTTTGAATTAGCTACGCACTCCTCGAGCTGTTCTAAATTTTCCATTAAAACTTCTTACTAAAAAAATTTAAAATGTTTATTCGAGCCTTAGTTTCTCTTGTGAACCATTCAGAGCAACACGCTTCATCATCATCATCATCAAGCCCTACAATTCTACGGGTTATGGCTAACGCTGAAGGTGTTTCAAAATCCGTTTTTTGAGATCCTCGTTTAAATTTTTTTCTTGCAGTTCATTGCTGATTTTAGCTGCATTTGCTATCTTTCTCATTTCGTTTCTGTCCCGGTATTTTGTTTTCAAATCCACTGTTCCCAGCGCTTGTATATCCTCGTCTATTGCGTTTGTCCAGGTCTTCCTCGGTCTACCTCTACTCGTCGGCGGTAGTGGGATCCATTGTGTTATTCTTCGAATGATTTCCGACGGTTTCCTCTTTATATATCTCAGTATATTTTCATTTTCCAATTCATGTTCTATTTCTTTGTTCTTCTCTGTCCTTCTTTTGTTATATTTGGGCCTAGTATTATTCTCATTATTTTCCTTTCAATTTTTAGCTCTTCCTCTTCCCATTCATTTATCACTGTCATTTCCATGGCGTACGTATTCACTGGTATTATTGTCTCTTGTTTCTTCTTGTTTTCGCTATATGCTTTGTATCCTTGTCGAATCCTTCCTTTTATCCTGTCTTCAACTGCTTATCCCATTGTTACTCCTAGTTGAACGTTCGAACTTTATTTTTTCTTCTGCTTCACTTTCTATTTTCATATGTTTTTTCTTCATTAATTTACAATATATATTCCTTTGCCTCTTCTTCTAGTCTGTTAATTGTTTTTGGTAGATCTTTTCGGTTAATTTGCTGTTATCGTTATATCAATGACGCAATTTTGACTGTATATTGAGGAAATAGCCAGAATTATCCAAATTACATATGTAGTTTAATTAATACGTAGGTAGATCAAATTGTGTAGTCTTCATATTTTTTGAAAGCAAGAAACATACAAGAATCTAAATCTAACAATCATGTTAATCTAAGCAATTTAAGCGAATTATGATAGGTAATGTAAAATAAGCAGATGTTTCTAGCAAAAATTACAGCATTATTGGTATATGAAATAGTAACCTTTTGACAGTTTAATTCCATTTTATTACGAGGCGAAGTAGTGTTGGTGACCTCTTCCCTCCAATTTTCCCCAGATCGGTTTTTCTTCTTTGTCTTACACATGTAGACAAGAAGTATTTTTGTTAGAAGAAAGAAAGAGTCCAGTAAACAACTTTTAGTGGGAGAAACGAAATTCACTAACGGAAAGTTCAATTATATTTCTTCGTTTCAAAATTATGTTATTACATCGTATATGGACAAGCATACTGGTATTCACATGCAGTCATTAAATTAAAACCGCTTTCATGCTAACCATTCTAAGTTACTGTACCTGACATTACCGTACCTAGAAATTTTCATATCACCACCATAGAAGCGAAAGGTATTTTCGATGGATTTCAAAGTCATCAAAAATCTTATTTGATTTAATTCGGATAGTAAACTGGGGATCTGAAACAAAAAGAGATGGGATAAACAAGTTTCGACAACAAGACGTATTTTAAAAATTCCTCGATAAAATATTAAAGTTTCAAGTTAATGTAAAACTATTTCAACGAAAAACTTAAAAACTTCACCAAGTAAATCTATTTTGACCATCTTATACCAAAATTATTATCGACGGAACAAGATTTGAAGAATGAAAGATATGGTTTTGAATCGGGTACAACTACGAGCCCAGAATATCAAGACCGGACACCGAAGTACTTCAATTCATTGAAGAACGTGAGTGTGTAGGTACAAAATTTACTATTTGGCCAAATAAGCGAGAAAATTCAATTGAATAAAATTTTTTAAATTTCGGAAACTCAAATAAATGCTTTTAAATTTTAATCTGGCTGTCGGTTGGGGCTTTTGTTTGAAAATTCAAACCTTTGTCAAGAGTACTGTATCTCTTGAAATTGTTTAATTTCCTATTCGTTTCCATCAGTAAAAGAAAATGAGTAGATCCCACACTCCTAAGTAATTTGTAAAACGTTAACCCTGAGTTGTTAATTTATTTTTACTCAGAGTCTCATAACAATATATATTCGTATGTGTATTATCACCAAGTATCTTATTGTTATCTCCTATATACACGTCGGTCCAGATACGAATGGGAAATTGGCTTTGTGAATGGCAACAGAGCATTCGAGTCTCACTGATAGATCCCATCCAATCGCAGAATATCATAAACCAAGCAGCGGTACGCACGCTTGTCCGCTCAGTCATTATAATTCAATGCCTTCTGACAAAATGTACTAATACAGAATTTTGTTTCTGCTTGATTTTGTTGCTACTGTACGATGTAGGAGAACGAAAAAGTAATTCTAAGTAGGAAAATAAACAACGATTCTTATAAAATTAAACTAAAGAAAAATAAATTCGATAATTTACAAAATAAATTGAAATTCTAACAATTACTTACTTTCTTAAGGGGAAAAATCTCCTGGCAATATTGAACATTGTAACTTTTGTATTTGTTGCGTTTCAAAATACGTTTCACAGTACTTCTACTAATACCGATTTCGTCTGAAATTTGCCGGCTAAAGAAAGGTTCGCCCATTTCAACTAACGAACAAACCCTCACTTCTCTCTCCTCACGTTGACGCTGTTCGTCTATTTCTTGGCATTTACGGCAATTCCCAAAACACCATTTAATGATCTGTGCCATCTCTGCGGTTGTATAAACTAACATAATGTATTCAAAATCCACGATCTCTTGTTAGAACTTTACGAGCGCACAGAAAGATAAAGAATGCGTCAGATAAGCTACAGCAGTTGCGCGCAGCGAGGCTGACCGTCGGGGATAGATGCAAGTATGCCGGATCGCGCTACGTACAATATCTCTCGCACCCCGGTGAAATGTGGACCAACATGTATATCCTAAACATATTGCAAGAAAACTGTTTATTTACCGTATTAATAATAAATTAATTTCGTGCTTAGGGAAGTGCACTTTGCACTTGTATGTACGCTACGTCATATTAAAGGTGTTAATCAAGTACAAAAAAATTCCAAAAAGTTCATAGGGCCGCAGTTCTAACCTTCTCAAGGAGCACTAACAAACAGCTTTATTTACAAACCGCAATATTTGATTTTTCTTTGATCTTACGGATACCTTTTATACTTCATGTACTCCCGCCATTTTATCACATTTTGATCGAACAGATAGTCGTTCCTCAAAAATTGCGCAATAGGCAGTAAAAGGTTCGTAAATTGTACTAATAATACTACCCTCAAAAACATTTCTTGGAAAAATTGTGCCAATACTATACATTTATTTTCATTCACTTAGGTTTTTGGTGCATATTGCTCGTCACGATGGGGCGAAAGGAACTTAAAGGATGACCGCGGTAATAGGCAGGCCTACTTTGGTACAGGCGAAACATTTCTTTTCTCGTTATATCCAGAAAGGGCAAAATATCCTTGGGTTGGCATGGAAACTGATCGTAATGTTGAGCACAGCGCTGAGCTGTTCATGGCAGCAGACGCAAAAATGATTACCATCGGTGGTGGGTAAGTAAACCAGCGGACATATCCTTCCTTTGTTTTAAGAAATTCCTTTCTTGGGCATAATATCTCTAAAAGATGACCATATTTGGACATTTGATATAGTCGGCATCACTTAGTTTTACACTATCTACGAAAATTCTCATTTGACTGACTAATTATGAACGTCTTTAATTCAATTTTTTTTTTACTTTTAGCGTCAGACTTATTGCACCGCCAATTGTAATTAATGTTGTTACTTTATTAACAGGGAAGGTCAAGCAATTTGGATGGACGAAAATATCAGATTTGGAAAAACTGATAGGTGTCAGACATTCAACAATCCACCACTGTGCCCCAGCGGGGATTTCGAAATTCGTGTACTGGAGGTGTACGGATTTGCCACCGAACAATTAAACTAATCACAGAACAACAAAAGCAACGAAACACATCGAAGTCGCTTCCTTTGATATTCTCCCCAATGAAACATTGTTTGGCGACATTTTCTCTTACTTTAACATACCGAGTACGCAAGAATACTTATTGCGTACCACTTCATTTAGATTTATATTGGCTCGAAACAAATATAGTGGGCTGAATAGGAACATTTTTCATTCCAACATTGTATCTATAAATGTTTTCCCTCCCATAATCATTCTACTATTTAATTATATCTATTTGATGTTCAAACGATTAAATACAATTTTTCTGACCAAATCTCAGAAAATCTAAAAGAAGTTCGTGATCAAAGAGAATTCATAATTAATACGGACTTAATGACAAATGCTGGATTCTAGTCGGGTAATATAGTTTTATTTGTCATTTTACAAGTTATTCATATACTTTTTAATATACGTGTATATTTTAGTGTATAGAAATGGCGAAATTAGGAAAGCCTTGTTGTATATATGCATACATACATCATTCTACATGTAATTTGTATGTATCCATCTATATTTAATTATAAGCATATTTATATATATTTCTGTATCTTTCATATTCAGTACTACAGCTACTATTACTACTACTACTACTACTATTTCATATCAACACTACGTGTAAAACATGCTCCTCTCTTATAGTAATGTATTAGCGTGCCATTACATTCGCGAAAACGAATAAACGACAAAGAACAAATCAGCAAGTACTAGAGTTTGAAAATTCGAAAACGCGACAATGTTATAGGGTCTTTAGAGTAATTTGCGATAGAACGTAGTAGTACAAGCCCGCGTAAAGTAAATTCGTAAGGTTCATCAGTTATGTTGCCTCAAATTGTATCACTTAAAAGTATTATGTATAACAGTTTGTTTTACGTTAAGTTTCTTTTATTGTAATTAAGTGATTCATTCACCCCACCGTAAGATATAGTCCAAAATCATGTCCAAATTAGCATAGTACCGTAGCTACTACTACTAGAGTTTAAGAGATAATCAAAAATCATTTTTTGATACGACAACATTGAAACGAACGAATCATGTATTTAATAAGTATGTAACGCCTCTATTGTTGGTAGCAAGATTGATCCGTGATTCTTACTCTAGAACTACGTCTGTATATATTTTTTATAAGTGTATATACTAAAATCCTTTCAGTAGGCTTTATTCAATCATTCCGTAGCAGATAAGGATCTGTGTGCGTTTATAATACTTCCATCTATATACTAGTTAGTACATTTATTAAACGTAAAATGTTAAAGCGCCATCTATGAAACAAAAGAACAAATACTATTGAAAAGGATATGTTTAAATGTTTGTGTTATGTAAGTACTTTATTTAATTCACATTATATTCTTTAAACAATTAGATCCTAAATATAAATATTATTTCAACCTTGGCCTTATGTTAATATTTCATATTCTACCACCACCATTATGTTAACACATCTGCTACTAATCTGATTTGTTCTAAGAGCAAGGGCATTACGAATGTAAATCAGAGGTAGGGTAGAATTTCATGGATTTATCAATCTTGTTGCAATTGAGGTTAAAACAGATAAATAAAATTCATTATTTAACCACTTGTGATATTATCAGTTGATACATTTAGATGTAATGAAGCTTAGGAATCGAGTTTAATACGGTCAGAAATTCGATAGGATCACTCCCAGTGACTTGCTGCACTTCGTTTCTATATATGCATGTACGAATATCTGTGTTGATACATATATCTTGCATCCAGAACCTTACATAGGATCAAAGCTATGTAACACTTCTTTTGTATATAAAGCGTACTAGTTGTTTTTTGTTTCGATACGTTTAATTTTCTTACTTTATAATAAGTCTCTTGTTTTGTATGTATGTTTGTCTATGTGAGATGTGGTACATACATGTGAAGTGAAATTATTGTTAAAACTTTGTTTGTAAGGCTTATTATAAAATAAGAGTTGTTGGAGTTCCTTTTTCTTGTTATTCATATTTTGTTGTAATTTCATTATTGTATATTGTGATATGTATCCATTGTTTCATTTGTTTATTTGTAGATGTAAAATGTAAACGGTCTGCTTCTATTATCACTTTGCAGAGTTTATTTATTATGTATTACATTTTTTCTTAAATGTTCTTCATATAGTAACAATAATAATATAATGCTACTGTTAATATTTAAAACAAAAACATAAAAGTAAACGTATACCTGTTTATAAACAATGTTTAATTAGTGCTTAGTTATCATGTCAGTTAAGAATATATTGTTGGTAAGCAATAACCAATGTGATAAATAATTTTGGAAATTTAGCCAGAGGTGCGCAGTAATCGCAGGTGCTTTTAAGTATGTTCTTTTCTTTACGTTAACTAAGCCCTTAATATTAGTACTCACTTATTTTAATATATTAAATTATTTGCATATATTGCGTAAGATTATTAACTGTTTTTACTGCACATCCTCAGGTTTACATTTTTCGATTCAGTTACGTTAAAACCTAGAATGTATTTTTAGCTTAAAATTTTGAGTGTTTAAACATTCTCTGACTGTTAGAAAGTTACCAGTCACATATTTGTACTGAAGTGTTTATCCGCAATAAAGTGTAATCAGTCTATGCACAATGGTTTTTCTATAAATACTGGCACTATAGTCCTTCTTTGTACTCTCTGTATGTCCCATCCATTTGGTAATATTAGTGGAAAACTACTAAATAGGACGTAGAGAGGGAAAAACATCGACCTATACATTATACAGGTTGTTTGACACAACGATATAAAGTTTTGAACAGCCGATAGACGAAGTCTTTAGGAACCATATTAACCACATTTACCTTACTCCAAAGTCTAATGGATTTTAAGATATTTGAACTTTTAGTAAATTTTGATTTTACGGCAAAAAATCGCTATTAAACATTAATAACTCTTCTTATTTTTGTGGGATCACGCTAAAAGTTGTTTTTTATGGAAGTTTGATGCATTTTCCTTTAAAAAGAGGCAATTAATTAAAGTCCGAAGTTATTTAGAAAAAAATATAGGCGTAGATATCTCACTTAACGAGATAGAAAATTTATAATTTTCAAGTTTGTGGTGATTTTTTTCTTTTAAAATAAAACAATTCTAATGTTAAAATCACTTTAAAAACTCCGCTATTTTATGCCCTTTCGAATAGTACCTCACTTATAACATAAACTTTTAATAATACCAAGAAATTCAACATAAACTATGACAACGCAGTACATCAGTACTGCGCGATAAGGAAACAGGGACCACTACCTTTCTATCTAGTTGTCATGTCACGTTTCCTAGGTGACGAGTAACTTAGTAACCTAATTTTTTGGCGTTTGTCGAGTTTTGTCTGTCTGCTATTCAGTGTGATCGCGACGCTAAGAAGTTTTTTCTGTTATTATTGTCGTTTTTATCATTACGTTACGTTATTGTTTGTTTCTTTTTCGTTATTATTTATTACACCCGTTATGGCTACTTATAGCACCGAAGAATACAGCGACATACTCGTAACGTATGGTCGTGCAAATTGCGTTGCGGTGGAAACGCGACGACTGTATGGACAATTATATCCAGGGGAAAGACTACCCAATCATCAAGTTTTTAGCAATACGTATCGACGTATGCGTGAAACCGAAAGCGTTCATCACCAGCAACCCCGAATTAACGTACGACGACATAATGTGGATATTGATGAACTGATTTTAGCCGCAATTGAAGAGAACCCTATTACTAGCATTAGATATGTAGCCGCTAACCTTAATGTGTCACCGTTGAAGGTCTGGTTTGTACTACGCACGGAAAAGAATCACTCCTCTCACTATACACCATTTCAAGGTTTAGAAGTAGGAGATCGCGTTCAACGGATACAATTTTCGCAATTCTTATTACACGAGGACATTGAAAATAATTTTTTTTGCGCAGCATCCTGTGGACTGATGAAAGCAGATTTACCTGAGAAGGATCAATTAACTTACACAATTTACATTATTGGGCGAACAAAGGAGAGAATCCTCACGTCGAGCATTAAACATCGTTTCAACACAAATTTGGTGCAAACGTGTGGGCCGGATGTAATAGGTAATTCTCTCGTCGGCCCATATTATTTGTCCGACAACCTCAATGGAGAGACTTATCTACAATTTTTACAAAACGATCTGCCAGAGTTGGTACAAGACTTGCCACGATTTGTAAATGAAAGGCGTACTATATTTTTTCAAAATGATGGTTGTCTGGCTCACTATCGTTTAACCGTGAGAGAATTTTTAAACGCTTTTCTGAATGCATGGATTGGAAGAGATGGCCCCATTCCGTGGCCGCCACGCTCATCAGACTTCACTCCCTCGATTTCTTTGTTTGGGGGCGTGCTAAGAGTCTTGTCTACAACGAAGAAATTCAAAATCGGGACCATCTAATTAGAAAAATCAATAGTGCATTCGATAGAATGAGGAAAGAAATTAGATTGAAAATTACCACGGTAGAAATGAGGAGAAGATTAAGATCTTGTATAAGGTATGAAGGAGGACACTTCGAGCAAGATATTTAAATAAATTGACTATTAATTTGAATTGTTTTATTTAAAAAGAAAAAAATCACAAACTTGAGAATTATAAATTTTCTAAGATAAGATACCTAGGCCTATATTTTTTTCTGAATAACTTCGGACTTTAATGAATTGCCTCTTTTCAAAGGAAGATGCATTAAACTTCCACAAAAACTTACTTTTAGCGTGATCCCACAAAAATAAGAAGAGTTATTAATGTTTACTGGCGATTTTTTACCGGAAATTCAAAATTTACTAAAAGTTCAGATATCTTAAAATCGATTAGACTTTGGACTAAGGTAAATGTGACTAATATGGTTCCTAAAGACCTCACTAATCGTCTGTTCAAATTTTTACATTGTTGTGCCAAACGCCCTGTATAAGGTATCAATTAATATAGGGGCATAGCTATCATGTAGTGAAGTGATTGTAGTAAAAGGCGAATAAAAGTACTATAGAGTTCTGATAGTTCGAGCTACTTTTCTACAATCCAAAATTATCATGATACAACGTTTATTACGATTTGTTTGCAGTTGAGAAATTCCACTGAATTTCTCCATTGCAAACAAATCGTAATAAACAATCGTATTGCTAATGCGTTTATCCACTGCAATTATTGCACAGAGATCTCAAATTTAACAAACTGAAAGTAAACAACTCGTGATTTTTTCAAACGAAAATGATTTTCTTATAATATTGGTTTTCAATAGTTCCAGGTGTCTCCGGTTCCGTTTAACCCGAACTAACGAGACTCCGAGAACTTTTGTTAAAACTCAAATTCACGTGCAGCTAATGGTTCCACAAACCGAGTCAAAACAGACCATCTTTCTTTAGTGGTATGTAATTTTAATACCTAAGCACCCCCTTAGTATTTTTCAAATTTCGCGGACGCTTTAAGTAGGTAGTTCCAGCAGTAAAGGATATATTCGTCTATTTATGCATGCGAATATGATCTCTATTACCGGAAACGCCAACTTAAATCATTTGTGAAATGTCAAAAAGGTAGGTAGTTGTCTATTTCTTCAAATTTTCAATATCTTTTTAATTCTTCGTTTGATTTCGTGTTTTCTGTGCCCATGCACATGTAATTTATTTCATGTAACTTTCAATAATAATACGTTTTATTCCGATGATATTAATTGTTTCTCCAAGCGAACAATGTTATTAAACTTACAGCGATATGCAATAGGTGTATGTTGGCACATCGCATTACCATTATTTGGTATTAATCTGACTTGCTCATGTAAAACTGTAAAAGAATGAAACCAATAACGGTTCCATATTCAATAGCATTCATTTGACAAAAAGTGAATTTCAAAAAATTAAGTGGTATTTATGTCTTTGAAGTTATTTTGTATAAACTATGTTCACCTTTTAACACTAGTAACCCGTTTTTTCTTATTGTTAACATTTCAGTGGTAGTGCTGCAATATGAATACGAGATAAATACATATTCATCAAAAAGTGTATGTACAAAACAAGTTCCTTTTACCTTTCTACATGCTTAGAATATTGTCCCTGCATGTTAATGTAGGTTCAGTGCCAAATTGTCAATCATTCTTATTTCGGTTTCATTAGGATGTGTTTATAGCGAAGCTGCGGTACTCCATAAGAGCGATGAGCTAGCAAACTGGCGAGTCGGTGAGCGTTGCACCTTTGTGTAACCATGGTTACAGATGTGAGTTGCGATGCTCGGTAAAAGCGATGATACTATAGCACGTAGCAGTAAAGCGTTGCTAGATATATGCTATTAAATACTTTGATATAGCAGGTTGGAACTGTATGCTCATGCTAACTTCATTCTTATTATTAAAAGGTTAAAGATTTTGGCTGTGAATCTTATTTTTAAATTTACGTGAGAATAAATGCATAGAAAGAAAACAACTTAATTTGTTCTTTTTTGAAGTGCAAATATGTACGACTTCAACTCATATAATAATCGTGAGTTAGGCAAACATCTCCAAAACGACATTATAATCTGCCAAAATGATGTTCATAAGACAATTATATGCAGAGAAGTTAAACGTTATTTATTACTTCAGAGATTACTATAGTCATAAGATACAGTGCGAAATGATTCAAATAGGTATACTTATAAAAAGTTGCAATATATTTTCACATGTAAATTTTAAATAAAACAAATACCCTATTATTCCGATAAATCGATCTGTTTACGGGTATTAAAACAAAAAATTTTACAAGAATCAGTTTAATTGGGTCATCCTGCATTTCGTCCAATTTCCACATATCTTCTTCTAAAGTCAAAAATAGGCCATCATAAAACGTAATAAACATTGACAAAATACTATACTTTTCATAACATGTCTGATATAATTTTGTCAGTTCTTAATGGTAACATTTTGATATTCTTGATCCATAAGGACAGGTTTCTCATTTATTTTAAAGCTTATATTATTGTGCATTTTAAAGTTTTTTACTTGCCCCAATACCATCTTAATCTAGTTTAACACAAAGTAATAAGGTGGCAAATGTAGAATATACAATAGGACTATTTTTTTTCTTAACCAAAGGAATATGTAATTTTTCTTGGTTTCTGTGGAAGAAATCCGCTCTGTCTTGCAACTTTGATACAAAGTATTGTCGGTAACTACTGAGTTTGCTCGTCGATTTGGTAGTAACCAATTGAGAAACCACTACTCGTACTCTCCAGCACAAACTTCATCGTGAGCATTGCAATTTTTTTTCTTGCATAGAAAATGATCAAAGTCAAAATGCTGTATTTTAGGTTGATCATTATTAATAATTCTTTCTACTTACGATAATCATTACTACTAAAAGATGTAATAGTTTTTATAAACAACTGACTTGCTCATTAATAGATAGAAATGAAGGCGAAATGCGAAAATAAAACACAAGAACATAATGAAACGAAGGAAGACCTTTGTTACCAGTTAGCATATTTGAATTGGAAGGTGATGTAACTGCTGACAACAAGTATTATGGGAAACAATTTGTACAAGTTATTAAAGAATCGTTTAGAGTTTGCTGAAATTGAGATATTGTAGAGTACCAGTGAAAATCAAAGAAAGGTCTGATGTGTTAAACATGTTTGTACTTCCTGAAAATGGAGATAATAATACACTGTTTGGTGAAGATGCCTTGTCAATATTTGGTATACTATTAGATGTTGGTGACGGAATCTGGTATTTCCGTGACGAACTAGATAAAATCTATGAGTTTGTTGAAGTAAATATACAAAAGTCCGAGGATGTGGTGTTGAACAGAGCTCAAATGGAAAGTATTCACTTGAGAGGTGGTGGTGAAAATCTTACATCCATGCAGCGTGATCGGATTGACAAGCTACTTCAAGAAAACCGCTTAACCACTGAAGCAGGGGGAGATAGAGCACTGCACGGGCCTGTTTTTCACGTCCCGGCCCGCCCATGGTATGGAGTAGGCCCGCCCGTTGCGTTCATTACCTCGGCACAAAGCCCGCCCGTTAGAAAATTTAGGTCCGTTTGGCCCGTCTAACTTATTTTAGCCTGTTTAAGTAATTATATCGGCACTTTCTAATAATAAACATTTTTACATTTTCTTTAACCAAAAGAAAACGTAACATAACATTAGATACATTAAAATTGTTATACAAACGATTACGTAAAAACTTAACAGTATTTACTGCATACGTTATATCCATTCGATGTATTTAATAAAACATTCTCGGCCCGTCAGGCTCGTACAAATTCAGGCCCGGCCTGCAATAAAAGGAGCGAGCCCGGGCGAGCCGGGCTTTTCCTAGCCTGTGTAGTGCTCTAGGGGGAGAAGCAACCACTGGAATTCAGCATTGTATTGATATTGAACTAGATCAATCGCTAATCTCAGTGCCACCGTACAGAATGGCGAATGCAAAACGAGAAATTCTGCATACGGAAATCGATATTAGAGAGATGAACATTATCGAAGAGCGCGATTCACCATGGGCCGCACCAGTGGTTCTTGTAAACAAAAGTGACGGATCTGTTCGTGTATGTGTAGACTATCGTCGTCTTAATGCGATAACAAAATGTGATCACTACCCTTTGTCGCAAATAGACGATCTACTTCACGACGCAAAACTAACAATGAATATGTCAACCATAGACTTACTTTCGGGTTATTGGTAAGTCACAGTTCGCGAATGTGACTGTGATAAGACTGCATTCATTACGCCTTTTGGTACTTACCGTTTTCGTCGAATGCTGTTTGGACTTAAAAATGCGCCGGCAACTATTTTCGTGCGGGTTATCGGATGTGAACTTACTCATTTACTTAGACGATATAATAGTTCTATCAAGAAACTTCGAAAAACACGTTGCTGATCTCGAAAGAGTATTTAACAAACTGAAATTATTTGGACTACGTGCTAAACGTATTAAATGCAATCACTAACCATTAGATGGTTAATGAGCCTGAAAACTCCAATAGGTCGATTAGCCCGATGGGCATTACAAATCCAAGCCTATGACTTAGATATTCAGTACGTTCCTGAAAAAATGAATGTCGTGGCTGATATATTTTCAAGACCTCCGCCATCATCAGATGAATCTTTAGAAAATGCCAACGTGAATTTGGTAGTAGCTGATTTTCCCTAACGCAGCTGTGAAGAAATTCGAAAAGAACAGTCGTTGGATACAGATTCAAAGAAGATAATCGAAGCTTCCAAAGCCGATTCGCCCAGTAATGAATTTGCTCGCTGGACCGAACGAGGGTATATAATGATGAATGGTGTCCTTTATCATTATAATCAAGCAATCAATGATCCTGCAGCTTCCTTGTTATTAGCCAGTAAAAGGATTGAAAAAAGTGATGCTGAAACCGTTGTGAAGATAATAAAAGATTCATTAAGAGAATTTTGTACCACAGGAGCCCAAGTCACAATGTTAGTTACTGAAGGAACTGCAACAATGCTGAAAGTTGATAGGATGTTGAAAATATGCTTTCCAACTATTCTTCACATAACATGTCTCATACACGCGTATCATCCCGTTGCAGAAACCATTCGAAAGAAGTATCCGATGGTGAATAATTTAATAGCATCTACCAAAAAAGTGTTTGTGAAATCTCCGAAACATATCCGCGTTTTCAAACAATTGTGTCCGAAACTTCCACTAGCACCTCAGCTTGTAATAACTCGATGGGGAACATGGCTCCGGGCGGTATTTTATTATCATAAACATTTTGCAAATGTGAAGGATGTGATTTCAATTACAAATAGATGAAATTTCCATAAACTATTCTGCAGTTGTACAAGCTATATCGCTGTTACAAAACAGTCACTTATCTTTACGAGACTCATTAAATACCCTAGGTAATTTACATGCCGCTCTAGAAAGTTTGACGGATGCTATAGGACTAGATGTCCCTCAAAAATTTTGTGCAGTTTTAAATAAAAATCCCGATTTACAAAAGGTTCGGTCTATTACTGAAAATAAAAAGTGCACAGAAGAGATAAAGGAATATCAGGATTACGCAAATCCTACTTCACTAGATGTAGAACGATCACTTTCGAAATACACGAAAACGTTTTCAGACGTCGAAGACTAAGTGAATCGACAATGGAAGCGTTACTTATGTTGCAGTTTTACGCGGCTTACCGGGGCAGTAGTATTTTGTCGCAATGGACATCAAGACGTCAATAAAAGGTAAGAATATATTATTTTTTAATAATACTGTATCTCACGTACCTACTTTTGCGCGATACGCCTCTGACGTTGCACTCGTTTGTCGAACCTTAGTAGTGAACCATCAAGAATTTACTTGGTCGTCTGAGCGCAACTGATTGATTACAGTGAAACTTGAATAGCTGTTTATTTAGGTTACGGTTGCTATTTTTAGGCTTATAGTAGTTATAGCAGCATATCTATTAAAAAAATTATAAATACATATTAAAAGCGAAAAACAAAGTAGTTTTTGAATTTTCGTGAACGATTAATTTTCTTATAAACATTTTTTTCTGCTAAAGAACTACAAATACGTTAAAGTAATCTAACCTTTCCCTGGATCTATTTCATTAAAACATCATTCTGAATGTAATAGTAGTTGAGGACGATTATTATTCATCTTAATTTGTTTAAGTGTCCGCTAAACGCCGCAATTTTCTGAAGCAGTGCCGGATAAATTATTTAAAGGAAACAGCTAGGGTATAAAAATAAAATACAACTTAAAAGAAGAGAATTTATTTCTTAAAAATATGACATACTTTCCATGTTGTTTACATGATCGTAAAGGATATTCGATAATATATATTTTTTTTCTTTCTTGAATATTTCGCAACAATTAAAATTCTCCAAACTTGAACAGTAATTTGTCACACTTATTACAGTAAACATGAAATAGTAGAATCGTAACAAGTTCTTATAGGCCCAAAAGTTACTATCGACTCATAATTATTATAATCATGTGCTCTCGATATTGGAATGTTTTACGAAAAGACGATTATATACAAGATAAAGAAGAATCGACTACAAAGCTGCCTAATGGAATAATAGTAGTTCATTCGACGCATTACTTTTAAAATTGGACAATTTTGATTTCTCAGTTCATACGAAAAATAAACGGGACCTATGAAATAGTCTGTCGCAACGAGAGATATTCTTATAAGCTAGAATTTGAGCACATAACTTTTTATTTTTCGTGATTTTTTCTCTAAAACATACTTTTAACAGATCACTATACCTACATAAGCCAACAGGCACTTGCCAATCACTTCGGAACATCATAGGTACTGGTTAATAAGAGTGGCTCTTCCATTTTCATGTTACAATTTGTACATATTAAAACAGTACTATCATATTATTATTAACGTTCTTGTTATTATAAGAAAAATAATTTTTCTTCCAATAGATTTCTCTTCCATCTCTATATTTTATTTATATAAATAATTTAAAATTATTCAACAACGTATCAAAAAGTTATATTTATATTACTGTACACAAATATGAGAATACTGTTTAAATATCGTAAACAAATTATAGGTACTGCTTTATAAATACATACACTAGTAATATTATACATTCATTACAAACAATACTCATAATTTGGCAAACAATATTTCTCTCTATTACACTCTCCAGTTATTTTCATCACCAAAAGACATATTTTTAATTTTTACGCTCACTACTGTAAATATATTTATGATTTACGAAATGAGTATAGTTTGCAACTATTATAGCACATAAATAATAAAAAATACCTTATGCACACATCTTTCAAATATTTGGATTTCTTATAAATTTCATGTTATTTATAAATATCATTTGTTTCCTAAATATATATATATATATATATACTTCTATTTACAAACAAAAAGTAATATACATATATCATAATTTTCTTTCTTATGTATATATCGATTTTTATAAATACACATGTACTAATTGGAGAAATATCTGAATCTTTTCTGTAATTTCACTTTGAAAATACATTGTATTTGAAAAAATATATAACAATTTTTTCAAAAAATGATAGCACAGCTTAAATGTGTTTAAAGGAGTCCTAAAATACTAAACGTTAAAATCCTTACTAATTCTGTAATAGAAAGTTGTCCAGTAAGATATCATTTAATCTCAATATAGCAGTAGTAAAAAAAGAGGTGAAGGTTGGTAAGAGAGTGAAACTGAATGTTATAACACGTTTAGGCCATATCGTCCCATTACGCTTACCGTCTCTACCGCACACCAAACCGCAGTATGCGCTGGGTGACGCCCACCTTACCAGCATTGCCATACCGTCAGCAAGCAGTAGTATACATATTTGCAAATCGCAATCAGTGTTGGGATACGATAAAATGGTCTGAAAAAGTTACTAAGACATTGTTGAAAAAAGTTACCAAATTTTGGTTTGATTAGAAAGATGGTATATTTATTTATGCTACAACGTTCATATTCTTTGGCCTTCCGTCGGAGTCGATATTTCTGAACATAATTTTTTAGAAATTACTTATCGCAATAAAAATCTGAGAAATACATTCTAAACTGACAATTTAGGCAACACTTCCAACACAATTGTAAAGCACACCAATGAATTATTGAACAATTTCGTTTATGTTCCATTTGACATTTTTGTCCTACAGGCCACTGTATGTAAGTACCTACTACACATTTTTTGAATTTTATGGACCATTGATGTTGGTGATTCCCATAATAAAGATCAGACTCGCATTTATTGTGCAAAGAAATATTGTTTATTGCCGGAATTGCCTAAATAAATCGCCCGACAAAAATTAAAAAGTGCTTAGTGGATAAGTCGTTTATTATGACAGTATAGATATTACAGCCGGTAACATAATTATTAGGCACCCCTACAATTTCTTGGTATTGGCATATTAGCAGGACAACGATGTTTACCTGACCCTTCTTGTAAGAGAGAAGATTGTAAATAAACCGCCAGTGAAGGAAATTTTGGTAATAAATACATTAAGTGGGGTCTTACTTGAAAATCCTATTTTAGATTTAATTGTCGTGTGTATATTGAGCTGCGTTCATCTGTCTGTTAAAAGTTCTGTGTGTTGTTTTAAATACAAGTATTTAGAAGCGTGAATTTCTTTTGGGAATCAATAAAATGCCGAAATCTAGGGAACTTACGGAATTTGAACGAGCACAAATCGTTACGTTACATTCACAAGGCGTTTCGCAAGTGATTATTAGTAAAAAAATAAAATGTTCACGGTGTGCGGTACAAACCACTATAAAACGACATAAAGAGACGAAAAGCACAAAATCAAGGTCTGGAAGAGGTCCCAAGCGGAAGACGATGGAAAGACAAGACCGTTGGCTGCAGCGGCAGTCCCTGAATGATCGACGTCGAACAGCCAAGGATTTATCAACTGCGTTGTTTCTCGAACATGGCATAGCAATGTCCTCGAAAACAGTTTTCAGACGTCTTACAGAAGTAGGGTTACCTGCCAGAAGAGCGAGGAAGAAGCCGTGGTTATCTGACGCGAATAAGAAGAAACGATTAACGTGGGCTCTAAAACATAAATCTTGGACAGAAGAAGATTGGGCTAAAGTGATTTGGTCGGATGAATGTAATATCGAGGTAAGTAAGATAATGATATAGTATTATCAATAATATAATTTCCAAATTGAAATGTTTTAATAATTAGGAAAGAACAAAAAAACAACTAGCACTAATTTTAAACAATACCCCCGTAGGTTTTCGAGTCACCTGGTGGTGTTTATCTCCGTAGAAGACCGGGTGAGGAATATCGCCCTGACTGTGTTCTACCTACCATCAAACACGCCGGGGGTAATATCGTGATATGGGGTTGTATGACCTCAGCAGGTTTTGGAGAAACATTTATTTGCCTGGGAAGAATGAATTCCAGAACTTATACAACAACGTTGGAGCAGGTTTTACAACCATCTGCCGAAAAATTATTTGGAATGAATACCGAGGAGATCATGTTTCAACAAGACAGCCTTGGTTTCGCGAAAATGGGATGCCGCTTTTGGAATGGCCACCGCAAAGTCCAGATCTCAATCCCATTGAGGATTTATGGGCCATTATAAAGAAAAGAGTATATCAACACAAAATAAGGTCAAAACAAAAGTTAGAAGCCGCCATTATCAACGTATGGCAAAATATTCCACAGGCAACATGCCAGAAGCTAGTAGCGAGTTTGCCTAAGCGAATTTCTGAAGTTGTTAAAGCCCATTAAATATTAAATTTGATATTATAATATAAATCTTTACATATATTGCATTTGTTTCATTTCTTCTTCGGTTGATTGTGATAAAACAGAAAATTTCGGGGGTGCCTAATAATTATGTCACCGGCTGTATGTACATGGCGCTACCACTGAAATCGAAGCCCCAACGAAAAGTTTCCACAAGAAATAAACGTTGGAAAATTTCTCGTTGAGAGCTTAAAAATTCACTAAATTTAGCGACAAAGTCATCGATCTCCCAAAACTGATTCCAATAAAAAATTTCTAAACTTAGCTTACTACAATATTAAGAATTTATACGAAAATCCTGATAAGAGAAAAAACTAGAAAGCAAATCATGATTGGATGAGGAGAGGTTATTTGTTGTAGACATTCTTTAAATCTCACGTTTGCAGTATTATGTGATGCCTAGATAATTAATATAGCAAAAAAACATGTGCGATTTTCTTTCCAATTTAAGTTTTCGAAATGAGAATAGATACATGTAAATCAGAACGAAATTACTAGAATGCACGCGTAAGAATGCGAAGAATAGTACAAGCTACATCAAACGCACATGCGGAGCTAAAGAATTCTCATAGACTGTCCAAACAAGAGAGAGATGATTAAGTCACTACTATACACAAACTATTGCAAAATTGCCAGAAACTAAGAGTTTTTATTTTAAACTCATCTTGTGTTGTAATTGGCTATTTCAAGCCGTTAAAATATGTATATATCTACCAGACGGCTTCAAGATTGTTTCCAAAGTTAAAATAACGTTTCGTGGAATTAAATTTTTAAATAATCAAGAAATTGTATGAAACGGTTGGACGATATCTTTTTACGAAGCTATTAAAAAGTTGTAGAATCCATTGAAATTATGGGTGAATATGTTTTAAAATAAAATATTTCATACATAATTTTCCTAAAGGTAATTCCGCAAAGCTACAGTAATAATTTCAAAGTTTAGATAATCTAATATTTACTTAGCACCTTTTAAACCTTTGCACATGCTATCATTCTTTGATATGCAGAAACACTTTTTGTACAAAGAGTATTCATTTTACCAATCGTACAAATGTAATTTTAATTTATCCGAGTAGAGTATTTTCTTTGTAAATAATGCCTGCCAAAAAAAGCTACGTCAACGTAATATTATCTCGAGATCGAGGCAAATGTCAAAAACATTTTTCCTTGCCCGATTTACGTCATCATTAAAACTGATTTCATTTCCATAAAATAGAAATACTGGGAGATTTAAATATAAATCATTAAAAATATCGCTCGACATTAAAAACGAATAGTGTAGAATACCGTTATCAATATTCATTTTTAGTAATACACATCTAACAAAGACCTATCTACTATTTTCTTTTGCTTCTTCGTGTATACTAATTGCAAATACGTTTTCTCATTGATATGCTTGAATCAAATGAAAATTAAAATGGAAGAAGAAAATGTATCGCATATCGATACGAGAGAGAGCCGAATATTTCTTAAAAGAGACCTAATTATCTAACTATAAGTAGAGCAAGAATATATAGTATGTATTAAGAATAAATAAAATTGACGAATGTAGTAATGGCGGTAGAAAATTCATGTTATGTAATAATATAAATTTCCTATCGCAATTTTATATTTAAAATTGGCGTTGAAATAGCATTTACTAAGCAAGATGTTTTTTTAAATACCGCAGAATAATGGAAAGTTGTACTATAATTATAAACAATCGATTTTTCTTCTTCAGTTTTTATCCGTGATAACCTATTATTAGATTTTCAAAAAAATGGAGCCTCTACTTAAATAATGACTTGATATACGGGTTTAAGAATAGTCACACACAGAATTCGTTCACACTTCTTCTTCTTAAATTGACTTTCAGATTTTCCTAAATATGCTTCGTTTAACAAATTTCGAATTTTCTCAGGAGTGCAGTGCACATTTATGATGGCACTCTGGGCAGCGCGACGGGATCGGATTCGCTGTTGTGTAGTAGATATACAGGTCTTGTAAAGTGAATACGTACAGCAAAAAATGTGGGCGTTATGCCGTGCAAGTAAGGGCATACATACTTACACGTGGAGGAGAGGGCGCGACGGCGCGATCTCCAATCGCTGAGCGGGAGCGGGTGACACTATCTTTTGCTGTACGCATTCGCTTTACAAGACCTGTATATACACGTTGGTCCAGATTCGAACGGGAGATTGCTTCTGTGAATGGCAACAGCGCATTCAAGTCTCACTGAGAGATCTTATCCAGTCGCGTAATACATCATAAAGCGAGCAGTGGTACGCACGCATATTTTAAACTCGCATGTCCGCTCAATCACGTAATATTATAATTCAACGCCTTCCGACAAAATGTGTTAATACAGAATTACTGCGTAATTTGTCTGTATTCTCAGATTATGTTAGAAATTACAGTTTCTTATATTCATTTTGTTGCTGCTATATGTAGGAGAACGAAAAAGTAATTCTAGGTAGGAAAATAAACAACGATTCTTATAAAATTAAATTAAAGAAAAATAATTTCGATAATTATACAAAATCATTTGAAATTTAAACAATGTTACTTTATTAAGAGGAAAAATCTCTTGGCAATTTTGAACTTTGTAGCTTCTGTATTTTTTACGTTTCAAAAGACGTTTCACAGTACTTCTATTAACACCGATTTCGCTCAGAGCTACGGTAGTTGCGCGCGGCGAGGCTGGCTGGCGGGGATAAATGCAAATATGCCAGATCGCGCTACGTACAATATATGTCGCATCTCGGTGAAACCTGGACTAACGTGTATACCGCGTTAGTAAGTTCAGTAGAAAAGTGAACCGCCAAAATATATTAACAGTGTTGCAACGTTTATCCGCTATGAAAGTATAAGGTGGGAAGTCGCGCAAAACGAATCTATCAGTATTAATTCAATCGCCATCAGGAGAGAATCGCACTAGACTCTAGCCATACATTATACCCGTAGTTTATTTTTTAATTGATCATCCTTGCCTCTCATCTTTTCCTCTTGGTTATTTTTGATTTGCATTAAAGCTATATGGTATAAAGTAAGTCCTGATACAATTAAGAACTGCTTTGTAAAGGTAGGGTCAAATCAGTTCAGTTGAACACGATCCTAAAGATAAACTTCCCCTGTCAACACTAGACGATTTATTTAAAAGTTTCAAGAAGAGTGGAAAAGTTTTTAACTATAAACAAAAACGTCCAGGCAAAAGGTGACAATGGCAACTTTGAAGTTTTTGAATTTGACATGGAAACAGAAGTTTGTCAGAATGAATTGGGAGATGAGCTTCAAGTATTAGAACAGAATTATAATTCCACAATGAAGCCTTCGACGTTATTTCCTAACTAAAAAAATGTACTAAGAACGATTTTACTGCGTTTCAACACGTTAAACGGCTTTAGACAAATTTTGAAAGTTTTTTGAAAATTTAATATATTGAAGCTTGATAGTTTTGTTCGCAGAATCGTGTCAACGCTAATAGGTTTGTTTCAACAGAAATTATAAACTAGTGAAAACCAATCATATATTATACAATCGACAAGAAAACAGTTTCGGATTTCTTTTAGCTAATCTAATCGCGTCTGAGTAGTTTGCGACTTCTTCTGAAGCAAACCTAGCATATTATTGAATATCAAATTACCTACTGTTAAGATTGAATAAGTTTACTCTTTGCAATAAAAAAATTATCTGATTATCTGTTTTATATGCCGTCTGATGCTCAGTTCTAATAATGAAAAAAGTACATTGAAATGAAAAATGTAATATGCAGTCGTGACTTCCTTAGTGAGTTATTATTTATTACAATATGTATATACAATTGAAGAGTATAAGTTACAAAGGGTCTAAGTGCCTTATTAACCAATTTTCAATTTGTTCATAAATGTCATTAGTTCCAAGTACCACACCGTATTTTAAGTAACAAGGGTCTAAGTGCCAGTTGCAATATTAATAACAGTTTGTGTCTTGTTTGAATATGGATGCAGAAAAGAAGGTGAAAAGCCGACAGAAAGGTTTAGAAAATTTGAAACAAGAACGAAAAAGGTTGCGAACTAGTGACAAAGAATATAAGTCGCGAAATGGCAGTATTGGGGCGCGTTCAAATTTAGGTAATGTTGTTGGTGTGAGGGTTAAACGACGTCATCAGAAATTATCCTTCATTTATGAACGACCGGGGTGTTCAACTTTTTCTTTAGATTATGCTGCTTTCGAGTTTTAACCTATAAACCTGTCATAAACCACCTATAAACTATAAAAAATTGATCGTTGATTGCAGCTTGTATTGTATTTGCCCTTAAATAATAATAAAAAACAAAAATAAATTCTGAAAATAAATAATTAATATAAATATTACATTAAATTTGTATTGGTTGACATAACATTAGCAAATTTATCAATACTGTGGCTAAACTTGTCTAAAGAATGGGATAATTTATTAAAGCATCAACGAAGTTTGCCATATTTTGTTGCTTTTCGTTATGCTGCGCTTATTTTGATTCTTCTTCTTTTTTAATTTCCATTAAAATTTTGTAACTGAATCAACGATACATATAATATTTTCTACATTTGCATTATTTCGCGAAAAATATGCAAGACAATTTTCTTTTGCTTGTGAAATATTCAACTACTTTTTATAGGCTATTCGTATGTTCTGAAGTCCAGCTATCAACCGGGGCGAAAGGTTGCCCAGTATGCACACGGTGTGTAAATCTGAACCCAGCCTTGTTAAAGCGAAAACAATATTGTAAGTAAACATAACCTTATTTTCCAAATCTTTTTTATAATATTTTAGTCAACATGTAAATGCCGTTACAAGTGTGTGACATCTCTACACTTGTAGTTGCACAAGTTGAACACAAGTCATTCTTATTCAATGATTACTATAAAATTCAGAATCATAACCAAAAAAGCACTTATCTACTTGGCTTTATGCAAATCGGAAACGTTCACAGACGGCGTCATGGAAACTACGAGGTTCCAATAGAATGTCGCCGACAATGCAGTATGCATTAAACGATTCCTGATGGGAAAGAGAATCACATTCAAGTTTGCCGTAAAACCTTCTCAGACATTTTTGATGTATCCCACAAGAGAATACAAATTCTTACACGTTATACATAAACGAGGTGTAGTAAAAGTGCAAAAAAAATATTTCCTTGAACTCCGTGAACAAATTCGCGGTCATATTGAATCACTCCCTGCCGAAGAAAACCATTATAGTCATAAAACGTAAAAAAAAAGTTTCTTAGCCCAGACCTTAATACGAATCGGTTCTCATCGCGTTCAAGGAAAACAATCCTCAAATTAACGCGACATATAGATATTTTTGTGACGTCTTCAAGAAGGATTTTACTCAGTTACGTTTTGGCCGTCCAAGATCAGACACTTGCTCGAATGAATCTATTAGTGGAAGAAATGGCAATAAAGTAGTTTCGGCAAATTTGAAAGTATTAGAAATGAGTACTATACCGTTAAAAAAAATCTTATAATTTGATCAGACAACCGTATAGGCCAAAATAAAAATTGCATGCTGCTGTTTCTAACGATTTATCTTGTAGCTACTTCTAAATTTGATAGCATTCAGCAAAAGTTTATGGTTAGTGGTCATTTGTTGTTCATCCATTGGAACAAAAGGATTTTCAAAAAGATTGCGATGGCATTTTGAATACGACTAAACTAAATATCGCTTCTTCAAGCTGGATCCATATTTCTAGGGAAAATCTCTGCAAAGTGAGAACCAGAAAAACGTTCAATGGACAATCTGAAATGTCTTAAAGAAGGGCAAAACATTAATATTCCTCATAACATCAGTGCCAGAACAAAATCTCAGCAGAAAAACTTAATAACTTAGAAGATATGTTGGATTACATTCCACTTAAGTATGTGTCGTTTTATGAAAATTTAATCAGTCAAACAAAAGCTTAAAATCACCAAAATGGACAAGGCACATACACCCGTTTGTTTCGTTGTATGCCCTTGACTTAACCACCTTCTAAGAATATTTGAATCTAATATTTTTTCTTGATGTGCTCAGTTTATCATATACGATTATTTTCATGCAGAAATTATTATAATAGTTGTAAAAGCACTGTGAGAAAATAAAACGTTAAATAAAGCATTCGTTTTTTTCTAAAATTGGTTTCGTCATAACTTACACTCTTCAATTTAGAAATTATTTCTTTTTTGTCTATAAAAAAATCCTGAAGAAGCTGAAAGCAAATGCAGTGAAATATTTATAGGAATAAATAACATGACACAACTAGAAAGAATTGCACACACCGTTCCTATTTTGTTCTATATTCTTTGAACCTAACTCGTACTATTTTCCATTTTTCTTCGAAATCATTGGGCTTTAAAGCTCTTAGACACTACCCAATTTTTAGAAAGAATTGGCAGCGAAGTAGACTGGAAGTACTTTAAATGCGACTGTCTACACCATACTATAACAGTATGGACGAAAGGCCGAAATGCATGGTATCGGTTTTTGTGTCTAGAATTAAGAAATTTATCGTTTCGATATGGTGTACTCTTTACGTTTTGTAATATTCTAAATACTGGATATTCTTTGCCAACTGAACAAATACAAAAGATCTATTTCTAATGATTGACTATCCTTACAGAACGAAAGATCACGAAATAGCTTGGCTAATTATTGTATTATGACTACGCATTTGATGTTACGAAAATATTTTCCTGTTTTTATAATCAACTAAATTTAGTGCATTTAATTAAAGCAATTTCAGTTTGCCTACATTGTTGACTTCACCATTTCGAGAAGATGCGCAGTCAGTAGTAGTAATCTGGTTAACTTCAGGGCGCTAGCCAAACATATATTGGATGTGTTTTTTAATTGCTCGAACCTTTGAGTAACACAAATGCGTTTTTTAATTAAGTCAAGTAAAATAGAGCTGCACAGACTCAATGCAACGGAATTTGAACACGGCAGTGAACAATTAAAATTTGATAGGGTGGAAAAAAGTTACGTCAGTCAGGTTTGATTTCTTTTTTCTTCATATAGAAGCAAATGTCAAATATTTTCGTAAAATGTTGTAGTAGGAACAATATTGCTTGCCACTCAGGTCGTAAGTGCTTTTGTGGTCTCTACAACATCCTCGACGGCAAAACTGCACTTACGTCCCTTGTAACATAAATAACTATTTAAAACTATCTGATAACTTATTCGAACAGATCATCGGAAATATATTAAAAGGCAATTCGCTTATAATAGGCAGATCGATACATTTGAATCATCATAACCGAAAGTTCACTATAACATGCAAGATCGAAACTGCATAGAATTAATTGGCGTTTTGGAACTTGAAACTGTTCGCTATAATCGAGGTTCCGCTGCAAGTAAGTTCATTAGAAACAGATTCCAACATATTTGAAGATAAGCAGATGCAATAGTGCAAAGTAGCATTTAGAAAAACCCTTTGTTGTAACTGCCATGGTAAAGGAAACGGTACGAAGATACTATATTACGTCCAAGTTGTAAGAAATACTCCTAATATTTTATAGAATAAAAAAAAAGAATGTAAAAAAGTAGTTGCCATATTTATAGATACTAGCGTGCTCTACTTCTTTGTATCATAGATAAAAGAAATTGCAATAACTGTTAAATGATCTATGATTCAGTGTTCGTGAATTATGCACAACTTTCTCAAAGCATATATCCATAGTGAGTAAATGATGTCATTTGAAGAAATTGTATTCTCTATGAAAACTGATGAAATAGAGATGTAAATTGTCTTGCAGTAAATGCTATTCCTGTAAAATTAGTAAACCCCAAGATATAATATGCTACTCTCACACGTAATAAGTCAAGTATGTAAACAATAATTAATTGATACAGTATATAAAGAAAATATTTGAAAATAATATTTGCTACAGTATAGAAATATGTAACATTTCTTTGAAGTATAATAAAATATGTATAATAATATGATAATTTACTAAATAAAACAAATAATATAATAAAACATCGATAACAGTCATTGAATTGATATTTTCATCACATACCATATATGCCTACTAATTAATCAACTAATCGATCAATTAATTAGTCTATTGTTTAAATGGTATAAACAATAATTAATGTATGTATCAGTGTGCAATAAAAATATGCTCTTTTAAAAAAATAAAAAAATGTACACTACTAACAATAAAACTTAGATTGCAATAATACCCAAACGTAGATATAATATATAATTTATAGTTAATAATAAAAAGTATTAAGAATCACAGACCTTACATGATCAGCGTTGATAAATTGGGAGTGGTGGAGAGGGCGAAATATCTAAACAATACAACACGTAAATTTCAGAAAGGGGAGCAGATCGTTGGGGGATTGGTTTCGCTTACGAATCGGATGGGCTTTCCAGCATTTCCGTGAGGAAAGTTTCTATCGGCATATTGTTTATCATCAGTCGGGGGGAAAAGAACAGGTGTTCAAGGCATTTCAATCCTATGGACCTTAAAGCTGGTAGACGGAGCAGTAGTTTGGCGAAGCGACCTGGTTCGTTTGGATGCTGAGATCTAGTGTATTCCTCCAATACGCCGTATACCTTTTCTCTGAGCATTTCAACTTCGTGCACTGATCTTAATCCTCTAACATCTAAAACAATATAAATGATCAAATAAGCTAAATATTATTTCCTTCTTGTATGGGGATGTTCTAAGATATGCAGTTCAAATACATAGTTCGCAAGTCAAAATACGAGGCACGTTCAGTAATTAACGAGACAAACTGCATTAGCGGGAAAACTACTGAATATTATTAGATGAAACTTTCTGTAGGTCAAGTTGGCAACCTTGGGGACAAATTAAGGCAGCTGTTTGAAAGAAATAAAAGCAAACATAATCTCCTTTGTTTATTTCAAAATGTCGGCTCCTGTCGAAACGTGTATGGTGAAAGACCAACGTTCAGTGATAAGATTTTTGTTATCCGAAGGTGAGAAGCTGGCCGAAATTTACTCGAGAATGTTAAAACAGTATGGTGAATAATGTTTAAGCCGCGGAAACGTGTATAAGTGGATTGAACAGTTTAAATCGGGCAGAACAAGTGTCACCGATATTCACCGGTTGTAGTGCCGGCCAACGCGCTACAAAATCGCATAAATGACCTTATTCTCGATGACAGGCGTATAAAAATTGTGACAATAGCTGATTTGTGTAATGTTAGTGTTAGAAGTCTGTATTCAATCATTCAAGGCAAGCTGAATTATCGCAAAGAATGTTCGAGATGGGTTCCAAGACTGTTGACTCAAGTCCATAAAGACACCCGTGTTCGCATTTGTTCTGAACTCAAACGACGGTTTTTAACGGAAGGTTAGACAGTGTTATAACCTGCGATGAAACGTGAATTTACCACTATGAACCTGAATCCGCACCTTCGGATAACAAAAATCTTGTCATTGAACGTTGCTCTTCCACCGTACAGGTTTGAAATGAACAAAAGAGGTTATATTTGCTTTTATTTCTTTCAAACAGCTGACTTAATTTGTCACTAAGATTGCCAGCTTGACCCACAGAAAGTTACATCTAATAATATTCAGTAGTTTTCCCGCTAATGCAGTTTGTCTCGTTAATTACTGAACGTCCCTCGTAATATAAATGCACGGCGTTCAAAGTTATCTGCTCACTATTATCGAACTATTGGATCCATTAAATTGGAGAATGGGTGGGAGTTTTCTCCGGACTAAAATAATTAAAATTAAAAAAAAAAAACAATAGTTATTTACGAAGGTAATTTTTTTTTAATATAATAGGATGTATATTTTTAAGTAATTAAAAAAAAAGTTAAACTGCAAATAGAATATTTTCAATGCACTACCCACTTGGCAAACAACATTACACAATATTTAGATGACGTTACATTGTTTCTAAAATAGCAACATATCCAGGTGACATTGCAATATGAATTATTGACAAGAATATTAAATAATATTACAGTGACGTAGTATTACTTAAAGTAAATAACAAAGCAATATTTAAAGACAATATTTTTAAACGCAATTTTTTTGTATACTTTAGCATAATAGTGTATAAAATAATAATAATACATAACAATTCTTATAGAAGATAATAAAGACCTGCCGAAAGCATAACAAATTTTCTACATTAGTGGAAAGCTATATTCTAATATAATAATGATGTTTCTCGTCAATATTGTATCTGAAAATATTTAAGAAATATGTAATTGTAATGTTAATGTTGCGTAACATTACATAAATATGACAATTACAACATTCCTGTACGGTAACATTACTGTGTAACATCTCTTGGGCGGGCTTTAAATTTGTAATTATTATGGGTAATTATAGCAGCAATACTATTTCATGTATATTGAACATTAATGCTTCCAAGTAGTTTTGTGAAAGTGTACAAATATATACAATTATTCTCGAATATAATTGGTCTCGTAAGCTTCAATAGTAACAATAACTTGCAGATAATACTGGACACCAGCGTATTTCACGTGATATTCAATCACTAATCGATATTATACATAAATAACCTTTTTCTGATTTTTATTCAATGTCTTTTTTTAATTCGCATTTTTAATAGTTACCCATTCTAAATTATAAAGAATTACAACGAAATAAATCATTCCCTTATTCTCTAAAAAACGTGTAGAAAATGAATTACTCGTCCTTGATATTGAAAATTTATAGGTATTACCTATTCACAGTGTTGCAACGTTTCGGTGCTAACTTAACATGCACCTTTCTCAAGCTAAAAATTATAATAAAATAATTGGGATACATCCAAAATGCAATGCTGTAACATACCAATATTGTATCTTCGGTAACCAGTCCTATATATAATAAAGTAGCAACATGATACAATAATAAATTGCAGTATTAAAAGAAAATTCATCATTGAAATTTGAAATTTTAATTTATTAAAAAGTAAGAAATTCAATCTATTAGTCCTGCTGCAATACAAGCGGACGGCCGACAACGTGCGGTTTATAGCATTTACGTTGTACCGTACAACATAAATACGTTAACCAAAATTAATGTTTTCCATAATTTAATAGATAACACAGACATCACAGAATATCGAAATGTTGTTTACAAGATTAACTGTCAAAATTGCGATGTGTGCTATGTGGGCCAAAATGGGCAGAAACCGGAGAAACGTATTCGACAACACGCGTACGGTGTATCTGCTAAAAAATCTTCTACAGGACTAGAGACACACTCTATTGATTTGAATCATAGTTTATATTTCACAAACCCAATAATTTTAATTAATTTTAACTACAAAAAAGATTACTTTTTGAAATGTTTCATATTAAATTTAACAAAACCTGTAATTTTAAAACGGACATAGATTATTCGATTAACCATTACAATATCCTCTTCAATAGCTAAATATATGCTCACTTTCCTTGCACCCACATCTTTATTTTACCTTATATTTACACTTAATTTACTTAAACTTAATAATAATGTGACTCTTTTGATATCAATTTTAATGTTTTAATGTTAATTTTGTTTCCATAACAATTTGATACATGTTTAAAAAGATTTTCTTAATTACCTCTGCAACTACATACAAAAACAGGACTGTAATACATATGTTGGGACGCACGTTGTCGGCCGTCCGCCCGCATTGCAGAAGGACTAGATTGAATTTTTCACTTTTTAAAAAATTTAAATTTCAAATCTCAATTATTAATTTTCTTTTAATACTGCAATTGTTTATTATTGTATCATGTTACTATTTTATTATATACCTATACAACTTTAGTTACCGAAAACACAATAGAGGTATGTTACAGCACTGCATTTTGGATGTATTATTATAATTTTTAGCTTGAGAACGGTGCATGTTAAGTTAGCACCAATAAATTCGCTCGCATTACAGCATTTTTCTTTTTCTCTAAAAAATATGTATATTCTGTGGTCTAAAGTTGCGTTCCTTATTGGCCCATAATTTAACACATTGAATGCAAATTGTTTACAAAGACGTTTCTAAATATTCAAATGAAATGGAGTTTGATCAGTTATAATTTTAAATGTAAATTACACAAGACCTGCACACTTTGATCTTTGTTATTGTTTCATAATTCATGAAAGTTGGTGAATAACAGAGTATTGAATTTCTTTGCATTATACATAAAAAAATCAGTATTTCTATTCCATTTAATATTACTGTTACTCTATAATTCTATCTTAAACATTCCGCTGCTTTATTAATGCTGTCACATATTCCAAGAGAAAATCTGACAAAAAAAAGGCATTATGGTATTCTTACAAGGAAAGGTTCCCAACCTAAAAATTTAGACAAATATGAAATTTTGTATGTGAGTAGTCCACCACAGGACATGCTTAACACTATCCTCAACGGATAAACATGTTGAGGGGTTGGAACGATTTTCGGTTTTTAACGTATATCTCCGTAATAAAAATTGATACAATATTAGTGTTATATATCAAAGTATTTGTTTTTTTATGCTCTATGACATATGTGGGGGTTTTCACTAAAGCTGCTGGTTTTGACGGTGAACATGAACCATACGTATGTACGAACTTTTAATGCTCACGTGTTTATACATGAATGTCGAACCTTACGAGTACAGACACCGGTCAACACGGGTTTTGAGACGCGAACCGTTCGCCTAAGGCGAACCTTCTATGTATTTCACGTGAATTTAACAATAAACGTATAGTTTATTTCAAATTATAAGAATATAACTTTGAACGGCTTAAATGCTGTTATTGCACCACCTGCGGTAATAACTACCTGGATACGCAAACAAACTGCTGAGGACCGTAATGACAAAATTTAAGTGAATTGAATAGAAATGGAATTATGATTTGCGATATGCGTAACTACCTATTTGTACATTTATATCTCATTTAATATGTAAATTCTTTAATTACTTGTAATATCGAATTGCTTACTATGTAAATTTATACTGTTTGTAAAATATATATACATAAACATATAATTACCTTATAGGGCCGTAATTTATAGTCAATACGGCCCCTAGATTCAATATGCATTGCCAGGTTATTATCGTCACAGAAGGTGGAATAAAAGTATTAAAGGCCTTGTAAGTCTACAGTTATATTCTTATAATTTGAAATAAACTATACATTGCGCACATTATATACACGTGCAGTTCGCATACGTGCCGTTCAGAAGAGGTTTTCACCCTCTCAACATGTTTTTCTGCACAAAAAAAAACCATTCTCGACATGTCCTACGGTAGACTACTCACACACAAAGTTTCAAATTTTTCTGAATTTTCGGCTTGGGAAGCTTCCTTTGTTACTTTACTATTTCACACATCATTTTAATTCCAATATGGGCTATGCATACATCATTTTAATTCCAATATGGGCTGTGCGCGATGGTTAACAATAAAGGAACTACCACAGCGTCAATTAGAAAAAATTAAATGAAAGCCGCGATTTTCTATTTATGCTATTTTTTCGACATCATTTGCCTTTGTTCATGAGAGGGCATATTACGTAATTTGATGAACTTTACAATTTATTAGTTATCAACTTAGTTTTATTTTCTGTTGTTTAAGCGATATAAAGCCTACTACTTTGTAAGAATATTAAGCATCCATACCTGGATTAAATAATATAATTGTTCTTAAACAACCTAATTCTGTCTTGTCCATCTTCATTTCTCTCATTTTCGCTACCAGTTCTGTAAGTACTCTATCGAAGATGGCACCAACACCGAAATTAGCAGCCGAATCCCTGGAATAATAAAAAAAATGTATTAAAAACGCATCATTAGGCAGCAAATATTTTAAAGTAGAAGTAAAAAGCAAATTCTGAACTGTAGCCAACGAGATGATAAACTATATCAATGATATCTTCAAATTCCGTACCGAACTTTTGTTACATCAGTTCATGTTATTATCTTTATTTTGGAATACGAATTGCCTCTAGAAATGGTGGTCTATCGATCTAACAGTATCATTTAAAATTCTAGACTCACATTATATAATAGGATAATCCATAAAAATAAGCAAAATTGTTTAAAGACAATAGCCCCATGCAAAATTATAACATAAGTTAATTAGACATAAATGTAGTTAGCCACAGACTAACATCTAAAAGTCCTATATAAACTGGTATTAAGATATATAATCTTTCTTCCCCATTGAGTCATTTAATAATTTTAGAACACGCTTAAAACAAATTTATTAAGTAGGCTTTACTACCACCTTAATGAATTTTTCAATCAAATTACACTGAAATCTTCTTTCATTTAGTATCTGTTAATCTATAATTATCTGGCGCATCCCATTTGATTCTTTCTCTATTTTGAGAAATAAACCATTAATTTTAATTTCTCATTCACAAATTTTCACGAAATTCGATTAAATAAACTTCGATATAGAAAGTAAAGATTAGAGTAGAATTTAATGAAAATTTCTAATAAATTAAATAATCATTTTATTAGCAATACATTGTTGAAATTGGTGGTTGTTGTGAATAAAACAGTAACCCATTTTATTGTCAAATCCCTGTATTACATTCGTCACTTGCATTTCGTTTGAATTCTTGATTTGAAATTACTTGCCTTACGAATAACTCTATACATTTTGTTTTCCAAAGGCTTTTACCAGAAAAAATATTTTGGGAAGCGCTAAATCTTTAAATCGCATTAAATATTTAATGAAAGCTCTTCTGTCATGATATATACAAGGAGATTTTTAATGATTGTCAGGAAGAAACTACTTTCCGCGACGATATCAATATTTGCCTCCATTTTTGGAGACATTAAACTAATCCTATCAGTCGTGTAGACTTATTATGTGTTCAGTAGGCATAATATTAGTATGTTACCAAATATACCCTTTATAATGTTGTAAAATCTACGAAATATTACGAAAATATTATTACAATATTTAAATAAGCACAAGGTTTAGAATAAAAATCTAATTTTTATATCAATAATTTAAATTATGTTTAAACGACTTTACCAATACAAAAGAAATTTTATTATTTATTTCAATTTTTTTTATTTTTAATTACAGCAATACAATATACACGTTGCGACACAGATCGGCTGTACATACAACATGAAGAAAACAACACAGTTCGACAACAGCGCATATATCGATTATATTGCCAGCACGAGTTCGTGCGACAGAGCCAGGGCGGATGCGAGAGGAGATACAGCTGGTAACGTTGTCGTAGAGCAGTTTAGAATTTTTATTTATTTTGTACATAGTTATGTAGAGTAATTTTTTTTCTTTCTTTTTTTTCATCAGAATACTTTTCATTTCTTATTTAGAATACTTTTTGGTTTCGTATATGCCTCCTAGCAGCAACAACATAAATATGAGAACTCATAATTTGCGAATACATAATACGTAAGTTCCGTAATCGTTCTCTGTCCCAACGAAGTTATGCCTACTGCCTCTGTTAACGCATTGAAGGCATACGGTGCTGGGTGAGACGAGTGTAACTGTAGTAGGGGGATGCGGGCGCTGAATCACAAGCGCCACGATGCACATACGTACACAGTATTCCACTGTTGCAATTGAAAGCCCGTATGTACAGCCGCTCAGTGTCGCAACGTGTATATTGAAATTTACAATATATGAAGTATTAGTGCCCCACCATTAATGATAGATTCTTTCATTCTTCTTTTGATATTGTCGAAAACATGAATTAGTTGTTCCTGATCGATGCTTACAATAGCAGCAGTAATTTAATTCGTTGGCTTTTCTATTGTGCGCGGTCGATTATTTTATTTATTTTATTTTTTATATCTCCAAATAAAAATAATCCAATGGTGACAAATCTGGTGATCTTGTTGGTCAGCGTCTTGCACTAATTATTCTGTCATCATAAAATCCATTAAGATAACGTATGGTTTCATAAGCTGTATGAGTAGTTACATTGTCCTATTGAAAATATCCATACTGACGTTTTTCAACATCTAACTGCCCAATAAATTGTTCAAACATTGCTCTATAGCGAACAGCTGTTCGTTTCTTCAAAGAAAATTCGACCAATTATTCTAGATCTTGACATTGCAACCCAAACACCAACCTTTACCGGATGCAATTGTGTACCAAATTCTGTAGTTCTGGGAGTTTATATAGACTGACGACTGAAACCATGCTTCATCAGAAAAATTGAACCAATGGCAATAATCAAGTCTTCTTTCCAAATCTAATGGTAAAAACCCTTGCACAACAGAGACCCTATGTGGGTGAAAGTGTAACTTTTGTTTCACTGCTTTACGTGCTGTGGTATATAACAAACCTACAATAAAATGATTAATATGCATTAATACACGTACCATATGTCCATACAATAATTCCTACTTGTTTGAATACGAATTTTTTCAATCACTTCCTCTGTCAAAACGGACCAGCTACCGGGTGATTTTCCCTTACAGACACTTCCTGTTTGATGAAAACATGCAACGATTCTGTAAAGATGACGTTCCAGGTTTGCGTTGTCGATTTCTTCATCAGGAAACTGAGTCGGAAATTCTTCTACACAAAGTGCTATAAAGTATTTCCAGATACCCTCTTCGTCCCATTAGCCATTTCGAAAATAGGCCGCTAAAATAAATTTCTCTTGCTCAATAGAAAACGGTATTTCAACTGTGTTGATCTAAAGTTTAAATTTGTGAGAAGAATACTGCACAAGACTTTTTACTAAATCCCCTAAACCATTAATTTCACGCTTAAAATAGGGTGTAAGTATTGATATCACCGCCACGGAAAGTAGTTTTTTTCCTGACAATAATTACAAATCTCTCTGAACATTTCCTAATATTTAATTCGGACTTTGAATGTGATTTAAGAGTGAAGCGAACGTGACAAAAAATCAAAATTTGGCCAAATTGGTAGCTCAAATACAATTAAAACACAATTTAATCAAATAAATACTTTTTTGAATATTTCATCAATCTAAGTACTCTGAATTGGTATGACTCGGCCTTTACTTGATGAAAATTCGATATGTAGTAAAATACAAAATCGTTTTAAATTTTCGCTTTTACTATATAAACTCATATAACAAATTGTGCGACCGAAGTCCATTTTACACATCTGAGAAAGAATCCTCACATATTTGAGATGTGGCGAAACAACTGTTACGTGTAAATTTATACAATAAAATAAAAATTGAGGACGAAATTGTGTTTTACTACGTGTCATATTTATATCTACATATGTACGTCATGGTTTTATATTAGTGTATTTAAAGTTTATTTAACCGGCGACACTATGCCAGTCAACTAGCGCTAGTTGACTAGCATGTTAGAAGCATAGTGTAAACAGTTACCAGCGTTAGTACTGCTACTGCTGTTTACACTAAACTTTTCGCGTTGTCTTGTCAATTCTTTAGTCCAAAGCTGTCTTGGCCGGCGTTTTTTCTTAATTCTATCAGCAGCATTTAGCTATTATTGTAATTCCTTCATTAACCTCACTCATTTTTTGACAAATACCGATTGTTTCCCGCTTTTGCTAGCACCAATATGTAAACACATTTCTTTGGGCTACTTAACTAGCGCTAGGTGACTGGTACCAGTAAACCAACATAGTATTTACAATGAAGAAGTGGACAGGTTGACTAGAAAGGGTACTCTGTCCAAAACTCTCCATTCGACCGTCTGCGTCTACGCTTTATGAATGGATGATATTACCCATGAAAACTTCTTGAAGAGGTGGGATCAAATTAATTCCTGCTGCAACGCTAAAGTCACTTTGACGTATCCAAACAAGCGGACAGCACTAAGATACCTGAGACTGTTCAGAAGCGCCTTTCGAACGGCTGTTGGGATTCTAACTGGGCAATGATGGCTAAAGAAGCACCTCTACTGTGATGTGAATAAATTATAATACGATGCTATATGTTTATTGCTTTAACATTTAAATCAAAATATAAAATGAAATAACAACTGTTAACAACATAAGCTATAATGTTTTCTCTACTGATTCATTAGCTACCAACTTGTGACAATCACATTGTTACCAACATACATAACATCTACCAGGTGGGATTAGCCGAAGACCTATCATGCAGGGGCTTGCAAATTGAAGACGAAACACTGAAACACTTCCTCTGCAAGTGTTCTACGCTGGTGTCAATTAAGAGAACCATGTTGGGTTACGTCCTGCTGCCATTAGGGCGATTTCTTGGGGGGAACGTCCTAACCCATGCCAAAGCGGTGGATTGGTTAACGACCCAAAGAGCTTCCCGTTAGAGAGAGGACGCACAATAAGCCTATTGTAGCCTAAATGCCATGAGATTTATTTCATCCTCTCATTGTCCATAACATAACATGGAACTGTGGTCTACAGACTATGTCATAAAATCATTCTGCACAGCGTGCATTCCATTGACATAAAGCTGCTGTGTAACACAACTGCTGTAGATAAATAACCGCGAGATTTAACAAGTTAAAACATACTCCGCTATATTTTGCGCAATCTGTATAATAATATGTAATTTACGCACGACTTTCCACAATGAACCATTAGTAAAGAAAAAAACTTTAAACTATACACGATTACAAATACTATTTAAATACCTAATAACGAAGGACGATAATTGATGAAGGACGAAAGAACATCATATTGGTTTATTTATAAGGCATGCCTTGCGCTGAGCGAACTGTAAAATACCAGTAATGCAGAATAATTACTCAGCGCTTGATTTAGTGCATAAATGGCAACTCTCTTTAATCATGTTATATTTTAAGTTTCCCTCTGTTTCCTTCTAACACATGCATGAGTCTGCACAGGGTAATAAGGTCAAAGGTTTTCCGGGGTAAATAGATACCTTACATACCTGTATACTGTAAGTCCTGTGGCAAGTACTATACCATTGGTGGCCTCTATAGATCGATGCGAGAAAGCGGCAATAAGTAACTCATTCCAACCAGCTCGAAGCAGTAATACTTGATCTTTTATCGGCAAAGACGTAAAATGCGGTATGCATTTCGCCCAATCTACCAGTTGGAGCAATTGCCTGTTCGTTGCTTGAGAAAAGTTCGTGAGTGGGTTCTGCGAAAAATAATTAGCAACTATTAGTTTTTGTTCGCAAGTTGTTTGTCGAATATTTGATCATTAACATATTAATAAATGTATCAACTTTAAGTACCCGCTAACCTTGAGTTCACATATTCTGCATATATTAACAACTTTATTAATTTTGATATCCCGTTCAACTCGTTGATTCTTAATTGATTTCAAGTGTCCGACCATTTTATTATTAATTTGAGAGTTTTCACACATTCGTAAATGTAATGGTGGTCAAGTTGTGTAATGACTAATGACGTTGCTACATGTTTGCATTTCAAGTTTTAGAATTGGTAATTCCTTGTGTAGCTACTTAGGGTAGATTATTTAATATTTATTACAACAAAACGAATATTTCAATATCAGCACAGGGAAGTAATTATGTTGCACCACTGCAAATATTTTTTGGGATGGTCAATTTCATTTTAATTTAGATTAAGATTTACACTGCGACATTATTTCATATTACACTTGTACGCGATTTTTCTTCAAATTACGTGCGTAACCTATTACTACTGTCATTATGTTCGCATTTACATTTTATTCACTTTTATTCACAATTGTATCTATCTAAATTATACGTTGACTTTCTAGATAGATAAAAATAGATAAACAATTATTAACGTGTTACTACTCTATCTACTGGACATACAATAATACTTATCTTACTAATGTATGTCCCATTGTTCGTTGAACTTTCCTGGTAAATTACGACCAATTTTAGTAAATACAAACACTGAAGCAGATGACGTTTTTTTCTGGTATATTTCTAAAATATCATTTTAACATATGCATATGCGAAAGTAAACGTTTACACGCAGACAAAAACCACCCATTTCAATCAACTGTTTATTTATTCATTAATCCGAATTCAAAACTCTGAAGGTGAAAACATTACATGTTGTGAACGATTATCTTGAAAGTTATACGTACGGAGCATTCAACATAAGTAGAAATATACCAACGTGGAATAGAATGTCCAAGTTTTAACTTTTAAGCGAGTTTTAAATGCATCAAATTATTGATTTTACATTTGCCGTTAACAAAAATTACTATACTCTGTGGTATAAGACGCCCACAATAAAAATAAGTGAGTGTTTAATAAAACTATATCTATTATGTAAGAGTCTCCTATAGGTAGAGTTGCAATTCTCGGCGGCGCGACAGGATCGGATCCGTTGTTGTGCGTAGATGTATGTATGTATACCGCGTTAGAAAAAAGTTCAGTAATAAAGTGAGCCGCTAAAATACATGGGCCCTGTTGCAAAATTTGCTCGCTATAAAAGTATAACCGCGGGGAGTTGCGCGACGGGAATCAATCAGTAATAATCTAACCGCTGTCATGAGAGTAGACTCTAGTCAAACGATGCGTTATACCCCTAGTTTATTTTTTTAATCGATTATCGTTGCCTTTCTCGATCTTTTGCTCCTTTGTTATTTTTGATTTGCTCTGTATTTCGTAATTGTATTGTGGAAAAGTTTTTTGAATTATGTTCTTTCTAGAAAGTCGTTAAATAGTACTGCGTTACTAGCAGTACCGGAAATTACTGCTTATTTGAATATTTATCCATTATCTATCGTAATACAGTAGATGCCGCTTATTTGAATCACTGGTTAATTGAATCAGCCGCTTATAAGACCCAAAATAAGAAAACCAAAACCAGTTACAAATTATTCAATGTTAAATTTTCCGCTTATTTGAACAATTAAAAACAGCGTCCGCTGTTTATTTGAATCATTTCTTACCGATGCGTCATTCAATACTGGGGGAATTACCTACTAAAGTAATACTGTGAAAACAAGCGGGTTAGAGAACGCACCCGTTAGTTTCAATCTATATCTCTCACATACAACATTTAAAATGCATAAAGAAACAAAGCGACAGGATATGAGTGTTTCTCAAAAGAAAGAAATTTTAACAAAATACGATGCTATGCCATTATGTAACCAGCGTACTGCAGCGATAAAATTAGGAATTTCGCAATCTACGCTTAGTAGACTGCTACGTGATCGAGAAAAAATTCACGAATCTAGTGTTAACAATGAAACTTCAGATTGTAAGAGAAAACGGCATGGAAAAGATGTTATAGTAGAAACAGCGCTTTTACGATGGTTTACAAACGCGCGAATGCAAAATGCACCAATCAGCCAGGGCATTCTAATGGAAAAAACTGCGTATTTTGCATTAAATTTGGGCCATGAACATTTTAAGCCCACTGATGGTTGGTTAAGTCGTTAGAAAGAAAGAAACAATATCGTTTTTAAGAAACTCCACGGAGAAAAGAAAGATGCCGATAAAGCAGCTGCTGAAAATTGGGTAAAAGATTGTTTACCGGGAAAGATTACCAAGCAGAAGAAATTTACAATACTGACGAAACAGGATTGTACTTCAGAGCGATTCCGGATTATTCCTTAGTTTTCAAAAAAGAAACCGATGCCGCTGGTAAGAAGCAAAAAGAGCGTATTACAGTGTTGGTCACATGTAACATGTCTGGAACGGATAAGAAGAAGTTATTGGTGATTGAAAAATCTAAAAACCCACGATGTTTCCGAGGAAAGTCGTTACCAATAACATACAAAAATAATTGGAATGCATGGATGACAAGCGAAATATTTTGTGAGTTTTTAACAGAATGGAATCGGGAGCTTAGTGCACAAAATAAAAGAATTGCACTGATCTTGGACAATTGTTTTTCCTGTCAAATAATACAACCACTTGATCAAGGAATAATAATTTTAAAGACGCTATATCGAAAGGATATGCGAAATTTTATCATTCAGATAATCGACGAGGATAACCAAAAGCAAGCCAAAGATGTTGCAGAAAGCATATCACTTATCACTGCCATCCATATGATATAAAAAGCCTGGGAAAATATAAAAATTTCAACAATTGTGAATTGTTTTAGAAAAGGTGGTTTCTTCGTACACAACGAAAATGAGACCCGCTCAGAAGAGAATAATGGGCTTTTAGAAACTGATTTGGATGATGAATTGAGTAATTGGGTGGATATAGATGATACTATGCCGGTTGTTGAAAATGATTCCGAAGAAAATATAGTGGGAAGTTTTTTGGAAATGGAGCAGCTGCAAGAGGATGAAGATCTAGAGATAACCTTGAAGGTGGTCCGGCTCCAACATCAAAGGAAATTCGTGCAACTGAGAAGAAATTTGGAATTAAGAGGAGGATCCACAGAGGACTGCAGGTGGTTTTATAAGGTTGAAGAAAGTGCGATTTCTAAGATACCCAATTGTCAAACCACAATTAAATCGTATTTTAATCAAGTATAGTTACCCTTGTTATTTATTTACATAAAACTATTTCTTAATATGTAGTACATACGTATGTATATACATATATTAAAATCCAAATTAAATGCTTATGTATTTATTATAAATAAATTATCACTTACATATTAATATACAATTAATAACAGACATCATATGTAGAACCTCTAGTATGATTTTTCTGCAAAGGCCGCTTATTTGAATCGCCGCTTAATTGACTCATATATGCTCTGCACCAACGTGATTTTAACAAGCGGCGTCTACTGTAATAGGTTCAATTGAATTTTTACACATACAAATACGATTCATTTTGATATAAAGTTCCATTAATTTGATTTATAAAACACGTTTTTGTTTTGGAATTTATACTTAAAAATTTATGATTTTGTCATGTACTTTCTATTATCTTTTATATTGAATATTTGGAAACGAAAAAATGTAATCTAGTGCGATTCTGGCGCGCTGCCCGAAAGTCGCATCCCTACTTATAGGTGTGGTACCGTTAGTATTGTGCCGCACTTAAAAATTAAGTAAAAATTAAAGAGGAAAAAGTATTAAAATAACTTTTAAAAGTATGAAGGACTAAATAAAGACAAACAAACATGGAAACGACCATGCAAATCCTCAAATAGTAGATTATTTTCAGTTCTTGAAATAATGTTTAGTTTATTATTTATAGTTGTTAAACGAAAGCGAATTCTGGAAATAAGGAAATACATCTTGGTATCAATAAACTGAAGCCAATCGAACGAGTTTCTGTACGTCCAATTGCAATCGACATTAAAGATATGACAAGAACATCTGGAGAAGATTGATATGAAAATAAATAAAGAAAAGACCGAAGAGAAAAAAGAAGAAGAAAAATAAAAAATCGATATTACTATGGACACAATACAAAGATGACAAATTTAAGATATTTGGGCTAAATTTTAGATACTAAAGGAAATGTGGAGCAAGAAGTCAATAACAGAATAAAATTTTGTAATAAACCATACTAAGAACTAGAGATGAGTCGTTACTTGTGGAACGTTATTTTGGAATGTTCTTTTGTTGGAACGTTATTTTCACGTTCCTTTGGCCGAAGTAACGCGTTCCACATGAACGTTACACAGAGCTGATCGTTATCGTTCCAATAGATCGGGTAACTAAAGGTTGTAATGTAATGTGTGGAATGTTGGAACGTAGTCGCTTCGTTACGTTATTTCTAATGGAACGTTCCAAGTACTTTCAAATATAGTGACAACAGTTCGTTATTATACATCAATGATTTGTTTAACGGTTTACGGGTTTTGAGTAAAAATATTAATGAAGTATGTAGGTATATTAAAATTGAGGAATAAAAAATAAATATATTTATTTGTATAAACATAAATGAAAGTAAAAACAACAATAAACAAAATAAAACTAAATCTATAAAATTTGGAAAAAAAATTACATCTCAGGTGAAATGTTGTTTATTATATTGTACAAACAATAATTGCTTGATTTTTGAAGCACTTGATCTGCTGCGTCAGTCTGATAAAATTTGAGAAGTCTGAAAAGAAAAACTTTCTTTTTACTAATTCACTGAGATGTGGAAATTTATAGGCGCTATTTTTCCACCACTTTAGTGGATCTTCGCCTCTTGGTAGCAATGGTTCTTCTAAATACCGCTGGACTTCAATAATTGCTCGCGAGTTTGCAGTTCCAGTCGGCTGTAATGTCGCCATTTTTTTCTGGAAATTTTGCTCGACTGTGGTGTTACATGATTTAATATCTTCCTCTCTCGTGGTATCTAATTTTCTATTTACTATATCATTAGCTATGAGGGATGTAACCATTTTTTTAGTTTTCTCGCTAACTGATTCATTTGAGAATCCCAAATTTTTAAATCGTGGATCCAAATATATAGTTAATAACAATGTATTGCTACGTTTTAGATCATTGAACCTGCCATCAATGCCATCAAGAATTGAATTTATTACGTCTTTCGATAATTTATTCATATATAAATTTCGGTACATATTAATAAGACCGTCAATTTATATTATAACAGAGGAAGCAGTAACAAAGTTTTCGCCTCTCATTAAATTTGTAAGAGATTTCCTAGGTTTTAAAACCTTGATAATTTCTCTCATTAGCCCCCACTCCTCGGAAATAATCATCGGAATATCTTTTTTGTCGATTAACGCCATTGTGGTTCGTATAGCTTCTTCGAGTTCCCTAAATCTATTAATCATATAGTAACTCGAATTCCATCTGGTAACTACATTCTGAATAAGCTTTTTGGGCCCCAAGTTTAATCGCTTCTGCTGCAGAATTAATTTAGATGTTGCTGAAGCACTCCGCTTAAAATACGCTACAATACACTTTACTTTTTCAATTATACCACTAATATGCTTTAGCGAGTCTTGTGCGATTAAATTAATTGTGTGAGCAAACAACCAAAATGTTTCAGATTCAATTTCTCTTTTATTGCTTTTCGAATATATGCAGCGTTGTCAGACACAAACATTAATATTTTATCTTCCAAGTTCCATTCCTTAATTACTTTCTTTGTTTCTGTAGCCAAATTTTCGCTTGTATAACTTTCTGGAAATGAAATGCATTCGAGCTAAAACCGTTTTCACTTCGAAAGCATTTGTTATAAAATGAGCCGTGAGTGCAAGAACATTTTCTGTATTGCGTGATGTCCAGCAATTGGTAAGAGTCACAGATTCAACTTGAGCGACTAGTTTCCTTGTTTCATTGTAAACTTCCTCGTAAATGCTAGGTGAAAATTGTGTTGTAACAGTCTTCTTAGATGGTAATTGATATGATGGATTCAAAATCGACGCAAACTGTTTAAAACCAAAATCCTCAACTATTGAAAATGGCTGATAATCGTGAGTAAACAGAAGCATTAAAATGTCATTAATTTTTTTTGTAGCAGTTTGACTACATTTTTTTCGAAGAAAAGTATGAACTGTTGTTTGTACCGTGCTTGGATTAGGACTTACTTACGGCGGATTTTGATTTGAAGACGACGTAGAAGGTTCATCACAAATTTCCATCACCACTCCATTCTGGTAGTCGTTACCGGTTGCAATTTTTCCTCATTCTGTATTCAAGTTAATCGTGGGATGTTTTCGCTGTATATGTTTTTTAAATTACTAGAAGCTGATTTGTAACTTATATCTTGTTTACAGATATTGCAAATGTTTATACATTCTGACTTCTCTTTAAAATAATTCCAAACAACAGACTTTTTATCGATTTTTTCGGAGCCATATTGTATAAAATATTGTGGTAATGAGTAACCTAGGCAAATATGCGGTAACAGCCAGAGGCGTGGCGAGCGCATAAAAGTTTACATTTTAAATAGAAGGTAAGAAATAAATTATAAAACGTGCTGAAACACTTACCGTTTTAAGTCTTCCGTGAAATCATAAACTGGGTAACATCTGTTAAATATTTGAATCATTTGGTATGTTTCCACAGCTGTTTCAGACAAGTGAGTACGACGTGCGGAATAAATGTTTTTTAATGCCGAAAACGACCGTTCGACATCTAGCGATGTTATATTTGCATATTTAAAATAACCTTTGAAACAACTTAATGCACCTTCACAAATTTGTCTTAATATAAGAAAATCGGAGTCTTTCTCTAAAACGCTTTCAAATTTTCGTATTACACACCGATTTGTTTCGCCTTCTACAGCGCATAACTGTACGTTAACATCATTCACAATTTGAACAGAATTCACTAGCGACATCGAAACATTTTGTAATTTTTCTATTCCCTCCGCTAGTCCAAAGTAATTGTTGTGAATAGTTTGTAAATCTCTTTTAACCTGACTATCTTGAAATATTTCCTGGCATTTCTTGATTGCTGCAGCTTCTGGCGAATTGAATTTTAAAACTACCTTCTTTACTTGATCAAAATATTTGTTGTAGTAAAACGCAGCCTACAACCATGTTCCTCTGCGTGTAACAATCGGCTGTGGTGGTTCAGGTAAATCAGGATACAGTTTGTGAAATAGTCGGGTACGTTTCGGGGACTTTAGAAACACTGCCTTTGTACCAGTAATCAATGCATATACTAGTGGAAAACATGCAGGAATCGTTTGTGCCGCAAGATTTAGAGTATTGATTTTACACATTACATGTAAGAAGTTACCACTGTGTTCTTTAAGAGATCGGCCCAAAGAACCCGCGTTTGCGGAACCATCACTCATAAACATTAAAAGTTGCTTAGTTGAAACTTCAAATTTGTTCAATGAGTTCAACACCACCTTTAAAATCTCATTGGCAGTACAATTTATAACTCTTTTGGAAGCTAGTAAGAAGGAGGATGACGGTCGATGTGGTTCCATTGTACGTACCATTAGATTAACCACAGAATGTTTTTGACGATCTGTTGTTTCGTCCACACACAACCACAGTTTTTTATTTTTCAATTCCGTTTTCATTCCTTTTTCTATATGTTCACAAGCAAGAAGGAGACAAATGCTTCTTTGTCTAGTAAACGAAACGATAGATTACATAAAATAAGAGTAACACATAAATCAAATGTAATGTTTCTTGGTCTCATATGCCACTTTTTGCAGAAATATTCTGTTTGCTTTTGATGTGACGTTGACAATGGCTTCTGGACCAACACATTAAAGGGATTTTACAAACTAGACATTGAATTTTAGCGCCATCAAAAATTCAGGCATGTCCACTATATAGTTTTTAACTGTGTCTGCCATTGGTCGTACCTAACTGCGACATTTTTAAAGCAAACATAAGCGTACAGTTACGAAATAAGTTACGACAGCCTACATATACATAGAACTACTCGCATACAGCGTCCATTTAGTACTGACGCTGTGAACGCGTGAAATAAATAATCGCCGACTCCGCACCACATATCTACTACACTGACTGTTACCGCTGTTTGCCCAGACTAGTAATGAGTAAAGCGTTACAAACGGTTGCACCCGCTGTGTTTACTGTTACATCGATAGTACACTAACGTCCACTCGATTCCTTGTATGTACAGCGGATGCAACTGTTTGTCACGCTTTAGTAACGAGAAATTCGTTACTGTGCGTCACATAAACTAGATACACTCTGATAAAAATTCCGCATTTGAAATAATTTACTCCTATCTCAAAGAGTTTCTTAACAAAGGCGCTTTTGAAGAAGATAAAAGGAAGAAATAAAATGCCCCTTAAAAGTACATCACCCCAATAAAATTGCAGGCACACGTAATCGTACATAACGGCATCTGATGTATATATAATTACAATACGTTAAAGATTGCCGATGGAATAAACCCGTAGAATAATAGACGTTACTTTGGAACGCTATTTTTCTGGAACGGAACGGAACGTAACGTTCCAAGAGAGGAACCGTTTTTCCCATCCCTACTAAGAACAGTATTTTTAAGTAGAAGAGAGGTGCCCACAGCCACCAAGGTTAAATCTTTCATTGGTTTCATTCAATCACTAATTTGGGGAAGTGAGATGAGAACATGAGAAAAAAAAGACAACTAAATTGGTTAGGTCGTTTGGTCCAGATGAGGAACGAAAACTCAGAGAAAGAAATATGGACGGCAGGCGGGATAGGACGAGGAAATAGGGAGTCAAGAAAAAGTTGGAATCAAGAATTTGCAAAGCTTATAGAGGCAAACGATGTCCAAAAAAATAGCAAGGAAATGTGAAGAGTGGAAGTTCTGTAAGATAGAACGCCTCGACACCTAAGTGCCACTTCACATGTGCCGGAACCGGACAGTCGGTACCGTATACTTGGTTTTAGCAAATGCGTTTACACTACTCTGGAAAAACAGACCGAAAAGAAATTAGTTTGCATTTTGTTCATATAATGGAATGTAAACGTATTATTGGAGGTAGAAAAAAAATTCTCCTCGTAGATGTCAAATTTCTAACTGCACAAGTAGTAGTGTATTGCATCCACATTGACGTTATTGAATGCAGGCTAGTGTTTATACTCAGCTAAAGATACGTAGTATTTTCAGAAGAATTCGAAAATGCGTAGATGTCGGTGATGGGATTACAATTTAACTAATTAATAAATACAATTAACTTTTTATTAGGCGTTCAAACACCTGCATCTTTGCAACCGTTAAAACTTGGACGCAAGTTTATATGACTTTTTACTCAAAATAGCAGTTATTATCACCTCCTGAAACCTTATGTACAATAATATAAAATTAAAATATGAGAAAAGAATTTAATCAAAACCCATCTAGAAAGTACATATGTACAGATTGTAAAGTAATGCGCATTTTCATCATCCTGAATTTATAACAAAATATTTCTAAACTTTTTAAATTATTAAATCAAAGTGATTTGAAAGTTTGGCAATTGTATATTTTCCGACAAAATAGTGGTCATTATGAAAAAGTTTTGCCAAGCAATGTTAATTTTTGGTCTCTTAATAATAATTAACCACATAATCTGGTAAAAGTAAATATCGAACATCGTTTTTGCACAATTCGAAAAAAGTAAGTACCTCTGGTTGCTCGTCTTTACATTCTCCTCTTTTTTCTGCTTCCAGTATTCTTTCGATTGGCATATCAGTCTGCATACTCGACGTCGATTCTACTTCCGAAGTATCCCGTTCTTTCGTCCTCTGTCTCTCTTCTTGTACGGCCTCTCGTTTCATACCCATCGCTAAGCATTTTTGATATCGGCAATATTGGCATCTATACAATAAGAAAAATATGACGCCAATATATCAACCAACCCTACAGGCATTATTAAAAGTTGCCCCTTGTTAACAAGTAAGCTATTATAAAATATTGTACTCTATACCATATACAATTTAAGACAAAAACAGAAAAAAGATTCAGTATGACACTCTAGATGGTAAGTACAAGATTAAAGATATGGATAATTAATTACCTATTCCGTTGTCGTTTATCTATAATACAGTTCTTTTCCTCTCTACAAGCGTACGTTAAGTCCTTGCGCACCGTTCTCTTGAAAAATCCTTTACAGCCTTCGCAACTGTAACAAAATATAACTTTTAAAACACAATTTTAAATAATTCCGCAATAAGATATTTTCTACACACTTCTCGTGAAAGAAAAATCATTAAAATAATGCTCTTTTAGGTTTACTAATATATTCTTTATCGCAGATTTTGGATGGGTTGTTGCTATTTGAAAACAAGAAAAAAATTTGTCACTTTCTTTACTTAATAACTTCAACAATAAATTTGGACTATAGACACCGAAACAATCTGACGTAGGAGCAGTTTATAAATGCAATTCCAAGGAAGCGAAAGCACTTAAATAAATGCCCAAAACAAACCTTTCATTACCAAATGTCTGGCGATGAACTCAACACCTGATTTTGAACTTGACTGAATTTTCATTTATATGAATATAAAGTATGATTTAAATTGTGATGACGTGTATGATGCATTTGCTGTGTTGATGTGATGTCAAAACGAAAAATACAGACCCTACAGTGATACTATTATTGCAATTGTTTTTGTAAATTCTACGTTTGTCATTACTTCTGGCAGGTACTTCGGTGAAATCAAAAGAACATGTCCAAAATGCGGAGCTTACCATAAACCATAAAGAAAGAAAGATTTCTAGGAGCATCATCTTTTAATCTCTTAAATCTTTGTGCCCCAGGTAAGGCTCTTCTTGTTGCACCGCATTTTTTTATACCGAGAAATCAAGGTTATAACAAACCAAAATCCTATTAACTCATTCTTCAAGGTTAACAACTACCTATATAATAAAACCTTTATTACGTCCAATCAGAAATAAAATTAATAATAGGTAGCAGTAACGATAAGAAGTGAAAACAATAGTTAATTAAGGTAACGGAATTCGAAATGCACAAATAGAACCTTTGTGTAACACAAACTAATTGTGTCACAATTTGTTATGCTTTTGATGTAAGTAATTTGTTCCCACGATGACGTCAGTATTAAGATTAAGGTGTCTCCCTCTGAGTTAATAAACCATATATAACCAATAATTACATTAGTGAACAGAAGAAATAACATGCCAATCAAATCAGAATTTAATGATCGTGATTAGTTGTTGTGAACGATGCGAATATCGTGTGTGGAAATGCTATTTATGTCGAATAACCTTGATCGTGAATGTACACTCCGCGAAATGAATTTTAATGCGGAGGATATTGTACTGGCATTTGATAGCCAAAGAATTGTGTTATTATTTGTCCGCTGAAACAAATTCTAAGTTAAAATAGATAGAGACAAGTGATTTACAGCAAACTTAGGCAATGTGGTTTTTAATTTCACTTGATTTACGTACAAATCCATTAATCTTAACTGTGCAAAATTGAAAATATTCCATTAAAATTATGTTATATTGATAATTTGTATTAACCTTGGCTCACTACCACTGTTATAAAAAAATTAACCACCTACTATGTACCATCTTTTGATATTGTGTGGCAGATAGTTCGGGTTATACAATTCGTCAAATGCGTATTATTTATATCCGCACTATTAATTGCACTTACCTTGTTTAAAGCAGTACGACATATCCGTACTTAATGCAGTAAATTATTCTCATTGCTTGTGATTTTAAAAAGTCTAAGGTACAGGTTATCAACAGAATAATGTTCAAACAAAAGTGAACTTGATGTAGAACTACACATGAAAACAAATGCCTGGAAACAATAATCAAGATAATGCTAATAAATAGCTTTTTGCTCCTGCCCTTACTGTTGTTCATCTCTTAGTTTATGCCACTAACCTTCAAAAACAGTACTGAAATATCCCCTGGCGCCACCTACTCCCAAGAGATACAACCACGCCGTCCTAGATAGTAACGACAATAATAAAAAAGGGATAAGTACATTTAAATATTAACTCATTAATTATTAAACTACATAAAAATAATCCCCATTTAATTACATTATCAAAGAAATAATTTAATTATATTGTAACATACAAAAAAAAATTTTCATTAGTTCATTCACTTGCTCCTAAATTGAATTATTAACTTTTTTACCATTATTGTAATTTTTCTTTTATATCTATATTGGATATCCTTGTAGCTGGCCTGATGATGTGTTTTTTAAACACAAAACCGGTCGTCTAATTTCTCAATAGAACTTTGTGAGATCTGAACCATTTTTTCATTCCTGCCTTTAATATGAATATTTTCTTAACTTAAAACTGAATGATTTACTTGGAAGAAACATTTTTCTGTCTTGGATTTTCTTGATTTTCAAACAAAATTTCAAGAACATTATTTTCTTATATTATACATTTTTATAGTCTTCAAATAAAAATATTTTCTTGAATAGAGACTGATTTTTGCAAAAATCTATTTTCTTGATGCAAGGAACCATTGTATGTAGGTAATTGTAATTGTCAATGGAAGTTAATTTTAAATGTTAGTGACGTTCATATTTTCTTATTTTATATTGTAATTGCTTCCCATTTCAACGCTAGTATAGTCGAAATATTCTGTACAATATTGATATACCCATAAGCTGCTCAATTAAAAAAAATTGTCTAGACTTACTTGGAAATTTGTTAGGTAATTTTGTTTAAGTTAACAACACAGTATCAGTAACATTTTTACGAAAAACATATTTATTTTTTTGCTGGTATTTAGTGTAGCCCTGGGTTATACGAACTACATATCAAGCAATGATTATCCGGTTTTTGATATCGAATTGATTTCAACTCCAGCAAATAAGTTGCTGAGAATGTTCTAAGCGCGAATTCTGAATAACCTTTCCTAACAATCGTGTTTAGCTCATGTCAGCTTATACCATTAGGTAGACCCGGTGCAATCTAAGAAATGGAAGGAAAAGATTCGAAAATGTCGATAATAAAACGCTGCAAGAATGTGCGTGCGTTTGGATATAATTACTTTTCAATGGTCGGCTGGTGAACGAATTGATGATATACTGATATTCCAGACGTTTCCGTTGAGGAAAAACTTGCATTGAATTTTAAACAGTTTATTGCCTAAAAACCCAATCATCCTTAGAATGTCGTTTATAAATCATTTACCTAGATTAATTTTTGCATAATGATTAATAAATGCTGTTATTCTTTCAGTAAATGTAAAAATGTCAAGTTAAAAGTTAGTTTAGATTGTTGCAATAATGTATCACTTACACTGCAGACCAATAGTTTGGAATCGCTCGTAATTTAATGAAGATATTGTAATATTTTCATAGATATAAAAATGGAAACAGTAACTGGAATAACATTGTTTTATTTAAAACTACACCAGGTGGAAAGCAAATTTAGAATTTATCGTAGTGTAAATGTAAATTCTTATTTTTCTTACGAAACTGACCTTTCGTCGAAATATCTTCCCTTGGCTCTAATCACGGCTGCATACAATCGGAATAGGCGAAACACTACTTCTCTAAAAGTTTTAGCTTCGATTTTAACCCACAAATAACGAAAAGGTTACTACAAATGCTCTTTTGACGTCGGAGATTGGTCACCGACCCTCCAATCGAGTTCTTCCCATAAAAGCTCGATCGGATTAAGATACGGTGATTGCAGCAGCCAACTTAACAAGCCATTGTATTCCTCTTTATGGAGATTAGCCTTACACAATTTAGAGGTGTGATTTGGATCGTTATCTTGCATCAATATAGAGTTTTCACTGATCAATCGCAGACCGAATGCTGCACAAGTTTTACAGTGGACACCACACGCTGTGTGCCATTTTTTCTGCAGCAGATTTGACATAAATCCAGCGTCTAGAATCAAACACTTCATACTTCGGTCTACGAAACTCTTCCTCAATCTTCTAATATCCAATCGGTATGTATTGTGGCCCACTCTAATCTTTTTCTTTTAGCTGGGGCGTGTAGGTGTGCCTTGCAAGCTACTACGCGTCTCATAACTGATTCCTGATGCTGTTGATCGTCTGTCATTCCCGGCAAAAACAATGTCGCAGAGAAAATAGCACTAACACACGGACATGTTTCTGCCTACCCGGCGTCATCAGCGTGGTTCTGAGCACAATTTTCTGCTGTATAGAATTGCGTTTGCCCCTCAGTTTATGTTGCTAATCTCCAAAAACAGCACTGAATATGTCTCCCGGCTTTCCCTATCGCCAAGGGACACAGGTGTCGCCGAGAGACATATTCAGGGGCAAACGTAATTGCATACAGCAGAAAATTGTTCTCAGAACCACGCTGATGACGCTGGGTAGGCAGAAACATGTCCGTGTGTTAGTGCTATTTTCCCGGCTACATTGTTTCTGCCGGGAATGATTCCACCAATACCATGCGCTAGATTAGCATTAATTTTTAGTTATTGTTACGAGGCATTTTTTCCACGTGTATTACTATAGCATAATTAATTAAGTATGAAAGTAATGTAAACATATTTTATTATTATAGATTTATTTTAACTGATTCCAAACTTATAGCCTGCAGTGTAGGTACAGCAGTTAGTAGTGCAAGATGTTCCAAATAGTATTGTAAAAAACGTTTACCTTTAGCAATAATGGCGTAAAATAGTCTGCACTACAAAGCACACGTATTTATTAATAGAAAGTTATGTAGGTGTAGCATTTCTTTAATTTCCAACATTTCAAACTTATTGTCCATGCTACTACGGCTGCATTGTCAAAACATAACGAAGAGAGTATGTAACGTTTACAAATACTTATATAAAACGCTATTTTCATATTTCAGATTCTCTTTATAGTATATGTAATATATATATTGTTTATGCAGAGTAAAATATCTGATTACTATTTATTGTGTAGCAGCCAAAAGTATTTTCTTTACTGCACGTAACGCCATACTTCACACAGTTTTCAACGATGTCATATATCTCTCGTCATTTACGCTATTTGAAAGTATGATGTATTTGTTTCACTAAAACATATGCCGAATCTGTTCCTTAAAACAAGGTTCTCAAAACAGATTTTGTATGCTACTTATATTAATAGATTATGTATTTTCAAACGAGCAATAGATCTTTTATCGATATGGCATACACCAGACTGTTAAATAAGGATTCTGGAAAATTTCAGTAAAGATATGCAAAGAAATTTACTTTATTCATTTAGTTAACATTACACAGCATTTCTGCAATATGTATTTTTCATTTTGGCGATTGATATTAATACTTCATTCAAACAATTTTTTTACAAATTATTCCAATTTCCGGAATTTTGCAACGAACACAACGTAAATAGCAATTTTTGTTATACTAAAAGATGTCATCATGGCACATTTTACAGGCAAATCAAAATGCAGGAGACTGCTTTAATTAGCTTAACCTTTAACCTTCTATAAAAATTAACATGCTTAAAGCCTTCAAGCGAAACGTACATATTAAGAGTTTAATGATTATTTGGATCGGGTTATGATGCCTGTATATGTTTTTAGGTTAAGGTTACAAGACATAGAAATAGCTTCAATGTTTCCTGTAAATAATTAAAGTCTATAATTTACCCAGCTATTACAGCTATATTGTTGGAACTAAAATTGCCTCGAAAGTCAAATTACTATTACTATTACATACTGTGGCATGTTTTCTCCCCTAGTAATCATTTTCTCCAATTATTTATTACTGAATCTCTCAGTAATTGCCAAACTTATTACATGATAACTATCTATTAGTATTAATCAAGATTGTATGTAATTGATTTTTCATATTACTGCAATATGCGCTGAATAAAAAAAAATTAGTGTAACGCAAACTTTATTATTCTATCTTTTTATAAACTCTTTTACAATTGAAGGTTCATTTACACATATCAGTTCTGTGTCAGTGCCGGTTCAGTTTCGTTTCATATATTATCAGTAAAAAAAAATATCGTTACTTTGTTTCGTATAGACATATTCCATGATAACACATTCGCACACAAAAAAATAGATAATAAAAGTGAGTTAAATAAGCTTTATCCCCATGTTAATAAGCTTTATTATAATTGTAACAAGCTTTAATACAATTGTTTCCTTTCAACATCTGGTACGTGCTATGACAGAAGCTAGCGTTTGTAGAAAAAATAGATCGGTTTCTACTTTTTGCGAAATAACGTTTTGCGTTATCAGTAGAGCAACGCAAACTGCGCTGAAAGCCAGTGGCTGACGCATAAAAGTTTACACAAAATAAACACGGCCGGGACAATTCGGTATAAGCGTCAGTATAACTGCGACTCGAAAGCCGATCTGTTGTGTATGCATCTACACTGTCGTATACTATATCGTAGTTCTACGTTTATTTTGAAAATGTTTCCTGCGTCGCGAAAACGACCAAAGTTGGACACAATAAGAGAATTTATTGCAGAAATGCCTGATTTAAAGTGTGATGGCGCTAAAATTCAATGTGTAGTGTGTAAAATAGATTTAATGTGTTGGTCGAAAAGTGATTGTCTACGGCACGTTTCAAAAAAAAATTCCACACGAGGTTATGACAAATTTAAATTTAATTTATGTGTTTATTGCATGTAATTTACCATTTCCTTTACTAAGGAAGAAAGCATACGTCTCGTTTTGGAATGAATATTCGGACTTTAAGTTACCTAGTGAAAGAACATTACAGAGAGTTGTGCCGTCTGCTCGTGAGCATGTCGAGAAAAGAATTAAATCAAAGTTGCAAGATAAAAAACTGTGGTTATGTGTGGACGAAATAACAGATCGTAAAAAACATTCTGTGGTTAATGTAATGGTGCGCACAATGGAACCACATCGACCGTCACCCTCAATTTTACTAGCTTCCAGACGAACACAACAATGCACTGCCGAAGTAATTTCAATGTTGGTGTTGAATACATTGGAAAAGTTTGAACTTTCAACAAATCAACTGTTGATATTTATGAGTGATGGTGCCGCAAACATGCTTGCTGTAGGTCGATCTCTTAAAAAACATTGTGCTAACTTGTTGCATATTACATGTAAAATTCATACTCTCAGTCTCGTAGCAGATAGTATCAGAAAATGTTATCCCGAGGTAGACGCTCTAATAGCACATACAAAAGCTGTGTTTGTAAAATCCCCAAAACGTATTCGGGAATTTCATAGACTATGCCCCGGTGTTCCTGAACCACCACAACCTATTCTTACCCGTTGGGGAACATGGTTAGAGGCTGCATTTTATTATCTTAAATATTTTGAGAATATAAAGAACGTGATTTCAGAATTCGACCCAAAGGAAGCTGCGGCTGTCAAGGTAAGCCGCTTGAAATTTCAGGATAGTCAAGTTAAAACAGATTTGGAAATCATTCAGAACAATTACGCAATTATATTTTTCCTTATTTCCTATTTATTAAACGTTATCATTTCTTCGCTTCATTGACCTTTGTTCGAATTAATTAGTAATGAAAGGTTCTTTTAAATACATCAGTTTCTGGTAGACAATATAGTAGCCTGATTAACAGGTTTTTTATGTTGTTACTTTTGGCACGAACCATGCAAAATTGCTGGGTCAACTTTAATACAGGGTTATTACAAAAGAATCATCGGGTTTTAAAAATATATATTTCAGAAAGTATGACAGATACAATAGTAAATGACAATGTCAATAGAAAGCGATAATATTCAAGTTTGTGAGCATATCATTACAAATGTTCGATGTGGGCTTCTCGCGTCATACGACATACGTCCAAACGATAGTCCAGTTCAGTCCATACACGCTGCAATGTGTCTCGATCGATACTGTTTACAGCAGTAGTAATGCGTGCTCGGAGTTCATCCAATGTTGTTGGCAGTGGTGGTAAACCATATCTTTAATGCACCCCCAAAGAAAAAAAATCGCACGGTGTAAGATCGGGATACCTGGGAGGCCACGTGAACAATGCCAAATCTTGTTCAGCACATCGGCCAATCCAACGATGAAGGAGTTTCTCGTTTAGATACCGACGCACCTCATAATGCCAGTGAGGTGGAGCTCCATTTTGTTAAAATACAAAGTTGGTAGAATCTTGTGTCAGTTGCAGAAATAACCACAACTGCAACAGATTTAGGTAGGATATACCGGTAACACTGTTTCCATAAAAGAAAAAAGATCCGTACACATTTGTTTCGGATACTACACAAAACACATTCAATTTTGGAGAATCCCTTTCATGTGCACAGTGACATGAGGATTTTTCGTGCCCTATATCCGAATGTTGTGACGGTTCACTTTTCCACTTAAATGAAATGTCGCTTCGTCGCTGAATACTAGCCGGTTAGCAAATTCGTCGTCCTCCATTGCTTCCTGAATGGTAGTACAAAAATTAGTTCGCTCTACGTGGTCGTCGGGTCGTAACCTTTGCACCATCTGTAGCCGGTACGATGTGAATCGCAGTCGCTTCCGCAAAATTTTCCATACAGTTGGCTGCGGAATACCAAGTTCACGGCCTACTCTGATAGTGGACTGTTGTGCAAGACGCACGTAACTTTGTCGAACTGCGTCCACCATTTCGTCAGGAACTCATGGTCTTCCGGTGCTTTTACGTTTTGTAATGGAACCTGTGTTCTTGAATTGTCGATACCATCATAGAATACTTTGATGACCTAGAGAATCCGTTTCGTATTGCCGTCGGAATGCACGTTGCACCATAACAACCGGTAAACATCGAGCGTACTCTAAGACACAAAACGCTTTCTGCTGCATAGTCTCCATTTTTCATACTGAGGTCATGGCGCTACCTGGACGTGTAAAGCGAGGCGCGCGTTTTAAACTTGGACATTTTCCTTTTCTAGGGACATGTCACTTGATATTGTATCTGTAATACCTTCTGAAATATATATTTTTAAAACCGGATGATTCTTTTGTAATATCCCTGTATTATGTAAACCTAGCAACAATTATCACTAAGGTTCGACAAACGAGTGCAACGTCAGGGGCGTATCGCGCAAAAGTAGGTACGTGAGATGCAGTATTGTTAAAAAGAAAAGCGTTGCTTATGTTGCAGTTTTACGCGGCTTAGTATTTTGTCGCAGTGAATATCAGGACGTCAATAAAAGGTAACAATATATTATTTTTTAATAATACTGTATCTCACGTACCTACTTTTGCGCGATACGCCTCTGACGTTGCACTCGTTTGTCGCACCTTAATTACCACCTTATTTGTCGTAGTCGCAACAAATTGTCCAACAATTTAAATCTTACTATCTCCTGTCAAAGTACTTTGCTTTGCAAATTTTATCCTATCTATGCTGCCTAGTTTAAACATTTCTGACTGTTCAAGGGCAGCGTTCATTATGTTCAACGAAACGCGTTGTAGTTTTTGCCAAATTCACCGAATATTGAAATTGCTTGAAGTTTATCTTACATTGTAGATGCGCAGGTCGTTGTAAAATTGTAAACCATGCATAAAAAACTGAAAACTAAGCACAATGTCTATCAGAAACTGACAATTTTAAACAAATCTACCATAATTAATTAATTTCAATAATGTTCGATAAAGTAAAGAAATAACATTTAACAAAATAAGTAAAAATAAGAGAAAATAACGAGAACAAGGAACGAAAATATGAAAGATGCAGGAGATAATAATAAATAATAAGAATAATTTACTTTTAGAATTGAGATTTGACAGTTTGGCAATTTTCATGTTGCGTAGAAATGAGTTTTCTGGATAATCCTAGCGTCCTAGGAGACAATTTGGGGCTCTTTTTCCCCAACATAACAAAAACAAATTACCAAAACTTTTGTTGCTGCATATCGTACTATTTCATAAGCTAAAGCATAACCTATGTGGTATCGTTGTATTGGCCTTTTGTTTGCCATTCTGCGAACGTACTTTAGAACCTCACTTATATTCAAAAAGACAAAATGTTCTCGAACAAAATTCCCGAAGTGTTCGTTTTAAACAAGCGTTCGCTCTAAAAGATGTTAATTTTTTTATGATTTTTTGAAAAGATATATTTCTGTTTCTAATAAACCAAATTTCTGCAAATCTCCTTAAACATAAACTTCAAACAAATTCTGAAATCTACATGACGTACTTTGTACACTTCATGTATTGTAGGTGGTGGTGTTTCGTCCTCATCTCTATCGGAATCATTGACGCACTTAGAGTCTGTTTCAGAGGATTTTAATAACAGCTCTGCATCTGTGGGCTGATCCGTAACAGTGAAACCACTGTCGATGCTAGTGAATATGGACAATTTGTCTTCATTGCAAATGCTGCATTGACGTTATTAACCCGTGTTGAGGATAAGACAATATTATCACCCTATCACCCTTATCGGAACACCTTAATATCGACTGAGCTAAAGGAAGTTCATCATTTTCGTCCAAGAAGACACTTGCTTTAAAATCAGCATAGCGGAAACAGCTTTCAATAGTTGTAGACGTCGCACATCCAGGAGCACCGTCTATCATTATTATGGCATCTAACAACGAAACTTTGAAATTCTCATTTCGAAGACGGTGGCCGAGTAATCGATTTAAAAAAAAATCGTTTATGTGACCTCAGACATAAAATCACTCGCTGATCCATGGGTTGTAGGATTTCTGAAGTATTAGGTGCTAGGATCATTAATTTAAGGAATTTTAAATTTCTTATAGTGCCGATATCCAAGAAGGGAGATAAGAATTACAATAATTGCAGGGGAATTACTTTACTTAGCACTATTAGCAAAATGTTCGAGATAATACTGGAGAAAAGACTGAGAATTGTAGAGCCATCATTAGCACAGTTACAGAGTGGATTTCATAAGAGAAAAAGTACAATGGACCATATCTTTACAATAAAGGAAATAACTACGAGAGCGCAAGGTAGAGGAGAACAGTTATTTTTCGGATGCATTGATATGGAAAAGGGTTTTTACAGAGTGCCACGAGATAAAATATGGGAATGCTTATACAACAAACTGTGTCATCATTAAGAATATGAAATCTGAATTGTTTACTACAAAAGAAGAAGTGAGACAGGGAGGTGGGTTGAGTGCATTATCGTTTATAATATTTATGAATAAAATAATTACAGTAAAACAACGAGCTAAACCATTGTACGTAAGATACCACAATCTTGAAAGAGCGAACATTACCCAATGCGTGTTCACAGACGACGTGGCGGTAATAGCCAGCAGCGAAAGAAATTTGGGACATAACCTCAACACATGGAATGAAGTATTAAGATCGAATGGCATATCAATGAACATAAATAAGATAAAAGTAATACTTGTATATAGAGAAGAACAGAAAATACACATAAAAGTAGAAGGAAAAGACATAGAGCAAGTTGAAGCGTACAAATATCTTGAAGTAACAATTGACAAACGTGGAAGCCAGGAAAGTGAAATAAATGACAGGATTAAAAAAGCTAATAGCGTATACTATACAATGAATCAAGTATTATTACAAAAGACTAAAATGACTGTTTTCAAGACAATATACATATAGACCAATCCTAACATATGGGTATGAAACATGGGTATTGACACGATACGAAAAAAATAAGATGCAAGCTACAGAAATTAAATACCTCAGGAAAGTAAAAGGTGCCTCGAGAACGGACAAAGTAAGAAATGAACTAATAAGGGGTGAGCTGAAAATCGAATCAGTAAATATATTGTAGTGGGATGCTCCAACGTGAACAGCGTATGTTAAATTCATTCTAATTAATATTATATCAAAATTCGCTGATATTAGATTTTAATAGAGTTTTATGCGGAACTTGAATTATTTTCGATCAATATTCGAGTTCCGACATTTTGATTATTTACATTATCAATCTTTTACTTCTTATAAAAAAAAAAAAAAAAAAAAAGACTCAGTTAATGATATGTTACAGGGGAGAATCAAAATCTCAGCTTATTTTAAGTTATTTATATATCGAAAACATTATTTGTAAAAATGGCACATACACACACAAAAAACACTGTATTTGGAAATAACCGTCAAAATCCCTTACGTCACCCGCGACACCGAGTTGGAACAAAATATCAAAATTAAATATCACGTCGTTAGATTGGCAATGCTAGGGACGACGAGAAAAAACAGAAGTCAGCAACGAAAAACAATTCTGACAAATAACAAATATCCTTTGATATTTAGAAAATTGCAACATAAAAGTTAAAATATCGTGAAAGTTATCAGTGCAAATGTATTAAAATGCATTTCAAGTGAACCATAAATCATCACCTACGATTGTCAAGAATATTAAATCAGTTGGGAAATATTAAGAAGTAATTTGAAGAAATTTAATTGGAGAAGACGATCAAAGGGGTTCAAAATAAGAGGATTTTACCAAAGAGGATTTTACTAAGAAGGGGGAAGAAGGAACCATTAGAATTATCCACACACACACACACACATATAAAACACACGCCACAACATAACTGTAAGTAATTTTAATTAAATCTCATTTTTTTTTGTAAGTAAAAGCTTAAAATAAAAATAAAACTGATGATCTCCCTATTCAAAACTTTTAATTGTTATTTGTAACATAACAATATAGAATATATAGAAAAAAGGCAATTAGACTGGCTAGGTCATCTTCTAGAATGAATAACAAAATATCAGTAAAACGTGTTTGGATAGTTAAAACAACGAAGAGGAGAGGAGGAAGACCCATGGAGACATGGGATCATGCAGTTGGGAAAATACTAAAGCACAGAGGAACAACATGGCAAGAAGCGAGAGAGATGGCAAAGAATAAAAAGGACTGGAATAAATTTGTGTATAGTATATCATAGAATTAGGTACACCCCAACACTCTACTGGGTTAAAGGGGTTTTTGATTATAATAATTTTAATGCGCTGGATAATAATCATCAATCAACAGCAAATTTTTTTGACTTTTCTTCTTCAGTTGGTTGCCTTGCTTCAGCTTTGCGAAAATTTCGGTTGTTACGCATTTTTTATTTGCAACATAAGTAACAGGTAAGTGTTTACAATTTTTGAACATCTAGGATTCTTCGATTTATCGACAATTAGTAATTGCTGTGTTTCTGTACTAATCATATTTGTACACACAAATACGGTTATGGGTTCTTTATTTTGCTTGGACCCAACATATTTTTCACGATGAAACTTTAGTTTTGTCAGACGTCGTCTTATAGAATAAACTAGTCCCATTGCCGTTTGAAATATCGGCGTCGCTCTATTCACTTCTTAAGTCAAGCCAAATGTGTTTAATCTTTTGATAGCCAGACGACTTCAATTCAGTACGTGGCATAATTCAGGTAATTACAAAATGATTTGTGGATTTTTAGCACGCAAATATGCTGCAGAGTAGATAGGAGTAAAATTGCTTTATACTTTTTGTCGTGCATATTTACGTTAACGAGACAATGTACGTACCTATTATTTATGTATGTCCTGGCTGACGAAAAAAAAACAAGGCATGCTTATCGTTTATTATCATTTCATCACTATTATATTAACAATGCGACACGACGCACATATACATACCCACATTGTTTGTCAGTTTGCCGAAAGACAGAAAATTTATGCGACAAGCTTCTCTATCTATATGCGAATATACAATCGGCCGCTCGCTCCTGTAATGAGATACGATGCGTGTGTACTGATTTGCATGTGACCTTGTAACTATATACATCATTAGAATTTACAAGAAGGCCTGCCGTGTCAAGCGACGTGCTGGAAATCGTATAATGTGCAAATATGTTGGACGATTATACGCGCAGTCATAAAGTCGAAAACAATTTGTCCCGTAAAATCTGCGCAATACATCCTCCATCACTACTTTCCAATTACCAACTAATCCATTAAATTAGTGAATATGTCGTGGTCACATGGCGAAATTCGTCAAGTCATGAAAATCTTCTGACGAGGCTCTTCATGAAATACCCAACTAACTTTCCCGAACCTGAGAATTCAAAAAAATTTGAAACTTTGTAAACAAGTAGTCCACACCCAAGGATGTTCGAAAGTATTTTCCTTGTCGGCCCAATCTCGTTTTAGGAGGGTTTTTTTAAATAACTCGGCAATCGCTAGAACAAACAACAACTATGTTAATATCAAAACAATCGTTTCATCGAGCTCTATCACATATATGAAAATGGCACCCTAGCTCCATTAAAAAAAATTATGGTGCCCTGCTCCATCCTTTCGTATTCAATTCTCACGCTATGTATGTTACGGAGCTCTTCGAACAGTATAAAAATTATATTTTATTTTATGTAATATAGTTATTAGTAAAAGATAAAACTTGCCCTTTAATACGTCGCCTTAAATAACTGTGAATCCATGTGCAAAATAAACATGTTATGTTTACATTGACTTTCTTTATTTCAATTAGAAAAACAAGTGCATTGTTTATCAATAAATTATAATAACTACAATTATTTACGTGTACGTAACAATTTATCTAATGAGGTTCATACTTCCTTACAATTTAATATATAAATTAGTAAATCATTTCAAGGATAAGTGCAAGGCAGATACAGTGCATTGAAAGTTACATACGATGACAATGATGAAATATGACTTATAATAATCTCTAATGTGAGTAATAATTTACGTGTAATAGTTTCAATTTATTGATTTATTTAGATAAGAAAATGTATATAATGAAAAGTCACTTTTTAATTCGTTAGTACTACAAATGAGCTTTAAAATATTAGCACGACAATGGCAATGATAAATCCAGTAAAAGTAGTTCGTTTACTTAGGGTAACATTTAGTGTTGTAAATGATAACCGCCCCATGGACTTTAATAATAAAAAAGTGAAATTCACGACCTATTAAGGGATATATTAATTAGGTCTCGATGCGACACATTTGTGGCAGATAATGACGTAACACTAGAATTTTTGCAAGAATTTAGACCACATTCTCCAGAATTTGTCGATGACAAATATCCACCTTCACAGGAAGAAATATTAGCAGTTTTACAATTTCAAGGAGAAGAAGAACGCGTACCTCAGGGGGAAGATATTGCCTCTTTAGAATATAAGGAAAAAGCCGTTGAGTTCTGGAAAGTGGATAAAAACGGTGTTCCTGGTGTAACTCTTTTTATGTTTTAAGCATTTTTATGAAGAGAGACGTTACCATAAAGATTAAGTAATTATTTGTATATACGCACATACATACATGTATATATAAGTCATATTTTAGGAAGTATGCCATGTACCATATATTTTATATGTCATTCAGTCATATATTAACGTATAAAACATAATTCTCCCTATTTCTTCTTTTTATACCTCTATTGCATAAAATAAAATATATTTTTTATACTGTTCAGAGCTCCGTAACATACATAACGTGGGATTCGAATACGCTCCTTATCGAAGGGGTAGGGGAGGGCACCATAATTTTTTTAAATGAAACTAGGATGCTATTTTCATATACAGGTCCTGTAAAGCGAATACGTACAGTAAAAAATGTGGGCGTTACACCGAGCAAAGAAGGGCATACATACTTACGCGCGAGGAGGAGAGAGTGCAACGGCACGATTGACTTGTGATCTTCAATCGCCGAGAGGCAGCGGGTGACTCACTAGTTTTTGCTGTACGCATTCGCTTTACAAGACCTGTATGTGATAGAGCTCGATGAGATGATTATTTTGATATATAGTTGTGATGTATTTGTTCCAGTCATTGCCGAGTTATTTTAAGAAAACCGAAAATCTACTAAACCTTCAGGGATAGTTTCATGATGAGCCCCGTCAGCCCGTGAGCCCCGTCACCGACGTTTCAACAATTGCTTAGGATTTTCATGACATGACGAGTTTCGCCATGTGACCACGACATACATATATACCACTCAAATAGATATAATGGTGAGTATAGTGGGATACTGATAATTAGAGCGGGCCAAATCGGTCCCCGCAACAGAATCGGAGTCAGACGCACGGGCCGCTTATTATAAATAACGTATGTGACTCACAGCAGACATGTGATATTTTGAAATCAATACAGCAGAGTAAAAAAATTGAAGCCGATGCAATAATAATGTTTGTTAAATAGAACGAATACATGCACACGCTGAGGTGTTTTTATTGCCATTTTTTTTTTTTGTTTGAAAACGGTATGTATTGTAAATGTGATGTAATAAGATAATAACTGTAAAAAGTAGTTATTCAAAAATCTGTTGTACTTAATAACGTAACAATAAATAATAATATAAAAAATAAACGGAGTTTCTTCATAAAGCGGATAGGCTTGTTGAAAAAGTTGCACCATCAAGTATGTTTCCACATTTGCCTCGATGAAGGATGTTCGCCGCGATGAAAAAATGTACTTACATATATTTCGAGAAAGACCGTTCCACATCTACCGAAGTAAGACAGGCATAATTAAAATAATCTTTAGAATTAGTTAAGGAATCTACAGATGCCCCATCACACATTTGTCTTAATCTCGTGTAATCGAAATTCTTTTTTAAAACACTGTCGAACTTAGCTAAAACGCGACCACTTATTGCGTCGTTTATACCGTGTAGCAATGTATTAACTTCGTCCACGATTTGCACTGACTCTACCAACGACAATCCAGTATTTCGCAATTTTTCTATTGCGTGTGCTAACCCTTTATAATTGTTGCTAATACTTTTTCAATCTGTTTCAACAGAAGGATCTAGAAATCTTTTCTGGCTCTCCTTAATAGCTGTAGCTTCAGCAGGGTGGAATTGCAAAATCACAGATTTGACTTCTTGGAAATGTTAAGAATAATAAAAAGCGGCTTGCAACCACGTTCCCCAACGCGTAAGTGGTGGTTCGCGAATACCAGGACAAAACCTGTGGAATGCTCCAATCCGTTTAGGACTTTTGAGAAACACTTTTTTTGTATTTGCTATTAATGCATCCACCTCCGGGTAACATTCTCGAATAGTTTGTGCCATAAGATGTAAAGACTTTACACGTAACATGTAAAAGTCGCTCACACTTTTCTTTATGAGAACGGCCTACACTACACGTTGTCGCTGCACCATCGCTCATGAACATCAACAGTTGACTAGACACTTGGAATTGTTGTAACGTATCGAGCACTACGGCCGTAATTGCTTCACCAGTACACTCTTTTAGTCTTTTGCTAGCTAATAAAATTGCAAATTTCGGTTTAACAGGATCTAGTATTCGTACTATAATATTCAAAATATATTTTTTTTTGCAATCTGTCGTCTCATCAAGACATAGCCACAGCTGTGTATCTTTTAATTCTGCTTTGATCCTATTTTCGATATCCTTACGTATACGTGGTAGATCTCTCCTTAACGCCGTCCGTGATGGTAAGTTCCACTCGGGATTGTATGTACGCCAAAACTGTCGAAACGCTTCTTTATCGAGTACGCGAAGCGGTAGACCACATACAATGAACATTAAGAGTAAATCCAACTGAAATTGGGTTTGAGGTGGTACGTAATTTTTCTTATTTTTGTGCTGTACACTATCAATATGTCCTTTAAAGTCGCGTTTGTTCCAGCACATTAACGGTATTTTACAAACTCTACACAATATTTTGGTTCCATTGTAGTTTAAATCTGGAAATTCACTGATAAACTTAGTCACTTTACTAGCTAACGGCCGATTATTTTCCTTGCGTACGTTAGACATAGTTACATATATAAATTATATGACGAGAGACTGTTGCAATAAATCAATAAATTGAAGGCCGTGCCGACTCATCTGTATACATACATATGTGGCGTCCCCAACGATTGCATTGTCTTCACTTCATTATGATGGGCTTTAATGGGATTATATAAAGTTTGTAGTGTTTTTGTCTCACCATTAGAGATGCTCATTTTGTCGCTAACGCAGTGGTGTGGTCCTGGGATGGCGAGGGCAGCCCGAAGGAAACAGATGTTTCATACATCGATAGCTTATTGATAATACGACGTGATCCCAAGAAACAAAATTTTCCAGTCCAGACGAAAACGTCCTAATAAATTTTTTACTAATATACTTTATGTTCTGGTTAATGAGACAGCTGTGATACGATTTGTTGCTTCATAACCATATTCTCTCTTTCTGTTGGCTGTTGGCTTATGAGCTATTGCATATAGGTCAAAATTAACGGTTTTAATAAAATACCGCAAAAACCTGATTTTGTTCGCAATTGTGGGTTGCGTTGTATTACAAATAAGAAATCGATATGCATCTTAAGCTTAATTCTGAATTTTTTTCTCTCTAATTTTTGTAAGTACATTGAAGAACGGATAAATAACAAAGAAAAAGCAATATGCAATATGTAAAATATAGTGCGTCTCAACCTCCGTATGCAGTATACAGGTTGTTCAAAGTTATCGAGCCACTATTGCTAATTTTGTTATTATTGTAGCTACGATATTGGTTAAATTAGCAAAGATATGGTGATTTATCCGCTGATCACAATGGTGTTGAGAAAAGAACAATTGCGCGTCGCATTTCAGCGCTAACTTGAATTGCTTATATTTTTAAAGTTAAACATCCTGTATATTTTCGAACTATACGATAGCAAATGGAATTCTGCGTAAAATCTTCTTACAGACCTATAGCCCTAAAATGGAAAACAAGAGAGATACGATGAAATTTATATTGGAAAATTGAAACTAATAACTTCACTATTAGAGCAGCTATTGAGGTAATCGAAACACGAAACATATGTAATTTATTCCGCCCAGTAGAATGATGTAATCAAAAAAAATTGCGCATCATATTTCAGCGTTTGGTTAAATTTTCATTAAACACCCTGTATATTATTTCACAAATCGATAGAGAGTGACATTTAAAATAAATTACTCTTATAACGCTAAGGCCCCAAAATGAGAGACAAAAAAGATTTGATAGATTTTAAGATGGAAGATTTAAAATATTAATCAGAGCAAGCAAGCATTGCTTTCCTTGACCCTTGCAAATCGGCATTGCGATCAATTAGAAACTTTATTAGTGAGAATAATTGCTTTTTGTCTCCGGTTTTTTATTTTTTGTTTTACTTTTGTGTTGGTTATGTACTTTGTAGTTATATTATTGTTATAGCAACCACAAAACATGATGTGATCTGAAGTGACGCTTTCTTAGACATTTCAGATATTTTGAAGTTTTTTGGTCACTTCATACAAGGATTCAAAACGAGTACAAAATCTCGTTTAAACGACGGGATCAAATTCGATACGAACATTCAAATATATACAGTTTGGTCGTATATTTTAGGTTTTCACTTACGGTTGGTGTTATGTTCGTGGTATAAAAGAGGTTCGGAAATGGTCTACTCTCGGAATTCAAATATTCACTCATTTAACTAATCACTATGTTATTTAGTTGTTCATAATGGTGGTTATACGCTTTCCCATTGACATTTTTGTCGCAATTTATTTAGCTAAACATATGGAAATCCAACGGGAAGAAGTCGGTACTACAAAGTGGATTTTCTAGTTGGGTGTAAAAAGCAATTACCTTTTTGTGGAGAGCATATCGAATGCTTTAGTGATAAGATCAAATTCTCCTGCCTGTCGTGAAATCCAGTGAGCAGCAGCTTTATGATAATCAAGACTGCGAATAATGCTAAGAAAACAATTGCAACACTGAAGCTGCTGGCTTCAAAAGGCTCTCTAACTTTACTACGCCTATTTGCATATAAAACAATTTCTAGGGTTCCCTTCCTAGTTGAGATCTATTGCATCATTCAACCATTGTCGTACGAAAATAATTATAGTAATTATGCCAGGGCCAAAAGTTGAAAACAGTTTTTTTTTGAACAGATACCATAAATGCTATTTTCCAACTCAATGACAATGTCTAGAAGGAAGAAACATCAGGTATTTTGACAAACATTAACAGCTGAATTGCTTTGTCCAAACGATAAAGTCACAAGCTTCGGCAGTGTAAACGTGTTCCTACTGTACAATATTTAGTGTGATATGTATTATGCAGCAAACTATTGCTATCTCCGTTATTATAGGACCTACGAGGTCGGTTAAATTAGTAAATTAGGAGCGTTTTTGCTGCTAGTTAATATGTGCTTAATAGAAAAAACAGTTGAATAACACATTTCTCCCAAAAACCAGATTTCGAATGGAATTTTTCAACATTTTGAAAGGTAATTCAATTTCTGATATCAAAACTTTATTCGATGTTGCTCTGAAATAAATAATAAGAGAGTTACAATGGTTTTTAGTTTCTATTTGAGATACATGCACGTTGCGTTTAGCAAAAGTGATATACTTTGTTTATTTTAATTTTCGACACATGTTATTGTTTTGTCATACGAGTAAAAACAATTTATTAATTTAACTATCTTTCACAAGTCCTGCTGCTGGAAATGGAAGCAGGGTTTGGGTCTCTCTCACAGACAAAGATATACACGGTTTGACTTCATGCGTGTGACAGACAAGGATAGTTATACTACTGTATTGTTCAAGTAGTGCACCGTTTACCTTGTGTCTGCTGTTAGTTGTCAAATGTAGGTTAACATCGTTTTTGTGTATTTGGTTTATTATTAACTGTTTCTCTCCCGTTTTTTACTTTTTCTTTTTAGAATACAGGGAGTATGACTGCAAAGTCTTCAGCAAGTTTTTTTTAAATAAAGGTAACGCATCAAACAGAGGATAATGTTTTTATTATTATTACAGATAATACCTGGAAAGAAGTTGAATTCCAAGGCACAGGAGATTGTGTTTAATGTTCTGGCATATTTTGAGAGAGAAAAAGAAAACGGGGGCCCATTATTACTTTTGAGTGCTGTTTAGTTTCTAATACACTCATAATTATATTCACAAAATGTGTATTGAAGAGAATAAGCAAAGCACTTGGTATAACTCGACAGACTACTTGGGCTATCAAAGAGAGAAAATTGCAAAATCCAGCCCTTCATCTCCTGGCAAAAGGAGACCTTGTACTAAGCTGAACACAAGGAGTCTGCGAGAGATGACACAAATGGTAGTGTGAAATGCTATTTACAACAGAGAGCATCCACATGTATCCTCAAAATAACAACAGTTATATAATTGGTTTATGATTTTGTTATCAAAATATTGTTTTAGGGTAACTTTACAAACCCTCCAGGATGAACTTAAAGTGAAAGTCATTGTTGAACATTGTTGAACAAACAATCCTGGAGTACTTTGTTGAACGAAATTGGCTTTAAATATCGACAAAAAAAGCAACAGGCGAGCATTAATCTAGAAACATGATATTGCATTGTGGCGAAGTGTTTTTCTTAAAAAATATATGGTTAACTTCACAGTAACTTCAGTAGAAACAGATGGTTAATTTCTTCGATTCCACATTTTATAATGGTCAGTGTTTATTTTTTGCTTATTAATTTGTAGTATGTATATGTGTATTGCACGAATACAAAGAATGAATAACTATGTTATATGCATATCAGTTGCAATTGAGAACACAGAAGCAGTGGTTAGATACCTTTTTAGTTTGAATATGAACATACACACTATATTTCATTTACTAAAAATAGAAATTATACCAAAATGTGCTTTAACATCACTCGACACATTTAAAATTCCTAACCTATTTCAGATTACACATATGATAGATATTTACCTAAATATACTTTTCATTAAATAGATGCTGTCAAACACTAATAAGTTCAAGCAAGATATATTTATTTTTGCGTTTGTTACAATATATTTATTTTCAAGGTAACTGTTTGTACGGTTTTTAATGTGTCCCAGAAGTATCGACTTGTTTCATATAGACAAAAATCGATGGAGTACGTGAAACGTTAAAACAGACAATGTTATGTAATCGCATGTATGTAAGCCAATTTACAAATAGGTAGTTGCTATTAAACTTCTATAAGTAAAGAGATGTAAAAAAACATACAAATCTTCAGGATCTAATTTATCTCATTCAATTGCTATTAACCCAATTTAATTAATTGAACATAATGTATAACTTGAAATATCCCTTTTGTATACGCATACATCTAAGATTCTAGATTATATTTTCTACTTCTTACTCTGGCAGTACCTGAGTATAGTTTCATAGTACAGCTAAATTAGTCAATCAATATGCACCGAGTAACAAAACAGTTATGATGGGGGAATATTAAACTAGTTGTTTATCATCTGCAATCTTCCCCAGAAACACACTTACCTTATACCTACTAATTTATATCTCATCACAGGTTGCCCTAAATATGGAATGTCTAATATAAAATGCACTGCTACATTTGCTTATTACAGTATAGCGTAATGTAGATCATCGGGCGACAAACATATTTTTGGCTTTATTCTACCTAGTTAGGTCAAATTGGCTTCAAAACGAATGCGGAATCGCATTAATGTAAACTAGATATTAACACATTAATCACTTAAATATCTAGCACTGCTCTGACATTACGAACAGTTCATTTTTGTCAAAGAATACTATGAATATATGCTTACGTACACGTAGGGAAACCTTTACTTGTATCAAAGCTGTCCGCCATAATTCAAGACAATTACTGTTTCAATTATCCGCAATACAATAACTGTTTTAAATCAAAAGAAATATTTGTTAGCGTTTTCTTCTCCGCTTAAGAGAAGTATACACTTGCAACGAAATAATTGTATTTCTTTGCTTAAGGCATTTGTTAACTTGATTCAAGAAAATCTTTCAGAAAATTTGAAGAAAGCGATTCTTAGTATAAGTAAATAACCATTATAACACAAAACAATATTTTCTTAAGGATAGTAAATAGTTTTCTTAATTCCAGAATGCGTTTAGGTACATACAGGCTGTCCATAGATACGGTTACAAAGAGGAGACACTTTTTTAATACGCGTCTTACAGAAAAAAGTTATTCTTTATAAAAAATTCTGCTTTCCTCAAAACGTCCAAAGACACAATCTAGATTTGACTACAGACATACACTTATAAATTCAATATTGTTGGAGCTGATACTTTTATTTTTCAATTAAACAATAATCACTGAAATAAACAAGTAAATTTGGATATTTTACGTTTATAGTTATAATAACACTTGGTTCATAAGTTTTAAACATTAGAACTCAATCAGGTACACAAGTGGGTACTGCGTTAAAATGTCTAGGTATACTAACAATTTATCTTATTAAAATAAAGTAGTGGGCTTTGTATTATTATTGAATTAGTTTTGGACTATATCAAATCCACAAAATTTAACATCCAAAATGCTCACTAAAGAACGTATCTATCTGGTTAAACGCTATGGTATTGGACAAGTCTCACACAGATATGCCATTTATTTATTTAATCAAAAGTTTCCAATGCATCTGTATCGCACAGCGTTGCATAAACTTTTAAATAAGTTTCACGAAACTGGATCAGCAATAGATTTAAAAAAAGGACGTACGAAATATGACGAGAATGACATTATGCGACATTATTAGCAGGAGGTTGTCTTTGAGGAAAGGTTAGTTAGAGTTAAACGTTTCTAAAAATTTGTTACAACAAATTTATAAAGATAATAACATCTCGCCTAATAAACCCACAATAACCCATACACTTGGAGATCTAGATGATGCAAAAATGTTAAGCTTTTGTTTGTGGGTTGGAGAGAAGTTGAAGACCGAAGCTTTCATAAAAAAAATTATTTACTGACGAAGCAACATTTTCTACTAAAGGTCATGTTTCTTCTCAGAAAACAAGACATTGGGCTGCGATGAATTCACAATTTCAAATTCGATTAAGAAGCCAACGTTGTAAGAAAGTAAACGTATGGCGTGTTATCTTCTATAGTGGTATTATTGGTCCATGTCCTCTAGAACAAAATTTAACTCAATATTTTTATTTGAATTTGATGGAAACGTTTGTATTACCTCAGTTGCACAATATCAACCCTGACGAAGAAACATTTACTGGCAACAAGATGGATGTCCAGCTCATTCTACTCTGATAATTTTTTTTTAAATCGTCAATTTCCTGGGAAATGGATTTGCAGAAATGACCCAGTTGAATGGCCTGCTAGGTCAGTTGATATTACACCGATAGATTTCTTTCTATGGGGGGCGTTAAAAGAAAAGGTATGCTCGTGATGGAAATCATAATTCAGATCAGTTAAAACAAGCAATAAGGGATGCGGTGGATGAGATTAATGTGTCTGCTACGATACACTAAGTTTACAATGAATTTATCAAGAATTAAAAAATGTGTACAAGTTGGAGGCAATATATTGAATAGTGAATGTTAGATCCGCTTTAAGTTGACAATTGATACTTATTTACTTGCTTATTTCAAAGAGTGATTGTTGTTCAATGGAAAATAAAACTACCAACTGCAATAATATTGAAGTTACAAGTAAGTGTAGGTCTGTAGTCAAATCTAAATATGTTTTTGGACATTTTGAGGAAAGCAGAATTTTTTATAGAGAACACCTTTTTCCGGTAACACGCATATTAAAAAAGTTTTTCCTCTTTGTAACCCCATCCATGAACACCCTGTATTTAGGTATTCATAAATCATTTCATTTTCTTAAAATAAAGCATTTATTTACTTAGAAGTCTTGAAATGCATATTATTTATATCCACATTATTAATTGCAGTTAGCTTGTTAGTTAAATACAGTACGACATGTCCGTACATAATGCAGTAAATTATTCTCATTGCTTGTGCTTTTAAAAAGGCTAAAGTAGGTTACCTACAGAATAATGTTCAACAAAAAGCGAACTTCAATGGAGAAGCACACATGAAAAAAGTGTGTAGGAACAATAACCAAGATAATGCTGATATATAGCTCATGGTATTGATGGAATCACTCCCGGCAAAAATAATGTGAGAAGGCTAAAGCACTAACGCTTTTTGCTCCTGCCCACATTGCTGTTCATCTTCAACAACAGCACTGAAATATTTGGTGCCACCTAGTGCCAATAGATATAGTCATGCCGTTCTAGAAAGCAGCGACAGAAACCGGAATACAGATGTCATACTTACCCATACAATAATATACAACGTACAACGTTTCATTAACATTTTCAAAAGATACCGGTTAAAGTAATATGAATATTTTCTTAACTTAAAACTAAACGATCTACTTGGAAGAAACATTTTTCTGTCTTAGATTTTTTTGATTTCCTAACCCCAAGAAAATATTTATTTAATACAAATAAAATTTCAAGAAAATTATTTTCTTATATTATACATTCTTATAGCCTTGAAATAAAAATATTTTCTTGAATAGACTTATTTTTGCAACAAAATTTAGTTTCTTGATGCAAGAAACTATTTCTCTGCGTGTATGAGGTAAGCGCCATAAATTCTCGGCCTGACAAGCTTATACAGGTTCCAGCGGGTTCAAACTTAGTTGTGATATACAAACCTGTGCATGAAAATAGCAGTTTTTGTAAGACAATCTATTTATTGATATTTTTTACAGCAGTTGTAAATACAAATGATAGGTATGTTTTACAAGTGAATTAGCTCCAAAGAAAGTTAAAATATGGGAACAAAAAAGTAGCCTTGGCAAAACAAAAAATAATGTTCGGTGATTGCCGTTTATGAAAATAGCAGTGTCAATTAAAAATAAATCAAAATTCCATAAATATAATAAAAACTGAAAAACTTTTTCCAAAACTAAATCAATATTTTGTTGCTTCTCCCTTGTTTTGTAAAACATCGCGACATCTAATCATGCTGTCAATTAATCGCCGACATCATTCTTGGGGAATGGACAGCCATGTAGTACGCACAACGTCCCACAGTTCAACACTATTCGATGGTTTAACCTTATATACAGTTGCCTTCACGTCGTTCGATAGATTTTCAATCGGATTGAGATCCGGTGACTGTGCAGTCCAAGGCATAACCGTAATATTGTTGTCAGAAAACCATTGTGACACCCTTCTTGCCGTATGCTTTGGGTCGTTGTCTTGTTGTAGGACCCACCTAAGAGGCATTTCCTCCTCAGCCTATGGTAACATAACATCAGCTAATATTTGTAGATAACTGTCCTGTGTCATAATGCTCCTTATTTTAAAAATAGGGCCCGTCCTATTCCAAGAGAAACATGCCCAAATCATGATACTAGACCCACCATGATTAATAGTTTTTTTTTGTTTACTGTGGACGCAAAGTAGTGCTTGGTGGCCGTCGTACGAACTGCGAAGAACAGTTGTTTATGTAACATTATTTTTGATTCGTCCGTTCAGAGAATATTTTTCCAACGTGAAGGTGACCAGTTCACGTGCTCTTTTGCAAACTCAATTCCGGCCTTCACGTGTCTTTGCTTTAGAAACGGAACTTTTCTAGGTCTTCGGGCAAACATGTTAGCTTTCGTTAAGCGTTGTCTTACGGTTGAGTTACTAATATTTAGCTTTAATTCGCTAACTATCTTAGAAGACGTAATGAAATGATCTTTTTTTAACTAGCTTTAAAATTTGCATGTTCTCTCTACCCGTCGTTTTCTTTTTGCCACCACGATTTTCGGGTCTATCTTACCATTTGATTGCACTTGCAACTTTTTTTTCCCGAACAACCTAATATATTTTGAATAAATTTATGTTTTCACTTCTTTCTGCAATTTCAGAATTAACTTTCGCTCATACGCGGTGGAATGTTTTGCAATTTACTGAATAAATTTATATAATTAAATTCTCTCAAGATATGAATAAGATTTTAGAAACCTACTGTTTTTTCAAATTTCACTCTGTAGTACACACAAAAACAATGACACTGCTATTTTAATGCATAGAGAAATTGATTATTACTTAAAGATGGGTAATTCCCCGGTAAGTGATAAAACGATTTCTACATTATCGTTAGCTTTAGATACAACCAGTACTACAAAACAATATAATGACATCTATCCGTCAATAATGTAAACAATTTGAAAAAGAAATGAACAAATTCTGATTCTCATTGAAGACGACTATTTTCATGCACAGGTTTGTAGTTCCATCTGTGCAAGGCCTACACTATAAAAAAACTACTCAAAGAGTAGTAGTTTTTAGTAGCCAGCCAAACAACGTGACTAGACTAAAATGTGACCAGGGCACTTATCATCCCGGTCGGCCAATTGACCTGATATCGCCTCAAAACATTTCAATTATTTAAGAAATGGTATTAGCAGATTGCCGTTTGAAAGTGAAGGAATTAGCAGTGATGTCTAACATTTCTGAAACAAGTATTCCTCCTGCTCTCCAATGTGAACGTCGGGTCGAATGTGCGCGTTCGTTTTTAAACATGTGTGAAGACGACCCGAAACCGATTTTAGGGTCCATTATGGGGGAGATGAAACAATGGTTCTGTATTATGATCATATATTCAAAAAGCAATCGATGGAATGGCGACTCAATGAACCTCGTCCCAGAAAGCTGTAATACAACATTTTGAGGGAAAAACAGGTTATTTTTACAAGGGTATAGAATTATGAATTGATCGTTGTAATAAATGTATTGATGTTAGGGGAGATTACATTAAAAAATAAAAATGGTTATATTTTACCAACTTTATTTTTTCTATATCCGGTCGAGAATTTATGGCGCCTACTACGTAACACACCTATCCTACAACCAGAAAACAGCGAAATTTGTTATCAAAGCTGTGAAATCGGATTTTTCATTGCTATGAAAATAAATACACAGAATAATTGTAAAAATAATTAAAAGAATTACATAGATAACATAAATTCATACCATTAGTTCGTGTTGATTTAATTCCCAGCGCATCCGCCAATTTGATAGCTACGAGTTCGCCTGTCAACATTTTTTTTTAATGTTGTAACTTTTCAAAATGAACAGAAAAATACGCTAAAAAACTGTACGTCACCGGACAGTTGTTGCCGTTAAAAATTGGAAGCTATTATTATATATACGAATTCTTATTCTTACTTGTAAAAACAATTGGTTTGCAAACAATTTTACAATTAGCTTGACATCTAACGAAACTATATTAACGAACTTATAAGAGCAACAAATGATCTCGAAAGTAATTTAGGGAAAATCCCTCAATACATGTAACATGAAATATGTTACTGAAACGATTTCCGAAGGAAAAGCAATTGCTGATATGTTACGTCTACGTTTGTCAGTGTATAGATTACAGCAATCCCAAAAGTAACAGAATTCTATATTAAATATTAATCTCCAGTATTTCGCATCAACACATACATCGAAATTCGAAATGAGTGGGTTATTCTCGAAAAATGTGTTTTTGAAGATTACGGAATATTTTTCTTTATAGTTGGATGGAGTTATTTTAAAGAATTCAGCAGTAATCCTGGACGAAGCAGATTGCAAATATGGTGTTACTTTAAATATTCAAAAACGTACTGATACAAGTGTCAAATTTAAAAACTTGTACTGTTGACATTTTCAACTATTCTTCCACTTAGTTTCTATTAATGGTAAGTCCATATGTGTTTCTTCACACTTACGTACTAAGAATTTTTTGAAACGCATAGTCTTAAAAAAGATAAAAAATGAAATTGAGAAATTCTAGTGAATCGGTGATTTCCTCGCCTTAGACTAAATAATAAAAGAATTCCTTCAACCAAATATTTTGGTATTTTTTTAGCAGTGCAGTGTAGTGAATGAATTCTGCAAAGAAACATTCCAAACATACGTTGCATGACATATTGTACATATACGAATTGTTAACCGACGCACACAAAGACTTCAATGCAATTATACATGATCACAATACAAGAACTGCCTCTTCCAATCGATATATGAATGCAAATAAACATTTTTTCCAAAAAATATGGCGTATTGTTATTTAGGAAGTAAGCTTTGCAATATTGATAAAACTAAAATATAACCTGTTTTGAGTTGAAAATTATTGGATATTATTGTCCATTATAATTTAAAGTGGGTATGCATTTCTTCTAAATGCATTTTAAATTATAATGTTTCAGAATTCAAGGACGCCCTTTTTGTATTAACTAAATGAAAAGTATGTGCACTATTGACATTTTAGGATGTATATAATTCGCTTAGAATAACTTACGGTGTGCTACATTTTAAGGAATTAAAGTAACTTTTATTTATACATACAGGCCATCAATTATTTTTATAGCAACAAAAGCCAACGTAGTAGTAGGTATTAGAGCACTGTACGGGCTAGGAAAAGCCTGACCCGCCCGGGTCCGCGGGCGGGCTCGGGCGGGCCTCGTCTCCTTTCATTGCGGGCCGGGTCTAAAATTGAACGGGCCTGACGGGTCGAGAATGTTTTATTAAATACATCGAATGGATATAACGTATGCAGTAAATGCTGTTTAGTTTTTACGCTATCGTTTGTATTAACAATTTTGATGTATGCAATGTTATGTTACGCATTCTTTTGGTTTCATACAATATAGTATACAGAAACAATAGATGAATAGATGAAACTCTGCAGTGTATCATCCGTTTTGCAGTAAAATATATAATCATTTAACAGTTTGAAACTACTGCCACGACGAGAGTTTGGATCGAAACAGATTCTACCAAGCAGATGTTCTTATAGCATTGAAGAATGTTATCAATGTACATTATATCAAGGGTTCTCAAACTTTATCAGTCCGCGGCGCACTTACAGGTATTTTGTCCCGGCCTTCTTTTCAAAATATGTGTACAATGACATAAACCATGCACAGAAATGAAAGCAACTCTTAAGATAAACCTCACAATGTGAAGGTCACATTTATTAAAATTGAATCACAAATATATTAAATAAATCGTGAAAACCTTCAACGACAAGTGAATGTGACGGGATAGCATCGCCACACACTTTTTCAAAACGCGGAATAAGGTTTGACACTGCCACTCTCATTTCTCGCTTCATATCGATTTTTGGGCGATATTTTCTTTTTATTACAGCTACAGCTGAAAATTCGGCTTCGCATAAATAGGTTGTTGCAACTCAGAGTTGGATATTCATTTTTGATTGACATCCTAAATCACCAAGGAGTATGGCGGCCGTTAGGAACTAATACGTGGTTCTAAACTGTCGGGATGACGACCAAGGTTTCAAAAAATGTAACTCTTTTAAATTGTCACCAATATTTCGCTTTTATTTAAAGCTTCATCAATAAATGAGTTGAGTAGATAAACCGAACTTGCGAACTAAAATTCTTTGATGAGTGTACATCGTAAAAGAAAGAATTTTAGTTCGCAAATTCGGTCTATCTATTCAACTCATTTATTGACCCCGATGAAGCTTTAAATAAAAGCGAAATATTGGTGAAAATTTAAAAGAGTTACATTGTTTGAAACCTCGGTCGTCATCCCGACAGTTTTGACATCCTAAACTCCACTAAATCGGAAGAAGCAAATTTTGTTTTCAGGCTGTTGTCGCAAGAGAGTTCTCCTCACTGCGCAGGAATGCGAAGTGAATTTTGGTGGAGTTTGAGCACGGAAAAGATCTTGGATCCATGCAAGTTTCTCAACATTGTCATTCTCATAGTATTTTGCAAACCAGTCAGTGAGCTTTGAGAAGTGTTCCTTGAAAAGGTGTTCTAGAAAGTTCTATTAGCTTCGAAGCCGTTTCGAAATGTTCATTCTAGAATGTTCCAGACCGCTCTGTCTGCCCAGGTTCGCAGGAGTGCCTCGCGGCGCCTCTGTTTACTCTCTACGGCGCCCAGGGGCGCCGCGGCGCACGCTTAGGGAACCCCTGCATTATACTATTTGATATTGATGGGTTTGGATACTAGATTGTTGTCACTGTTTTAATGTGTTTATCCTTTTTATAATTTACTTTTGTACCCATGTATTATTTGTATTTATTTTGACCTTTTCTTTTTGGCACTTTTTTGCATCACTGGTCAATACTAAATCTATATATCCAATAGTTTCCCGGGCAGTCAAACAAATGAATATATGTACAGGTGTCGCAAACCGTCTGGAATTGTTGAATTGCGATAGGTAAGTAGCGAACCAGGCACTTACTTTATTTTAAATTATTTTATTAAATTAAAATTGAGATACATCTATAACACTTCAAACAATCCAAAATGCAAACATATATGCACCAGTCTTACGCAGTTTACTGAAAACACGACTAAACACTCTTGAATCGGGTACTCTGCGGTTAGGAAATCGTCTACCGTATTCTCTACAAGCAGCAACAACGTTACCATTACAAAATCCGTACACAAATACCATATCGGCATATTCAGCATTTGTAAATACGTACGGCATGCTTAAATAGTACCGTAGTTTGTTGCTTAAACGATACACGTTTATCACAGTTAAAAAATTCAATATAAACTCAAGCACAACCTCACAACTTGAACTTCAAAACAAATCTGACAATCGATACTCATAGCAACTAGGAGAATACCAACACGCGAAATGAAAACTTTTCTCTGTAAGCAGCTGTCATCAATAAAAATTGGACACATGTTATATGGAATTTTTTATTCGAATTAATTTACACTATCTTCCACTAAAATATTTACCTTTCCTCCTAAAACATCCTGTATATAGGATCTTCCATTTCAAAAAACAAAGTAGGTGCCTGGTTCGCTACCTATCGATCACACTGTATGTACGGAAATACTTTTGGAAGATACCCTATGAAGTCTATTTCGTCAACAGAAAATTTTAGCTTTCCACTACTTATACAATAGGAGCAATTTTACGAGGGACGTTCAGTCATTAACGAGATAAATGGCTGTGGAAAAAAAATTTATTCAATGACAATGAAATTTACACTACTTTTCAATGTAGCCTCCACCAACATTTAGGCACTTCTTCCATCGCTTTGTGAGCTTTCTAATTCCAGTGCTGAAGAATTCTTGACCTTGGTGTCCGAGTCACATGTGTCACTTGACCGCTTCGTCGTCTTCGAACTTGATGCCGCGTAAAAACTCTTTGAGCGGGAACAGATGAAAATCGGACGGTGTGAAGTCGGGACTGCAAGGAGGATGTGGTAACACCTCCCAACCCAAATTTTCGATAATTTCTCGCGTTTTCTGGGCAGTATGGAGGCGGACGTTATCGTGAAGCAGAATCATATCTTTTGAGGGAGCATCCTGGCGTTTTCTTCTTATCGCAGGTTTCACTTTATGTTGTTACTGTTCACAGTACGTTGTCCTTCTAAATAGTCACAAAAATTGGGCCTTGAGAGTCCCAGAAGGCCGTTAATATCACTTTACCGGCAGACGCGAGAGCTTTGAATTTTTTCTTACCGGGCGAATCCGGATGTTTCCATTCAAGACCGTTTGGATTCAGGTTCATAGTGGTGAATCCACGTTTCATCGCAGGTTATAACACGGTATAGAAAGTCATTACCTTCCGTTAAAAACCGTCGTTTAAGTTCAGAACAAATGCGAACACGGGTGTCTTTATGGACTTGAATCAATTGTCTTGGAACCTATCTCGAACACGTTTTGCGATAATTCAGCTTGTCATGAATGATTGAATACACAGTTCCAACACTATCATTACACAAATCAGCTATTGTCACGATTTTTATACGCCTGTCATCGAGAATAAGGTCATTTACGCGATTTTGTAGTGTGTCGGTCGACACTTCTTCACATCTTCAGAGAATAAAAATCTTATCACTGAACGTTGTTCTTCCACCGTACACGTTTCGAAAGGAACCGACATTTTGAAATGGACAAAAGGGTTATGTTTCCGTTTATTTCTTTCAAACAGCTGACTTAATTTGTCCACAAGGTTGCAAACTTGACCCACAGAAAGTTACATCTAATAATATTCAGTAGTTTTCCCGCTAATGCAGTTTGTCTCGTTAATTACTGAACGTCTCTCGTACAATTCCAGATAGCCGAGACACCTGTACATAGTCAAGTAAAAGTATTTTTACTATAAGCGATTTCTATTAGATAAACTCCAAAAAATGGCGTAAATTTATACGAGTTTATGATAATCAGGGCAATAATAACTTTAGTGGTTCCCAAACAATCCTCCTTGATAAAAAAATTAATAATAACACTGCTGAAATTTCTTATGACTGTCTCATTTACTATAATGACTGAAATTAGGACACTTAATTAATAATATAAACAAAAATGGAAATGTGCTATCTACTTCTGTTTTGGAGAGGGTTTGTATTCAGTTTTAAGAATATTACATTCGTCTAGCAATCGAATCTGAATATAAACTACCTGTATGTTCCATTTCAATTCTATGTACGTGTTTCAGTATGTTAAAATATGGCACATGGATCATACATAAATATTCGATTTACATATTAAGAGTAGACGTTTTTCAAATCGACGATATGGGTCAACAACATTTTTAGCTTCCTATTCTTTTTTGTTCTTCTAATCGAGCAGAAAAGTTGCTTCTCATCTTAACAAATAATAACTATTACCCGGCAAGGCACGTAATGTCATAAAATATTCATGGAGCGGCTTGTAGCAGCATGGCCGTTTAGTTAACTGTTGTTTTATTCATGCTACACAAATTTTCGAATTATACGGCCGCAACGCCCGGCACGATGATGTTAGTTATACATCGCTAATGTATGCAATATAGGCGAATCGATTTTTCGATTTCAAGATTCAAGGTCTCATTAAAAATGACCTTCCTCAAATACGTATAATTGCCAGCCAGCGCCGTTTGACGCTGAATTAATAGAAAAATACAGGAAATGTCAAAGTCAATGTCAGCCGGCTGCGATCTCTCTTTGGCGTCATTAACTCATTAGAATGTTATGCAATGCCTTTGAATAATAATAACGTATCGCTTTGTTGTAATCCGCGTAGCTCTCACTCTCTACACAACGAGAAAAAAGTTGATCAGATCAATGAATAATAGTTCAGCTTTTTTTTTCCTTTTTAGACAAATACGCATAAACAAATGTACAGTCTTTGTTGCTTCACCAATAACATTGCTGTTAACATAATAAATAATATATTGGATCATAAAACATGTGCTTCTGTTATAGGAACGAAATGATTTTTGGCAAAAAAGGGTACCTGCTACACCTTTTACACTATTTCTCTTAAAAAACTGGTAACAGACATTTACTAGAATACGATTAAAATCGGATGGCACCTGCGCAGAAAGCAAAACAGGCACTAAAAAGAGATGGTATCAAATCCAATGAAACGGATATATTTTTCGGGTATAAAACTCTGCTTACAAATATTTGTCTGTCGATCAGCTGATCAAAAATTATTTAAATATACATAAAATTCCGTAGTGATTTAAAACAGTTTTTTTGACCATATAGATTGTTGTATTGTTATTTCATTACATGTATATCAATTTTCTACAATTATATGCTCATAATCATATTAAATAATTTTATTGGATTCTTAGTTAGAATGTCTGCAGTCGCAGAGAGTTCGAGTTTTGAAAGCACTCCAAAGAAGAGAATGATTATTCCTGAACATTTTCATTTGATAATCTTCAATATTTACAATTATTTTAAAAAGAAACATCCAGGTGGTAAGTTTTTACGTGTCTACTTTTCTTTAAATATCACATATAGATATATTATTCTTTTGGAAGAGATATTTTAGATGTTGTTGCGAAGGTAATTCAAATATCTAGACGTACTGTGGCTCGGATTGTCCAAGAAGGATAAGCCATTGAGTCTGGAAAAGAAAGTCCTTTTCTTTCGACACCTGTCCCTAAATTACCTAAGTCGACAATGGACACCTTTGGAGAAGAAGTTATTCATAGAATAACTTTCCACGTAATAGACAGACAGCGACCAACCAGTTTGATTATAATAAAATAAAAGATGATGAATCCATCGCTTTCTTGGAAAGATATCTTTTAGAACACTATTGCATAAAATAGGATTCAGGTATACACACATATTATGTGCTAATAAACTTAAAATAGATGGAAGAAAACTACAGATAATTATATTAATTCCGTCATTAAATTAGATGATTTTGCAGGATACATTTTAAAAAGGAGAAAAAATAGAAGTTATTGTTTTATTCCTATAAACACTGATAGCAAAGGGTTTCATAATAGAGCAAAGGGTTTTATAATGGAATACAAAATATATCTTTTATTTTCAAAATATCCTGTCGGTGTGAAATAACTAGGATAACTAAAGGATGTACTCTTTATTTGCTGTAGCCTGTGATCGAACAGTTCGAGCAACACGAATGCGTTTTTTATAAGCCGAGAAAAAGAGGAGGATGCGTTTTAAAATTGTATGTAATGCGTAGTAAATTGTAATTAAATACTTGAAAAAACCTCGTCTCGGTAAGGAGTCGAACCTGACACCTCTCGCTTGCCGGGCGGGCGTGTTAACCACTACGCCACGAGGACTTTGATGTCAGGAACGTTCACTTTTTAATACCTAGTTATTATTTTTATCTGCAAATATATTATAATATTTCGACACACAATTTTTAATTCTTGCATGCCAAGTACACTAATTCATTAATATATTTTGGCTGCCGTCGGTGAATTAAATATTTGAAAAAATCATGTCCCAGTAAATTCCAAGGAAATTACAGATTTTTATAATTCACCCACAGATACAGATTTTCATAATGCACCGACAAAAGCCAAAATATATAAAGTAACAAAGTAGTTTCTTCAAAAATCTGTTGCACTTACTACCGTAAATGCATGAGTAACTATAGGCATGTAGTAAAAAACACTTTTGTTTTTCAGAAATAGCGAATACATATATGTATTTATATTGATTGCTCTTTAAAATTAAGGTTATGTCAATTTTAATACGCCACATAAAAAGTTTGACTTCAATAAATAATATAATAAGTAAACATAACTTCTTAACAACGTGGATAAGATTGGTGAAAAATTTGCACCATCAGGTTTGTTTCCACATTTGTCGTGAAGGATGTTCGCTGTGTGAACTTTACACAATACTTTAGCTCCATTATAATTCAAATCCGGAAATTCACTGATAAATTTAGTGACTTTATCAACCAACGGCCGTTTATTTTCCTTGCGTACGTTAAACATATTTACATACATATATATCTTTATAACTGTGTCACGCTGCGAAGGCTTGAGGAAAAACTGTTGCAATAAATCAATAATTTCATTCGCTGAGGTATCTCATGCCGATTCGTCTGTATACATACGTCGCGTCGTGGGTCGCGCAACCTTGCTTCTAACCTGGCGTGAAGCACTCTATGCCAGGCCTAGTTATGATGATACACATAAACTCATTGCACATTACTATTTTTCTATGCATCAGTAGATATGAGACGTCCTCCTTTTACTTTATTAACTGAATATTTATTGATTCAAAATCGCCATATAATCAGACCACTTTGACGCTGGTAGCATTCCATTTACAAATAATCAGTTGCGGTGTAATTGCTAAGATATGAACAAGTACAAATCGCGATCATTTATTTCATTTGTTAGTTACGTAAATTGAAATATGCGTTCCTTTTTCTAACATCTAATCACTTCATTTTCAGATGAGCTGATTCATTTTATAATCACTTGTAAATCATTTCAGTTTATAATAACACACAACACAATTATTTTGTAAAAGGTAGACGCTTATGAATACTTACCAAATAAGAGTAATGTGCAAAGTATTATTTTTAGTAAGGTTATGTTTATGTATATGGTTATGTACATATTTGACATTCAACATACATATGTTTCTTTACCCAACCTTTCCAAGATGGTCTATACATGCTCATGTTACGTGATTCGCGCAGATGAGCTGTCATCCGATTTTAATCGGACCCTACATAAAAATGTTTGCCAAATTACTTTTTTTTCTTCACCTACAGTGTAACGCATGAGAAGTGTTGCGTGTAATTTTTTTGTACTTTGGAACAGAATTAATTGTAATAGTAATTTTACTTTGCGCCGCTATTTTTTGCCATTAAAATTAGCAAAATAGACAGCAAAAAAATGTGAAAAGATATAAAAGTTGGGACACCTATACCATTTTAATGTAAATACGGTACAGTTACTAAGTTTGAAAGTGAACATTAATTTCTTGAAAACTGGGAAAGTATAAAATGAACAAAACCATTAATTCAGATTTGAGTTGAACATATTTAAAACCATACCATATACAGTAATTTTATTTTTTCTATCCATCCCAGTATCTGAGATTTAAACCGAATCCCATGTTATAATGCGGATTTCAAGAATATGTACTGCATGTACTTTTTGCAAGAAGCCCAAAAACACGGATACATTGGTGAAAATAAATTCTGAACCTTATAATATTTGAAATATTATTTGGCTAATACAGGAAGTGTATAAATTTGTGTTAAAGCTCTACGTAGCGCAACTCAAAATGTTGAGAGGTACTCTCCCAAGGCTTAATGGCCGAATTTCAGGAAAAACAGTACACAAAAGCAGATAAAAGTTATAATGTTCCCGCATAAGAATTACAGCATATCAATAAATATTGTGAAATTACGCCATACGTTGGGCGCTAAATTGCTCTGTATTCTCCACAACAATGCAGCCAGACAATATTAAAAATTCCGGGGAACAAAATCCTTATTTAATTTCTCGAATTTTAAATAGGCGTTTTGGGTAATTTATTGCTAAAATATTCTTTTAATTGACAGATATCTTTCTATTCAGAAAAATATATTGATGCTTGGAATAATATTTATGAATTCCAGAATGCGGAAGTTAAATATTTATGGCTTATCTAATACATTTTGTGCATTACTGCAAATTAATTCTATTCTACTTACAAGGGAACACCGGCAACCCGCACTTCTCGATTTCGATGAAACTGCACAGACTGAAAGAGTAGCTTGGTATAAGAACACCATTTTTTTCTTACCTAGCGTATCTCGCCAATTTGGGGGTACAGCCCCCTCCAAAGATTTTTATGTTTTTTTTATTTGTGTAAATATCTCGGAAATTATAACAGATATCTTTTTCTTTTTAGAATATAATTTGAAGTAAATTACATAGTCCCAAGGATGACGCGAATTATTTTCGGAAAAAAATTATAATGCGGGACCGGGATCCCCCCCCCCCCTTTTTTTAATGTTTTTTTCTTTATTTTTCACAAATAAAGTATATTACATAGTCTAAAGGATGGCGTGAATTATTTTCGGGAAAAATTAATAACGGGGAACCGGGTACCCCATACCCCCATTTTTTTTACATTTTTATATTATTTTTTCACAAATAGAGTCGGTTTTATGTAGAATATGTATGTGGTTAAATTGAGACAGTTAATAATAAAGATATTAAAAGACGATAATAAAACTTGTCATTGATTGTCGTTATAAATATATATTTACTTAGAAATTATTTATTATTTCGGTACATGCTTTAAGAAATACTATAATATAATGTGGTTGAAATGACCACAGATGGCCGTTTAAAATAATGTATGAGAAGCGTTCTTTCGTGCAGTGTAAATTTACAGCTCGGCATATTCTATAGAGCAATATTCATATAACTAACTAGTTTGTAACTAACACATTTTCGGAAAACAGTGGAGCAGAATAAAAAAGAAAGTGTAATGCTTATGAAATATTCAATACACTACACACTGTAAAATGATTATTGAAATTATAATTGTGACTGGTAGTATTATACATATAGTAATTATGCTACGTAATGATTACAGTAGTGGTAGTCAGTATAAAAGTGTTCAAAACACAGGTATTGCTTGTACCACGAACAACGCACAATAGCAGATTTTTCACAAACACTACACAAGGGCGTAGACTCCGCGTCTTAGGAAAACAAAACTGTACTGGATTTTTAAAGGATCCCGGTCTTTCATCCACGTATCCACTCTTATGACACGAGTATTTGACGACATCGAAAAATCTCGGCGAAGAAAACTGATTGTGGGTCAACGATTGCAGCTTAATAATACTATTTCTCTGATGCAAATCTATGTCGTAGTTCATAAGAATCACTGTATCAGAAAAAGTTTTAATAAAAATTTTCCATAATCTCAAACCTAACACATCCAGAGGTTGTACCATTGCTGTTGTTTTCTTGGGGATAATTAAAATGTTAACAGGTTTAGCTTTTGGCACCAATTTCTGAAGTTCGGCAACACAATGTCCACTCCAAGAATCAATCAAGAGAACACCTTTTGGTCCGATATTTGGTAAGAAAACATTTGTTAGCCAGGCTTTGAAATGATTTTTTTTTTATTACAAATTTACACTGCACGAAAGAATACTTCTGACATATTATTTGAAACGGCTACCTTATATATGCTTCAGATAACTGTGTACGTGACAGGAACAATCTAGTTTTAGTATATCGGTATCTACTGTAAGCACTTATAATTAATCCATCTCAATCGGATTATTTTATGGCATTCTTTGGAAACGTTTTCGAACTAATTCATTAATGTATGTCTATTTAGAACGACAATTATCTATGTACGTCAATCAATGACAAGTAAAGTTTTATTATCGTCTTTTAATATCTTTATTATTAACTGTCTCAATTTGACCACATACATATTCTACATAAAACCGACTCTATTTGTGAAAAAATAAAATATAAAAATGTAAAAAAAATGGGGGTGTGGGGTACCCGGTCCCCCGTTATTAATTTTTCCCGAAAATAATTCGTGCCATCCTTTAGACTATGTAATATACTTTATTTGTGAAAAGTGAAGAGTCTCCGGTTCCGCGTTATAAATTTTTTCCGAAAATAATTCGCGTCATCCTTGGGACTATGTAATTTACTTCAAATTATATTCTAAAAAGAAAAAGATATCTGTTATAATTTCCGAGATATTTACACAAACAAAAAAAAACATAAAAATCTTTGGAGGGGGCTGTACCCCCAAATCGGCGAGATACGCTAGGTAAGAAAAAAATGGTGTTCTTATACCAAGCTACTCTTTCAGTCTGTGCAGTTTCATCGAAATCGAGAAGTGCGGGTTGCCGGTGTTCCCTTGTTAGTAGTTTCAGGATGCGTTTTCCGAGTTTCAATCGCCGATATCTCTTAAACGGTCAGAGTTAGCGGGATGAGATTTATTTTGGAGAATACGCTAATGTAGATCTAGAAATTGACATGGTTAGCTTAGCTATGGTTAACTAAATTCCTCACCTTGTCTTTTTGCCTTTCAAAATTTCACTACTCATCATTAGGAGTTCAAATTTTTACGACTTTCTCATAATTCGACAGCCAGAAGAACTACAGGATTATATATGGGTGCGTTGGAAAAATTTCAACGAACGATATTCAACTAATAAGGCGCAACTCTCAAGCTCTAACCGTTCGGACTTCGGACGCTAAAGCGTCTCAAAGTTAAAGAAAACATTCCACTTTCTCAACATTAAAATGCATCAGTACATGCGAAAATAAGAATGGGAGATAAGTCGTCTAAGAATGACGACTTGAACTTCTCCTAACCCGTTTCAAAATACAGAACACAAGCTTTGCAATATGGAATGTCTAGTTCCTGTGGATTTCTAATTTTGCCACAGAAAATAAACAGACTTGGCGCCTGAGATATTCTGGGCAACATTCATTCTTGAGTAAAGGAATAGAATCCTAGGTCAATATCGAGAGTAAACAAAAAACAAAGATAGATATACGTCACAGGTCAAAAAGAAGAATAAATAAAATGTATTCGAAAACAATATTTAGTATATATTTTGACTCATTTAATGTTGGCGACACGATAATATAATTCATTTAGTACATCTCCGGTGCCAGAATGCTATATTTCTGTTTTATAAACATACTACCATCTATTTCATACTTCACAAAGCATTTACGTAGTTATATATCACAATGTTTTCCATCTGAATGAGCAATACCACAAGACTATGCAGAAGTTCCATAACTTTGTGCGGACGATAAACATTTCGAAACAATAACATTTATGGATAACCACCTACTTGTTTCATTCTATTTACGGTATTTTTAAAAATAATCCCAACATATTAATAACCTTATAAATGAAAGCCGACCGCTTCGATACACATCTATTAACATCGGCAAAGACTACTTAAACGGCTGGTTGATTCGAATGCTAAAGAATGTCCACAGGTAACAGGTGCTTGCCGGTTTATGATTCAAGGTGTATTCTATATAAATAAAGTCATGTTGGAACGGTTCCCAGTCATATAGACACTGGGTGGCGCACTCGTATTTGTAGATGTGTGTAAAAGTAGTTGTGGTCGCCCACACAATGAGTAGGTTAATTTACAGGAAAAAAAAGGAAGAGGATCCCAGCAGTCATTAGTATTACGTAATAAGATTAGGAAATTGAACTAAGTGCATGGCATTATCTATAGTCCGCAACAGGTCAAGGCTAATTTAGATTTTAATTGCGCTTTTTACGGTAATTTGTACAACGTACCGTTTCGGTTTCGAACATGAATCGCTTTAATTAAGGCACAAGACAAGCTCTGCACTCGCTTATTTTGTTTTTAAATTACCCTGCCAATTTAAGGTCTAGCCATCTGAAAATTGAGATAGTGTACATTTTACATATCGTTCGTTGGAGGTAGAATTGAAGAAGCATATGGGAATGTATTACGGTTGGTGGTGTTTCGATAGAGTAATATTAGCTACTGTGTTTACTGTGCGTGACCATTTGCTTAGAGGATCTTAGACTTCTAATTATAAAGATAAATGACTAGAAGCGCGTAACATTTGAGACGTTTTTTTGAATAGCGTTGCTAAAGATGATTTTTGAACAGGCAATTTTAAGTCGTGAACAAGTATGAATTCGAAATTTAAATCTACACTCTAAAAATGGGTGGATTTTGCCTCATTTAAAAGGATAAAATTCACCCAAATTTGGGGGAAATATTACCTGTTATGGGGGAATACAGAAAGTGGGATAATTTTACCCTAAAGTATCAGAATGTAGGTACCTAAAATGAGATATGTGCGCAGACGTAACTTGTGGAAAGCACAGAACAGTCTTGTATACGTTACGCGCATGCATGCATTGTGACCGCCAATGTGACATAATCTGTACAAGGATATAATCGAAATATATGCAGTTCAATGCAAATTAGATATACACAAGTTTCATTTATATTCACTAATAAAAGCTTATATATCCGGCAAGCTCAGGGAGAGATAAGATGCAGTAATCCAAGTGAACGACATACACTATCGGCCATTGGAGTTAGAACAACGACTGTTAAACAACAAAAGAACGTCCAACATAGTTGAAATTTTCAAAAGTATCTTTCAACACGTGCGCAATTATATTAACAGAATATTTTTGACGAGTAACGCAATCGTCACGTTGAGGATTGAAACTTTTCAGGCTACTCTCGTAGCAGCTTGCTATTACTATAATTATAAATCCATTGTACATAGGCTACATCAATTTTCAACTTATTGCCAGTGAGAATATTTTTTAAATTAAATTTGCAGAAGAAGTATAATTCCGAAAGATGGGCACCGTTTTGCAACTTAACTTTTTATCTAAAATGTTAGTTTTATAACGTTGAGGGGCTCCTTACTCCTAAATGTGAATCATCTCATTCAAAAAGATATAATTTAAAATGACAGAGGAAAAGCAATTACTGTTTTAATGTTCTGTCCGAGGCCTTCCTTCGAATTTTAAGGGTATCGAAGAGTTATAACTAAGCAACGCCAAAATTTCAAGCTTTGAATGACATTTCTATTAAATAATAAATAGTCAAATTATCCCCGCACTCTTATAATTAACATTAGCGTTCGCAACAGTAATTACAAATTTTCCAGCCTTTCATCCGCAAATTTTCTTAGAATTATATTCATACAACAGGGTTAATAACCTAAATGCTAAATTAACGAAGGCAAATACGTACATTTCGAGAAAATTTAGTTTTCAATGCTCAATTTACAAATCAACTAAGAATTCGCCTAAAACCATATCGTAACTATTTCTATAAATTTAGCTGAGCTACGATATAATTAGCAGGCTGCAGTCGGCGAATGATAGTTTCAGCACAGACCTGAAGTCGTAAATTCAGCTTAAGTTCAAGACATTTCTAACAAACGGTTTTATGACCGTCAAATAAATCGCGTTGTTTTATGATAGGTGGATCAAGTTAGTATGGTGTACAATTACAAAAGAGGAATAAATAATAGGAGGTCTATTCATAGGAATCAGTTTATATGAAGAAACTTTGTTGAAAAAGATTGACTTTCAACACATTCACTCAAATTAAAGATAATTTTACTTTAAAATGAAATAATTCAATTTTATTTTGGAATTTTCAAGTCGTCCAACACTTCATTTGACAATTAACATACCCTCCTTTGATTACTCCTAAGAATGAATGTCGTGCAAATAAATACTGGAATATCTGTATACATCAAAGTTATATTATTAACTATCCAAGTTCAACAGCGCTGAATAACACGGGAATTTACGCAAAAAATATCATCAGATAGTGAGCTGTAAACCAGTGATATTCAACTTCATATAATAGAAAAGAATTGATCTTTATTCGGCAAATGATTTAGTTTGAAATCATTTCGGCAGTGTTCAGTTTCTATACTAGTCTGCGTCAAATTAACCTAATTAAGTTTAGGGGGAACACAAAACAATCCCAAATAATAATATTTAATTAATGCTCAATATTCCAAATTTCACAGTTGACTTCCTATTTTCATCAATTTTGTTAAAGGTGCAGTGAAAATATTCAGGGTGATTCAAAATTATGGGATGAATATTTATTGAAATATCTTTCTTGGGAGTTTTTTTTCAAATTTTGTTAAATTTTCTAATTTAAAATTGAATAAACGATTCTTGTAGGTTCGGGGGTATCCCTGGATACCCTTACGGCAATTTTAGAATGAATTTCCAACTCAGTAAAATGAAATTTAAGATTTTAAGAGTAACTAACCTTTAACTTTTGAACTATGCCAATGTATATAAACCCTCTGTTTATATAACCACCACAGGAAACTGCCTGTTCTGGAGATTTAACCCTTTTCTCTTCAAATAAAGACTTCGAATACACAATCGAACACTTACATTGGGATCGGAGTTAAGACACACTTTGATTTAATCAAGGCCGAATAAAGATTGATGAAAAATTATGGCGTCGTTCATCTTTCTTTTATTTTAAATCGCGAAAGACCGGCGATTGTTTTATTTCACGGCCAATTTTGATACTTCAACCCAAATAGAAACTTTTACGATGACTTTCGATCAGATGATATTTCTGCAAACAGCATACGAGAACGAATGCAGTGACTTAACCAGGAGGTTGTATGTTGATGATTCTGTGATCCAAACTGTCACCAACAAGCTTTAAACGAGAAAATCCACTGCTAATTTACAGAAACCTTTCAGATAAAGATTTAATTGATGAAATATTATTTGTTGTACCTTTCAATTTACGCTGTTGCTTATTCCAGACGGTTTCTACATTAATTTGGACGAAATAAGTGAATAGAAAATTTATTTAACGAGTAGATTTGTCCATACTACCCTACACTCGTCATTATCTGGACTTATACTTTAATTATGTCCTCGCTCCAAGGACGGTTGGCTGAGGGGGGATGGTAACGAAGAAATTTCCAATTTTCCCCGCAAGAGGAATATTTAGTTACCAACGAGTGGCCAGCCTAACATTTAGTCAGTACCGAAGTGACAACTGGGAGACGTTGTCGTAGATACAACGTTGAACATAACAACTATCCCCCGCCAGCAGGAAACATTAAGAGGATTACATACGAATAATGTTTTCAATAATGTGTAAGTAATATTTAACATATGTACAATTTAAGTTTTTAATAGATACTTTTCTTATTTCAGTTTTAGGTTAGAGTCATTTGATATATCTAATGCCTATTGGAAACGTTCTTAAATTCAACATAAACAGAAACATTCCTAAATGGAAGGAAACGAACTTAACCTTTATAAACGGGATTGTTTTACGTACACTTATAAGGATAAAGATCTTTTATATTGTAAACCCCTCGTATGGACGTTTTCTCTGTATCTGACACTTGAAGGGTATTTGCACCAAGTTTCTCAGATATAATGAACGGACCTTCATAGAATGGGCATAGTTTTTTCATTCGATTTTGTTTTCTGTCCGCAGTACACAAGGCTCTAACAAAAACACAGTCCCCAACATGGAATAAGGTTTGTTTACCTATTTTCTTAGCTTGTTTCTTTAGATAATTGTTTTGAATTTTTAGCAACCGCTCTTGTGTCGAGAGAATTAAGGAAGATATATCTAATCGATCAGGATTATTATTCCACGGTCTAGTTGGATTTGTACCGATATAAAATGAAATAGGAGAGATTTTTGTCTGGGAACTTGGAATCTCATTAATTACCGTCTCAATTTTGGGAATATAATGTAACCATTCAGCATTCTGATACTCCGTTCACTTGGGTTTGCTTGTGAATGACGCACAGGTGTATAGACGATACGAATGTCTTTGCAATTGAAGAACTTAACCAAACTTTTATTGTGATTGTACGTGGCATTGTCTAAGATGATGGATTTTGGAATACCAATTTCCTCGAAATAGGAATTTAGACATTTGATGATGGTGCTGCTGTTACATTTTTTGTGGGATATAACTTTACAAGTTTTGTGAAGTGATCTAAGACCACCAAAACATTCTTGTAACCATCTACAGGGATCAAGTTCTAAAGAAAATCAATACAGATGATATCTAAGACTGATTTGGCACAGATGGGTTTGGAAATTGCGGCAGGTGGATTATTTTTGACTTTTGTAAGAAGACATGTTCCACACCGGTTTACCACCTGTTTGCACAAAATCATATCCTTTTTACTGAAAAATCCTTCTCTAAACATTAAATGTAATCTTTTTATGCCTGGGTGAACATAAAGTTCATGAAGATGTTGTAAAACCTTTATCAATCTTTATTCGGTCTTGGTTGAATCAACGTGTGTGTTAACTCGGATCCCAATATAAGTGTTCGATTCTGTATTCGAAGTCTTTATTTGAAGCGAAAAGGGTTAAATCTCACAAGATCTCAAGAATCTACAAGAATCATTTATTCAATTTAAAATTAGAAAATTTAACAAAATTTGAAAAAAAAGCTCCCGAGAAAGATATTTCAAATTTGGCGCCCAACGTGGGGCCAGCCTGACATTTAGTCAGTACCGAAGTGACAACTGGGAGAAGTTGTTGTTGTCGTAGATACAACGTTGAACATAACAGTATCTATTAACCATGCACCAAACATGCACGATATTCAACTTTAGCCCTATGAGCTATTCAACTATGAGTGCTACGAGCTTTAGAGCTACTGTTTTTTCTTTTTTTATATGTGAGGTTCCATAATGGCTGACCGATTTACATTGGAGGAAAGAAGAGTTGTAGCAAGCCTGATGGAAGTATATGGTTCACCAAGTGTAGTCCGTCGAATGTTTCAGGATCGAATTGCACATGACCCACCAAGCCGTTTAACAATTCACTGCATTTACCAAAAGTTTGTGGAAACTGGATCAGTTGCAAACAACTATCAAGGAAATACAGGACGTCCAAAATCAGGAAGATGTGAAATGAACGTAACTGTCGTGCAGCAAGCCGTAATGCAGAGTCCTTTGAAGTCAACCAGACGGTGCAGTTTTGAGACTGGGATTCCCCAACCAACAGTGTGGCGTATCTTGAAACACGACCTTGCGATGCGACCATACCACAAATCGTGCAATCTCTAACAATGGAGCAAAAATGTGTTAGAGTTGAATATTCAGAACGATATTTGGAAGGTATTAGCATTCAGCGGGCAACCTCTTATTCAAGTGGATTTGTCAACCGACATAACAACATTTTTTTGGGGGCAGGGAAAATCCTCGTGAAATTCGGGAACATGAACGTAACTCCCCTAAGGTGAATATTTGGTGCGCTGTGACCGCCAATGGAGTAATAGGGCCCTACTTCTTTGATAGTCCTACAGACGTGTACTTAACGATGTTGCAGGAGGATGCCATTGATGAATTTCCACTACAAATCCGACGCGTGGGTTTCCTCCAATAAGATGGCGTACCACTGCATTATGCGCGCACTGTTCGTGCATATCTTGACCAAAGATTTCCCGGTAGATGGATTAGTCATGGTGGATCATTGCACTGCCCTCCACACTCACCGGACTTGACACCCTGTGATTTTTGGTTGTGAGGAATGGTCAAGGAGCGTGTGTACAACAGGGAAATTAACAACATCAACGACCTGAAGGATCGAATACGAGAAGTGATATTATCAATTCCCCGGGAAATATGTGTACGGGCTTTACGTGCTAATGTTGGTGTCTATGTGCTGAACATGATGGCGAATAAGTTGAGACCAAAGTGTAAATTACAAATTATGCAAACTTTCATTTAAATACACATTTCATGACCAGGAACATATCTGTCATTTGAGTGGTAACATAATTTTGAATCACCCTATGTATAAATAAAGCGATTGGATATATAAATAAATAAAAATCCAGATTATAGTAAGCCTGCATAATCACTTTAAAATGATCTTCTCAAACATATCCTCTTTTATTTTTAAATAACTCATATTCATTACGGATCATAGCGTGTAGTCATAAATTATGGAAAGTGATTTAAAAATCAAAAGTGAATTATGAATCCAGTTTTATTTTTGCAACTAACTAAGAATGATTGTGACCTCGCTGCAGTTTGTATACAAAAGACCAAACGCCTTCCTACAAAGTGAATTAAGTACAAACATTTCACAGTTACGCAGGTTACAAAGGTCAGAGATATTGAGTGTTGGATAAAACAATTGTGAATATATTTTGGGATTTTCATATTTCACAGGTTCTTTTTGTGAAATTCATTCACTTTTACCTACAATTACTTTTGGACAGTTCGATATAGTTTTTTCTTGTTATATACTGATATTCCAAAAGTGGAGTATGTTGTATAACATTTAGAAATTATTTAATGACTTTCCTCAGAAATCTTACTTTCTTTAATGTGTGGTGATACTCTCACGGAGTATATAAGTTTAGTCTTTTAGTGTATAAATGCTCTGTGTAAAGCACTCCATAGCATTGTTACTATCATTCCTTCACTGTAAAAGGTAAAGCGCAGTTATTTATTCTCCAATATGTGACTTGAGATTGTACCGGACCCATCAGAAAAATCTGGCATTTGGTCATGGTAGGACTTGAACACACAGCGCCTAGCTTCGCCACAGTCAGGAGTGCATGTTGTGCATGATTTAAATTAATCTTTGCAACTGGAACATATAATTGTCGGTTCTTGTCAATGCAAAATCTGCATTATTTTGTAACAATCCTTGACCAGCACTCGAAATTTGGGTTGACTTAGTATGGGATTAGCAGGATTGAATTACATGGATTACAAAATAAGTCATAGGTCAATAATTTTTAGTTTCATTGCAGTATTTCGGTAAACGAAATAATCTTTTCCTCTAAATTTTGATCCTTATTATGTTCTTAGATAACGAAAATTACCGGATAGTTTCTAAATAGTAACTCCCCTCATGGCAGCATATACCAAAAAGTTATATTGGATTTTGGCGTTGTTATTTTATTAAAAAAATTTACGATGAAATCATAGTTCAAAAACAGTAAACCGTAAAGTTGAACAATATCGTACAAAAACGTCCTCTAAAACAAAAAATGGAGCGTGACAGCGTTTTCTCAAAAAATGGCCTTGTTGCCTGATATTCGACATTTCTCACTTTTGTTATACAAAGTATTTTCAAGACAAGGGTGTGTTGTCGATTCTTCAGTACGCACAATGCAAACACCTGCTATTTTTACTTCTTTAGTTTCCCGTACAGTAAAGCTTCGGAATGTATAGAATCTGCGGTACTTGTAGCGAAAACAACACTAACAATTTTCTCTTAATTCCAAATAAATGAAACAGACCTGCATTACCTGTTCATTGACAATGGTGTTCATTTTGATTGCACATGTATTTCTTAGATGTACCATGCACAACGGACTGTAATTTTTCAAGATGACTTGCTAAATGTATGTAGCTGCAGAGTAAAATAGTTAAAACTCGTTCATAATAACACTACACACGGACGTCATATCCTCTTTAATGCTTGGTTTTAAACCGATTTTGCCGCAAAGTAAAGCCGATTTTACGAGATAAAATTCAATTATGTTCGTACCAACGCAATTTTACGTAATTTTCAAATGTATACTCCAAACCACTATACCTTTTATTTTTTCTTTAACTATAAGCCGTATTAACTTAATCTGTTAACAATTTATATCAATAAATATGTATAAAGAATAGAAAGATCACAGAAAATAGTGTGTAAAAATGACATTGAAAGGGATTTGCAGACTAACTTGTGCAAGCTTTAGTACCTTCCGACAAGTGTTCTTTAGTATACATGCCTTAATTATTGGAAAATTTGTAAAATCATTCGCGTGCAAAGCCAAGGAATGTCATGGAGGTTATTATCATTATTTAAGATCTGACAGGTAATAAATTTTGCTTTATTTCAAAATTAAAGTAAACAGTAGAAAACTTGTATAAAATGTCCAGTTAATTTTAATAGAAACATTTGTTTTACTCGTAATTGTCTATAATTGGAGAAAACTTTATAACACGTTAAAAGTGATTACATTTAAGCTCAACTAGAAACTAGAAGTCAAAGCAAGTTTATGGTGTTCCACCTAGTAGTATCACTATATATATATGTGCAAAGTAGCGTAAATTGTACCAGCAGAAGGGACCAAATTTTACCCTCGCATTATTTCAACTCTGGTAGTAAAAAATTATCACTTATGGCCAATTATATACTACCATATGTCTTTACCTCAAAAAAATAGATTTAAAACTATGTGGATGGTAGACTATATTCTGCTACTTTCGGGAATGTGACTACAATTATTTCACTCTTTTCTTAAAGAAGTTTTGTACTTGTTACTGTAAAATTAGATGAAGTGATATTGTTGAATTTGGCAACAATTCTCATATGACTAATGAATGAAAATTTAAGCATCATCATTGAATCTTGTGCGACAAATTATTCGATGGTAAAATTTGTAAAACTAGCTGAATAAATCGTTTTTTTAAATTAATGAATTGAGGTGTAAGTGCAGAATGTCGGTCGTCGGAGATGCCTACCACCGATAGCTCAGGTCATCTGCGAAGTAGACAGAGAATCTCCAACAAGGGCAGTTTAGACCGTCAGTGAAGTAAACGGAGAAAAATGCACACGGGATAGTTCATGTCATCGGATCCTGCCCAGAACAGGTCGAGCCGTATGCCCTACGTAAGAAGGTACAGTAAGAACAGGAGAGAACTCCTGTCTAGTAAGACACTGCATGGCTCTTTTATACGTAAAATTCAGGTGACGTATTGTTTCTTGTACAGACGTATGGAGGCAAAAACAATTTCATAAGAAAATGTTACACGAGCTCTAGAACGATCGATTGATAAGTCATACACACTACTGCTCCAAAGTAACATACAGTGGTGTCAAAAATTAAGTAATAAAATACAAGTTGCGAAAAATTGAGAAATAATTTAAAGAAGTAACACAACATTATTTTACTAATGATTTTATTCCTTTTTTAGCTCAAGACTCTTTAGATTCGCACGGAGGGTCAACGGTTCGTCACAATGTAGAGTACAGTCCCTATAATTCCAGCCTTCAATATTTCGAGGTTTCGTGTGGTTCAAGCGTGCGCGTTGCAGACACAAATTACCGCAAAGCTTTTTCTGGAATCTCTTTCAATCGAAAATTGTAATAAACATAATCCAGCGTTTTCACCCACCACATTCGCATTGGAAACTTAAATTTGGCAAAAAATTAATCCAAGAGTAAACTCTTGACGATTTTTTTAAATCGAAAAGGATTAAATTAAATTATATTTCTGTTACTAGAATACGTAAGTAAGTAAATTACTGTATTACATTACTATTTCAAATAAATTGTTACTTTTATTTTTTCTTCTTCTATCTTGTAACCATATGCTTCGGGTTTCCTATAGTTGGAGGTGATCCTTACCCCAATTAACTATCGGGATTCTCTGTATTTCTTGAAAAAATACATACATGGTAACCTTAATGTAACATAAAACTGGGTTATGTAATACAGCAAAAACAACTTGGGATAAACATTAATTTTTTATGACACCAATGCAACTTTGAAAACTACAACTTACAAGGGAAGATCCCGAACCCGGAAATTCAAAAAAAATTGAAACTTTGGGAATATATAGAACATATATAGGTGTGCAATACGCAATTTTTTTTTGTGCGGACATTCACTTTTAAGGGGTGAAACACCCCATCGAAAATTAACAGATTTTCAATTTTTTCCATACAACTCCAGTAAAAAGAAAGATAGAAGATAGGTGTAAATGCAACAGTTGCAGCATACATCAAGCTCTTTCAAAATATGTGACTATTATATATACAGGGTGTTCCATTAAGCCCTGCGCTTACACTGCTGGTATTTTTGTAACAATACAAAGAAAAGTTTAAGATATAATCTGTGTGACTTTTAATTCTATTTAAAACTGTATAGGTGTTACAATATACAGGGTGTTCCTAAAGTAAATATCACCATATCCTTGGTTATATCTAACAGAACTTCATGTACTATGTTATTATATATAGGTATATATATTATTGAATACTTATTGCAAGGAATGATCCCAATCCCACAAATTTAAAATATGAAATTTAAGAATATGTAAACCACATGCAAAGTTAATGAAATTTATTGTATATCTCTGCGGTATTATATTGATTAGATAACACATTGTTTTGTTTGATAATAACAGTAAGAGTATTGATTTCGGAAATATGTAGAAGACATATGTAATATTCAATTCTTTAATTTGACTTAATCACTCGCTGTTGTAAGAGGAAAAGGTTAGTATTTTAGACCAAAGTTATATCTTATAATTAATCGATTTTATTAAGCGATAACAAATATATCATATTTTTAACATTTTAAGCAATCAAATATTGATAAGTACATCAAAATAATTTATATGTGATTAGCTGATTAGTCATAAAGTATAGGATATATAGGAAATGTTTATAGATAACACTTTACATCTTTTGGTCATGTCTATTATGTAGTGAAATACTGGCTACTGAATAATTATTCTGTATGGTGATGAAATTCTTCAAAGAAATGTCTAAAACATAGGACTTCGTTGCACCACGCACACCGTATGATGGCCTGGCTACCGCATATGGAACACCTAGCAGGATGTATAAAATCCTGTTGTCTAAAAGCAAAAACTACCGGATTTTCAAACTTATTTGGTTTTTGATCAATGTATCCGCTTTTATACCAAGCATAAGCAAATACATCGTGATACTTTGGTGCCGAAAGTTGGTTGTGAATAAGGGACTGTAGTTTGATAACATTATTGCGTTCATGCAACACAATATCATAACCAAACAGTAGCACAAGATCGGAAAATTTTCTTACAAAATTTTTCCATATGCGGAAACCATATACATCTAGTGGTTGTATCACTGCCGTAGTTTTTTTCGGTATCAATATTTCAACATGTTTGCTTGATAGTATACTCTTTTGCAATGTAGCAGGACAATGACCAGTCCAAGAGTCCAAGAATAACACGCTCTGAGCTCCCACATTTGGCACATACACACGGGTGAGCCATTCATTAAACAGTTCTTTTGTTAATTTTCCCGACGTTGAAGCCCTAACATAAACATTCCATGGTTGAAACAAAGACTGTGTTACACGCGGACCGAAGCTACCACTTTGTTCTTTCATGACAATAAATAGACGGGAAAGAAGTTTTCCAGAAGCTGATATTGTGGGAAGTATGGTATAACTATGTGTTGTTGCGGATATTGACTGCACAACTGCTGTAACACTTTTTGAACCCTGCACAGCTAACGTGCGACCAGAATGAAGCTCTAGATTAAAGCCACTTTCATCGGCATTGAATGTATTATCTTCTCCGACTTGTTTTATGAGATCTTTTGCATGGCTAACAAATGTTGAAGCGATTTCATTTAGCTTTTCGGAATCTGTACCATATGATCGCGTAATAAATTTATTTATTTTTCTTGAAACTATTCTATATGCTTTCTTAAAATTCCAGACCCAATGCCGGGATGCTTTAAAGTTTTCTAAATGTATTCCTTGATTAGCTTGCAAAGCCCATCTTTGAATGTCCAAATCATGAATAATATCACCCTTATCAATACTCTCCACAAAGTTATTATAAACGGATTCCGAAATTTGTAGCAATTTTTCCCGTCGTGTGCCTCCCCGGTTTACTGTTTCTTCCCATCTAGAACAAATAAAAGAAAATTAAGACAAATCGTAGTTATATTAAATGGAGTTCACTGTTTACCTGTACAATTGTTGGAGAGTTGAAACTTTTCGAAATTTATTTTGGACGGTTGCTAACGTAAGTCGCTTCGTTTTCCCACTTTTCCAATATTCCACAGCCTTGGTTGTATATTCTAAAGTGACAATACCGCCTTCTTCTGGAACACGTTGTTCATCTTCAGCTTCCATCGCTTCTAGAACTTCTTCGCGTGTAGGTGCGTATTCATCATCTACGAAGTCTACGGTATGTGGTCTAACTGGATTCAAAAATTCCAGTGTTGTGTCAATTTCCAGCGAAAATGAAGTATCTTTTTGAACGTCAAGAAGCATATCCTTTATTATGTCGTGTAGTTCTACTTCGTGGTTATTCACAGGTGTTAGATTATTGTTATTGGCAACGTCAAACGTTACCATGAGCAAGCGAATTACATTTAAAGTATTTACGACAACCATTTTCAACACCACAGGTTTGTTACACAATCTAACAACAAATACTATTAATATCAGGTGGGGAATTTATATAAGCAATGTTATCATTTATCATTGCATTTGGTTGATTATTGACTTAAAAAAAAAATGTTTACACCAGTAGATAAAAAACTTCGAATGTAATTACCAAACAAAACAATGTGTTATCTAATCAATATAATACCGCAGAGATATACAGTAAATTTCATTAACTTTGCATGTGGTTTACATATTCTCAAATTTCATATTTTAAATTTGTGGGATTGAAATCATTCCTTGCAATAAGTATTCAATAATATATATACCTATATATAATAACATAGTACATGAAGTTCTGTTAGATATAACCAAGGATATGGTGATATTTACTTTAGGAACACCCTGTATATTGTAACACCTATACAGTTTTAAATAGAATTAAAAGTCACACAGATTATATCTTAAACTTTTCTTTGTATTGTTACAAAAACACCAGCAGTGTAAGCGCAGGGCTTAATGGAACACCCTGTATATATGATAGTCACATATTTTGAAAGAGCTTGATGTATGCTGCAACTATTGCATTTACACCTATCTTCTATCTTTCTTTTTACTGGAGTTGTATGGAAAAAATTGAAAATCTGTTAATTTTCGATGGGGTGTTTCACCCCTTAAAAGTGAATGTCCGCACAAAAAAAAAATTGCGTATTGCACACCTATATATGTTCTATATATTCCCAAAGATTCAATTTTTTTTGAATTTCCGGGTTCGGGATCTTCCCTTGTTAGTAACGTCAAATCTAAATCAATAATAATTATAATGGATAATGTGCATCGTACATATAAAAACAAACTTTAAATAAGGATGCACGTTATACCTTATAAATTTCATAAGCATGTGTTAATTACTGCTATTTTTCCAAATTATAAAAAATTAATTTACTGTTCTATTTCTACAAAAAAGAGAGACAAACTTTCTTGTTTTAACCAATTTATCATCGAACTATGTAATTAACAAATATTAGTCAGTGCTGTAACATTTGATATAATGCAATAATGTAATGGGGATTTGTCACATTTCTGTTAAAAAAAAACTAAAGGAATGCAATCATTTTATGTTTGCTAATTGCTCCTAGGTTATTACCACGCCGTTCTTCGAAAGTTTATCATCACTATATATACTTCCTTTTAAGTCCTGTTTGTTTTTGAGCCAGAATACAATGCATAGGATGTGTCGTCGAGAATTTTAAGCTTCCTTTTGTTAAAAGAAAAAGATTACAGCGGAATTTCCACTTTTGCACACTTCAGTTATTTTGGAAATGTTAAATTTTATTTTCTTCTTTCGCATCAGTTCTTGTACCCTATTGGATGTAGGAGTGGAGTTCGCTCTCCTTTATCCATGCTTTCCATTCTTTCCTGTCGTCTGTTAATCTTGTCATTTCTGTAGTATTCTTTTCTCTTTTTCCTCCTATCTCAGCTGCTCATTCTTCTTATGTGTGTCTTGGTCAGCTTCTTTTCCGTTTTCCTACTGCCTTTTCCTTCATAATCTTTTTTAGTATCTAACCTTTGTATGTGACCGTTTCGCTCCCATATAGTATTGTTGGCGCTACTATTGTGTTATATATGTTTAATTTTATATTTTTATCAATTTCTCTCTTACCGAATATGGTCTTGTTTAGTTGGTAATATATATTATTTATTTTCTTAATTCTGCGACTTCTAAGTCTACTTTTCCCTCCCTGTTTAGTTCCTTTTTCCAACGTTATTTTAGACATACTTCTAGTATTTTGTTTTTACCGAGTAAAATATTGTTTTTAAGTAAATTTAGGTAATGAACGTTAGCCTAGGGTTGTTCGTCTGCTCCCTATGTCTCTTCTATTAATTTTCTTATGATAAATGTATTATCAGCTGTTTATTTTTTTCTGAAAGCCGCTTGTTCTTTCTTCAGTTTTTCACTTATACCTGTGGATAGTTTAGATCGTATTAATTTGTGCAGACCTTATATGCTGTTGAAGAGAGACATACGGACTTGCAGTTTTCACACATTTACGACACGTTCTATCTCCGTTTTATAGATCGGTTTCAGAAGATTGTTTTTCTCATCTTTATAGATAGTTCCATACATCTATCACAATTTTTCGAAGCCACTCTCTTCCCCTTATTCCTAAGTATTTTACCATTTCTAGTCATCCTCTACTCCAGCTTTTGCCGTTTTAATGGCTTTTAATGCTTCATCTAGTTCTTCTTCTGTTATGGGTTATATTTCCTTTTGGTTTTCTTCCTCTGGAAAAATTCTTGGTTTTGTTCATCAGTTCCTTCCAATTTAAATTTCTCTGTATAATGGCTTCTCCGTACTTGGAGTACTTCTTTGCTTTCTACATTTAATAAATTGTTTTTGTCTCTTACCCCCGATTCTACTTTCTTCTTTCTTCCTTTAAGGGCTTTTATTGTGCACCAGAATCTCCTATTGTTGTTTTTATATCCTTCGTTAGTTCATTTCCAAATTTTTCGTTCTTCCTCATATTGTTCTTTGTCACTTCTATCCTTGTTTGCTGATACTTTTCCAAGCATTTCTCTTTAATTTCACTTCCTTCCTTATCTCTTCTGTCCACCACCTTGTTCTCTTTTCGCTATTATTTTATTATTCGTGTTCCACGTCATATTTCCTTTGCTGCATTTAACATAATTCTTTTAGCCTCTTCTATTTTCGTCCATTGCTTCATTTGTCTTTCCAACGTTCCTATTTCTTCATCCGTTTTTGTTGGTATATCTGTTTGTTCCCTCCGGATTCAATTTTTTGATTTTTACTTGGGCTTTGTTTCTCCTTCAATTTTGCAGTTACCATCCGGTATTTTGTTCTTTTCAGCTCCCTTTTCGCTATTATCTCGTTCAGTCATTTATGCTTCTTGCGTTCCTTTCTTCCGCTATGTACTAAACTACTGTCTTCTTCCTTTTGATACCAAAATGAATTTCCTATTTTAGTTCGTTTGCTATGCAGAATGTTAACATCTTGTTTCCATTTCTGTTTATGATTGGTTCTCCATAGTGCTATTACAACCTAGTTCTTGATATACATCCTTTCCTATTCTAGAATTCCAATCGCCCATGACAACTATTTTACTATGTTTTCTCTTAGATTGTCAAATTTTATCGAATTCATAAAATAAATATTCACCTCAACTGCATTTTATTTATTTCTTTAAATCCGCGATCTGATAAAATGCATTTCTAAATAATGAATTCTTTTTAGATGTATTTTAACGAACACCTAGGTTAAATTCTAATAGGAGTCACGATTTTTGCTGATCAAAGTTTGAGGTTTACTCCAACTTTAAATATTTTAAATTCCAACGTGGCCTATCTAATCTTAAACAGCTCTAAATTCAACAGCACCTATTCGGACAATCTTTACAACTTTAGAATATAATTTTTCCTTTTCGTTTAACAATCGAAGATAGCAGCACATTCTTCTTCATGATATATACGGCGTAGTCATGAGAAATACACGTTTCAGTGATCTAGTGACCATAAAACATTACGAAGTACATAAATCCGTTCACGGTTTCGCGTGCTAGAAAAGAGACACGTATACTCGCCGCGGGAACGCGCTAGATGAAGAAGAGCATACCGGCAACAACAATCGCACGGTCGAAGCTCGTTAGAGGCCAGTTTGCTTGGCGCGCAACGAATAGTACACAGGATTACGGATCGTGGGCAGAGCAACGTTCATTTGTTATAACGAGTGAGTGTTTACAATAATTTCAAGGCCGCGCGATGATGCAACATTAATGACTAGGGCCATGGTCATGGTGCACTTGTCATTGTCAATAATGAGCGGCTACACACACACGAACTATGATAGATAGAACAGAAGGCGAAGCGCGTGAGAAAGATTTGTCAAGGGGAGCGTCGTAGGATAGCGAACGAACGGAGAAAAAATTCGCACGTGTGGAACGGCGTTTCCTTATGTACGCATATGCTGCAGCGTGAGGCGTTAGGAAATATTCCTTTAGCGTACCGAGTGGCTCTACGTAAAAGAGCGGAAGCATTTAAGCAAAATGAATGTCAAGCTGAATGAAATATCGCTGCATTAAGAACATTTACAATTTTGTTAATATAAAAAGTTCTGGGATTAGAACATTTAAATTGAATAATTCCATCTCGCAATAATAAAACGTAGAAACCACTTTAAAAAAGCACAGTCTTTCGAATTTATATTTATGTTTTATTTTATTGTTTCAAAAATAAATATCTTTTGAACAACACTGTTTCGACCATGTTTGCAACACGAGACACAGAGATCGGCACTGCTTTCCCAATTTGAGTTTAAGTGAAAGTGGCCCTGCTTATACTAGTTTAAGATTTTTTAATAAATTGCCATCCATTATAAAAAAGAAAAAAAAATATTAAATTTGTTTAAGAAAATCTATAAATACTTAACGGAATTAGAACCTTATAGTTTAGAAGAATATCAGGTGCGATAATTTCGCATAACTTACTTTGGTGTATTTCTTTGTAAAAGCAATAAAGGGTTATTATTATGTTACTATTATCATTATATCTAATATCTGCAAAGAAAAAGCTTTCGAATCAAGATATTTAGAAACGTTTTATAATTTAAATAGCGTTTACTCTTACACTGCTATAAATCTAAACTAATCTACATTTATGTTTCATATCGTGATAAAACATTGCGTGCTCAATGAAAATCTGATTGTCTGATACATCAGAAGGTACATCAGAAAAGGTAGCAGCTTCTTATGACATTCATTTGCTGCTATAAACTGGTAACGGCAGTTAGCAGTTACAAAACAGCAGGTTGCTTCCTAGCAACCCATCACTATTGTCTGGTACATCAGAAAGGCGCTACAAAAAGCAGTTCTTTTGATATCAAGTAGCTGCTAGGTTTCTTCGTAGCTATCCATCACTAGTATACACAACACTGGTATATACAAAAACTGTATTAATCTTTCCAACAGAACCTATGTACCTGGTCAATGTATGTCATACATTCATTGAGTCATTGTAATTGATACAAATTGCGCTAAATCCTATCAAATGTTTAACAAAGATTATATACATTTGTAGAGCTTTAAAAAGCAAGCATTTGCCTGGTTCCTTTCTACTTACAAACATAATGGAACTTGCTTCTTTTGAAAATATTTGATTTGTTGGTATAAACCTTTTAATATTTTCTGGTATTTAAAGCGCTGTCAAGTACAATTTTTACAGTCCACGCATAAGTAAGTAAGTAAATTTTATTCTATAAACTTGTACAAGTAAAGAAAAACGTCAATAAAGAAAAAGAAATATTCAAAACAAAACGTAGCTAAAAATTAATCAATTTGATCTTTTGCGAATGTAAGTAAATTCGATTTTACAGGAAAAGCTAATCTAAAATTATGTAAACACTTTACACGTAAAATATTCCTGCAAGGATAAAAAGTGTTTTCGATCAAATGTCCTCTTAATTTATTTTTAAATTGATTATAAGAATCATGTTTGTAGCTGGCAGGCAGGCGATTGTAAATTTTGGAATGTAGATGGATAGGATTACCACTCCTTTGTGGATACTAGCTAACGTGGACTGCGGAATCCTCAGGAGAAGCCACTCGTTCCCACGTGTAACCATACTCATGTGGAGTCTCTGATAGGAGGATGTTGAAATTATGCCTCACAAAACAAGCACACTCAAATATGAAAATACATGGAGTGGTAAGTATACCCCTAGTTCGAAAGACATTTGCACATGTATCCATTCTGTGCAGACTGTATATGCTGCAGGAAGATCTTGAGATTATAGGATGAGTTTCCCCAAAATATGATGCCGTATCATATTCTAGCGCCAAGATAAGCATAATAGCTGGTTAGTGCTGCCTCTACGTTAACTACCATTATTATTCTACGAAGTGCGTATACAAAGCTATACAATTTAGAAGCAAGGGTCTCTATAATGATTTTTCCAGCTTAAATGCGGATCGATGATCAAACCTAAGAACTTTACTTCATTTTTGATTTCAGTACACTGTTGTATGTGACATCCACCTTATCGCCTCTTTTAAGGAGATGGTCATTATTTCGTTTTTGCAACATTTACATGAAGATTATTTTGATTGAATCAATCCTCGATATGGTAAAGGCTCTCTTCAATTTCCTGTTTCAATAACTCCAGGGATGTTCTTTCTACAGGGTGGGGCAGGGAAGTATCCCTACTTTCGAGATGGCGTCGTGAATGGAGGGGACGTGTTGGAAGGGTGAGGGTAGGCTCTAATGACGCTGCAGCCTTGGAAGTTTCGCTTAGTGCCGCCATTAGCTGTAGACATGGGTTGGTCGAAAGAGCAACGCGCGTTTACCGTCGAGACGTATTTTTCCCAAAACAAGTCTATCGTTGCAGTGCAGCGTGCGCTGCGTACTCGTTATCGAATTCCCCCTCGTAATGCTGTTCCAGACCGAAAATCTATTTTGTTATGGGTGGAGAACTTCCGTGCACGTGGTAGTGTTTTGCAAAACAGAGTTGGGACTCAGAGGTCGGTTTCCGTCAATTCTGAGGGGGATTTAACATGATCCAACAATTTCTTAAAACCACAATTTCAACAGAAAAAAATGGGACTAGTTCGTTTCAGAGGATGGTGTCAGGGCCCAATTTTTGTAGAAATTCCATGGTTTTTTTGGGGAAAAATGTTCCCCGGGCGCTGTCCCCCGGTAGGGGGAATGCCATGGCCGCGCGCTGTCGGTTTTTAAGCCGGGGGACACTTTTTATGGGCTACCCAAGATGAGGTGTTTAAACATCGACCCCGGACCCCCGAAAATTGAAGAATGCAATACGCCTTGAAATTGGCCGCATTCCGCAAAAAGATGCTTCGCAAGTTGTGAGAACTTTAGAAACCCCCTACATAGTGCATTGATAGTGAGGGGCATCATTGAATGATATGTTGTTTAAAAAAAGTAAAATTTAAATTCCCGTTGTACCCTTTTGACGCCACAATAGGGTTTTGTTTAACATTTTTTTTTTATTTACTATAAAGTTTGGGATACTTCCCGTCCCACCCCGTATAATTATAGAAGATCATCCGCAAACTGCTGCACTATGACGTTTTCCCGAGCTTAGGATAGATATTAGTAACGCTGGCCACGAGCGGTACCCGGCTCGGGGTTTGAATCAGTTCGGGGCCCAGAGGACGGGAGATTACTTCGTTGCGGGGCAGTACGGGCATTTTCGCTGCCGTCATTTTTCGCAATTGTTTATCGTCCTAGAAAAATTTTTGATTTCGTCAGCAAAACGACCCTCGGCAAACTTCGAAAATTTGTTGCAGAAATTTTCCCGCTTAAATATGAAGGGCTAAAATTAAATGTGTAATCTGTAAAAAATCTCGTTAATGTGTTGGTCCAGACACATTGTCTACGACACGTAAATAGTGAAAAGCATGTCCCAAAAAGAAATTGCGCACGAGACAATGAAAAATTTATTTTTAATTTTATGCTTTACTTTTATCGCATGTAAATACCGTTAATTTAAAGACAAGGAACCATTTATCGTTTTGGGAAAACTATTCGAGTGCAAATTACCAAGTAAAAACACATTACAAAGATTGTGCCATCTGCGCGCAACATAGAAAAAAAAATAAAATCGGAGTGAAAATCAAAAATTGTGGTTAGTGTCGACGAAACAACAGATCGGAAAAAACATTCTGTTTTTAATGTAATGGCACGCAAATTGGAACCTCACAACGGGGACCTTCAATTCTATTTGTCTCCAAAAGAATACAACATGTACTGCCCAAGAATTTCAAAGTTAGTTTAACCTTTGGGGCAAGTTTGAACTTAACAAAACCCAAATTTTGAGTTGGAGTGTGGGCTGCAAACATGCTTTTTTTTAGGCCCGGTCTCTTAAAAAGCTTCCCGCTAATTTGTTACAAAATTTCGGAAAATTCATGCTCCAATTTGTGGGGATAGTTCAGAAAATGTTATCCCGAGGTAGCGCTTTTAAAAGCGCATACCAAAACATATTTGCAAATCACCGAAACGTATTTGCGAATTTCCAGCTGCGGCCCCGAACCAGGGCCACCAGAACCATTTAACCGTTGGGGAAAAATGGTTACAGGGCCCCGTTTTATTATCTAAAAATTTTTGACAATATAAGAACTGGTTTTACATTCGATACAAAGAAGCTTGCACCAGAAAAGCTCGAATTTCAAAATAGTCAGGTTAAAAGGATTTTTAAAAAACATTCACGAAATTACTTCGGGCTAGCAGATGCAATAGAAAAAATTTCAAAATCCTGCGGTGCTGTTAGAAAGGAATCTCTACAAATAGTGCAACTGTTCACGCACCCGCTATGCGCGATTGAAGACGCAAAAAAAGTTTCTCTTCTAGAAAAATTTGAAAATGTTTTTGAGAAAAAATTCTGATTTTTGGGACATTAAAACACTTTGGAAGGTGCGTCAAAAAATCGTTAGTTTTTGAAAATTATTTTACTTACGCAAATATTACCACTAGATGTGAAGTTTTTTATCGCATAAAAGCATTTTTTCCCCATGCCCTACTGTTTTTTCCGAACAACAGTTTAAAATATCTAATGTTTCAAAATTTTAAAAGGGCATTATTACTTTTGTGATTTCACGAAGGACTTTTTAAAATGGTAAGTGTTTGAGCACGTGTTATTTAATTTTTATTTAAAAGATGAGTGAAATTATTTGCGGCAGCAAACATCTCTATTAGCAGAATAACTCTAGTGGAACGCGAGGCCTGGTCGACTCTACGCTACTGCGCGGTACCGCTCGTGGCCAGCTTTAATCATTAGTGTACAGTATGTACAAAATCGGACCCAAAATTGATCCTTGGGATAATCCTTGATGCGTTTTAATCCATTCCGACGAATGCATGCGCCATTAATAACATGACATGAGTAGGTAGGCTATGTCTGTACGGGACCCACGTTTCGATAGCCAAGCTGTCATCATCAGCAGTAAAACTGAATTCAAGCGCGGATTTATTCGCGCTTTTGATCCGCGGATTTATTCGCGCTTAATCCGCGGCTAATTTCACCGACATCCGCGGATGATTTCGCGGAATTTTAGGCAATTTCGTGGAATTGATTTTTTGATTAGCGGCTCACGCTTTTAATTCGCGGATGATTTCGCGGAATTTTATTTAATTAACGCCCAATCTCGGGGAAATTTTTTTTTAATTAACCCGCCTAATCTCGCGGAATTTTATTTAATTAAGGCCCAATCTCGCCACTTTCAAGGCCATTCGCGTCCCATAACTTCATGCATCCGCGGTTCGCGGTTGATTTCGGGGAATTTTTTTTAATTAACGCCCAATCTCGCGGAATTTTTTTTAATTAACGCCTAATCTCGCGGAATTTTTTTTAATTAACACCCATCTCGCGCACTTTCAAGGCCATTCGCGTCCCATAACTTCATGCATCCGCGGTTTGATTTCGCGGAATTTTTTTTAATTAACGCCCAATCTCGCGGAATTTTTTTAATTAACGCCTAATCCTCGCGGAATTTTATTTAATTAACGCCCAATCTCGCCCCACTTTAAAAGGCCATTCGCGTCCCATAATTTCATGCATCCGCGGTTAATTTCGCGGGTATTTCAAGGTCACGCCTTTAATCCGCGAGAAATTTTCCCTGGAATCTAAGTTTGATTAGCGGCCACGCCTTTAATCCGCGGGCAATTTCCTGGAATCGAAAGTTTGATTAGCGTCTCGCGCCTTTACTCCGCGGGTAATTTCGAGGAATCGAAGTTTGGTTAGCGGCTCGCGTTTTTAATCCGCGGCTATTTCAAGGTCGCGATTTTATTCCGCGAGTAATTTCACGCTTTATTAGGCAGCCAATTTTAAGTTTGCGCTTTTAATCCGCGGTAAAGATGGCAGTCGCGGAAAGATGGCGTCCGCGACTACGCTAATCAGTTGTTTCGTTTCGCGGCTATTTCAAGGTCGCGCTTTTTATTCCGCGGGTAATTCGCGGAATCGAAGCAAATGTATATAGTTTGGGATTGGCAGTCGGGGTCGCGGAATCAAAGCAAAGGTATTATGGATTGATTAGCGCTTAATTTCACGGTCATTCGCGGAATCGATGCCAATGACACTTTGCCCCGCGGTTTTATATTGTGCTTAATGAGTAATTCCAGGAATTTTTAACACGTACCAACCTGATTCTCTCTCATTTCGAATAGACGTAAATAGAACACGGGTAGAAAGTACCCTTTAGCGTTTCTGGGAAATTTTTTAACACGTCCTATCATCAATAATGCAATATTGTGAAATATTACCATTAAAACTTTATTAGACGTAAATAAAACACAGGTAGAAAGTGCCCCTCTAGGAATTTTTAACACGTCCGAACCCAAAAATTTTGTATACACTACGGGAATCGACGGGCGTTGCTTTTTCTCTCCAGGTAAATGGGGTTTTACATACCTTTCTATACACAGATACTTCATTCTAGAAGTTTCTCCTACTTGAGATATTAGCTTATGTCATTTCTAAAATTAGAAATTTCTTGCGCGATTACGAGCATGCGCAGAGCGTCTGGCGGGAATTCAAATGCCAGACCTTAGGGGAGTATTCGGATCTATATATGAAGACTGACGTTTTACTGCTCGCGGACGTCTTCGAGAACTTCCGGGAAAGCTGCATCAAGAATTATGGGCTTGATACAGCCCATTATTACACCGCACCCGGGACTTTCGTGGGACGCCATGTTTGAAGCACACAAGCGTGGAATTAGACACTCTCCAGGACGTGGACACCTTGATGTTCTTGGAGAAAGGTATTCGAGGGGGCATGACGCAATGCTCTTCAAGGTATAATGCGTAATTATTTTTTGTTTTTAAAATGTCTAATTCTTTATATTTTTGTTTACAGGTACGCCAAAGCCAACAACAAGTACATGCCGGACTACGATCCCGCGTTGCCCAGCACGTACCTGATGTTTTACGACATCAATGCCATTACAGCTGGGCGATGTCGCAGTCTCTGCCAAATGGAGGCCTCGAATGGGTTGAGGACGCGGGAAATTTGAATTTCCACGTTCCCGACGACAACCCGGAAGGATATATTCTGGAGGTCGATCTAGAATATCCACAGCACATCACGATCGACAAAGGGACCTTCCGATGGGGCCTACCAAGCAGAGATCGCCGGGGTCTGCGTATGAAAAGATGCTGGCCACCCTGTACAGTAAGGAGAAATACGTTGTCCACTACCGCAACCTCAAGCAGTATCTAGCGGGGCGGATACGAGTGACCAAGATACATAGAGCCTTAAGATTTAAGCAATCGCCATGGCTAAAACCATATATCGACCTGAACACAGCGCTGCGACAGGGTGCGAGAAATGAGTTTGAAAGAATCTCTTCAAACTCATGAACAATGCAGTTTTCGGGAAGACTATGGAGAACGTGAGGTTGCGGAGGGCCATCAAGATCGTGGACAAGGGGGGACGGCCCGATACGGCGCAAAAGGCGTTAATCAGTCGTCCAAATTTTAAGTGTTCCACAATATTTAATGAAAATTGAAGATGTATAGTTGCGTTTCATCCGTGATGCTCATTTCTTTAGGTGAAAAGTCAGGAGCATTAAATCCCTGCGTATTGATTACCGGGGATGCCTCGAATCGCTAACGGTATATATTTTTTCTCCTTGTTCAGGCGATAAAACAAAGCTTAAACCCCTTTCCCAAAATTCTTAATTCTTTTTTGCAAATCTTCTTCTATCGGTCCCCATAGTACCCACTGCGACCTTCGATCTTCGTTCGGTATTGTATAAATCGTGACTCTCTCATCAAACTTCACCGACATTTTCTTTAAATGTTTTTCTTGACAATTCCCGTACTCGATAATATTATCGTGAAGAATGAGGCGATAAGCTACTGTACCGCTCTTTAAATTCCTCCTAACACTCCACTTCCAATTTTATGTCGACGGTGAGGATTTGAGCGATTAATTTTGTTAATTATTTTGAATTTAGATCAGGAGAGGATTTACTAAAAAATCAATATTCTTAAAAGTGTCTATCGGCACACGTAAAAACACCTCAAATATATTCGGCAAATTTCACTATGAAGAAAGAGAATGAACCCGAAGTAAAATGCATAGGTGCAATTTTGTACATTTCAGCGGTACCTGGGTTTTACAATTTGTGAAGCTGAAAGAACTTTTTCGATGCTGGAAAGCATACTAGCTTCAAAAGAAGCCGTTTTTACTGCAGAAAATATAAAAAGCCTCTTGTGGTAATGGCAAACCTTTTTTCTTTTTTTCCCCACTTGACACGTACCGTACGAGCGAGCGTACTATGATCCCCCAAATTTTTACCTGTTTAAAATTTAGAGATACAATGTTGAGAGAGTGCAATGTATGCCCGTTCACCGAGGCGATGGAATCTCTTACGCCTGCGCAAGAGCTGAATTCCGCCCCCATTTCACACTGCCACATATCCCAGACGACCCTTTGACGTTCGGGGCGTCAGAGTTCGCGACCATGATCACCTTACAGGCTAGTATCGCGATACGACACATGAGGATTGTAATATTAATTACCAGGATAGTCACGTGACTCCAGTCGTTTTCATAATTTAGTGGGTAGGACTCTCATTTTATCATCAAAAACCTCGCTAAAGATTTCGAACGCCGCATCGATTTGCTTCATATAAATAAAGAGCGACACATCTCCTCTACTAGAAATATAGACGATAACCTAATAAAATTCAGATTTTTGATTCCTTTAGATTTTTGGCATCCTCTCTAGAAAAACTAACACCATACCTGACCATATTTTTCAAATTGAATAAAATACGTTACGTATAATTATAATGGTTTTTATTTTATTTTTGTCTTTCCCCAGGATTACCAACCTCTACATATTTAAACTAATTTTAATTACTAGCATTGTCAACACAGAAAATTACGTTTCTTACTTTATTAGATATTATTATCCGATCAAATGTTGCAATACCTAATTCATTCGCATAATTATGACATACATATTTCCACATTTCTTGCTCTTACAAATGGGTGATTTACATGATAACGTAAAGATTTTGCTATGTAGCCACTTTAACTCTTTAAATCATTTTGTATGTTAGAGGCTATAAATCCTTTCATCAGTTCATTTTATACAAGAGCAACTCCCTTGCCAACCCACCAACGACTCAATATCATTGGAATCGTTTAGTCAGCCAGCAGCTTTATGACGACGGCCGGCCGTTCAAAGATGTGAGAAGCCGTTGCATAACAACGGATACAAATATATATATATATACGGGGCGGGTATAACAGGTGGAAGAATCGACTTTAATTGCTTCCCGGGCCTTGTGAATAAAATCTTACATATTTTTAAATAATGGTTTTATTTACAACTAGATTTTGCATCAAATATTGTCACTGTTTCGAACGCCATGTATACACATTGCTGCATTCGGAAAGTGTGCACACGGGGTGCGATTGCAACAGTGTATGTATCAGTCGGGACCCCTGCCAACCCTACCATCGTCTATCGCTGTATCATATGTATACTAGCAGACCTGCACTGTTGCCGGAATACACTTTATTGTATAGCTCCTATCTACATTTTCCAAATGCAACATTCTGTGTGGTTAACATTTATGTTCGTCCATAACAGCATTATCAGCAGACGAGGCTGCAAAATTCTATTACTAGAATAAAGCAGGTCTCCTAAATAACGCTAAACAAAGAAGTTCCTATAGATAAGTATGCTTGTAGTAAATACCTTTATCAGTTCATTTTATACAAGAGAAAACTGCCCTTGCCAACCCACCAACGACTCAATATCAGTTGGAATCGTTTAGTCAGCCAGCAGCTTTATGACGAGGGCCCGGGCCGTTCAAAGATGTTGAAGCCGCTGCATAAAAACCGGATACAGATATATACAGGCAGGTAAAAACAGGTGGAAGAATCGACTTTAATTGCTTTCACCAGGCTTGGTGAATAAAATCTTACATATTTTTAAATAATGGTTTTTATTTACAACCTAGATTTTGCATAAAAATAAGTGTTCACTTTTCGAACGCCATGTATACAATTGCTGCATTCGGAAAGGTGCACACCCCGGGTTGCGAATTGCAACAGTGTATGTATCGTCGGGACCACCCCCTGCCAACCCCTACCATCGTCTATCGCTGTATCTATTATACTAGCAGTACCTGCACTGTTGCCGGAATACACTTTATTGTATAGCTCCTATCTACATTTTCCAAAATGCAACATTCTGTGTGGTTAACATTTATGTTCGTCCTAACCAGCATTATCAGCAGATCGAGGCTGCAAAATTCTATTACTGAATAAAAGCAGGTCTCCTAAATAACGCTAAACAAAGAAGTTCCTATAGATAAGTATGCTTGTAGAAAATTTACCTTTATAAAGTTCATTTTATCAAGAGTAAAACTGCCTTGCCAACCCACCAACGACTCAATATCAGTTTGGAATCGTTTAGTCAGCCGCAGCTTTATGACGACGGCTGGCCGTTCAAAGATTTTGAAGCCGCTGCATAACAACGGATACAGATATATACGGGCAGGTAAACAGGTGGAAGAATCGACTTTAACTGCTTCACCAGGTTTGGGTACTTTTTAATGCTTATGAGGGAAACAGATGGAGAATAGTTTTTTAAATACTTATAGGAGGAGGACAGATGGAGAATAGTTGTTTATACTTATGAGGAGGAAGATGAAGAATAGTTGTTAAATACTTATATGCATGCTACTTGTCTATGGCAGATATTTAATTTTTTACTCTAATTTTAATTCAGAGAATATGCCACGGGACCTATGACATCATAAGAAGGCGATATTGAAATTAAATTTGTTTTATAGCAAATACGTTTATATTACAATAGAATGACTCAGCGATATCATCTAAGATCCACTGCTACCTTTTCAGGCGTGCAGAAAGGACACTCGAGAATGTTAATACGCATAGCGCTAGTCAAACGGGTCCGCAGAGGGTATGACGCGAGTTCAAATCTCGAAAGAGTTTTGGGACTTGCACATTTCCTTCAGCTCCCTTCGACGATAAGCGGTTTCGCTTACCCACTTCACCGACATCTTACCCTAGCGCCATTATAAGTTACCTCTATCATTCCAGCTGTTACAGAACTATCGAAGATATTCATTTCGTGTAAGAATAAGTGTCTTGTTAACCAAATAAACATCAGGTTTTAAATCGTTTTATAAACTGAATAGCTGTTCAAAGCTGTTTTAAGCTTTTAAAAACTGTTTAGAAGCTTTTTAAAAGCTGTTCCAAAAGCTGTTTAGAAGCTGTTTACGCTGTTTAGATGCTGTTCAAGGGCTGTTTAGAAGCTGTTTAAGCTGTTCAAGAGCTGTTCAAGGGCTGTTCAGAAGCTGTTTAGGTTGTTCAAGAGCTGTTCAGAAGCTGTTGAAGCGGTTTAAGTTTTTAAACGATACGTTACAGGTGTGATACGTTCCGGGTGTGATACGTTTCCGAGTGTGATACGTTCCGGGTGTAATACATCGTATGGAAGTTTGTTGTTTGTGGAGGTGACTCATGTTTCAAATGTGTTTGGGGGTCGGATAGGTAGTAGTAGGTAGGGGGGGTCAATTAAGCGTGGGTTCGTAAATAGATAATGAAGATCCCACGCTCAATTGACCCCCTACCTACTACTACCTATCCGACCCCAAACACATTTGAAACATGAGTCACCTCCACAAACAACAGCTTCCATACGATGTATTACACCCGGAACGTATCACACTCGGAACGTATCACCCCCGGGAAAAACGTATCACACCTGTAACTTTATCTTTTAAAAAGCTTAAACAGCTTCAACAGCTTCTGAACAGCTCTTGAACAACCTAAACAGCTTCTGAACAGCCCTTGAACAGCTCTTGAACAGCTTCTAAACAGCCCTTGAACAGCATCTAAACAGCTTAAACAGCTTCTAAACAGCTTTTGAACAGCTTAAACAGCTTCTAAACAGCTTTTGAACAGCTTAAACAGCTTTTGAACAGCTATTCAGTTATAAACGATTTCAACTGATCGTTTATTTGGTTAACAAGACACTTATTCTTACACGAAATGAATATCTTCGATTGTTCTGTAACAGCTGGAATGATAGAGGTAACTTATAATGGCGCTAGGGTAAGATGTCGGTGAAGTGGGGTAAGCGAAACCGCTTATCGTCGGAAAAGGGGGCTGAAAGGAAATGTGCAAATCCGAAACTCTTTCGAGATTTGAACTCGCGTCATACCCTCTGCACCCGTTTGACTAGCGCTATGCGTTATTAACATTCTCGAGTGTCCTTTCTGCACGCCTGAAAAGGTAGCAGTGGATCTTAGATGAAAATCGCTGAGTCATTCTATTGTAATATAAACTATTTGCTATAAACAAATTAATTTCAAATATCGCCTCTTATGATGTCATAGGTCCCCTGGCATATTCTCTGAATTAAAATTAGATGTAACATTAAATATCTGCCATAGACAAGTAGCATGCATATAAGTATTTAAAAAACTATTCTTCATCTGTCCTCCTATAAGTATTAAACAAATATTCTCCATCTGTCCTCCTCCTCATAAGTATTAAAAAACTATTCTCCATCTGTTTCCCTCATAAGCATTATAGTACCAAGCCTGGTGAAGCAGTTAAAGTCGATTCTCCCCCGTTTATACCCGCCCGTATATATCTGTATCCGTTGTTATGCAGCGGCTTCAACATCTTTGAACGGCCAGCCGTCCCTCCATAAAGCTGCTGGCTGACTAAACGATTTTTCCCAAATGATATTGAGTCGTTTTGGGGGGTTGGCAAGGCAGTTACTCTTGTATAAAATGAACTGATAAAGGGATTTCTACAAGCATACTTATCTATAGGAAATTCTTTGTTAGCGTTATTTAGGGAGACCTGCTTTTATTCTAGTATAATTTTTTGCAGCCTCGATCTGCTGATAATGCTGTTATGGACGAACATAAATGTTAACCACACAGAATGTTGCATTTGGAAATGTAGATGGAGCTATACAATAAAGTTTTATTCCGGCAAAGTGCAGGTAAATGCTAGTATACATTATGATACAGCGATAGAAAGATGGTTGGGTTGGCAGGGTCCCGACTGATACATACACTGTTGCAATTCGCAACGCGTGTGCACACTTTCCGAATGCAGCAATGTGTATACATGGCCGTTCGAAACAGTGACACTTATTTTTATGCAAAATCTAGGTTGTAAATAAAACCATTATTTAAAAATATGTAAGATTTTATTCCCCAAGCCTGGTGAAGCAATTAAAGTCGATTCTTCCACCTGTTATACCTGCCTGGGATATATCTGTATCCGTTGTTATGCAGCGGCTTCAACATCTTGAACGGCCCGGGCCGTCGTCATAAAGCTGCTGGCTGACTAAACGTTCCAACTGATATTTAGTCGTTGGTGGTTGCAAGGCAGTTGCTCTTGTATAAAAAGAACTGATAAAGGTATTTAATACAAGCATACTTATCTATAGGAACTTCTTTGTTTTAGCGTTATTTAGGAGACCTGCTTTTATTCTAGTAATAGAATTTTGCAGCCTTTGATCTGCTGATAATGCTGTTATGGACGAACATAAATGTTAACCACACAGAATGTTTGCATTTGAAAAATGTAGATGGAGCTATACAATAAAGTGTATTCCGGCAACAGTGCAGGTACTGCTAGTATACATATGATACAGCGATAGACGATGGTAGGGTTGGCAGGGGTCCCGATGATACATACACTGTTTTGCAATTCGCAAACGCGTGTGCACACTTTCCGAATGCAGCAATGTGTATACATGGCGTTCGAAACAGTGACACTTATTTTTATGCAAAATCTAGGTTGTAAATAAAACCATTATTTAAAAATATGTTTAAAATTTTATTCACCAAGCTGGTGAAGCAATTTAAAATCGATTCTTTCCACCTGTTATAAACCCGCCTGTATATATATATATATTTGTATCCGTTGGGTTTTAGGGAAAGGCCTTCTCACAAACTTTGAACGGCCGGCCGTCGTCATAAAGCTGCTGGCTGACTAAACGATTCCAACTGATATTGAGTCGTTGGGGGGGTTGGCAAGGCAGTTGCTCTTGTATAAAATGAAATGATGAAAGGATTTATAGCCTCTAACATACAAAATGCATTTAAAGAGGTTAAAGTGGCTACATTAGCAAAATCTTTACGTTATCATGTAAATCACCCCTTTGTAAGAGCCAAGATGTGGAAATATGTATGTCATAATTATGCGAATGAATTAGGTATTGCAACATTTGATCGGATAATAATATCCAATAAAGTAAGAAACGTAATTTTCTTGTGTTGACAATGCTAGTAATTAAAATTAGTCAAATATGTAGAGGTTGGTAATCCTGTGAAGACAAAAATAAAATAAAAACCATTATAATTATCGTAACGTATTTTATTCAATTTGAAAATATGGTCAGGTATGGTGTTAGTTTTCTAGAGAGGAAAGCCAAAAATCTAAAGGAATCAATAAATCTGAATTTTATTAGGTTATCGTCTATATTTCTAGTAGAGGAGATGTGTCGCTCTTTATTTATATGAAGCAAATCGATGCGGCGTTCGAAATCTTTAGCGAGGTTTTTTTATGATAAAATGAAGTCCTACCCACTTAAAATTATGAAAACGACTGGAGTCACGTGACTATCCTGGTAATTAATATTACAATCCTCATTTTTCGTATCGGCGGATACTAGCCTGTAAGGTGATCATGGTCGCGAAATCTGACGCCACGAACGTCAAAGGGTCGTCTGCATATGTGCAGTGTGAATGGAGCGGAATTCCAGCTCTTGCGCAGGCGTAAGAGATTCCATCGCCTCGGTGAACGGACATACATTGCACTCTCTCAACATTGTATCTCTAAATTTTAAACAGGTAAAATTGGGTGATCATAGTAACGCTCGCTCGTACGGTACGTGGTCAAGTGGGAAAAAAAGAAAAAAGGTTTAGCCATTACCACAAGAGGCTTTTTATATTTTCTGCAGTAAAACGGCTTCTTTTGAAGCTAGTATGCTTTCCAGCATCGAAAAAGTTCTTTCAGCTTCACAATTGTAAACCGAGGGGACCGCTGTAAATGTACAAAATTGCACCTAGCATTTTACTTCGGCTTCATTCTCTTTCTTCATAGTGAAATTTCCGAATATATTTGAGGTGTTTATACGTGTGCCGATAGACACTTTTAAGTAATATTGATTTTTCTTAGTAAATCCTCTCCTGATCTAAATTCAAAATAATTAACAAAAATTAATCGCTCAAATCCTCAACCGTCGACATAAAATTTGGGAAGTGGAGTGTTAGGAGGAATTAAAGAGCGGTACAGTAGCTTATCGCCTCATTCTTCACGATAATATTATCGAGTACGGGAATTTGTCAAAGAAAAACATTTAAAAAAATGTCGGTGAAATTTGATGAGAGAGTCACGATTTATACAATACCGAACCCAAGATCGAAGGTCGCAGTGGGTAGCTATGGCGACCGATAGAAGAAGATTTGCAAACAGAATTAAGAATTTGGAAAGGGTTCTAAGCTTAGTTTTATCGCCTGAACACAGAGAAAAAAATATATACCGTTAGCGATTCGAGGCATCCCGGTAATCAATACGCAGAATTTAATGCTCCTGACTTACACCTAAAGAAATGAGCATCACGGATGAAAAGCAACTATACATCTTCAATTGTCATTAAATATTGGGAACACTTAAAATTTGGACGACTGATTAACGCCTCTGCGCCGTATCGTCCGTCCCACTTGTCCCCCGATCTTGATGTCCCTCCGCAACCTCACGTTCTCCATAGTCTTCCCGAACACGCATTGTTCATGATTTTTAAGAGATTCTTTTTTAAACTCATTTCTCGCACCCTGTCGCAGCGTGTGTTTCAGGTCGATATATGGTTTGAGCCATGGCGATTGCTTAAATCTTAAGGCTTTATGTATCTTGGTCACTCGTATCCGCCCCGCTAGATTTCTGCTTGAGGTTGCGGTAGTGGACAACGTATTTCTCCTTACTGTACAGGGTGGCCAGCATCTTTTCATACGCAGACCCCGGGGATCTCTGCTTGGTAGGCCCCATCGGAAGGTCCCTTTGTCGATCGGTGAATGTGCTGGGGGATATTCTAGATCGACCTCCAGAATATATCCTTCCGGGTGTCGTCGGGAACGTGGAAATTCAATTTTCCCGCGTCCTCAACCCATTCGAGGCCCCCAGTCGGCAGAGACTGCGACATCGCCCAGCTGTTTCATGGCATTGATGTCGTACATACATCAGGTACGTGCTGGGCAACGCGGGATCGTAGTCCGGCATGTACTTGTTGTTGGCTTTTGGGTACCTGTAAACAAAATATATGAATTAGACATTTTAAAAAACAACAATATTACGCATTATACCTTGAAGAGCATTGCGTCATGCCCCCTCGAATACCTTTCCCCCAAGAACATCAAGGTGTCCACGTCCTGGAGAGTGTCAATTCCACGCTTGTGTGCTTCAACATGGGGTCCCACGAAAGTCCGGGGCGGTGTAAAATGGGCTGTATCAAGCCCATAATTCTTGATGCAGCTTTCCCGGAAGTTCTCGAAGACGTCCGCGAGCAGTAAAACGTCAGTCTTCATATATAGATCCGAATACTCCCCTAAGGTCTGGCATTTGAATTCCCGCCAGACGCTCTGCGCATGCTCGTAATCGCGCAAGAAATTTCTAATTTTAGAAATGACATAAGCTAATATCTCAAGTAGGAGAAACTTCTAGAATGAAGTATCTGTGTATAGAAAGGTATGTAAAACCCCATTTACCTGGGAGAAAAAGCAACGCCGTCGATTCCCGTAGTTGTATACAAATTTTCGGGTTCGGACGTGTTAAAAATTCCTAGAGGGGCACTTTCTACCTGTGTTCTATTTACGTCTAATAAAGTTTTAATGGTAATATTTCACAATATTGCATTATCATGATAGGACGTGTTAAAAATTCCGAGAATCGCTAAAGGGTACTTTCTACCTGTGTTCTATTTACGTCTAATAAAGTTTTAATGGTAATATTTTCACAATATTGCATTATCCTTGAAGGACTGTTTAAAAATTCCGAAAAATCACTAAAGGGTACTTTCTACCTGTGTTCTATTTACGTCTATTCGAAATGAGAGAGAATCAGGTTGGTACGTGTTAAAAATTCCTGGAATTACTCATTAAACACAATATAAAACCGCGAGCAAAAGTGTCATTGCATCGATTCCGCGAATGGGCCGTGAAAATTTAAACGCTAATCAATCCATAATACCTTTGCTTTGATTCCGCGACCCCGACTGCCAATCAATCTATATACATTTGCTTCGATCCCCGAAATTACCCGCGGAATAAAAAGCGCGACCTTGAAATAGCCGCGAAAAAGAAAAACCCCTGATTAGCGTAGTCGCGGACGCCATTCTTTCCGCGACTGCCATCTTTACCGCGGATTAAAAAGCGCAAACTTAAAATTGGCTGCCTAATAAAGCGTGAAATTACTCGCGGAATAAAATCGCGACCTTGAAATAGCCTCGGATTAAAAACGCGAGCCGCTAACCAAACTTCAATTCCTCGAAATTACCCGCGGAGTAAAGGCGCGAGACGCTAATCAAACTTCGATTCCAGGAAATTGCCCGCGGATTAAAGGCGTGGCCGCTAATCAAACTTAGATTCCAGGAAATTGCTCGCGGATTAAAGGCGTGACCTTGAAATACCCGCGAAATTAACCGCGGATGCATGAAGTTATGGGACGCGAATGGCCTTGAAAGTGCGCGAGATTGGGCGTTAATTAAATAAAATTCCGCGAGATTAGGCGTTAATTAAAAAAATTCCGCGAGATTGGGCGTTAATTAAATAAAATTCCGCGAAATCAAACCGCGGATGCATGAAGTTATGGGACGCGAATGGCCTTGAAAGTGCGCGAGATTGGGTGTTAATTAAAAAAATTCCCGAAGATTAGGCGTTAATTAAAAAAATTCCGCGGGGATTGGGCGTTAATTAAATAAATTCCCCGAAATCAAACCGCGAACCGCGGATGCATGAAGTTATGGGACGCGAATGGCCTTGAAAGTGCGCGAGATTGGGCCTTAATTAAATAAAAATTTCCGCGAGATTAGGGTTAATTAAAAAAAAATTTCCCCGAGATTGGGCGTTAATTAAAATAAAATTCCGCGAAATCATCCGCGAATTAAAAGCGTTTAGCGCTAATCAAACATCAATTCCACGAAATTGCCTAAAATTTCCGCGAAATCATCCGGCGGATGTCGGTGAAATTAGCCGCGGATTAAGCGCGAATAAATCCGCGGATCAAAAGCGCGAATAAATCCGCGCTTGAATTCAGTTTTACTGCTGATGATGACAGCTTGGCTATCGAAACGTGGGTCCCGTACAGACATAGCCTACCTACTGACATGCATCATTAATAACATGGCATGCGCCATTAATAACAATATTATTATTAAAACTTTCAAATTTTAGGCTACTTCACCTTGCTATTGGATCTGCGGTTGTTGTTAATTTTTAAAAGATCTTTTGCCAATTTTATTTTTTGTAGATTTAAAATTTAGTATGTTTAAGATATGAACAATGGCTTCCTGAAATAAATATCTCAATGTCAACAACGATAAACCCAAAATTTTGTTATATCACTATTAATGAAGAGCAAAGAAAAATAGAACTTAGGTAGAACTAAGCAGCCATAAACGAATTTCCCGAAACTTCAATAAAAAAACTAGCTATTTAAACGTTGTACATACATTTAATATGAATCAACTGTATTTGCTTTAGTTCTTTGTTAGGAATTTGTTCTATTCTGTGAATTATTGATTGTTGGAGAAGATCCATCTTAAAATAATACAAAAGAATTCATTCCTTTGAAATCAATCACAGCTTACGATCAATAAGTTCCTTAATTGCAGAAAAAAAAGGTCAACTAAAGGTCATTCCCAGCAGGTTTTGTTGCATAAAAAAGGACATACAAAAGGATGACTATAAGACCAGTTAAAAAAACCCTATCCTGGGAATAAAGTTCATCTAAACGATCGTTTACGATTGTTTCATATAATTTACACTATTTAGCTATTATTAATTAAGTGAACCAATGACGACAATTATGAGGTTATTGAATTTAATGTTCAATTAACGTCTGAGTTTTTCCTTGCTTTATAGACATATTTCAGGATAAACGACGAAGGCCTCGACGAACACTAAGAATCAGCGAGGCGTAAATTAATTTCGTTAAAAGGATTTTTTTAACGATAGCACGCGAAGATGCCTAAACAAACATAATTATGTGAATTACAGTGGTACAACGGCGACTTGTGAAAGAATAAGGTAGGTAATACAGAGGAGACCGTGACATTTTATATATGTTCACAAATATTACATGTTTTCACGACAAGGTAGAGGTAATTTTAGACTTTTCAACGTCTGTTATACACGTCGTGATGATAAAGTAACGCCCGTATTTCATAATTTCGCTAGGAGTTATTATTTTGGAAAAGAGTAATGGCTGTCATGTAAAATAATTATTCTACTTTATTATACCGTATAGTAATATCGTTCGTCGTATGACGCAATAAAGTTTTGAATATTTTTCGGGAATTTCTTGAATAAGTTTTTTGCATGATACGCAGGTTAACTATCACGAAATAGCTTTGTCTAGTTCTACACAATCAACTCAGTTATTTGTATTGTATTTGCTTCTCATTAATAAAGAGTGTCTACTGAAATAGTTCTCTCTTGAAATCTAACTTCTGAACGGTGAACAATAGAAGGAATAGGAAAGTTGCATCCTATAATGTTTTTCAAAGTACGTGTTTAACACATATACAGGGCGTTACGTTTAAAAGCATTATTTGACTTACTCTTTTGTAATAACACCAAAGCGACTTAAAACTTCTTTACCTTTTATCGTGCTTAGGGTATTGCATATTAAGGTTAACCATATTAAGGTTTTGCAATGCATAGTGTTCCAAAACTTGATGTTACCATATTTTTCATATTCACTTACGATTTATATCATTGACATATTTATTATAGGTAAGCCACTTTGATAAATAACACTGTACCCACCTTTCAAAGTAAAAAATTTTTGAACGCATAGCCTTTCATTTTTTTCATTTTATCACGAAATATTGGTAAGTTAAATTTTATAAAGTTTGGAGCACGTTGAACCCTGCCGCATTGCATCGAAACATCTATTAACCCGCACGTATGTATACAGAGTGTCTCACGAGGAACCGGATCGATCGATATTGGAAAATTCTGAAAACTTGGCAGTACATTGATGGGGAATTATTATTATACTTCAATAATTAAGTACTGCACAACACTTGTCGATTTACAATTGATACTGACAGACAATTTGACATTAAATTATTTAATTGTCCAATTTTGTAAGACATGTTTAAAATGGATAATATCATGATAGTATCACTTGTCCCAGATTTTTATGAAAGCGATGGTATTATTGAACTAAAACATTTTCAATTACCTAGGACTTCCGGTTATACCGGAAATAGCTGTCAACTTTGTAATTTTAAATAGAACATTTTATATATTATTTTTTAGTTCCTAGATCAATTTTAAGGTTTATTTGATAAAACATTTTTGAAATATTTACATTTTGTGCATGTGAACTTTTAGAGCTGTGAATGTAGGGTAGGATTAGAAACCGAATAAATTTTTCGAAAACATTATACAGAGTGTCCGACAATTATGATTAAACTTTCAAATGGAAAAACTGTCAAAACATAATTTTTTTAAATACAACTACCTATTTTGCTCTTTCTTATCAAATTACTCTTATAAAAAAAGACGTTTCCTGGGTATTTCCGATGTAATGAAATATTTGAAAATATATCTTCCCGGTAAGGAACCGGAAGGCAATATATATTAATTAATTAGTATACTTGGCACGTAAGAATGTTGTCTGTCGAAATATTATAAAATATTTGCAGACAAATAGCATTTAGGTATTGAAAGACATAACACCCCGTGGTGTAGTGGTTAGCACGCCTGTCCGACAAACAAGAGATATTCAATTCCTCAAAGGGGAGATATTTTTTCAAATATTTAATTACGTTGGAAATACCGAGGAAATCATGGATTTTCACATTTCACCAGCGGAATGTATTAATTAATTAGTATACCTGGCATGCAAAAATATTGTCTGTTGAAATATCATGATATACTTGCAGATAAATAACATCTAGGTATTAAAAAGTGATTTTGTTTCTGGCATAAAACTCCGTTGTATAGTAGTTAGCACGCCTGTAAACGGGAAATGTTAGGATCGATTCCTTACCGGGGAGATATTTTTTCAAATATTTAATTATGTCGGAAATACCAAGGAAATCACGGATTTTCAAAATGTCACCCAACTTTGGAGATATCCAAGTTAGTTGTGACCAATACGGAACAATCCAGAATTGATAAAAAATATATATGTCACTCAGTTTTCAATTATTATGTCTATTATTTATGGAGAATGCAATGAAGTGATGCGATACCTTTGCCGCTCGAGATTCACAAAAACAGTTAAACGAATAACACAGAATTTAAAAAACTTCGGATCGGCCCAGGCCAAAATTCAAAAACATAGTTTCTGCGAATTTATTTTAATATGGTCTCAAGAACACGAATTGTTTCTGGACAACATTATCTGGACGAATGAAGCTAAATTTAGAAGAAGTGCTCTGCTTAACCTGCGCAATTCTTATTACTGGGACCATTTGAATTCCCACGTATTTAGAACGCAAAACTACAAGGAGAGTTGGCAATTCAACGTTTCACCAATGCTGGATAGATTCCTAATGGTCATGACTAACTTGAATATCTTCAGAGATGGATGTCTTTAAAAAAAATACACAAGTTACCTTCTCACTGCTGGATACACCTTTTTGTTTGAAGAAAATCGTGTTACAAGACACATCTCCCTAAATATCTTAAAAAGTATCCATTTTAGATGCATAATGAATATGACATTTTTTTTATTTTCTTGTAAGAACAATTTGATAAGAAAGAGAAAAATAGGTAGTTGTATTTAATAAAAAGTTTTGACACTTTTTCCAGTTAATAGTTTAAGCGTTGCCGGACACGCTGTATGTTTTCGAAAAAATTTATTCGGATTCTAATACTACCCTACACCGCCAACAGTTCAAAATATCAATTTTCGAAGTTAAACACTTCAGTTATAAAAGTTCACATGCACTCGTTCATCTGTCAAAAATTAAAAAAAAAAAAAACAAATATTTCAAACAGATTAGAAATGGCAGCATAGTTGTCTTATCAAACAAACCCTAAAATTTAATTAGAAATTAAAAAATGTAATAGGGTGTTCTAATTAAAATAACAAAGTCGTCAGCTATTACGGTATGTGTATACGAAGTATACACATTGGGAAAATGTGAAATTAGCTATATCTATTTATGTACGGCGAGAGAGCGAGGAAGGGATTGAATGGAATCCGATCAATTCGATGCGAGTCGCGCTAGTACGCTTCTAACAACGTTGGGATGTAGACCTATTGTGTGCAAAAGCGCGCGTAATAATTTGAAGTCATGGTCGCCTGGAAATGAGAATTTCGCATATTTATTTTGTTGTTGCTACGAAGCTTAGACGAAACTAATAAGAAATTCTAAAGACGAAAATAAAAACAGATTCTGATGAAATAAAAGAGAAGAAAAATAAATACTCTAGATATTCTCACTAAGATCGTCCGTACATAACGCAGTCTACTTCGTAAATTCGTTGTTTTAAAAACGTTCTCATTTGTTATTCAAAATGTTAACATTTTTGTATATTCAAAAGGCAATCAATTTACTTAGGCACTGTGTTTTGAAGTTTGTAATGGTCGAAAAATAAAAATCTCAATTGGGCTATGAACGAAGAATGATAAAGATTTGTTTTCGGTAATGGATCGCAACTAAATACCAGAAAGTTTTCCAAAGAAAACGAATATGGCAGATTTACAGAAAATTTTATCAGAAAACAGAGAGTACCGAGTTTCAATACTTTTGAGTAAGTGGGATATTATTAGGTTGTTTAGATTCCAAATAAACAAGAATTAACTATCTATACCCATTTTTCTTTCCCCGGTTCACGGTCAGCTGATACTCATCTACCGCTTTCATAGAACCCAACGTATTTTAAAACCAATTAATACATTAGTCAACTTTTTTTACTTGGCTATGAATGGAGCTCTATATCATATTTATTATTACTAAATGAATTCATTCCTTATTTTAATCAACGGAATAACATTTTCCGTTTTAATTAAACGTTACCTGTACTAGGACATTGAGTTAACGTCGTGAGTAGATCCCATAACGTTACTTCATGAAGCATTATCTAAGAAAGTTCTTGCATCATTAAGATGTTATAAAAATAATAACGAAAATAGCAAACTACTTTTGAAATCGATTAGTATTGTGGCGCCCGAACATAATGGAGATTGATAAGCTGGGAGAAATACAAAGACTACTTAATACAACAGGCGAGTTCGGGTATTCGTTCGGAGTATCTCCATTTACTTCAGGTACCCTGCTTGCGCTCTTTAACGTTCGGAAATGTCGTAAAGTTACTCCACCCGCTCGTTTAGAAGTCTGGCATGAGTGATCCTTTCTTGCTCTACTCCTGATCCAGTCCACGTACTCTGTACTCGTGATCTGTTCCGAACGAATACCGGAACTCAGCTAACGGTGGCAGTTACTCTTGCTCTATAATTACTTTTTTAGGAAGAGCAAATGATAATAATGAAATGTCGTAAGTAAAGACTTTAACAGGGGAAAAAATGCTTGGAGATTCTTCTATTCTTATTTTGTGGTTTAAAATCGACTTGGGAGCTTTTCATCTGATTTATAGATTTAAGAGAAAGCCTGTTCGCATTTAGGGCGATTTAGAATTTAATGGTGCTGTTGTAATCTTTTTAAAGTACCATTAGAGTTTTGAATACCGCAACACGATTTAACAATTCTTGGAAAAAAGCTTACGTAGGTTAAATAATGCGAATTCAATAAAATATGTTTATATAAGTCATAAATTTTGCACGGATAAGGATATTGTATTTCAAACAGCAGTTCATTGCCTTGGTGTCCTCCTTTTTTATTTTTCAAATAGTCTTTTCTGGGAAACAACTGACCAGTATAACCTTATTTCAATTACCCCATCGTTTATTGCTTATGCAGATTTACACATATACACACATATTATATATTCAGTGTGTTGTTCTAAATAAACTTGCTTGCCCAAGCATTCAAAATAGTATAACGTTTATGAATATTTTTTTACGCATTAGCTGACATTCCATGTGCAAGGTTTCATATATGTACATACATACGCTGATAAACAGGTATTCATTATTCATATTCACGATTTACAAATTTTTAGTCTGTAACAGAATTAATGCTATTAAATTTCCCGATTAATTTCATTCTAATAATTTATGGTAGGCAAGGAAACAATTAATTTTATTAATAATGAGTGGCTAGCAAATTTCTTATAAATTGTTACAAAAATGATTCCCAAACATACCCGTAATTGCTCTTGACTTGTACATTTTAAGTATGAATGGAAAATTCGCTATTTACCACCACACAAAAAATATCAAATTAGTTTACTAACATATTTTTCCAAATTCAAATTTGAAAACACAAACAACCTATAATGCCTAGGTTTTATGATTTTTAAGGTTGGTGGTACTGTTTAGCGACAGCAAGTGGGACAGTACTTCGGATTTCCATATTTAGTTTGTCTGGCCCATTTTTAAATGATGAAAAAAATTTGCAACTCATTTAAGTAGCTGATTTTATTTTAACAATACATAAATTAACATTAAAATTAAGCTGCATATTTACATATGATCTATGTAGAACATGTTCTGATTTCTGTTCAGATACGAGGGTAGTGTCTTAAGTTTTTACACTAGATGGCGCTATTGAGATTTGACATTACTATTTTCGTAAAACTTGACATTTGTTATTGTTGAAGCAGTGACAACACAGAAATCGGACAAGTAGTTTGTTTACAGTGGGCGTTTAAAAAAAGCAACTGTGTGAAGAAATGGAAATTTCACGTGTAGTTTTTTCTTGGATTACTTTTTAGGATTGTAGTAAAGGCCTAAAACAACAACAATGTCTCGAATCGCTTCGTTCAACGTTTGGTAATGAAGCACCATCAGAAAAGACTGTTTGCAAATGGTTTGCAGAATTTCGTCGTGGCCGTGCTTCCGCCCGTGATGAATTTCGAGAAAGTCGACCAAAATCGGTTGTTATTCCAAAAAACCTCGATGCTATGCACAACATGATTTAAGAGGATCAGCATGTAACTTGCCGTGAGATAGAGGCATCCTTAGGCACACGAAGCCTGCAGTACATTCGATTTTGCGTGAACATTTACGTGTGAAAAAGATCTGTTCCCGATGGATCCCGCATAATTTGACACAAGCACAGGGAAACGCTCGTGTCAATTGACAGAGGAACTTCAAAATTCGTATACAACATCGTAATTGGTGACGAAACTTGTGTACGAGCCGGAAACTAAGCGACAATCAACTGGTTATGTCGCAGTATTGCTTTGGAGGATCGAAGAACAGTTAATGGTCAATGGAATACAACTTCTTCGCCAGAAGTTATCGACGAAATCGGGAAAAACAATCGGCAACGTCTCATCATCCTTCATCATGACAGTGCCAGTGCCGGTGCTCCTCTCACACACCACGTCAAACAATTGATTACTTAAAGGAGAATAACATCGAATTAATGTCTTATTATTAATTAATTATTCACCTAATTTATTGCTTAATGACTTCTTTTTGTTCCCGAATGTCAAACAAAAAATGCGTGGGCAGCGATTTTTATCACCTCAAGAAGCTATTCAAGCCTTCAAAAAACATGTTTTGGGGTTATCACCTTCAGAGCGAAAAAATGTTTCGAGAATTAGTTCGAAAGCATGCAGAAGTGTATAAACCCTGATGGCGAACATTTGGAAAACAACAAAACGATTTGTACCAAAATTTTGTTGTTTCATTGTTTTGTAAAAACTGACAAGGTGTCCCTCGTACCTATTCTAGAATATTATTATTAATGTTTTTATTATTTTTAAGTAAAAGAAATCTTTACATTAATGCACTTTGAATGTAAAATTATTAAATATTAAAACTATAAAATAAAAATGTAGTAGCTCTGCACTAGAAATTATCATGAAGGAATTACAGCAATTAACACATTATTTGTGAACTAAAATTGACCATAGTGGAGACAATAACTTTTTGTTTCTTTTTTTTTGATTCATTACTACAGTGGCTACTGTAACTATTCTATACTATATCATATTACTAAGGTTCGACAAACGAGTGCAACGTCAGAGGCGTATCGCCCAAAAGTAGGTACGTGAGATACAGTATTATTAAAAAATAATATATTCTTACCCTTTATTGACGTCTTGATGTTCACTGCGACAAAATACTATTACCCCGGTAAGCAGCGTAAAACTGCAACGTAAGCAACGCTTCCATTGTCGATTCACTTAGCCTTCGTGTATTTCGAAACTGATCGTTCTTCATCTAGCGAAGTAGAATTTGCGTAATTCTGATATTCCTTTATCCCTTCTGTGCACTCTCTATTTTCAGTAATAGACCGAACCTTTTGTAAATCGGGATTTTTATTTAAAACTGCACGAAATTTTTGAGCGACATCTAGTCATATAAGATCCGTCAAGCTTTCTAGAGCGGCTTGTAAATTATCTAAGGTATTTAATGAGTCTCGTAAAGATAAGTTTCTGTTTTGTAACAGCGATATAGCTTGTACAACTGCAGAATAGTTTATGGAAATTTCATCTATTTGTAATTGAAATCACATCCTTCACATTTGCGAAATATTTATGATAATAAAATACTGCCCGGAGCCATGTTCCCCATCGAGTTATTACAGGCTGAGGTGGTAGTGGAAGTTTCGGACACAATTGTTTGAAAACGCGGATATGTTTGGGAGATTTCACAAACACTTTTTTGGTAGATGCTATTAAATTATTCACAATCGGATACTTCTTTCGAATGGTTTCTGCAACGGGATGATACGCGTGTATGAGACATGCTATGTGAAGAAGAGTCGGAAAGCATATTTTCAACATCCTACCAACCTTCAGCATTATTGCAGCTCCATCAGCAATTAACATTGTGACTTGGGCTCCTGTGATACAAAATTCTCTTAACGAATCTTTTATTATCTTCACAACGGTTTCAGCATCACTTTTTCAATCCTTTTACTGGTTACGAAGGAAGCTGCTGGATTATTACGTTTTAAAGGACGCGCTACAACATGAATCACGCTGTGTTTCTGTGCATCAGTTGTTTCATCCATCATTACGCAAATTTTTTTATTTTTCAACTCGCCTACTATACAGTTTTTTACTGTACCCTGCAAATGTGGTAAATTGTATCACAATTGACTATTGGTTTGTAGTTTCCACGAGGGGACATATTTATTCCAAAAAAGACGAAAGTGTTCATTGTCTACTAGGTGTTGTGGGATGTTGCACACACTTAACATAAAAATAAAATCATAAAGAAATTCCCAGTACAAAATATTGTTGCTTAAATTCCGTACATGACGTTTACCTTGAATATGTCTTCTATATTCCAACCCAGGGAAATGGCTAATATATTTATTCACATGCGATGCTAAAGGTAAACCTCGCTTACGACGATCCATGCTTTAAAAGACGCACACCGATAAACCGATAATTATCAAACGATCATTCACTTCCACGCCTATCGAATGACTAAACTCTGAACTGGCTTCGCATCGCCCTAAATCCCCTCTCGGCGCTTCTACCGTAGCACGCGTTTGTCGTACCTTACATATTACCAACCACCCTTAAAAAAAATGTATACGCCCTATACTTTAAACAATTTAAAAATCACCACAAGGACTTGAAAACCTGATCGTTATATCTAGATACACCAATTGCGCATGCGTTAAACATAAACTTCTCACAAAAGTTCAACTCCTAAACTAACTTCTATTTTTATAACTAAGTCTAGTAGCTAAATATTCTGTATGACTGTGATAAACTCACAAGTAAATTATGTAAAGTGTTTTCTTATATTTTAGCCGATACATTAAACAGGGTGTTTCGGGAGGAATAGTAAACAGAAGAAAATTTTCTGGCAAAGGCGTCAACAATTTCATGGGGATCTTAATATACCACACCCCCATCAGAAATTGTGTTTGGTATGCATGAAACACCCTTTAGTCTATTACTATACCGCCACAGCTATTTGCTTAATTGTATTTTGTATTCTTGAGATGTAAGCGTTATAAGGTTCTTGAATCTGTTGCTTAACTAATGATATCTGATATCTCTAAAACTTCGTGTAAAGAACTTCACTTTTAGTTAGTATCCATTTTCTATGATTCTAGGTTTCTGTTTTTAGGTTTTGTCGAATTGTTATAGTAAATCACGGAGTGTAAGAAGAACAATTTTACTGTATAGATGAACTGAACGATTAATCACCTTGTACAAAACATTATAAAATTCATCAACAGCTTGATCAATTTGTATCCTCAATGAATGACTAAATTTGGCTAGATCTTCAAATAACTGGGCAAAATTTGCTTTTCGAAAATTGTAGCGCATATTTTGTGCAGACGGGAAAAAGTGTGGTTTACTGTAACCAACGAGTTAGATGTTCATCATTAAAGCAGGATGATAATTGGCTTTAGGAACTAAAGCAAAATCTTCGCGGGAAATAGTGAGTTCATCACAGAAATTTGTAGAAATTAAATTAAGTATATTGTCATCAATATTTCTAATGTTATTATATTGTTGCAATTCCATTGTATTACATAGATCGTTTAATTGTAAATATTTAGTTTTATTATGAATTTTAGAAGCAGTATCAACACAGTCAGGAAAGTTAAAATCTCCGACTATTAGTGTAGATTGATTGATTATCGCTATTTCAAATGCATAAATAAAGAGTTCAAAGTTTTTGATTGATTAGCAATACTAGGAGAAATGTAAATGCCAGCTACGAAATATATATTGCAACCAAAAAAACATTTACAAAGGATTAGATCTATAAGTGGTACAAGATTAGCGATGTGGGACGTATCGACCAACTCATATCGTATGTTATTGGCAAATGTAATAAGAACTCCACCACCATCACTCCGTTCAACAATGTCAAACCTACGGTCACATCTGATTACGTTGTAATAACAAGGAAAACGCTCGCTCGAAATAACGTTATTGTTAAGCCATGTTTCGGTAATAAAGATGACATCGTACAATTGTTTGCAGATATTTACATGAAATTGATGAGAATTAAATTTTAAACCACGGATGTTTTGGTAATATATGTTTAGTTCGATGGGCGTTTTGTTGAATTGAAGGTATTCCATTTTTGTATTTAAGTGGAACACTTCACACAAACAATTTACATACTCAAGGCTCCTGAGGTTATGACAAGCTTGAAAAAGTTTATACACCCCGTTGGGCAATCACCACACTAAAAAAAAAGTATTGGTCCGAATTCTCCCCTGTCAGTACGTTCGTTTAATTCACGTTTCATGCTACGATGTAATTCCATTTGTATAACAGCATGATCACAATAAATGAAAATGTTTTTCCAGCGCTCAGACTGTTTTACTTTGTGACTGCTGCGTAGAACTTGGTGTACGTTCTCCTCAGAAGACAACTTCACTTTTATCAGACAACGGAAATCAGCCCTAGAGCCATCAAATCGTCCCAACCGTATTGGACAAACACTATGCTCCTGAACACCCAGATGAGAAAGAACATCAGCAATAACAGCGATGTCGGAATCAATATGTTCTTTTTTCGAGAGAGTATTATCCTCTGTGCAACCAAATATCACCACATTTAGTTTGCGTTTATCACGCTAAGCAATTTCCTGGATAATCTTCTCTGTTTCCAGATAGCTTGTAGAGGAAACGGCAAAGTTAACAGGCTTCGATTCAAGTTCAGCTATTTCCTTTTAGAATCCAACAATCGCAGCTTTAAGGCTATTCAGATCATTCCCTAATTCAGCCCGCGCTTTGCAAGTCTATGTAAGTCCCGATTTGGAATGAATCTTGTGAGCTTCAGATTTAGAAATATCCATACAGTCGATTTTATAGAATTTGTTGCAGGCATAAAATGTGGAGCTTCAGACTTTCCGCAATGTTTACACGCGTTCATTATGTTAAGCTATTATGTAATAACGAGTTGTGTAATGTATAAGTAAACGACCGATAAGTGATTGGTACGTTCTAATGAATAATACAGTAAACAGTGGGAAAAGACGGGAACATAACTTCATGCCTGTCCTGCCCGTTGCGGCGACTTAACTAAGAGACAACCACTATGCGTCTCTTAGCGAGTCTCTTAGAGGGCAACGGATAGGTAAAATTTTGAACAGAGGAAAAAAAAATGAATGTAAATTCGAAAAATAGATGTCAATAGTTTAATGAACACACCCCGTATATTTGTAAATGTAATGTTAAAAGTCGGACTGATAAGAAGGAAGAGAAAAAAAATAATACGGCAGAAGGGGGTTTTAAAGGGAGTTGAATGCCGTAGCTTACTAGCCTATTGTGAACTTAGTGATGACCAGTCTGGGAAAATAGCGGTAACAGTCAGTGTAGTAGATATGTGGTGCGGGGTCGGCCAAATCGATGCTGTATGTCGTAACTTATTTCGTAATTATACGCTTATGTTTGCTTTAAAAATGTCGCAGTTAGGTACGTTGCGAAAACGACCAATGGCAGACACAGTTAAAAACTTTATAGTGGACATGCCGGACTCAATTTTTGATGGCGCTAAAATTCACTGTCTAGTTTGTAAAATCCCTTTAATGTGTTGGTCCAGAAGCCATTGTCACATCGAAAGCAAACAGCATTCTTCTGCAAAAAATTCCATACGAGACCAAGAAAAATTTACATTTGATTTATGTGTTACTCTTATTTTATGTAATCTATCGTTTCGTTTACTAGACAAAGAAGCATTTGTCTTCTTCTGGAATAAATATGCGGACTGTAAATTACCTAGTCGGACATCGATACGAAAACATATAGAAAAAAGAATAAAAACGGAATTGAAAGATAAAAAACTGTGGTTGTGTGTGGACGAAACAACAGACCATCAAAAACATTCTGTGGCTAATGTAATGGTACGTACAATGGAACCACATCGACCGTCATCCTCCTTCTTACTTGCTTTCAAAAGAGTTATAAATTGTACTGCCGATGAGATTTTAAAGGTGGTGTTGAACTCATTGAACAAATTTGAAGTTTCAACTAAGCAACTTTTAATGTTTATGAGTGATGGTGCCGCAAACATGCGTTCTTGGGGCCGATCTCTTAAAGAACACAGTGGTAACTTCTTACATGTAACGTGTAAAATCCATACTCTAAATCTTGCGGCATAAACGATTCCTAGATGTGTTCCACTAATAAATGCATTGATTGCTAGTACAAAGGCAGTGTTTCTAAAGTCCCCGAAACGTACCCGACTATTTCACAAACTGTGTTCTGATTTACCGGAACCACCACAGCCAATTGTTACACGTTGGGGAACATGGTTGCAGGCTGCGTTTTACTACAACAAATATTTTGAACAAGTAAAGAAGGTAGTTTTAAAATTCAATTCAAAAGGCAAGAAATATTGCAAGATAGTCAGGTTAAAAGAGATTTACAAACTATTCACAACAATTACTTCGGACTAGCGGAGGGAATAGAAAAATTAGAAAATTCGATGTCGCTAGTGGATTCTGTTCAAATTATGAAACAAACAGTTATGCGTTGTAGAAGGCGAAACAAATTGGTGTGTAATACGAAAATTTGAAAGTGTTTTAGAGAAAGACTCCGATTTCCTTATATTAAGACAAATTTGTCAAGGTGCGTGTGAAGATGCATTAAGTTGTTCCAAATATTATTTTAAATATGCAAATATAACATCGCTAGATGTCGAACGGTCGTTTTCGGCATTAAAAAACATTTATGTCGTACTCACTTGACTGAAACAGCTGTGGAAATATACATATCTAATGATTCAAATATTTAACAGATGTTACCCAGTTTGTGATTTCACGGAAGACTTTTAAAACGCTAAGCGTTTCAGCACGTTTTATAATTTATTTCTTACCTTCTATTTTATGTGTAAACGTTTATGCGCTCGCCACGCCTCTGGTTGTTACCGCATATTTGCCCAGGTTAGTGATGACATGAACATGAAAGCAACTACGCTTTTTTGTAGAGAATTCTTTAGGCTATAAGGTAGTATAAATCAACATTATAATAAAAAAGGGGAAATGGGAAATCTGCTGCTGCTTTAAACGTGAAACATTTGTAATTCTAAGTGGGCATATGAATCATATATTTTTTTATATTTTCAGTATCAAATTATCAATGTACACACATTATTAAATTCACAAGTATGAAAGTACTAAGGTATTTATACTTACTACGTCTTTTCAAAGCAAATGTTTGGGAAGGATAAGTTTGAATTTCAGAAAAGAATGTTCAAAATTAACAGCGAACGAGCTTGGCGGGCCGAACGGCGTTGACAGGCCGTCCGCAGGCTTTTTAATTTGTTTTTTTAATAAAGGATAAAAGAGAAAAATAATCAATATTAATAGAAAATAAAAAGTGCAAATTTCGTATTCTAAAATTCTGAGTTTTTTTTTTTTAATTCAGTTTCAAATTCAGCAGACAAGAAAATATATAAAAACTTTTTTATTTGCCCTAAAGAGAAAATATGTATAAGGTAGCATATTGACCAGAAATTTATTCGACATTACTAAACGTTTGTAACTTAAAATACTTTATATACTTTATGGAAATGTTCATACTATAATGATAGCATGACTATGTAACATGATATATACTAAGATCGTGAACCAAGGAATGTACAATGTCTGTTTTTGAGTTAGTCTGATTGGATCTTCAATTTACTCAGTATTACTCATAGGTTAACTTCAGTTTGGCGGTTAATAGATCATAAAAATAAAAAATAATTGGAACACATATTCAGATTTTTGTACACGTACGCAACATTAAAAGGGATTTGGCAAAGAAAAACGAAACGCAGGATAAAGGCAATTAATTTCTTACAACATAATAAGATCTTCGACCGAATACAATCGCTAAACTATGGAATCTCTTTTATTTCAGTTTTATAGTCGACATAGATACGTGTAACTTATAACAAACGTTTGGCAGAAGTCAATCGACGTATGTATTCAATAAAGAAAATTCATTGAACTTTTATATTTAGAAAACATCAATACGTCATGTGTACATCCACTCACGTCTGAATAACTTTTCTGACTTTTGCATGCCGGACAGCAAATGTTATTGATTAGACATACGAATCGCTATATTCATAATTCTCTCAATACAGATCGTCCATTAGTAGATTCACAGTTTGCTGTCCGCTAAATTGGCAATAATTCGGGGTCAAGATGGTCCGTTCGTCAAGTTGGGCCGGGATCAAAGCAAACACATCTGTACCGATGATGTTTCGCAATCGAAAATGGATTTTGAAAATAACTGCGTCGAGTGCCAACTCACCGCTTTTTAACGATCGAAAAATAGCGAACGCGTTTAGGAAAAACAATAGAAGCGGCGAAATTCTGGTTCGCATCCTTGTATGTTGGACTAATTGGCGTTGGGCATTTTCGCAAAGACGCAATAATGCCGGCAGACAGGAAGAGTGGGATCCAATTGCGGGGAAAAATTTTACTTTCATCTTGCTTCGAATATCGGTCCAAAATTCTTCGTTTTTCAACAAATTAGCGTTTCACGTCGGACACCACCTCCGGGAAGTAATGAAACGTTAAAAGCTTCCAGTGCCAAAAAATGTAGAAGTCGAAAATAGCGAAAAGGATTATAATTTACAACGGTTAATGGTGTAATTTCTAGTCTGGTGATTACGTAAACCGGAATGTAAATGTGCAAATATTACTCAACGCTATTTTTAAACCAGACTTTGTTTTAGACATTCCTGGAAAAATTTATGTGTTTCTGAGGAGACTGCAGTAAAGAAATGCAGTTATTTTGTTGTAATTCGATGTCAAAATATTTATTTTACGAAACGTTTCTGCTTATTTATTTATCTAAATAGTTCAATGTCTGACATTATTTACGTATTTCGAATATATCGTATTCCACGAAAACAAAACAAAACGCATACTTTGTCAAGGTGAAATCGTTCAGTATCTCAAAGTGGGACATACTTTTTACGATTGCTTGACAATTATTCAGCTGAAATATAATTAAATCAACAAATAGTAACTTATTTGCAATTTTAAAACTTTCCATTAATTTTAGTTCAATTTGAACATTTTAGGTATTGGTTAGATTGCATGAAACACCTTAATAACAAAACACATTTTTGCGGAGTGCCGCCAGTTTTAATATCACCAAGGATTCCTGGTTAATTAATACTAAACAGCAAGTTATCAGTTGGTGTTTGTAGTGCTGAACTGACTTTTATAGAAAAATAATATTCTACTTTTTTATTCGAATTAGCTTAGTTTAGAAATTGCTTTGCATAAATTGTTAAGCCTTGAACCAAAATTGCTCCAGTGATTTTCGCCGATCATTTTTTGTAACTTCAACCAACTTTTTTTAATTGATTTTCTAATCTATAGACGATTGCTTATAAATTAATTTTTTATATAATACAAATTGAGATATGAGAATAATATTATACAAAAAAAATACGGTGGTACACGCTTGTGCCGTATATGTAATGTTTAAAAATTACATTTTCATAAGAAATGATTACAAAAGCTCAACTTTCGACATTGTTTCAAAAGTAATAATGTTTTAAGTTGAATTTTACTTCTCGATAAGTACATGTCATGTAGATTTAAAAAGGAATCATTTACAAATTTTGGAAAATGTTGAGATTTTGAGGTAAAGTGAGGTCGCTTTTCTTTAAGAAATCATCATATGTATACCATCTGAGTACAAATCTAAACTTTCAGGTGAAGTAAGCTATTAAAATAAAGCCGCGACCAAACAATAAGAGGCGGCAATTGAATTTGTGTACAAAATAATCCACTAGAAGTATGTATCAAAAGCTCGCCTTCATATTTAAGTCATTTCTTTTCTTTACAGAGTGTACCTCAACAGTTGAAGTAGACGATAATAAAACAACCGGGTGTAAGCACATAAAACTAAAAATAAGTAATAAATTCTCCGGAAGGCCACGACGCCTTTCAAATTCACTCGAATTATTAAGTTACAACTCCTTTGTTTTGGAAATATGTCTTTATCAAGATAAGTAGAGGTAAGTGAGCGCTAAAAATATCACTTCGTGCACGTAGCTTTAGAATTAACATTCATGCATTATGATATAATGATATAGAAGCGTTGAAACGTCGACATAAAAATATGTAGGTACAGAAACTCGTCCGTCAAAAATAACACCACGAATGGTGTCGGTCGGCAGAAAAAGAGTAACACGATTAATTAAAATTTCGTTTTTTAAAAGTTACAAGGTTAGAGAAACAAACGGCTGACCGCCACATTATCCCGACGACCACCCGACGTGGACTTAAATGAAATATTACAAATTACCGAGCAATGTTACTGGTCGTTTTTTTTTCTGTGAGCCGGGAAAGACCTTCACGTTTTGTGACTCGGTGCCTCGCTGGTACTTCTGATCCAATGTCACGCCTATCAATCTTCGGAAACTGGCTACGACGAAATTGGATTAACTATCGACGTCTTTAGAGTGTGTCTTCAGTTTAGGGTTTTTTACTGTTTGTCACAGCGTGGTATATTAATAGAGATGTATGTATATGTAATGCTAACCTTGGCAGGATGATATATTTCATGAACGATCAGATTACGTTAATAAATTATTTAGAGATGTTCACAACTGCCAATAGAGATTTTAAAAATATACTCATAATGGCAAAATAAAATTGAAACTGCAATTCAATGGAATCTGGAAGACCTATGAAATTTACAGAATATATCGAAAAGCGTAAAATGAACTCAAGCAACTTTAAAAATAATTTATTATAAATTATAACGCTATGCTATAAGATTACTTTACACAGCTATACAGTTATTCATGACGATGGTTTATTAAACGTATTTCTGCAAGTAATTTTTTAAAAAGTCTGGCGGACAGTGTTATGGATAAAAATCTATTCCCTCAAAGTATTTTCAATTTCATGACACCCTTGATCGCATCTTACATGTTATGGACCCTTTGCACAGTCCTCTTAAATGCAAGTACCAATACTGAGAAAGTAATTTTTGTATTTGGCATTATCTGTGTAAATCAGATTATTTTGAAAAGTGAGTGTTTTGCGGTTGTATTATTTTGCGTTTGTTTTTCAATAACTCCGTTTAGTCACTAATATTTCTATTTCTATGTTAGGTTACTTTTTTATAAACTGCTCGTGAATACGCTACTCGTGAATAAACGCATATTTAATTACTGAGATTTAACTAGTATATACGATTTTGTGTTACGTGTCATTTTATCCAGAAATCCCTTCAGAAATTCTTAAGGAGCATTTATATTGCAACGCCTCTGGCTGTTACCGCATATTTGCCCAGGTTAGATATGACTCGTCCAAAGGGGGAGACATTAGCTTTTTGTAAGGAAAATATATGGTATATTGGGAGAGTTTTGGATGGTGTCATGAAACACTTAACATAAAAACGTAACATTTCTCTTGGGAAATTACACAAAACAAAGAAAAGTTCATAATAAGTTTCTTTCGTGGAACTATTGCCATAAGAGATCTGAAATCTTGAAAAATTTTTAATTAGATATTTTTTTAGAACATATCTAAAACGGCTTATAATAATTAGATATAGGGAATCTAATAAAAAGCTACCCTAATGGTTGAGTTTTATATACATCTTAAAATCAATTTACACTCTAGTGATTTATACACACAATCTGTAAGATAAGTAATTTTTTTAGTTTGCATTCCAAAACTAACCCAAACTTAACTTTACACTCTAAAAATGCACAGCCTGCATACTCTACGTATATTTGTTCATTTTAAACCCCAAATATATGAAACAATTAAACTTCACTCCGCACAAATATCCTTCAATTCCGGTCCGAATATACAATTTACCATCATAAACATCACATTTAACCATGTCGCTTCACTCTCTAAGTACCCCTTATAAAATTAAATGGTCGACCTCTAGATAACATCACTATTTTTAATGTAGATTTGACGACAGTTTCACTCTCAGTAATGAAAGCAAGCAGCTACTATTCTGGTTACCTTTTTATCTTAATGCTTTCAGTAACCCTAAAGCATGGAAGAATCCATAAAAATATCTGTAATGTGAGATATGTAAGATAATTTAGTATTACTGAAAAATTTGAGAAATGCAGACGATTGAATTTCTTGAGATAAGAAAAATATCAATCAGCAACAACCTAACAAAATAAGTTGTTTATAAAATATGTAATGTTATCCTTTAATATCACAGGCCTAATTTATACTCTGTTACAATGTTATAATACATTTAAAATTTGGCAGTGACAGATATCCGTAAATATTCCTGCAAAAAATAATTCGAACGGATTCGTTTGGTAGCTTCAAGATTTATTTCTTTTTTGTTCATAAGTAACGCTGGCCACGAGCGGTACCGCGCATCGGCGTAGAATCAGTTCGGACCGAGAGGAACGGTAGTATTACTTCGTCTGCGGAGCAGTACGGACATTTTCGCTGCCGGGCATTTGCGCAATTGTTTATCTGTCCTAGAAAAATTATGATTTCCTCAGTAAAACGACCGCGGTCGGACAAACTTCGAAAATTTATTGCAGAAATTCCAGACTTAATATATGAAGGTGCTAAAATTAAATGTGTAATCTGTAAAATCCCGTTAATGTGTTGGTCCAGACAACATTGTCTACGACACGTAAATAGTGAAAAGCATGTCTCAAAAAGAAATTGCGCACGAGACAATGAAAAATTTATATTTAATTTATGCGTTACGTTTATCGCATGTAATACACCGTTTAATTTACTAGACAAGGAACCATTTATCTGCTTTTGGAATAACTATTCGGAGTGCAAATTACCAAGTCGAACATCGTTACGAAGAATTGTGCCATCTGCGCGCGAACATATTGAACAAAAAATAAAATCGGAGTTGAAAGATCAAAAATTGTGATTATGTGTCGACGAAACAACAGATCGGAAGAAACATTCTGTTCTTAATGTAATGGCACGCAATTGGAACCTCATCAATCGGCACCTTCAATTTTATTAGTCTCCAAACGAATACAACAGTGTACTGCCGAAGTAATTTCAAAGTTAGTGTTAAATACATTGGACAAGTTTGAACTTTCAACAAACCAACTCTTGATGTTAGTGAGTGATGGTGCTGCAAACATGTTTTCTGTAGGCCGGTCTCTTAAAAAGCATTCTGCTAATTTGTTACACATTACGTGTAAAATTCATGCTCTCAATCTTGTGGCGGATAGTATCAGAAAATGTTATCCTGAGGTAGACGGTTTAATAGCGCATACCAAAGCAGTATTTGTCAAATCACCGAAACGTATTCGCGAATTTCACAGACTGTGTCCCCGTATACCAGAGCCACCAGAACCTATTCTAACTCGTTGGAGAGCATGGTTGCAGGCCGCGTTTTATAATCATAAATATTTTGACAATATTAAGAACGTGGTTTTACAATTCGATACAAAGGAAGCCGCCGCCAGAAAAGCCAGTCGAAATTTCAAGATAGTCAGGTTAAAATGGATTTAAAAATCATTCACGACAATTACTTCGGGCTAGCAGATGCAATAGAAAAATTACAAAATCCTGCGGTGCTGTTAGAAGAATCTCTACAAATAGTGCAACATGTTCACGCACAGCTATGCGCGATTGAAGACGCAAAAAATGTTTCTGTTCTAGAAAAATTTGAAAGTGTTTTTGAGAAAAATTCTGATTTTGGCACATTAAGACACATTTGTGAAGGTGCGTCAACAGAATCGTTAAGTTATTTGAAAGATTATTTTACTTACGCAAATATTACGTCACTAGATGTAGAACGTTCGTTCTCTGCATATAAACGCATTTTTTCCTCATGCCGTACTAGTTTTGCCGAAACAACAGTTGAAACATATCTAATGTTGCAGGTATTTAACAGACATTATTCACTTTGTGATTTCACGGAGGACTCTTAAAATGGTAAGTGTTTGAACACGTGTTATTTAATTTTTATTTAAAAAATGAGCGAAATTATTTGCGGCAGCAAACATCTCTATTAGCGGAATAACTCTAGTGGAACGCGAGGCCTGGTCGACTCTACGCTACTGCGCGGTACCGCTCGTGGTCAGCTTTATTCATAAGGATAGAATACTGGGTAGAGCAGCCAAGAATAAAACAATATAGTCAATTGATCAGTTCTAAACTTTCGCAATCTCTTTATTGCTTCATCAGAGAAATCAAACTGTAACGTGAGCAATAGAATTAATACAAGTTGTAAAATAATTCGATCACTTGTATGTGGATGTTGTTTGCAAGAACAACAAGAATACTAGACATTATTTTAAAAAATTAGAAATTTACATGTTAAAATTAATTAATTAAAACAATAAAAGTTTCAACGACAGAATGTGTGGCGAATTGAAAGGCGAATTGAAGGTTATGAGTTGGACTAGGTCAAGAAGGAGAAAATAACTAAAAAGTGTAATAATTACACGGCAATGTAAAAGAAACAAGAGAAGGGGTTAAATTTATTATTATTACTGTTAACTACTTATTATGAAGTCTGCAATCAATGTGGAAGAGATATGAATATACAGGGTGCAGCAATAATACGTCATTTATTACTCGGGCTGTCTCCTAGATAGTAATTCGATATTTTGGGGATGTAATATAATGTTAATACTGGGTGTTTTATAAAAAAGGTAGCGCAATAAAATTCACTTTTTTAAATAGAACATCCTGTATATTTTTACATTATTAAAAATCCCTGACTTCACTTCATTCATCCCCAGATTATGAAAGTAAACTGTTTTGTGGTTTTCGAGTTACAACTATTTCTGTTCAAAAATTGAAAAACCACATATGCCAAAGAAAGCATACTTACGTCCAAACGCTTTCAAACTCGGCAATAAAATTTGTTGTGTGGATTGGTTGAGATTAGGTGACGATGTAAGTAAATTGTTTTTATCACCGGATGTACAGGGTGGTCATCAGAAAAGTATTGATTTTACCAATTCCAAAATTCTTTTTAGCGGTTTCTGCAATAATACAGAATAATCCAAATTTCGCAGTTGTTAATAAAGTTAATGTATCTAAAAGATTATCAGGTTAGCAGTTAATAAGAAATGAAACAAATGACAAGTTGTTAAAGTATGAAAAGCGTTCGTTTTACATAAAAATGAATTACTCTAAAGATGATATGGTAGATATGATTTTCATACTGGGCGAAGCAGAAAGGAATCCTTTTTTAGCCAGTAGAATTTATAATAAAGATATCCAGATAGGAGACATCCAGAAAAGAGAGTTTTCGAAAAAGCAATGAGATTTATTGAAAGAAATATAAGTAAGAACCCAGGTGTATGTAAGTGGAATATTAAAGAAAACTCGTTTACATCCTTACCATATTCAGTTACATCAGCAGCTTACTGAAGAGAATTTCGAAAAACATTTCAGTTTTGTAACTGGGCCAATGACAAATTCTAGAAAAATCCTAGAATTTTGCGACAAGCGGATCAGCAACATCGGTGGAGCGTTAACATTTATGGAGGCATAACCGGCGAGTATGTTGTAAGGCCTTATATTTTTGAAAATAATTAAAATGGACCTATATACTTGGAGTGGCAAGACTATTGGCAAATGTCCCTCCTGAAACCCGGGAAGAAATGTGGCTGCAGTCTGACGGAGCACCTCCACACTATTCTATTGCTGCATGAGATTATCTGAATAACACGTATCCCGAGAGATGGTTGGGAAGGTACGGTCCTGTAAGATGGCCGCCTAAATCTCGGGACGTAACACATCTTGATTTTTATTTATGAGGACGTGTTAAAGAAATTGTATATGCTGAGGCTCCAAACTATCGTTTTGGATTGATACACAAAGCCTATCTTCTCGGGTAGATACAACAATTTCTATGATAACCACCCTCTTAACCAAAAGATTAACACCCTAAGAGCTATTAGAAACCGAGTACTGAAGGTTTCTCTTTCTAAATGCCACTCTAACAATTTAAAGAAGCTTATTGTGAACTTTGTGAACAATAGTTGCCCTACAGGTCTAGTAGAGAGTCTAGTAGATTTACCTTTATTCTTGCTAAATGCAATCTAAACACTTTAAATAAATTATTTTCTACATGCAAGGACTCCATACCTCTCTTGTTAAGGTCTAATGTGGTATACTTAATTCCATGTACACAATGTGGGCCAATGCATGTGGGACAAATCTTCTAATATTTAAAAAATAGAATTAGACAACATAGACATGATTGCAGCTACCTTCCAGATAACGCTGGAAATACAGCTTTAACTGACCACTGTAATACTACCGGGCATCGTTTCAACTTTGATATTGTAGCTGTATTAGCTACGGAACAATTTACAAAACAAGTACCATATTAACATCAAACATTGTTAATTTTCCTGACGATATAAATAATTTGAGTAACATATTCATATCAATTTGACACAGATTGTAGACTTCATAATAAGTAGTTAACAGTAAAAATAATAAAATGGTTTATTTTAGATTCTTGTGTTATTATCACACTTTTTAGTCATTTTCCCCATCTTGACCTGATCTACATGGACGGGACTGTTTATGATTTAGTTACGTCCAGAGACTTTTTGGTTTCCAGCTGTCGCTGGATAACCTCTGAATCCTCTGATCTTGTGTTCGGGCGCTTTTACTAGGGTTCTCCACGCATTTTGTCTTTTTCTATTGTTTTAATTAATGGATTTTAAAAAGTTACTGTAATTTTTTAAAATAATGTCTGCTATTCTTGTTGTTCTTGCCAACGACACTCGCATGTAAATTGGATTGGATTATTTTACAACTTGTAAATTATTGTAATGCTCACACTGCACTTTGGTTTCTCTGATGAAGCAATAAAGAGATTGTGCAAGCTAAGAATTGATCATTTGAACATATTGTTTTATTCTTGGCTGCTTTAGCCAGTATTCTATCCTTGTGAACCTAACGTGTATAGCCAATACTTCTTTTCATATTTCGTTTTTATTTATCGTTCGTACTATCATCCCCTATACATAAAAGGAAACATTCAGAAATTGCGATAAGCTGATGAATAAACATAATCTCAGACGACATAAAGATTAAGGTTTTTGTCTGGGCATTAACACATCATGCGTTTACAAAATTTTTTCTCAGTTCATTCGCCTTTCAAACTTTTTAACCAGATCAAATCTATCCTAATTATCGGCAGATCTAAGAAAATTGTAGACATTTCTTTGATGTTTTGCTACGTCAAACTTAACCTGCGATTCTTCGTTTGATTTTACATTTCTTTGAGCCGTCAGAATTTATTCACACTATTCACAGATGCGAAAGTTTAGATGTACTTATTCAAAGACCCTTTGCTTGTTTAAAATTCGCGATCCTTTGGACGGGTTATTTGTTCCTTGTTAGAAGTGAAATTGAACAATCTAGAGATGAACATGTATTAATGAATACTAGTATGGATGATAGTATCTAATTAAAGATACCCTAATCATTGAAAATGTTGAAATTAGTAGCTATATCAACCTCTACAGAAGTGAACAACTCGTAAAGCTACCCTTGCAGAAAAGTGGAGCGTTACGAGTTGCTCACTTCTGTAGAGGTCGATATAGTTACTAATTTCGACATTTTTTGTGATTAGAGTATCTTTAATTTAGATACTCTCATCCATACTAGTATTCACTATCTTCGTATATATGTATACGACAATCTCAAATACATCTACCAACTTTCACAGAGGTATGCTGATGAGCCGTTAAGCGGCGAAACGCGCGTCCATACATGGTGGTTGTTGGTACTTGGTTTCATTATTATGAACATGTATTAATTTCTGATAAACTTACCTATAAACTCCATAATGTTTGCCACTCGCTCTGTCCCCACAAATCGAACAGAGGTGTTTGGAACCGCTGAGAGGATGATTCGGAGGATAGGGCGATCCGATACCTTTGCTCTGTGACGCCGATTGCGGACTTAATATACTACCGTGACCCATCGTGAATGAACCTGGACTGTTGGGCCCTTGCGGACTGAACGGACCCGTCGTTATCAGGGCGGTATCAGGCTTTAAGTCCAAGGGAGATTGCGGCCCCATGGAACCCATAGAAACATTTTGTTCTAAACTCAGTCCTGTAAATAAAATATAAAGATTGAAACTGATGATCCTTTATTCAGATGATAATGTTCTTCTACCGACTAAAGGTCATTGTTTAATTGCTAGAACAACTTCATTAAATGATATATAATGTAAATTATTACGTTTAAGCAGCGTTTGAAGAGATTGCATTTTAAAGGTTGTCTGGAATACCAACGTTTGATCGATAATTATGCAATCTATCGAGATTGATTATTTTACAATTTCTATCAGTGTAACAGATTACATATGGACATTTACGATGCAATTTTACGTTTGCATGTATTTAATTTATCTGTACACATATTTTCAGCTAATAAATCATAAATAATCACCATCACTGATATTCTAATTTGGAAGAAGAGAAAAGGTTAATGGATTTTTATCGTTTCTTAATTATAGTTACAAGGTATGCATAGTCGCGTAATCCTATATACAGTCCGGACCTAAAGTGCCCCTCGCGCCAACTTTTGAACGATAGAAGCTAGCATTTTTAGAAAGAATAGGTCGATTTCTATTTTTTGTGAACTAACTTTTGCCGTTATCGGCATTTCAATTGTATTTCCGATTTCACCGGAAGTGACGTCAACTTTCTTATTTTAAATTGAATACCCTGTATATTTTTACGTTTTTGAAAAGGCAACCGATCCAACGATATCACACATGTTATACTTTAACATAAGAAATATGAAGATATGCAGCAATGAAGGTTTTGGTAATCTGCTTTTGTTGTTACGCAAAGTTGGCTAGAAAAGAGCGCACAATTAATCCAACTGCTCTGATATCTGGGATCGTTTCTGATCCCAAACGTTTTTACATCAATATTTTTCAGAAATCAGAAAAAGAAATGAAAAGAGGTCTTTTATAGAACTTTTAAAAATACCTACAGAAACAAGTCTAAAGTGTAAATACCCATGTATATATCAAAAAAGACCTCTATGTTCAAAAACTTCAAACTTGTAACAAAAATATTTGTAGAAAATAATAAATAAATTTATAGCAAAGTAATTGGGGTCAAAGTTCACCCCGCCAGGTGTATGAGGTACCTAGAACCCACCATGACAGTTAAGGGTTAACTCGTTTAACGCCTTTTTATATATGTAGGTACATTAAATGGAACTTTCGCTTTCCTGCAGTTTTTCCTTAACCAAGTAAGCAAATAACTGATTTGTTTTTATAAACTGAATATTTAGGTAATTTTAACGCAATATTCATTTGGAAAGATTTTATGTTGTATGTTTCTATTTTTCGAAAATTCTTAACGATCTAAGTGTATATTTATGCATCTGTTTAGTACCCTTAAAATACATTTCCATTTCTTTGTGGTATTAAAAGTTCTTTCCAGATTTTTATTACAGCTAATAATCAACACAGATCTTACTTCAAAGACGTATATCATAAAATTGGATCTTAAATAGTACTTTTACCATTCGAACGATAAAAATCCGGAACATTTTGGGTTGACATTAAATACTCTGCTGAGTGTTCTGTAAGATCCAGAAAAATTGAAATGAAAGCTATAGTAGAAAAACGACATTTATCTTTACATCGCTGACCTTTAACTTCAGAATCTCATTTATTTACTTCATGCAAAATTGCATAGATTAAACATAGTGCTGAATCGCGTGAAATGGTTCAGTAGCGAATACTAAAGCAATGAAAAAGCATGGATCATCAAGCAGAGACAATGCCTAATAAAAACTGCATTTACATATATCATAAACAGTTTTATTTGGCGCGTAGGTGCTGCCGTATCGCAATTTGGTGAACATAGACTAGTAGTGGGTCTAGACCTATCCTAACAATGTGAACGACTGCTGACGGCAAGCCCATGATATCATATCGACTGAAAAAAAAAACAGCGACAAGGTCATAACACTAGCAAATGTAACGTATTCCATTTAATGCGGGTGGTAAAAATAGCAGGTTTGATAAATTTATACGATAAAAATATATCGTGCAGTCACTCGCAAATATATTTAGTATAAAATCGCGGCGAATCAGACGGTTTATTTGGGAGAGTCTAGAATTTGTTGTTTGATAATGTGATAAAATTGATAAATATGAGATGCCCCTCTATAAGTATTTAGTCGAACTGCGTTATCTATATATTTCTTATAATATCAAGAATATTAGAAAAAATACAATAATTATTTGTAGTAGACAAACTCTGTTGGCGCATATCCGAACTGAAAATTTGTTTCGACAAAAATTAGGAATTTGAGAAGGTTCTGCAAGAATCCTCATTTTCGGTCTACTACAGCCTTCAAAAAATTACTGTATATCGGGATTTCAAAAAAAAGTAAGCCGCGCACACAAAAACAAACATATGCGCTAAAATAAAACAATCATCATACAATTTGTAGTATATTGTTTTAGTAACAAGAATGAATAGGAACGGTTCGCTGAACATACGTTTTATTACTTCACAAATATTACTTCAATATATCACACCGCCACATAATTTGCATTTATCGCTAAATACTGCATTTCTATTGCAGAAATCAACAAGTGATTATGAAGTAACTTCCAAAGCTACTGGTAAATATTGACACCAGACAAGTTACTATACTTATGGATCACAAAGATGCAAAACATTACCAATACGCTAAAAAATAGGAAATCCTTATTTTTCTTAAATTTGGGTTATAGTCCACTTTTATATGTAAAAAAAAAATAATAAATTACTTTTACATGAATGAGAGTATCTAATTACAGATACTCTAATCATTAAAAATGTCGAAATTAATTGCTACATCCACTTCTACAGAAGTGAGCAATGAGCAATGTCCCACGTTCTGCGAGAGTAGCTGGCATCGACTAGTCGTATCGCACCAAGAGAAAATAAATAATAATACAAACTATCAACATCCACCATGTACAGACGCGCGTTTCGCCGGCGAAACGCGCGTCTCTACATTTTCCACCACAGTATTGAGCAAATTTTTTCTCAAATTTTTTTCATGGCTTTAATTTTTTTGTTTTCAATTAACTATCTTTGTATAATGACAATAATAATTTCATAGCATTGTCGCTCCATTGGGGAGCTGAATTCTCTTCCTCGTCGTCGGCCAGAACAATAATATATATAAATAACAAGTATATATATATATATATATATATATATATATATATTATTTGTTATTTTCAAGAGGTAGGACTAGATCTTTTTGATTTACTATATCAGTAGGAACATGGATGGTGTTTCCAGATTCATCTGCAATGAATTAATATGATGAAGTGATACCTACTAACAAGGAAACTGTTCCAACCCGGAGACATCGTTTTGAATGAAACTTGACTAAAGTAAAGACCCTATAGAACTATGGAAACCCTCGTTGCCCGTTTCTGCTAAAAAAGCTTTACAGGCGGTAAAACGGGGCACTGAAAATAGGGATGATTTTAGTTTTTTTTTATAAATTATTCCACAATTGCTGAAGATAAAAAATATTGGTATGCGCGGATGTATCGCGTTTTAAGAGCGCTATTGAAATACGCACAAACATCAGCATTCGGAGTGAGCAAAAGTCACCCTCCTTAAGTGCGCCAAAAAATCGGCAGTATTTAATAAATAATCTGTAGAATACAGGTGTTCCAGTTAAAAGCATAAGTTAAAAATAATAAGTTTAATAAAAACCCAAATAAACTTTGTAATTTCACTGTATTTAAAATAATATACTGAATGTAGGTGACTATAGTTTTGTCACAAGTTTCGTAAATGAATAATATTTATTTTTTATCTTCAGCAATTGTGGAATAATTTAGAAAAAACCAAAATCATCCCTATTTTCAGTGCGCCGTTTTACCCCTTTTAAGATTTTTTTAGCAGAAACGGACAACGGGGTTTTCCATAGTTCTAGAGCAGTGGTTGCCAACCCGTCGATCGCGAGCTACCGGTAACTCGCGAAGACAATTCTAGTAGCTTACAACATATTTTAAAAATACAAAGGTGCAAAAATCATAGAAACACAAGCCGCGGCAACACTGCGGTGAGCGATCTGCCGCCGACGTCACCACGCTAGAATCGTCTAGAACCGATCAGCGTGCTAGGGTTCGAGAACGATCTGGGTTGCTTTGAAGGGGATATATGTATACGCAACGCGCGGCGACATTGCGCTCAGTTGAAAACTGAACGGCATAATCAACGTCCAGCGGTTGCGTTACAGTTGGCCTGCAATTAAAAATATTATGGCAAGCAGTAGTACGAAGGTAAAGACATACCATTTCCATTCGGAATGGGAAGAATACTTCTTTACAGAAGTTAAGGGTAAAAATGTATGTTTGTTATGTAATACTTCTGTTTCCGTTGCTAAAAAAGGAAATATTGAGAGGCATCATAAAACTGTACATTCGAATTTTGGAAAATCATTCCCATTACATTCTGCCACCAGAAAGGAAAAACCGACACAATTAAAAAACCAGTTAATTGGACAACAATATTTTTAAAAACAGTCGACAAAAATAAGGCTGCAACTGAAGCATCATACCGCGTGTCCCAAATAATTGCACAAAGGAAGAAAGCTTATGAAGACGGGGAAATGATAAAACAGGCGTTTTTAGAAGCTGCAGATTCGTTGTTTGCCAACTTTAGAAATAAAGACGAGATAGTGTCTGCTATAAAATCTATGCAACTTTCTGCTAATACAGTGATGAGACGAGTAGAAGTAATAAGCAATGATATTTTTTAAGAAGTGACTTAGATAACTGTGTTTATTTTTCACTGCAACTGGATGAATCAACAGATGTGGTTGACACCTCCCAGATGGCCGTATTCGTCAGGATGGTGTTTAGTGATTTTACGATTAAAGAAGATCTTTTGAAGTTCATTCCACTGAAAGGACATACTACTGGGCTGGAGTTGTTTTCTCGTTTCAAAAATATTATTTCTTCTGAGAAAATTCCAATATCGAAAATGGTAGGCTTGACAACCGATGGCCCTCCATCTATGGTGGGTTGTGATAAGGGTCTGGTAGCGTTATGTCGTAAAGATGAAAGTTTTCCGCAATTTCTCTGTTACCACTGCATTATCCATCAGCAAGCATTATGTGGAAATTTTCTAAAACTAAACAACGTTATGAAATTGGTAGTAAAAATTGTAAACAAAATTAGAGCTCCAGCAAAGAAGATTATTCAAAACCTTGGTCGATGAAATTGACTGCCAATACGGGGAACTACTTCTTCACTCTGAAGTCCGATGGTTAAGTAGAGGACGAGTGCTGAAACGTTTTAATGATGTCCTATCTGCCATGGTTCAATTTTTCAAACAACGCGATGAACCGATTCCAGAACTGGAAAATTCAATCTGGCTTACAATTAGAGATTTTGGCTTTCTTGTGGACATTACCGAAAAATTAAATTAACTTAATTTGCAGCTTCAGGGAAGAGACAAAGAACTAGTGGAAATGATTTCTGATATACAAGCATTTATCAAAAAGCTTGAGTTTTGGGAACAAAACCTAATCAATCGCGATACCAAGCATTTTCCTATTCTTTCAGAAAAGATATCTGAAAATCCATTGGAACCCTATGACAGTAAATGTCATGTAGAAATAGTTTCTAACTTGGATAACTTCAAAAATCGTTTTAAGGATTTCAACGAAATTGATTTAGTGGCGCGATTTGTTGTTTCGCCCTTCATAGAAATTGATAAATAACAGTTTGCAACTTGTGTTATGCAGAACTTTGGCGAAGACATCGCTGCAACAGAAATGGAAGTGATGGCGTTTCAAAATGATTTAGCTTTAAAATCGTTAGTCTCAAATACAAAAAGGTATGTGGCCTTTAGTAAGTAAAGACATATTCCGTTCTATGTCGTGTTGTCTTGAAACTGGAAGCGTTATTTAGTTCAACCTATTTGTGTGAATCTTCTTTCTCCAATATGAAGTTAAATAAGAACAAATACCGCAATCGATTTACAGATTAACATTTGGATAAATGTATTTGAATGGCTTGCTCAAACTATACTGTAAACATTAAAAAAATTATCGATGAGTCTGAGTGTCAGCCTTCTCATTGAACATGCATTTTTTATCTGCACATGTTTTTGTTTAAAATAGTGCGTTACTTTTTTGTTGTTTTTATTCACTTTTATTAAATTGTATGTGACATACCATTGTGGCTGCATAAAAATTTTGTTTATTTTTCAAACATCTACGATTGGTAGGTATGGATTCAGTTATATAGTATATTAGTTATTAGTTTATTTGTATTAGTATGTATTAGTAAAATAAATACATGTATGTCGAATATAATTGTGCATTATTTCATTTAGGTTGGCTTACGTCGCTTACGACTAGGTAGCTCATTGTTTCTTTCAAAATTATTAAAATAGCTCAACACATTAAAAAGGTTGGCGACCACCGTTCTAGAGGGTCTTCACTTTAGCCAAGTTTTATTCAAATCGATGCCTCCGGGTTGGAACAGTTTCCTTGTGAGTTAGGAACAACAAGGGTATTACTTTGTCTTGTGTATGAATGTTTTTTAAGATTTAAGGATAACTGTATAATTCACTTACCCATTAATTTATACATAAACTCCGAAAACAATTAGGTAATTGTAAGTAGTAAAGAAAAAGAATAAATTATTTATGAATGCCTAGTAATCCTAGTAATTTCAATGTCTTATGTGTGCATCCAGCAATGCTTTTTTAACGAATGAAAAAGATTTATCCAAAGACAAATACTTATTACTTCCCCAATTTGCAGTAGACCAAAAGAAAATACAGCAAGATATAATTATAAGTTGTTTACATGTATAAATAAATAAAAAGTACATTGTCTTCCCGAAATTCATAGTTGTGCCAAAAAATATAAAAAATGAATGCGAGCGTAGAGTTTAGTCTTTCGCGGACGGAGATGTATGTAGGTGACTGAAAATTGCGTTTCGTAAATGTCTCGTGTAGGCCAACGAATATTCTTACGAAACCAAAGCAAATTCCAAATTGTAGCCGCTAGTAAGAATTATTTAAATCGTAGATCGGTTTAATGGCGAGGAACCTTATTGCCGCCAAAAACCTCTCCTCTTTTATTGTACAGTTAATTTGTTGTTGCGTTAACATCTGAGTTAATGTTAGTTAGATTCAACTAGTAGGATTTGAATTTAAATAAAAATTTGGTAACGCGCTGATCGTTGTACACGATGAAATGCAAATCTTACTTTGATTTAAAAAAATTCTCCGTTTTTTATTAATAACCTTGGTGTTTTTCTATAGTTGTTTAAACAGCTGGAAATATTTGGTATGGAAATACATAGTCAAAATATGGTAGCAACCTTGAAAAGATTAAAATGCACTGAGCGTAACAGATCTTCGAACTCATAAATTGTAAAATTATGCCTTAGAGAAGGGATTCCCAAGCTTTCCCATTCTTTTTTGTGTCGACCTCTTTTAAAGAGATGGTTTTCTTCATTGACCCCCTTATATTTTTCTGTATAATTGATTGATTTCCTACCAGAGCAGGGTTGGTCTTTGCATCCCTAACACTGAGGCTTAGTAGCCTATTGTATTACTCCATCGGCTTCATTTTACTTGAATAGGTTAGTTCCCTCGATCAGGTTTAAGAGCCTATGTAGTAAATCTTTCTCCATTGGTAGATTAATTGCGCTTCGCATAGCAAATCTACGTTGAGCCAGGGCTGCACATTCGAAAATAACACGAGGGACTGTTTCCTCCTCTTCATTGCAAAGTCTACATAAAGGTTAATCTTTGCAGATCCCCATCTTATGCAAGTGGCCTCTCAAACAGCCATCTCCTGTTAATAGACATGTTGCTGCCCTAAGCTGTATCTTGCTTAATTCAAGCAGGTCAGCAGTCAGATGTTGCGACGGTCTTCCCATCATCCGTTTGCTGTATGGTTCCAATTTAATTGGTGTTGTGTTATGATCCACTCATTAATTGCACCATGCACTGCACCCGGTTCAGATTCTATATAATTCATTTTTGAGCCTTCCCTCGTTAGCTGGTCTGCAATTTCATTGCCGGCTATACCCCTGTGCCCTGGCACCCACACTAGCGTGACCTTGTTGTGTTTAGACAGAGCCATCAGGTTTTGCAGGCACTCCCATACTAGTTTGGAGGCTATATGATAAGATGCTAGTGCCTTTAAGGCTGCCTGATTGTCAGAGAGAATGCAAATCGTCTCACCCTGCGGTCTGTATAATACACAGCATATAACACAAATAGTTGCACATAAATAACTTAAAGATATTGGACTACGAATATGAACAGAATGTACTATACTACGGTTTCCGGGTTAGAACGTTACCACCGATATATAAGGCCTCACAGCTCTTCGATGTCACGCTGTTTAAGCGATGTATCGCCATGCACGATATTAGCCTAAGCGGTAAAAGAATAGTTTTTTTTGCTTTTTTTTAAGTTTTGAAGGGCTTCCGGTTTAAAGAGGATGCCAGTAGTCAACTGATCCCTTCTTCGCATCCCATTCGATTTTATTTTGGAAAAAAACGAACATTCAAAGCAAAAAACCAAACACCTAACCGAGCACCGTTTTCGTGAAAGATGTATTTGTGGTTGATACTTAATCGACTAATTATTATTATTTGTAATTGTACATGTATTTGGACGAAGCTAAGGTTGAAATGATATAGTAATTGCAATTTTATTCGAAATTTTGTTCAATTTCACGAGAACATTTACAGACATGCTATTTAACCAAGGTCTTAAATTTCCTATTATGTGGTGTTTTACCTGATCTATCATTACTTTATCCACAATCATTTTTAAGTAGGGTATTTGTAGAATATGTTATTATAGTTGTTGCAATACGTTCATTGCTGCCAATACGACATTTACATATATCAGTATCCAAAATGGCTACGTTCGGTGATATAATTTAAAATATATTGTATTAAAACAGAATGTTTATTACATACATTAAAAAACATCTCTTCGTGTTCAAAAATAGTTTTGTTAAATATAACGTAAGAATATAAAACTATTTGAACAATAACATCTTCACGTTTTTTGTCAAATATGTGAGTTGGAATAGCATCTTTTTTAAGCCTAGGATATTTTAAATTTACACTTATAGTTTCACCGGTCCTTGAATCTGTAGGTGTTGAAGAATAAATAATATCTTCTTTTATTTACAAAGTGTAACTTGCAAGCAAAACAATCGACACCATTTTAGGTTAGGTTATCTCGTTTCTATAACACTAGAAAATCAATGCAGGTATCAACAATAAAGTACGGAAATATCACTACACAGTATATAACACGTTTGTATGGCGTAAATATAAATACGTCGCAGCCTGCTGACGTCAAAGCTGTTGAGCCTTGTTTTGGCGGTAGTAACGATTAGAACCAGGAAACCAAGAGTATAGAGTATTATTGACGACCGTGGAAGCTTAAGGACCAAACCAAAATGAACAGATTGTAATTGCACAAAAGTTCGATTTTAATTAATTTGGTGGCTGGGTTTGATGTATTGATAATTTTCTTTTAAGATTTGACTTTAATTTTTTTTAACATAATTTTTAAATCACTTTATTCAAAAATATTTGACCTCCTTCGTGTTTTCTCTAGTAAGTTATTGACTTGCGTATGCGGCTATCGACCCTTTGATCATCTCTGACTCCCTTTGAAATTTCATTGACCCAGTTGGAAATCCTTGCCTTAGAGGATCATTTTCAATATTAAGCAGGCTAAAAGCAAATCTAGTAGAACATCATCTTATTTACTTATTCACTAGAATTCATTATGTTTCTCAAATTTTTCCCGAAACTAATTCATAATCATTTAAATGACACTTTATCAATATCAGGCATACAAAATTTGATAAAAGATTAAAAATAAATAGAATTTACTCATAAACAGAATGACATGTTATGTTAAGAATATGCAACTAATTGTACTGGATCCAACAGAATTAGGAATAGAAAGCAATAAGATTTAATTTACTGTCCGTTGCAATATTGTGAAAAACTTTTCTAAGAGATCTGATGAACAAGATGAAAGAAAATGTTCATTTAACTGACCAGGACTTGATTAAAGATTAAGATCCAACGACTTAACTACTGGTAATATCTACATTCATTACTACATAGAAATTCTGCTGGGCAAAACAAAAAACGACAAAACCAGTTTCACAACAAGGTTCATATGCAACAGAATATACAACAGTAATTAATTAGCTAATGTCATTTTAAAAATTAAATCTCATTGTGTTGACTTTTATCGATTTGATTTATAAACCACATGCAGAACGAGGTGTGGTTTTATTATTGATATTAAAGATGAATTAGTTTCATTAGTTCTTTCTATTAGATATACCATGCAATGGAATCAAAACGCCTAATTATAAATTTTGTTATGTCTTTTGCTGTTACAATATTCCGGTGTACTGCAACTTACAATTTTTCAAAAATAACTCAAAATGATGTGCATCGAAAATTACAATTCCTTTCTTTTTTAAGTGCGGTGACTGTCTATAACTTCAGGAACTTCACATATTAAAAAATATATATATAATTGCAAAATACTACGCATGTTCCTACCTGTTGATGCATTACGTATTGGCTTGATTAAGTTTTCTCTTATCATTATTGTAAGCTAAATGAATCTCCATAAAATATATACAAATGAATTATTCAAAATGCCAATACGTCGTTGAATTACAAATGTTAAAAATATAAATAAAATTTTAAATATATGTAAATTGCACATTTAAGGTAAATAATATTTGTCTTGCGTAGACATGTTTATAAATTTAAATCACAAAAACTATTTATAATTTATTTAAATGTGAAATAAGTAAAAAACACCGATAATTTATAAATTTGTATTATCCAAGTATAAAGAAGAAAAAAAGATTGTATTTATTATTCTTCGCATAAAGGGCAAGATAATGCGTGCCTGACTTGAATTCTAGTCGTCGATTAGATGTGTTTTATTTTCTAGCTTGTCTTTATGTAACCAATTGATTACAATAATTTTATATATAATGATGGTATATTATAGTATACCGGAGAAATATTTAATTTGTTCTAAATGAATTCGAAAATAACGGTATACCTTTAAATGAAGCTAATTCCCACTTAATTTTTTCCTTTTCTGAAAATTCTTTGTTGCTTAAAATGTTGACTCCCAAAGATCGTATGTCACTGCTATTTTCGTAAATATGACTGTATTGTATGAAAAGAATTACGTTGACCTTACCAAAAATAAAATCATTTGTTAATTTACACAAGCTTACGTAACTAAAGTATAAAACTCCACACATCAAGAATATCAAAAAAGTTAATTATTACGTTGCTATTTTTTTAAGATTTTTTTTCTACGTTTTGCAGCTAATTGGAATGGTATGGAAGCGTAACCCACTAATAACTAATTTAAGAATAAATGAATAATAATTAGACATGAATGTGTATTGTAATTATAGCGGAGGCGCATGTTACATTAATTACTATCATATGATATGTAATGAAAGAAATGACAAGTTCTAATATCGTGCGCCAATATAACATGTATCTGAATTGCTTCGCCAAACATTGCCAATGTGATGTATGGAACAAAACTGTTGTGTGTGAAACAAGTTGATATAAAAAGCGTACAAGCAACATTTAATAAGGTTGTTATTTAAACCGTTTATCCAAGTCTTTCAAATGTGCTGAAGTCTAATTAGATATTACCTTTTTGTTTCTTATGAACAAAGTTCAACATTTTCCATTAAGTGACAAATATAAACAATGTTTCAAATTTTTTTAATTGTGTTAATAATATATCGTGTATGTTAATAACAAATCATATAGGAAATGAAATTTGTTCTTGCGGTTTCAATAAAAATTGCTACTGATTATTCGCAATTTTGAAATTCGCATGTAACCTTTTAAGAAAGCATTTTTGGACATATGTTTATGAGAACTTTTTTACAGTTTAGTTTGGTCAAGCAATTCAAATACACTCTGTATATTAAATAATTTCCGAATTATACGAGGGATGATCGTAAAATAAGGTTCCCATATTTTTTCAAAATAGACAGCATTCTTTATTTCCTTAACATTACACATCATTTTAAAGGTCAAAAATTAAGCTATTTTTCGACATAATCGCTATTTCTATGCAAGCATTTTTGTAGATGGTGCTCCAACTTCTGTATCCCCATGTCGTAAAATTCTGCCGCCAGTCAAAATCTTTTCAATTGTGGTGTTGGAAATCTCAGGAATCCGAAAAGCGAGTTGACGAAGCAGTATGCTCTCGACCCTTTCAACGATTTCCTCTGAAATTGATGGTCTTCCGCTCCGCTCTTCATCGTGAATTTCCGTCCGACCTCCAGTGAATTCCCTACACCATTTGCAGGCGTGTTGAACAGCTATACACTTTTCTCCATAAACTTCGGTTAATTGACGACGAATGTCTATAGGTGAAACCCCTTTCGCGTTTAAAAAACGTATCACAGCGCGAATTTCGCACCTGGCGGCAGTGGCGATCGGGAGTTCCATCTCGGACGGCTGCTTAGCCAACACCGAGCGGCGTAGCGAGACGGGAGTGGTACGCATATAGAGTGGGAGAGCTGCTGCACACGTCAATGTTGTCGGATTTCGCCTAACACGTCTTATTGCTGCTGTAGGGCTTTGGGAACCTTATTTTACGATCATCCCTCGTACTTTGTCATATGAAAATTTACATTGGGGATACTAAACTGTTTAGAAGTTTATATTTGTTGTAACTGTTGGTGTTTTATATGACTGAAACTTCTGCCCTATTGATACTTTTTGAAATATAAAAGTACAAAAAAATCATTGCTTCTTAAAATTTTTTCAAGTTCTTCAAGTTTTTTGTTTTCAATCAAGTTGTTCTTGATTCCTCTACATTCTTTGTTAACGGAAACAGGAACTTATTTATTTCCATTCTCTACTTCATAAAGTCATTGGCTGATTTCCTATTTATATTCTCTTTCCATTAAAACGTATTAACAATTTGTTGCTTTCATTTAATTCTTGTTTGTACTTTCATGTTTGGAATCGGTTTCCTTCACGCTTTGCAATCTCATAAACACATCTTTCTGAACGACCTTTATATTATTATAACGATCTCCATGGATAGCTTTGATTGCTTTCGTTTAGTATTTTCATAGTGATAAAATTAAATAAAGTGCAAGGGCTTTTATTTTCAGTAATATTTGTTTGATTGAAAATATGTGTGTGAGTATTCGATAATACTATACACATATTTTGTACATAACGTTCAGGAAGCATTGACTTTAAAGCAACTTTAAAGCTGCTATACAAAGCTTGAAGCGTAATTAAGTTTAATGAAGTTCCAAATTATTTAACTGAATAAAACTTTTAATAGTAATGGTGTCATCCCTCCCGAAACATATTCAAAGTAATTTATTATTCCAATTTATAGCAGATCTAAAACTATATAATCTTATGATGCTTTACCTTACACTAATTACAATAAACTGTACAAAAAGAGAAAACGAAATACATTATAAAAAATGGGTGGATTTTACACCATTAAAGGGATGTAATTCACCCAAATTTGGGGGAAATTTTATCTCTTGTGAGGGAAAAGAGAGACTGGGGTAAAATTTACCCAAAATGAGGTATACCGTTACCTCCGATATATAACAAAGCCTAAGCGCTTTGACGTCAGCAGGCTGTGACGTATATTGTCTTAAATGAACGATCCAACGATGGTTTATCCAAATTGTATTGGTTTTATTTTAAAAAATACTGTGTCGTGATATTTCCGTACTCTGTTAGTGATACTTGTAATGTTTTAATAATGTTGTATAAGCGATAAAACCTTTTCTGAAACGATAAAAGCGTGTCTCGGTTGGTCTATTTATATTCGCGTCGGTTGTTTTGTATGTTTTGTTTGTGAGTTACACTTTGTAAAAGAAGATATTATTTATTTTTCAACAACTACAGATACAAAGACCGGCGAAACTATAACTGTAAGCTTAAAAAATCCTAGGCTTAAAAGAGATGCTATTCCAACTCAACTCCCTAACTGTCTGTTGTATTTGACAAAAAACCAAGATTTTATTGTTAGATTAGGTAAAACACCACATAATAGGAAATTAAAGAGCCTGGTTAAATAGCATGTCTAGAGACAATGATATTTGATATGTATGTTGTGCCTAGATATTCGAGGGTAATCTGAAAAGTTCCAAGTCTCAACATGAAGATGGCGTGCGTTACTCGACAAAAATATTCTGGTAATATACGAGGGTGTATCAAATATAAACGGGACAGATTTTCTTAAATTCCGGAGGACTTCTAGACCTGGAAGGGGTTGATGCGCAGGTAGCCAGTACCGTTGGGAAGAGGGGAGAACCGACCGCAACTGTCTCGGGTCCCTTTAGTATCAAAAGAAACCATGAGCGAGAAAGAAATGCATGTCTCCGTGAAGCAGCGGATTATCATCAAGTTTTTGGCTAAGGAGAGGGTGAACCCAACCGAAATTTTGCGGCGATTACAGACACAGTTCGGGGACAACACCCTGTCAAGAACCCGCGTATTTGCATTGCACAAAAAATTTTCTGGAGGGTGTGAAAAGGTCGAGAACGAGAGCCATGATCGCCGCCCAATGACAAGTGTGACCGAGGCCAACATCGAGGCGGTTCGAAATTATGATATATGACTTGAGATTTCGCAAAGTGGCCGCTGGATGGGTTCCACGTCTGTTATCGGAGGATCACAAGCGGCATCGATTGGAGGTTTCGCAACGATTCTTTAGTCGATACCAGGGAGAGGGTGAGGACTTTTTGAATCGCATCGTCACCTGTGACGCAACTTGAGTGCACCACTACACCCCCGAGTCGAAATAGGCGAGTATGCAGTGGAGAAAGAGCGACGAGGGAGCACCGGTGAAGGCAAAGACGCGGTTGTCAGCCGGAAAGGTAATGGTAAGAGTTTTTTTTTGATCGGCAAGGTGCTTTTCACGTTGATTTTCTCCACGATCGACGCACAATTAATGCGCAATATTATTGTAAAGTACTGGATGCCGCGAAATTGTCATTTCGAAGGAAAAGGAAGAAGCGATCGGCCAGAAGTGTCATTCTTCTGCATGACAACGCCAGGCCTCATGTGGCTAACGCCACGATGCAAAAAGTGGATGCATTTGGATGGGAAACGCTGGAACATCCACCCTATAGTCCAGACTTGTCACCTTGTGACTTCCATTTTTTCAGACCCCTCAAAGAAGCGCTTGGAGGCCAGCGTTTCGACGACAACGAAGCGGTGGAAGCGTTTGTGCTCTAATGGCTGCACGAACGTCCGAAGATTTTTTACGACGATGGAATAAAAAAGCTCCTAATCCGCTGGGAAAAATGTATTTCTAGGGCGGGAGAGCATGTAGAAAAATAATATATATTTGTAAGCTTAGTTAAAGCTAGAATTTTTTAAAAAACGAGTCCCGTTTATATTTGATATACCCTCGTAATTGCGCATGCATTGAAATATACTTCAGCCATGTTGGACGCTCGGTTGTTGTTTAACAGTCGTTTGTGACAATCGATGGTAGTGTGTCTTCTGTAAAAATTGAAAAAAATCGAATACCGGGCCGTCACTAAATTTTTGCATTTGAAAAGCAATACGCTTACGCAAATTGAAGTCGAGATAGACACTATTTACGGGGACTCTGTCCCATCATTTGCTACAGTAGCATTTTGGACAGTTGAATTTAGACGTGACCGTACCAGCTTGGTTGGCGATGAACATTCGGGACGGCCAACAGCTGCAACCACAACCGACAACATCGAAGAAGTTCACCAAATGGTACTAGATGACCATCGAATTAAAGTTAGAGAGGCACCAGAGGCTGCAGGCATCTCGAAAGAACGTGTTTGCCATATATTGACTAAAGACTTGGGCATGAAAAAGCTCACCGCGCATTAGGGGCCGTGCTTGCTCACTCAGGATAAAAAAAAAACATTAGGATGAATATTTCCAAAGCTCTGTTGATGCAGTTTAAGCAAAATAAGTCGGAGTTTTGGCGTTGATTGATAACCGTAGATGAAACCAGCATACTCCTGAAGCCAAGCCACAGTCGAAACAGTGGACTACGAAAGGTAAGTCCATCGGCCGGAAAGCAATGGCGATTATTTTTTGGGATAATCACGGAATTGAGTTAATCGACTATCTTGAAAACGGAAAAACAATAACGCGGGCATTTTATGCATCATTGCTTGACAAGCTGAAGCCAGGAATTGCAGAAAAACGGCCGCTTTTAGAGAAAAAGAAAGTTTTCTTCCACTAAGGCAACACACCATCCCGCAATTCAATGGTCACCATAGCAAAAATTCACGAATTAGGGTTTCAAGTGATTGACTTTTTCTATTTCCTAGGCGCAAAGTTTCGCTCGGAGGACAGAGATTTTCATCGAATGAGGAGGCCATCACACGTAAACGCCTATGTTGCAGAACAAAATAGCAACTAGTATTTGGACTCATTAAAGGGATGAAAGTACCGATAGGAAAAGTGTTTTAAGATTTACAAGGAGACTAAGTTAAAAAATTAAACTAAATTTGACAAAAAAATACTTGTTTCTGTGTTACCCTGGAAACTTTTCAGACTATCCTCGTATATCTGCTTTGCAGCTAAATAAATAAAAAAAAGAAACAGAATTACACTGCAAAGATACATTTCCATTTACAATATACAGTGAGTAAATAAATCTTTCTTTTCTTTTCTTAAAAATTGGACTTGGTAGTCATCATTGCATGCAGACAACACTTTGTCAACGCAAAACAGATATTGGGGTTATACGCTGTGGTTATCTAAAAGTACAAAGAGATGTTCGAAACTGCTCTTATAAATAACTAAAACGAATAACAATGTTACGATAATATGAAATCTGTTTATTAAAAATATTTAGCTGACAGCGAATACAGCAACATTCAATTTATAATTTACACTGAAAAACTCAATTAGTTGAGGCAAACAAATTATAAGTGCTCCAACTAAAATCTACGTTTGAAATTGAGCAAGCAAATATCATGTTGTTTGAAACAAAATATAGTTAGTATGACAAAGCAAATAGTTAGTATAAGGAAAACTCTAACATATCGGTCTTTCAATGTAAAAAACCTAATTGTCGATACCAAGTTCTCACCAGGTAGTATTATAGTAACCCTGGCAAACATAACATTATGGTAACCTAGCCGTAAATTTATTTTAAAGCGTCAAATTCAAATTGTTCAATTGTATCCCATTTGAGAGTTTCCGGAAACATTTCCTTTTGCGTTAGCACAGTTATTTTAGGAAAATTTTAGTCAAATCAAAATGTTATGCCAACAATAAAAATGCAGAATGAATGAAAACATTACTTTGTGGCAATTGCTATAGTTTCTTGCTGTGGATTCCTTTTGGTAACGAGTACATAATTTGAAATGTAGTCGAAATTAGAAAGAGAAAAATGCAAGTATATCCTATGTTAAAGTCTTTTAAAAGAGTTACAAAAAAAGAACGCTTGATGAATTTGCTATAAAATAATAACGTCCGTACGCCATATATTTAGATTGTCCGTCGGGTATTTCAACTGCAGCTGTTGTTATAATATTAATAACGTTTTTTGCATGTTTTCGACGTGTCGCTTGACCTGCAGACGACTTTTGCTCAAGGTCTCTACTACCTCGAGAATAAAACACAAACTAGTTGTTTCAGTCTTTATCTTGGACGACGGCTACACAAGAGAAAAACAATAACACATATTCCACATATAACTTTACACGGGTACCGCAGCACACCCGGCGTCAGACGCACCATTTCAGGTATTAGTACTAAAGCCGGCAGTGGATATTGAATTTAAAAACATGCGGCGAGTTGTGAAAATACATTATAGGTATGATTCATCTTCTGGATACTTTTTAATAAAAACTCTTTTTAGAAAGGTCTTTGAAGTGTGCAGTAGATATTTTTAGTATCAGTGCAAGCAAAAGTAACGTTTGTGTTTTTCAACAGATTAAGCCCAAATTATTTTCATAGATTCGGAGTAATTTCGTTTCTTATTTCCAGAAACTCAGGCACATTATTTATGCTTTTTCAGCTTATGACATGACATTTTTTAAGTGATGAGTAAGTGGCAAAGAGAGCATCTCCAGAACATATTTTTTAACATATGTCATTAAAAGCAAGTCATTAAGTATGCAATTATTGTACTTGGTGGGTGAAGAAAACTGCACCGCATTTTTTACAAAACATTTCTTACTTCTCATAGATATAACCAAAAATTACACCAGAACAAGTAAAATACACTGTAAAATTGTTTCCCTATAAATATGATTCAAAATTGCAGCAGTCTCTAGGCTAAAACTGTTTGTTCCCCCGTAAGTTGGAAGGACTCGTACATAGTATACTGTGAAATATTTTGAGATCATATCGTCCCCTTAATACTACAACTAAGTTATTTAAAAAGTGATGATAATTTGGTAAATCAATTTAAAGTTTTCAATAACTATAGAATATCTGGGACTTGGCTAAGAATTGCATGAATGTAGAAAAAACTATAAGAGTACATGTGTATTAACGCAAAATACTAAAAATTCAGGTTACCCTAGTTCTAGTATTAAGGGGACGAAATAATAAATATGTAATTTGATTCGAGCAGTCACAAATGCTTCTACTTTGAAAATATGCGCACCACTGAAGAAAAAAAAACCATTTAATCAGATGGCATAATGCAAGTTGAGTTTGAGGTAAGTTTGTCAGTATACAGATTCACAACCAAAATTGTTTTGGTAGCTACACATCTAACACATATTACCGCCTACTATGTGATGTATGTATATCCATTTTTATTAGATACATGTGTAGCTATTAAATCAGATTTGGTTGTCAACCGGTATATTCCCTTCGTTCCAGAACTTGCCTAACAACTGTTTCTAAAATCACAACTCCTAACCGTTCTAAATATATTGGATGCATCGAGAAACACTAAAAAAAACAAACCAAATATTTATTAATAAAATAAAAGAAAAAACATTTTGCAGCATTTTGTTCCCATAGATATTTTGAATGTTTATTAACCAAGAAAAATTCAAGGTGAAATCCAACGTAATGCAAATCAAGTGGTATCCATCCTTCCTTCTAAACAGTATGTACATACTCACTGCACTAAGTAGTTATTACCAATATCTTTATACGGTTTTCAAGATACGTGACGTGACATCTCTAGAATTTCTTTTGATTGATGACGCTTTAATTTCGAGATTTTTTTATCTAACATGATTATATGTTAGTTCACAGACGAAATGGGATTAAAACAATTTTTCAATACCAATAGTTCCTTTCTTCTTAATTACCATACATATTGCAATGTCTAGCTAACAACATTCAAACATTTTTACATTATTCTGATATTTTTTTAAGTTTAATTTTAAAGTGCTTACATATGCATTTTTGTATTAATGAAAGCAAGTTATCAATGCCAAACAAAATATTCAGTTTTATTTATATCCCCGTTTTCTATTCTATCCTACGAGACTGCTGCAGCGCACCACCAGAAAACGAGTTGCATCTAAATTCGTGGTATGACATCATTGCGGTGCGCTTCTGGATGCCGCAATTGGTGGAATGCACACGGGTGGACCACCATAATCTTTCCCGTCGACTATAAATATCGGCATGTGAGAGAAAAATACAAGGCGAATATAGCACTACACAGTTAAATTTAGCGTCTCACCGTACGTAAGCCGGTCCTCTAACGCGTTCGATTTGCACCTTGATATTGGCATTCACACTGCGCGCCTGCAGTGCATAAATGTTGCAGGATCATGCACCGATATTACTCACCGCAACCGCTAAGAATTTTTATGCATGCTCTAGTCAGCAGTCAAAGCAATTGGACGTATGATTTGTTTTTTTTTTTTTCAAAACTCTATTCAGAATAAAATTCTATAGGAAATTTGATTCTTAGTGGAAATCGTTCTAACTAAAGTCTAAGTGATTTAGAAGTTACCCGAGATAACAGATCGGATATAACGAAGTGACGTTTACGTTCATACGAGGGTGGTCCCAGAAGTACCCGGTCTAACAATGAAGGCGGAAAAACCAACCTTTATTTTTCAACGTAGTCCCCTTTTAGCTCGATAACTTTTCCCAGCGACGTTCAATAGCTTCGATACCTTGTTTATAGTTATAAACGTCGAGCTCCGTAAAATAGCAAACTCCACCTCTTCATTGTTAGCAAATCTTAGACCACCGAGTAGAGCAACGCAAATTGCGCTGAAAGCCAGTGGCTGACGCATAAAAGTTTACACAAAATAAACACGGCCGGGACAATTCGGTATAAGCGTCAGTATAACTGCGACTCGAAAGCCGATCTGTGTATGCATCTACGCTGTCGTATACTATATCGTAGTTCTATGTTTGTTTTGAAAATGTTTCCTACGTCGCGAAAACGACCAAAGTTGGACACAATAAGAGAATTGATTGCAGAAATGCCTGATTTAAAGTGTGATGGCGCTAAAATTCAATGTGTAGTGTGTAAAATAGATTTAATGTGTTGGTCGAAAAGTGATTGTCTGTAAATAGTGCAGGGCATGTTTCAAAAAAAAAATTGTACACGATATTATGACAAATTTAAATTTAATTTATGTGTTTATTGCATGTAATTTACCATTTCATTTACTAAGGAAGAAAGCATACGTCTCGTTTTCGAATGAATATTCGGACTTTAAGTTACCAAGTGCGAGAACATTACAGAGAGTTGTGCCGTCTGCTCGTGAGCATGTCGAGAAAAGAATTAAATCGGAATTGCAAGATAAAAAACTGTGGTTATGTGTGGACGAAACAACAGATCGTAAAAAACATTCTGTGGTTAATGTAATGGTACGCACAATGGAACCACATCGACCGTCACCCTCAATTTTACTAGCTTCCAGACGAATACAACAATGCACTGCCGAAGTAATTTCAATGTTGGTGTTAAATACATTTTTGTTGTGAAAGTTTGAACTTTCAACAAATCAACTCTTGATGTTTATGAGTGATGGTGCCGCAAACATGCTTGCTGTAGGTCGATCTCTTAAAAAACATTGTGCTAACTTGTTGCATATTACATGTAAAATTCATACTCTCAGTCTCGTAGCAGATAGTATCAGAAAATGTTATCCCGAGGTAGACCCTCTAATAGCACATACAAAAGCTGTATTTGTAAAATCCCCAAAACGTATTCGGGAATTTCATAGACTATGCCCCGGTATTCCTGAACCACCACAACCTATTCTTACTCGTTGGGGAACATGGTTAGAGGCTGCATTTTATTATCTTAAATATTTTGAGAATATAAAGAACGTGATTTTAGAATTCGACCCAAAGGAAGCTGCGGCTGTCAAGGTAAGCCGCTTGAAATTTCAGGATAGTCAAGTTAAAACAGATTTGGAAATTATTCAGAACAATTACGTGGAACTAGCGGATGCGATAGAAAAACTACAAAATTCTTCGGTGTCGTTAGTGGAATCTTTGCAAATAGTGCAACATGTTCACGCACAGCTATGCGCGATAGAGGACGCAAGAAATGTTTATGTTTTAGAAAGGTTTGAAAGTGTTTTAGATAAAGACTCTGATTTTGGCACATTAAGACAAATTTGTGAAGGTGCGTCAACAGAACCGTTAAGTTATTTGAAAGATTATTTTACTTACGCAAATATAACGTCACTAGATGTAGAACGAAGCATAGCTAATGTTACAAATATTAAATAGACATTATCCACTTTGTGATTTCACGGAGGACTCTTAAAACGGTAAGTGTTTGAGCACGTATCACATTTAATTTATTTTGTGTAATCTTTTATGCGTCCGCCACTGGCTTTCAGCGCAGTTGCGTTGCTCTACCACCGAGCCATTTTTTCAGGTTAGGAAACAGAAAATAGTCCGAGAGACGAATAGGGTGCGTGAGGAAGCAATTCGCACCGTAACTCATGGATTTTGGCCACCACGATAATGGATGTGCGAAATAGTGCATTATCGCGATGAAACAACACTTTTTTTCGCCAAATGCGATCGTTTTGTCTTGATTTCGTCACTCAAACATTGTAACAAGTTCGCATAATATTCTCCGTTGATTGTTTTCTCTTTTTGGAGATAATCAATGAAAATTATCCCACGTGAATTCAAAAATACCGACGCCATGACTTTGCCAGCAGACGGAACTGTCTTCGCTTTCTTCGGAGCCGATTCTTCCCTTTCAGTCCATTGTTTTGACTCTTCTTTCTTCGCAGGTGTGAAGTGATGGACCCATGTTTCATCCATGGTTATGAATCTACGCAAAAACTCCGTTTTATTGCTGCGAAATATCGCCAAATACTCGGCTGAAACATCCGCACGACGCTGTTTTTGTTCAATTGTAAGCAAACGCGGCACGGCACCCATCTTGCGCACAGCTTTTTCAAGTCCAAATTTTCTGTCACTATCCGATGTACAGCACTTTTTGAAATGCCTGCCATGTCCGCTAGCTAGCGCACTTTTGCTCAACGGTCATCCAATACTATTTTGTGTATTTTTTTTTAAATATTTCTGGCGTGGTCACCTCATTTGGTCGCCCCTGCGATGTTCGTCTTGGCAGCTCGTACGGCCGCGTTTAAACTCCGCCACCCAATATTTTATTGTTGTAAACGATGGACTAGACTCCCCCAAAGTAGAATCTAGCTCAGCTTTTATATTTGTTGAATTGAGACCTTTCAAATGAAAGTATTGTATCCATACCGATGATCAATTTTATCCATGTATAGAAATTCACTGACACCGTTCATTATTGATGGCTGTCAAACGTATACTAAATAACGTAGCGTCTTCAAACTTCAAACTTAAGCTTTATAAGGTTGGTACTTTCTACCATAGTAATTATTTTCAAACAACAACCACCATCTATGGGTCAGGTCGGGTAGTTTTGGGACCACCCTCGTACATATGTAAGCAGTTGAGTCTCTTTTTATGCGGTTTTCAAGTTTAGGCGTCCGTCACATTCGAAAATTCCGCTATTATTAGAGAAAAAATCAACACAAACGTGAAGTTGACGTTAGTTCGATTTGTCAAGTATCCTGGTCTTTGCCATATACGGTATATATAGTTTCGAAGTATTGCGCTTATGGGTACAGTAGGAAGCGTTGCCAGATTTAGACTACCAGATATTTTGATATAGCAGGTTGGTACCATATACTCATGCTAATTTCATTGTTATTATTAAAAGGTTATAAATTTTAGCTCTCAATCTTATTTTTAAATTTACATGAGAATAATTGCATGGAAAGAAAACAACTAGTTCGTTCCTTTTTGAATTGCAAATATGTGCGGCTTCAATAGAATATTTTATGAGTTAGACGATCACCTCCAGAACGATGTTATACAAAGCTAATCTACCAAAATGAAATTCATAAGACAATCACAAGCAATGTAGTTAAATGTTGTTTATTACTTCAGAGATTAATACATTTATAAGATACTGTGTGAATTGATTCAAACACGTATATTTACAATAATTTTCACATGTCAACCTTTAGTAAAACAAGTACTCTTTATTATTACAACAATTTTATAAGAATCGGTTTAATCAATTGACATATCTGATAGTGAGGATGATAAAGATGAACCTGGTAAATGTATAATAAATTGGAGCATCCTGCATTTCGTCCAATTTCCACATATATTCATATCAGGCTTCTCGTTTATTTTAAAGCTTGTGTTATTGTGCTTTATAAAATTTTTCACATGCTCCGATACAATCTCAATCAGGTTTACACATAGTAATAAAGTGGCAAATATAGAATAAGTATGTCGCATTTCAATAGCTGCTTCATCAAGTATACACGTTGGCCCAGGATTCACCGGGGTGTGAGATATATTGTATATAGCGCGATCTGGCATACTTGCATTTATTCCCGCCGGCCAGCCTCGCCGCGCGCAACTACTGTAACTCCCTATCTGACGCACTCTTTGTCTATCTATGCGCTCGCGGAGAGAGAAATGAGGGTTTGATCGTTGGTTGAAATGGGCGAACCTTGGTCTAGCCGAAAATTGCAGGCGAAATCAGTGTTAATAGAAGTACTGTGAAACGTATTTTGAAACGCAACAAATACAAAAGTTACAAAGTTCAAAATTGCCAGGAGATTTTTCCTCTTAATAAACATTGTTAGAATTTCAATTTATTTTGTATAATTATCGAAGCTATTTTTCTTTAGTTTAATTTTATAAGAATCGTTGTTTATTTTCCTACTTAGAATTACTTTTTCGTTCTTCTACATCGCATAGCAGCAACAAAATGAATATAAGAAACTGTAATTTCTAACATAATCTGAGAATACAGAAAAATTACGCAGTAATTCTGTATTAACACATATTGTCGGAAGGCGTTGAATTATAATATTACGTGATTGAGCTGACATGCGTGTTTAAAATATGCGTGCGTACCACTGCTCTATTTATGATGTACTACGACTGGATAAGTCTCAGTGAGACTCGAATGCGCATAGCTGGACCAACGTGTATATTTATTGTACTGATGCTTTTCTGTAGAAACAATGTTTAAGAGATCACGTTTTAACTTCTTTCAACAGGAATATTTTTTCTCTTAACCAAAGGAATATTATTTTTCTTGGTAGCTGTGGTAGGAATCCATTCTGCCTTGTGACTGTGTTATAAAGCATTGTCGGTAACTACTACTGAGTTTGCTGGTAGGTTTGGTAGTAACCGATTGAGAAACCACTCCTTATACTCTCCAGCACAAACTTCACCATGAACATCTGCAGTATTTTTCTTGCAGATAGAATGGTAGAAAAAAACGTCAAAGAGATGTAATTTCACGACTTTTACTTTGATCACTATTCACAATTCTTTATACCTATGGTAATAGATAGCACTAAAAGATGCAATAGTTTTTATAAACAACTGATTTTCTCATTAATCGATAGAAATGAAGGCATAATGTGAAAATAAAACACTGAATCTGACAGTCAACATAAATATTACTGATTAGCTGAGCAGTGATCTCCCTAAAAGAAATCCCGCCTAAAGGCGTGGCAGCGGCGCTGGTTCCAGACAAGGATAGTATTATTGTTATCTAGCAAAAGAAACTCTATAGTAATGTTTTTATGTCGGTTATGGAGTTATCAAAAAAACGATTAAATAACGCATTTTTTTAATCAAAATTTACTATTTGTAAATGAAACGTCCTAGATATTTTTGCAAGATTTTGAAAGATATTCACTTTAAGGACGTAAACTATTTAGTTTCGCATGGAGTTACAACAGGCTATTGTACATATTTGTAATATGTAACGTTTTTATTAATGTCATAACAATAGTCCACCAGAAATTAAACCACCTTTCAACATTTTGGAAAGTATATGGGGTGTTCCATTTCAAAAAATAAGTAAACAAGTAAATTTTGATACTTTAGAAAAATACGTTATTCAATTGTTTTCCTATTAATTGCATATTAATCGATAGCAAAAACACCCCCAGCTTGTCAATTTAATCAATTTTGTATAACCAATAATAACGAAGATTGCATATAGTGATGTGTTAATTTGGATCGTCCTGTAGATCTACTGCTGACTATTTCTTCTAGTGATGAAAGTGATTTTCCACCAATTAAAAAACGATGTCGAGTATTGACAGATAGTGGCAACAATTCTGATTGAAAGGGTTACAAAAATTGTGTAGAACTTATATGGTGCAGTCTAAACGGAGGCGAATGAAATCTGTCTAGACCTAGATGTTCAGTAAACGATAAACAGTATTTTAATTTAAATTATAAAGGCTTAAGTTTGAGCAGATTTGATTTAGTTTACAAAATCAACGTTGCTGTTTTGCGCACATACTTCATGTGTACCAAAAAGGCCAAAACGTTATTACCATAACAATAAAGAAATCATTAATACGACATAATTAAATATGCATCTTTGTTACGTATTCTGTGTACATAAATTAACATTAATTACTATTGTATACACCACATCAGAAGCAAAGCGACAAGAGGTTAGCTATAACTTGTATGCCTACGTCAAGACTTGCATTTCTATGATAATTTCTCTATATTTATATCTACCAAATCGTATTACTTTTTATTACGATCAGTTTATTATAAAAATTTCAAATTACCGTGTATTTAGGAAACTCGTTTAGAGTCATTTTTATTCACAATATACGAAATTTTCATCAACACCAAGTTCCATTGGTGCACTCGGCTAACTCCTCACAATATCTTTTCCATGGGAAAGTTGAAGTCAACATTTTCCGACTTCTGCATTCTGCATACTCTAACATTTCGATTCTAGTTCACATCAATATTCATCACTGGCAATCATTTTGTGTAAAAATGATCTAGTTTGCGCAAAAAAATTAACGCATCAAATACTGTAGTGACGAGGGCGACACTTCTTCTGCTTATCGGTAAGCATGTGTGGAAACCTCTTGTAATAATAATGGAAGTAACAGTTTGTACATCAATAAGTCGTTACTACTGACACCGATAGGTTTTGTAACCTTAATGGGTCTGTTTGCATCTAATGTTCAACCAGCTCACATTATCATCTAATGTGGCATGTCTAACACGGAACAAATCTAGTAGATTCTTCTCCTTAACGAACTTTATTGCACCATTCAAACACTACCGTATGAGAATAATCACAGTTACCATATACAGCTTTTATTCAATGTAAATTTTCATTGGCTGACGACCTTTCGTTGTTAAAAATTTAATAACAGCACGTGGGTTATTAAATAAAAAACTATTCGTTAGCATCTATTCATAAGAAGTACGAGTTTGTTATTAACTTCATTACACAAAAGAATTTATAATAGTGCACTATTTAATAGGAAGGAAACTATCAATCCGCGTTTTTACTTTTATAAACTCAAATAAAAAATCAGGATAACTAGAAATTCCAGTAGGATGGGATAATTCATTTCGGATGATTGACGTTCAGGTGCATATCCCCAGCCCCGCCGCTCCCGGATTTTGAAATTTCCTACACTGAGAGAAAAGATTGGTTGCGCCAACCAAAAATTGGTTGATTCAACCAAACCTTCGTGGTTTGTTGGATGAACCAACTCCTTTCTCTCAGTGTATACGCTCATTTTGTGCCTTACAAAGAAAATGTTATGCTTTAATATTAGCGAAGTTATAACGGTTCCTTTCTGGCGGCGCTGGGGACATGGCAGCCCTGCCTCAGCACATTTTGGAATCTGGCACAAGCTATCACTTTGTGCCGCAAAAAGAAAATGTTGTGCTTTAATGTTAACGGATTTATAATGGTTTCTTTTTGGAAAGGCTAGGCACATGTCAGTTCCCCCCTCCTTCATTCGGCATTTTGAAATTTCGTATAGGCCATCATTTTGTGCCACAAAAACTTTCTTGCTTCAGTATTAAACGAGTTATAACACTTTCAATTCCGGGGTTGGCATGTCCCCGGCCCTGCCACCACTGGATTTCGAAAATTCGTATACGCTATGATTTTGTGCTTGTTTTGTGTCACCAAATGCTTGTGGATATGCCATTCTTGTATCATGTAATTTCCGACTATGACAATTTCTTACCAAAAAGGTATGTTTCAAAAGCAAATTCTACATTCGCAAATTAATGTTTCTGACTAAAAAGAAGGTGCTATTTAAAAGGAAAGATCATACGAAATGGGCACATTTCTTAAAAATTAATTTAGTCCATTTGCGGTGTGTTCTCTATACGTTTTAGACCCCTAAAAATATTTCTATTGCTATGTTTTATTAGAAATATATCAACCAAACATGTATTAAATTGAAATTTTTTGTTTGGAAATTCAGCTAGTAACTAAGGTATTGTAATTAGTACCTACAATCAATTTGGATTCAAAATAATAGAGAAAATACAAATTTTCGGGCTCCGTTTTCAATATATTTTTTTAACATACTAGGCACAATTTGTAACTCAACATACTTTATACGAATCTCATAAGCTGAATAGATTTGAATACTTCTTGGTGTGTTTGTATCTTGAGAGTAATACTTTGAGGTTCGTTGGTTTCAGTTTTCAATGGTTACATATATTTTGCAATTTTATTTTCTTCTCCAATTAGTTATACGGTCTCGCCTAAGTTTTGTTTTTTATTTCGTTTTACTCAGTCATTACATTTTCCTGAGGTCTTCATTCTCTTCCTGGGGTAGAACAGTAGGTTTTTGTTCCCTTTCTTCCTTGCGTTTTAATTTCGAACCTCTAAAATTGTTATACCGCTATTAGTTGCTCTGTTAATAAATTTTATAAAGTTTCATGTCTTTTATGTTCATACTATTTAAATGCTACTGCTAATCTGTGTACTGGTAGCTTCTTAGATTGTACCTGTTCTTCCCTACATCTGAAGAATTAGTAATTTGCAATTTACAACCCGTTAATAATGTGAGAAAAGAGTTCCTTAATTTAGTTTTTTCTCTTTGCACTTTGTATTCACTTTGCATTCGTTTTCAAAAAATTTTTCATAAATTAATAAGATAAAAAAATTGTCATATCAGTGCAAATCAATAATATCGAAATCATTTTAAGCAATACTTATGATTTTCATAGCGTAGTACAATTATTCTGCTACGCGTAATTTTTACAGCACCACTTTTAGGAGTTCTATAGACAATATCAACAGCAATCACTTAACGCAAATCATATTATTGCAATAGTAAATAATGGTGTCAAAACAAGTGTATACAATGCGCGAAAAAATTCTAACAATATTTTTAACTGCGAAGTGAGAAACCAAAACATTCAGGTATGTGATGCAACATGCTCCATTTCGGACTTATTTACCTAAATTAAAACCTCTTTCGTAAGTTTGTGCTCACAAAATCTACTGCTTGATTGTAACACGAGTCTACCCAAAGATTCGCTTGCAACAGAAATGCTAAAAAGGGTGATGAAGACATACCATACGTAATCTATGATATGCGATGGTGGAAATGGAATTAAGTCTGTTTCCTGAGATATTGCACGTCAATAGTAAAGTAAACCATCTTCGTAGTATAATTTTATATTATGGCAGCACCATCACACACAAAAAAAGCGATCTTAGGATTACAAACGAAGATAACGCGGAGTCCCACAAGCAATAATTTATACTTTTATAAAACTCTGAAATGCGGTACGTACTGCCAGAACCAGCCCCGACAACTCTACTCGCTTAATATTGAAGCACAAAATTTTAATTTCGCGTCACAAAACGGCACAAAATGATGAGCGTACAGGAAATTTTAAAATGCCGAGGTGGCGTGGCTGCTATGTTCTTAGCCCCGCTAAAAAGAAACCATTATAACTCGTTTAATATTAAAACACATTTTCTTTTTGCAACACAAAAAGGCACAAAATGAGCGCAAAATGATAACGTACGGGAAAAATCAAAATCCGGGGGTAATAGGGCTGGGGACATACATTCTTGACGTTCCCATACATAGCCGAATATGGAGAAATAAGCAGGCGATAACTTCCAAGAAAGCATGCAAACAAATTTGGTAGTGAGGACTTCAAAAATGACGTTTCTGAATCAAATGCATATCTTTTATTTTTACTACTTAAGACAGCAGCAACAGCAAATGATCTTTAAATCTTGTGCAATTCGTACTTTCATCATTATCTTTTCTTTCTAAAAATCTATTAACTACGCCGATGGCCGCCGTGTTATCAAATATGAGTGAAGAAATAATTTGTTAAAATTATTGCTTGGTGACTAACGCTCCAAAGTTTATTTGAAAATTTCCAGACTACAAATATCTCGTGTGAGGTGTTTAGTGTGCAATAAGGAATTACTGATTTGGAAACAATGACAATGCGAAAAACATGTCAATAGCGCAAAGCACAAATGGAAAATGCGCGGTCAAAAACACTATGCCGAATTTGTAATGGATTTAATACTTATGATACAATATTTGTAATTTTCTATTTAATAGCATGAAAAAAAAACAATTTGGTAGATTTTGAGACAAATATAACCCCGACTGTAGATTACCAAGCGAATCAACATTGCGAAATTATATACCCAGGTGTGAGTGAAAGAATAGAGAATATAATTCGGTGTGAAGTGCATTGTAAAAAAATTGTCGTTGATCATAGATGAATCAATGGATTCAAAGGAAGACTCAGTGGTACATATTATAGTTTAAATATTAAAATCAAATGGATCGTCACCTCCATATTACTAACAAGCACAGAACTTCAAACGTGCACTGGTGGAACAAATATCAACGTGATAGCCACATCAAAAAGTTCAAAATTTCGGCAACCGAAGTGTTAATGTTTGTGACTGATGGGTCAGCTATGCTTCGTGTTGGCTGCTTGCCTAAATCTACTTTCCCTATTTTGTTACATGTAACGTGAATATTGCACGCGTTATCTAGTAGATAAAGCTATTCGCCACTGCTATCTAAATGTAAATGAACTATCATAGACTAAAACGATACTTGTAAAATCTACCAAACGAACTCGGCAATTTTATGAACATGTCCTAATATGCCAGAACTCCCACGACCAGTTTTTACCAGATGGGGAACCTGGTTGGAAGCTGCGTTCTATTATTTCCAGCGTTTCCATCCACTCTGGTCCCTTATAATGATACAAAATTTACAAACTATTTTCAATAACTAGTAAGTAAAAAACGAATACCATTATAGTATTACAAAGGTCTTCATTACCGTTAGTCAAGTCCTTGCAAATAGTAGATAACGTACAAATAGCCCCGCTTGTATATTATCTACTAAGAAATCTTAGTAGTTCTAGTGGCGAGGAAAGTGTCTCTGTTAGAGTAAAATTTAGTAGTGTACTACAAGAAATGCAAATTTGGCTAGATTAAGACAGCTTTATAATAGCAGTGGGCCTGCAGATACGTTCACTTGTTTCAAAGACCATTACAATTTTATGATTAAATATTACGTCATTACGTGTTGATCAGTCATTTTCGTTATATAAAAATATTTTTTCACTGCTGCGAACAAGGCTCAAGGAAACGAGAGTGGAAACGTACGCCATGATTCTGCATTTTAATATTTACTAGGTAAGTGTTTTTCGATATGTGTTCTGTCAATTATAAATTATAACTTATAAATTCTTACTTAAATAAAGTTAAGCATTTTCCACTTGGACGCTTGTGATCGAGAACCGTGATTTACGAACCTTAGTACATATGAACATACACAATGTCTGGAAAAGTAACTACAGTCAGGGATCTTTCCGTACAATGAAAGAAATGTGTTGTATAAATTACATTCTAAGACAGTGTATTATTTAAACAATAAAATTGGTATGTACAATAAACTACGTTGTTACCTGTGCAATTTCAGGGTGATAGGCTGATAAATTTTTGTATTGTAGATGATCGTAATAAATACATCTACTGTTAAAGATACTACATATGTGCTAAAGAGTACAAAAATGTAGTAAATCAGTAGAAAATAACAGTGTTCCTACAATACTTATTCATACATACCGTATTATGATCAGCCTGCATAATTGGCATTTTTCGGAAATGCGATAGCAAAGTTGTGGCTTGCATATGTACGTGAACGAATACGCCGTTTATAACATGAGTGAGCTGCACAAATGAATTTGCGTTTACGCAATTTTGTCAAGCAAATGACATTCCACAGTGACATTCAATACAGTACACGTTTAGATGCGCTGATTTCGTGTAAAATTGGCTGATCATAGTATGCTCGCTCGTACGGTATACTACGCAATGAGTAATTTCGTAGTATATTATGTCGTAAAAGGCACTTTATTTCTTGAAACAGCATTTCATGCGCAGTAGCAACAGTTTTTATGAATTTTAATGAATTTTTTATGAAAAATGGCAGTGGTCGAAACACAATACCTAAATGTTGAGATGTGTGCATAATCGATCTTCCCGACAGAATCGGATCAGTCAAAAAGTAAACAAATACCGTAAATGTATAGCTATAGGTATGTATGTAGTAAAAACACTTGTTTTTCAAAGGTAACGAATACATGTATTTACATTGATTGATTGTTAAAATTAAGGTTATGTTAATTTTAATACACCACATAAGAAGAACGTTTGCTGTGATGAAAAAATTCTCCTATATTTCGAGAAAGACCGTTCAATATCTTGGGAAGTAACCCAGGCATAATTGAGATAAATTCAAATTTAATATTTGTCTTTCGCAGTCGCCTTTGTTCCAGCACATTAAAGGTATTTCGCAAACTTTACACAATACTTTAGCTCCATTATAATTAGAGTAACCAAAACTTGCGGACTCGCATAGGCGTCGGTATTACGGGTTAATATAAGAATACGAAAAATTCATAAATAAACTTACTTGCTAATTATTCAACAAATTAGAGGCATCACGATGTGAACTACTGTAAACTTGCATCATTGCATATGTTTCCACAGTTACTTCTTTAAACCTTGTGCGTCGACAAGAAAAAATATTCTTATACATAGAAAACGATCTCTCCACATCTAAGGAAGTTACATTTGCATGTAGAAACTGTTTTTCAAAATCACTTCAAAGTTCACTATTCTTACACTTATTATAAACGGCCTCTAAAGTATTAAAATCGGGATTTTTCCTTAAAACATCTGCCAACTTTTGACTAGCGCATACTCCTGGCGTATCATTTAATGTGTGTAATTTATTTTTTACACTCTCCACTATGTCTAATGATTCCTGCAATGACAATTCAGTACATTGTAGTTTCCTGATGGCATCTAGTAATACTGTATAATTGGTACATATTCTTGTTAAATCTTCTAAAAGTTGAGGAATTTCAAATTCTCTTTGACTTTCTCTAATTGCTTTGGATTCATTCCGATTAAATCGCATTATAACTGATTGAATTTGTTGAAAATGGATCAAATAGTAAGAAGCTGCTGTTAGCCAAGTACCCCATCGCGTTAAAATTGGTTCAGGAGGTTCTGGAATACCTGGATAAAATTTACGAAATTCTTTTAAACGTTTAGGAGATTTACGAAACACTGCTTTAGTACTTCCAATCATCCGATCAACGTTTCCGTAATGTTGTCGAACAACTTCACCAACTAAATGCAAAGCATGCAGCACGCAGGTTATATGTATTAAGTTAGGAAATATATGTTTTAAGGATCGCCCAACACTTAACATCGTTGCTGCACTATCTGTCACAATCATCACAACTTGATCTTGGGCAATTTTAAATTTTTTCAAAGCGTTCATTATCACTTTTTGAATATTTTCCGCGGTACATTGTTGAACACGTTTGCAAGCTAACAAATATCGAGATGCTGTGTTCTCGCTAGATAAAACGCGAGCTATTACATTCACAATACTGTTTTTCTTTATATCGGTCGTCTCATCCACGGTAATCTATATTTTTTTGGAACACAAATCACGTTTACACACATTTTCTAGCATCTCTTTCATTCGCGGCAAATGATTCTGTAATTGTGTTTGTGAGGGTAATGGGTACTTTGGAACGTATTGTCGCCAAAACGTTTTAAAAGCTGCTTTTCTCACCAACGACAACGGAAGATTACAAGAGGTAAACATAATTAATAAATGTATGAAGAATAGTGTATAAGGTATTTCAGTTCTTGCATTTCTCATATGCTTAATACCATTGACATGCCTCTGGCAATCAGTTCTGTCCAATGCAGCCAAACGAACATTGCATATTAAGCAAAAAACTGCACTACCGTCATATTTTAAATGGGGAAAAAGTGACACATACTTATGTACATTAGTAGCAAATCTATTACGAGGCGCTGTTTTCTTAGGTATGTAAATATTAGTTCTATATGAAACGATACACTAATTATGTATTTGGTATAATACTACAACACACAAAAAACACCAGCTATATTTTCAAAAGCGACACGTAAGTACATAACCTTGACCGTTCGACTAATCTCTGCAACAGCTCAACCGGTATTAAAACGAAATCTCTCTCAGCGCGGTTTAACATGATTTATATTCAAGCTCTACACTACATGCCTGCTTCTCTACCGGTTTAGTTTATTTATGAATTTTTCGTATTCTTATATTAACCCGTAATACCGACGCCTATGCGAGTCCGCAAGTTTAGGTTACCCTAATTATAATCCCAATCCGGAAATTCACTGATTAATTTAGTGACTTTATCAGCCAACCGTCGTTTATTTTCTTTGCGCACGTTAGGCATACTTATATAGGTATATTTATCATTATAATTACGTGTAACGCTGCGAAAGGTTGAAGAGAAGCTGTTGCAATAAATCAGTAATTTCGATCGCTGAGGTACCTCCTGCCAATGCGTCTGTACACATACGTCGCCCGTCGAGGGCCAGGCAACTTTACTTCTAACCTGGCACGAAGCGCTGTATACCAGGCATAATCATGATCAACACTTATTTTCAGCTCGACCTAACGGCGTTGAACAGGGTTAATGTCATAATTTCCACTTTTTTCATTTTCAAGAAGTTTTCTTTTTTCATTTCATTCAACTCTTAAACAACGTACATATATGTATGTATGTAACTTTTTTCATTATGTAACTGTTGCAATATTTAAAAAAAATTCTATAGATATTGTAGCTTGGTATTTGTATAGACGGTAATCTGTCATGTTCTCTAGAGATGTAGAAGACTAACTTCAGAAGATGTCTATAACTACACGTAAGGTCAGACACAAAAAATCCAATGAACCAAATAACAAATATCTCATACAGAATATAAGAGACAGTCCTAGTAGCTTCAACATTGTGGAAAATTTAACAGTGTGTAATTTTCTCCGGGTAGAGGTATCCAATAATAAAAAATAGGAATTTTAATATTAGCTCTACTTTACCTGAGTTCTCAAAGGCTCATGGTACAATTTTAAAACTCTATTATTTTCTTTCACGCAGTTCCCTAGGTCCGCAGTTACATCGTTAAAGAGCTAAAAATATTTTTTATATAATGTTATTTAAAAATAAATCTGTTCCAAGATTAAAGTTTCGCTTTAGTAATGAGTCCACGTTTCAACAGCATACCCTCAACGAAAAAACATCCTGGAACTAGTTCAACGGATACTTGGAGCATATTTAACGCCTGGCTAAGAAGATATATATTTTGGAATGTCAGCGAAAATTAATAAGTCTATTAAGCCACCGGAATCCGACGCTGTTGCTAGTAGGTAGCTTTGAATTATTCAGAATATCTACGAGGCTGTTTAAGATACCGCGAAAACTGCATATAAATTTTTCATCAAGTTGATAATTCTGTCCCACATTAAAATTATTTTAGAATGTATTTTATGATACACTAACACGAAGGCCTAGGCTACGTGAATATAAAATATTCAATATTTATTCTACGCTCCGTGTTTTTTATCTAAATTATTTAAATATTTTGTTATTAAATAGTCGCAAATTACGAAAAATACATTAAAGTCGTTTGTAATAAAAATTAAACTAGGACGCTTTGTTTAAAGAACTGACTAAGAATATTTAGATGATAATCTATTTACGCAAGACAATGAATTCAGGTATTTGGATTAATAGACAGACCAGTTCAAAGCGAAAGTAAACTATTAAAATCATTTGCACACAATGTACATAAACAAGTCGAACGTCATAGCTATAAAAACGTACAGTAGACATATTTTTAAATTGGCTTAGGTCAAGATAAGACACTGTATAAACTTTATCTTCGAGAAACAAAACGTAGAAGCCTATGAATAAAATTTTACAGATAAGCGCAAAAGTATCGAGCCATTTTGGTTGCCAAAGTGATGTTAATACCTTCTACAATGCTAATGATTTATATCAAAATAAATACTAGCAACCATAGAACTAGCAGAAAATGAACTTACTTTTGCTAACGAACAATAAACTTAAAAAGTTATTAGCGACAAAAAGAGGAAAAATTAAGCAAAAGGATATACTTTCTATTACAAAAAAAAACTCAGATTCTATTAATCTCAAGAAAACAATTCTGTCAACAAATTGCATAAGAAGGCAAGTTTGGACGGCGATTAGCTTTAGCTTATCTACCCAAGTAAACAGTAGAAAGAACGAGTTTCCTGTGAATTCGGAGATGTATGCAAACTAAGAAAATACTTCAATGTATACAAATGTCTCACTGGTTAAATTTAGAATAATTTTATTGAAAGATTAAAGGTTTTTAATGCACGTATCTGTAATGTGCAAATCCATACGACTCACGACTTCCAAACTTCCGGCGGTTCTATATTTAATGCATTAGTAGTATTATGGCCTACACCCGTATCCCGAAGAAATTGCCAAGTCTACACAAGATTCGGAAATTATTGGAGAAGATAGCTAATCACATACTGTGTACTGCGATGATTGCAATGGCAGATGCAAATAACTGAAGATTATTTCTTGGCACTAAATTAGATCTACAGTAGGTTCAAATTCATGGTAGAAGAGTCGAAATAAATCATAATAACATCATCTAGCGTGGTCTGAGTAAATTAGTAGGGAAACTCAGATTTTAATGGACAAGTCAGATACAAACTAATCAAAAACGTATAGTTAAAGGTGTCTCGCTAAATTTGGAAGATGTTTGGCAGATTATAGTAACTTAAGAAGAAATTAAAAAAATATGGTTATGGAACAAGATTTGTATATACAAGATTTCTATATATAAACCTTTTGCTCGCAAAAGATATGTTAGGTACATAATAGCGTTGTATTGTTGTTATGCAGGGCCGGGCATTATTTACAATGCCGAAATTCCTCTTTTTTAATATTTAAAACTGCTGTCAAGCTAAATCTTAGTCCAAAGCTTTCTTTTTAGTATGAACAACTTCATTATTAGGGGAGCTACGGGGCAAAACGTGGAAGGTCTACTTGTACTTAAAATGTATATAAAAAAGGAAGCCGTAAGCCGAGGGGCAAATAGCGGTGTGGGGTAGAGAAGCATTCAGAGCAGCGCTGATGACGCCGGGTAAGCAGAAATATGTTCGTTGGCTCACATTACTTTGCCGTGAATGATTCCACCCAATACCATGAGAAGTTATATTAGCATTATTTTGGTTATTGCAACCATTGTTAAATTTCATACATATTGATTACTCGGGTTACGGTTAACAATCTCAATATTAGTGCACCTTCAATGAGTTTTTATTTGCGATGAAACTGCTCCAGGTTGTTAAATAAGTTCACAGTCTCTATCGGCTTCAAAAGATACTCACGCAGTGGTTTGTATACCCCGCACGAAAGGAAAAATAGAAGAATGCTTTCTCTTTTAAGCATCTTAGAAAGAGAGATGTTATCGCCCGACACTGACTTTATAAGTATGTTTATACACCATCTACGTTGTTCTTATTGCAAAATCTTGCATGACTAATCATTCATTTATTGATTGGTCCAGACAGCCGGTTTTAATACACAAAGAGAATAAGTGCGAGTCGATGATCCATTCAATTTCGTTGCTCTTCTCATTTTTCTTTTTCTTCTTCTTTTTAACCCTTTCGAGACGGATTTTTATTTTCGCTAAAGTGTGATAAATTTTTCTGTTTTTATATTTTCTGGTACAAAACTGACATACTAAACGTGATTATGGTTTGTTTGTCACATGTGTGTATATATCAACCTAATTTTATGTCCATTATAAATGCAAACCCATTACACTGGGCAACAATTTGTAACACAAATTCTGTTGATTTTTGGTTTTTGAGCTGTTTTATAGTTAATTAGGCATGCTGGTTTCAAAACTGTAGCTAGTTTTCTTCTACCACGTCAAGTTTTTATCTCTACACCTTATGAGAATGTGACCACTCTCCGCGAAATCGAGCATGGATCATAGAAGCACTATTGGCTGACACAAACCTTCTCCGATGGGCGCCGGTGAACGACGCATAGGAGAACAGCGAGAGGTTTATACTTGTCTAGACTTGTTCAGTTACGCCTGAGATACTATAGTGAGACGTTGTGTGTCGCTCTGAAACGGTGCAGCCCATTCCGACGTGGAGTTTGAGTTCTTGTTTATATACAAGGTTAGTAGTGCTTAGTGTTCATTTATAGATGAACTCAAACTTTTCCTTATATCTATCTCTGCTAGTTCACGTCGTAAGTGCTTTATACAGCCCCGATTCGTTTTGTTACATATGTGGCAGTTTTAGCATTCCCAGTCAAAGGACAAACATCAGTACATTTGTCAGGCAAGTCTATTTTGCCTATTTTAAAGTGAAATTGGTAATCAAGATAAATCATGGGCCCCTCACAAAGTGGTGTAAGCAGTGTGTTGAGGATTTACAGTTTGGACCAAGGGAACACGTGATAAACTTCCATTTGGTATACCTATGATTGGCGAGAGCCTAGAGATCATTCAATTTGATTGTTACTTTTGTATAGTGAAAACGTCAGGATATAACAAGAAAAACAAATTTTAAAATAGAGTATCCTAGTTTACCATCAGCTATACGCCCAGTGCCTCATTCAGCCGAAATCCCAGGGGCCAGATTTCAATGAATTACCCTCTTTGGAAATACGGAAATACGAGTCTGGTGAAGATCAAGTGACCCCAACGATGAAGATTTTGAAATTAAAGATGATTCCGTTCATAATGGATTTGACCAGCATGAGTTGAATGATTTGGTACATAAAAAAGCTTTAGAGCTCTTAGCATCAAGGCTGCACGAGAAAAATTTGCTTGAAAAGGAAGCTAAGGTATCCTATTTTCGATCAAGAGAAAGTGCGTTTTCTACACTACTTTCGAAGTGTGATGGATTGGTGTATTGCCATAACGTACATGATTCAATGGAAGAGTTGGGAATTTCAGCCTATAATGCAACCGAATGGCGGCTTTTTTATCGATAGCTCAAAGCGGAGCTTGAAGTGTGTTCTCCTCCACAATGGAAATTTATTGGGTTCAGTCCCGATTCAGTTCGTTTGAATGAAGAATATGAAGACATAAAAGAGAGTCATTGATTTGTTGCAATACCACATGCACCAATGGATCATTTGTGTTGACCTTAAAATGGTTAGCTTCCTTCTTGGCCAGCAACGCGGATATACCAAGTATTCCTGTTTTTTGTGTATGTGGGACAGCAGAGCTCGTGGGAAGCATTGGATGCAGTCGATTTGGCTGGCGCGATCTGACCTGAAACCTGGTGATCCAAACATTGTACATCACCACTTGCCGACAGAAGGAACATTATATTTCCACCTCTGCATATAAAATTGGGTCTCATGAAGCAATTCGTTAAAGCTTTGCCAATTGAAGAAGACTGTTTCAAGTATCTCATTTCAGCATTTCCTAGCCTGTCATTTGAAAAGATAAAGGCCGGTGTCTTTGATGGTCCACAGTTTCGGCAGCTTGTTAAAGATGAAAATTTCATCGGAACAATGTCAGAAATTGAAAAGAATGCTTGGTTGGCATTCAAAAACAATGTTAAAGACTATCTTGGAAATACACGAGCACAGCATTACGCCAAAATTGTCCAGCAACTCTTGGAGAGCTTCAAACTGCTAGGTTGAAACATGAGCACCAAATTGCATTTTTTTACATAGCCATCTTGCTAACTTCCCGGAAAATCTTGGTGCAGTCAGTGATGAGCACGGTGAGCGATTTCACCAGGATTTTAAGGTCATGGAGGCACGGTATCAAGGTAGATGGGATGTACATATGATGGCTGACTATTGTTGGAGCATCAAGCGAGAATGTCCGCAGATTAAACATTCCAGAAAAAGCTATAAGCGAAATTTTTGCCTTAATATGTAATTACCGTTCGATAAAAAAACAACTATTTGTATGAACACAATTTAACTTGCAGTAACTATTACATCGTCTTCTTATTTACTTTCTGACCTTCTCTAATTTAACATTTGCAATACCATTTAATGCACAGGTTTGATAAAAAAATATGCGGAATATTTAAATTTCTCGCACTGTATAAGTCCAATTGCAAAAAATATTGTTTTGTTGTGTTGATACACATATCTCTAACGTATGTTGACATAGGAAGCCATATTGGATGTTTGTTGTTAGCTGTCGAAGAAGTTATACGTTTTTAGGTGTGCTCGGCGAGGTTTTTACTTGTGAAAAAATGGAACAAAGATTTTTTGTTGGATTTTGCTTTAAGAACGGAATAAAGTGCAGCACCGCATTGGAAAATGTTGAACGTTGCAGTTAACAGTAATGCAAACGTTTTCAAGAGGGACTGTGGAGACGTTGAAGATGACGAGCGCCCTAGACGTCCCAGCACATCAACAACCGATGAAAACGTCAAAGGAATGGAGAAAATGATTATGGACAATTGCCGAATCATATATCCTAACATAATTAACACTCTCTGATAGAATAGCCGAAGGATCTAAACACCATCCCGAAAACGTGGAAGATTGGAAAACTTTATTGGCACAAGTGTGCTATACCTGAAGTGAAGTACTCTGAAGGGGCATAATTAATGTCGATGAATAAACAACGATTTTTTGTGAAAATTACAATTCTTCGTATTTTTTTTTATCAAAGTAGTAGAAAAAATCCGTGAATCAATAGGGATCTTCAAACATCCCAGCAATTTAAATAGCGAAGATGGCCACCCCTTACATCACACGTGGAAATCCAATTTTTTAAAAACCTCATACCAACCGCCATGTTTCATTGATCTATAACTTTTCTGCTCTATGACCCGAACAAGCCTTATATAAACCCCTCCAGAATGAATAGTCCCCAGTCAGTGTGCAGTAACAGCCCTGAAGATGTCCTATAAGATGCGGATGAAATGTCGGCTACGACAACGACGGGGTTCCAACCCGGAACCAAGAGTATACTATAAGATGGTATTGCTTTTTTGATTAAGTAGCCCATCACTAGTTCTGATTACGCTACTCACAGAAAATGTTTTAGGGATCTTTAATGGAACCATTTCTAAGTGTTCCTTTTCTTTCACTAGATTTTCCAATATATTTAATAGATTTCCACACCAGCCACGCTTATTTTCTCTGTTATTTTCTAAGATATAATGGGCAACTTCCTCTCCACAAGTATCCACTGTCGACTTTGGAGATAATTTAGAAGCAGGTGTCGAAAGAAAAAACTTTTTTGTCAACCCTCAATATCATGTGCTTCTTAGACAATCCCGGCTACAGAACGTCTAGATATTTAAGTTGCCTCCGCAACAATGTCTAAAATATTGCCTTCAAAACAAAAATATATGTGTCTCATATTTACAGAAAATTAGACTTGTAAAAACTTACCACCTTGATGTTTCTTTTTAAAATAACTGTAAACATTGAATCAAACGAGAATGTTTAGGAATATCATTCTCTTCTATGGGGTGCTTCTAATACCCGAACTCTCTGTGGCTGTCAACATTACTAATAAAACTGCTTGACATGATTATAAGCACATAATTGTAGAAAGCCGATGTACGTACATACAATAAAATAATACAGCAGTCTATACAACTCCAAAAAATATTTTTTTGTCGCACTACAGACTTTTGTACTCAAATAATTTTTTAGAAAAAAATACGTCACAATAACAAAAATCGACAGCTGATCCGCTGATCGTTAGACGATATTTGTAGGTAGAGCTTTACGCGAAAAAAATATATCTGTTTCACTGGATTTTGCGTAAGTGTCGTCCGATTTTAATAGCACTCTAAATTCTTAGCTTTAAAATGATTTTGAGTAGGCGCTCCGTAATATTTCTCAGTCAGGTGTTATCCCTAGCAAGAGGGCAATGCTCTAAACATTTACTAAGTTCATTTGGTTTGTTATTACTAAGGTTCGCAATCACGGTTCCTGATCATGGGCGTCCGACTGGGAAATGCGTAAGTAAGAATTTGTAGGTTGTAATTTATAATTAAAATAATACATATTGAGAAACACTTAGCTACTGAATATTAAAATTCCGAATGTGTTCGAGTAAACATCTGAACTTGATCTTGAGCCTTGTTGGCAACGGTAAGAAAACATCTTTATATAATGAAACGACAGTTCGATATGTAATGACGTAATGTTTGAATTGTAATGGTCTACAAGTAAACGTATTTGTAGGAGTACTGTTATTGTAAGTCTGCTTTAATTGGTCAATTTGTATTTTTTGTAGTACATTATTAAATTTTACTCTAGCACTGACACTTTTCTCGTTACTCCAGGTTTCTACTTCTTTGTACATTATTTACTATTTGCAAGGATTTGGCTAACGGTAATGAAAACCTTGCTAATGCTGTGGCGGCATTTGTTATTACTTGGTAGTTATTTAAAATAGTTTGTAAATCAATTTTAACTTGCTAGTCTTGAAATTTCAATTGACTCCCTTTGATAGCAGCATTTTCTGTATTAAGTTAGGGACCGGAAAGGATGGAATGTTGAAAAATAGAATGCAGCTTCCACCCACATTCCCCATCAGGTCAAAACTGGCTGTGGGTTTCTGGATAAATTTGGACACTGTTCATGAAATTTCCCGAATTCGTTTGGGAAATTTGATAAATACTGCTTCAGTCTGTCCTGTTAGTTCATTACATCTGGGTAGTAGTGGAGAATAGTTTCGGCTACGAGATGTGTCGCATGCAATATACACGTTATATGTAGTAAATTAGGGAAAGTAGGTTTAAGCAAGCAGTCACAAACATTAACATTGGATTGCCGAAATTCCGAACTTTTATAGAGTAGCTAAAATCACGTTTTTAATGGGTTTTGCCAGTACATGATTGAAGTTTTGTTCTGGCTATTAAGTATGGAGGTGACGATCCATTTGGTTTTAATATGTGAGCTATAATATGTACCACTGAATTTTTCTTTAAATCCGTTAATTCATCTAGGGTCAGCCACAACTTTTTTCCGTCGTACTTGAAGTTTGCATGGATATTTTGAAATGAACTCTCGAACACTGGTCACCAAGCATTACTTTTGACGAATTATTTCTCTTTGCTACTAAAACCGGTAATGTCGGTCGAGTCGAAATGATGTCTGCAGACTGATTTCTTTACGTGAATATTAAGTTTTTCCCCCTTAGGTATGTGCAATGTTTCATTTGTACGGCGTATGGTACTAAAGGAGCCTTTCTACACGCCCCTGGTCTGGCACTGGTTTTGCGAACTTTAAATAAACACTGTATATGTACATAATGGGTGCTATAAAACCCAGTTAACCATATTAAAGTTATTTCTGTACCACGGAGTATTAAACGCTATTTAAAGTTGGACGAATAATTTTGCATGGAAATGTAATTTCTGTACGAACAACATTCGATGCGATGATGCAGATAATAATATGTATTCAACGCTGTGTCCTCCCCCTTCAGATCCTTTCACGTTTGTTTGAGCAAACTCGTTAATCTTAACCTTGGGACAGTGTAAATAAATATAGTCTAGATACTGCACAAACACCCTTGCTGCAGATATTCCACATATGTATTTTCCGCTGATCGCCGCCCTCGATGTAAACAAGTCGAAATCGAACGAGGAGTAATCATCTTGTCTGCGTTTCCACTCTCGCATTAAAAGTATTTCCATTTATAGAACGCGCTCGAAAAGGTTGACATAAATACGTATCTTTGAGGGGAGCCCACAATACACACCGCACATATTGTATTTGACAAATCGCGATGGACGAATAAAAAATAAAATCCATGGCTACTCAAACATTTGCATCGGCATCTTATTTGCGCGTGTAATTTACGCAAAACTCGGAATAGCGTATAAAATAATTTAGTACAAAGAAATTTCCAAGTATAGTGTGCACGATTGATATTTTCAAATAAATTGTACCCCCGACGGTACGGCGCTACACATAACTAACTTTCAACGTGCGTGGCATGCACAGTTTTGAGATCGATGGCAAAACAAATATGAAGTTTTATTTAGTTATGGTAGCGCTTTTTCGTAATGGGAAAAAATTGTTTTAATAACAATAACTCATAACAATGTACAATTTTTGACCTTTCGCGTTTTATATTTTCCTAAAATATTTTACATAGGTTTTTTCCTGTATGCCCAAATGCTTGTGTTTTACTATACCGGTTTACCGGTACATTAAAAATAAAATCCACCTCGGGCCCCGAGGGTTTGTTCCCCGCCTCGCATTATAAGAAAGTTCAAGTACGAATTGGTTAAACCAATAATAACACACTTAATTAAATTCCCTTTTGAAACAGGTACTTTTCCTAAGTATCTGAAAGTTGCCCAATCAAACCAATTTAAAAAGGGGATCCGAACTCCTTGTAAAGCTAAAAACTCTTTCTACAACATTGTTAAGAATTTTAGACTGGTCCTTCATCAAAAATATTGTAATTTAAATTTTCAGTATTTCATAACAACATTGTAGACGCTTTTAACATTGCTTTTTCCATAACAAAACATGGAGTAGTGGGCTTGTTGACAGATCGTGGTTTACGGAAGATCTGCGAAACAATGCGCGAAACTTTAGGAGTTATTAAATGAGATGTATTATATTACCGAAATTACCATTTTGAAATATTAGTTAAGAACTACAGAAAAGAATATAAAAACGCTATTAGAAAAGCAAAAATTGTTTCCCAACGATTGCTGTTAAGAATTCCTCAAATAAAACTAGATCTATGTGGAACGTATTAATAGTAGACGCGTATCTTTTAAACAGGACTGACTGTTAAATTATCCGGGATGATTTTAAAAAGTATTCCAAGGCATTGTCGAAAGTATTACCGCTCATTTGCCCAGCTTGGATTATAATAGTCCAGACTTAACATATTTAAAATTGCGAGAACATCTTTAGTCTAGGAAAAAGTATCTACAATGAAGTTAGCGATGTCATTAATTCACTAAAGTCCTCTAATACAAAAGACATTTATGGTTTTAAATGTTAACATTTTGCAAATGTACAAAGTGAAGTGGTAATTCCTATCACAAAAATGAATTAATCTCAGTTTCCAAACTGGTAGCTTCCCGCCTGAATTGAAACTTGCCTTTTATTCCTTTGCATAAAAAAGATAATGGGGAACGAACCTTCAAATTATAGACCAATTTCCATTCTACCTACTCTGTCCAAGATTTTTTCGAAAAAAATTCACTTTTTTGTTACACCCAGTTAGTTTTAGAGTGGGAAAGAGTGTGTATCTGCTGTTCTTGTTTTTGTAGATTTTGCAGTTTCTTGTTTTGAAATGGGCGAGCATTGCGGGGCACCTTCTGCGATGAAAAATAAAGCTATCGACTGTGTTGACCACAGAATCTTGCTAAAAACTAAAGTTTAATTATTTTGACGACTTAACAATAAACATATATTTTAAAACGTATTTAGCAAATAGGCAACAAATAATTCGAATAAATGGCATTGCCTCAAAAGAGAGTTACGGTTCAGTTTTAGGGTGCCGCAAGGCTCTATATTGGGTCCTTTGTTGTTTCTTAGTATACTTGAATGATTTGTCACAGACAATGCCCGGTTAATAAATGCATCTTTTCGCGGATGATATTTCCTTTATTGGTTAAATCAAGGGATAGCATTCATGCTGTGGAGAAAGCAGTTTGGGGTATGATGCGGTGGACTTCTGGCTTTCCACAAACAAGCTGGTTCTGAACGAAAATAAAACCAAAACGGTTAGTATTTTTCTAAAAGAGACACTGGTTTCGTTTAAAAAAACCCAGATCAATCAAATACCTGCTTTTTCCCCGAACCAAAACTGGGCTGGGAAAGCGCATACCGAATACGTATCAGTAAACTTTTAAAAACAATAAATTTCTTCTAAGAAGTTTGCATCTTCGGTATCTGAAAATGTTTTTAAAAGCAGCTTAATTACCATTTTTCACATTGTTATGTCCTATGGAGTTTTGCTATGGGGACATAGCTACTCAGTTTGAGAATTTTTTGGAAAAGCAAGGAAGAAAAAGCAGTGCGCATCCTGGGGTAATCTGCCCTTTTCGCTCCGACTGTCCTGAAGCATTCATGAAAATTTAAAAATTTTAAACTTTCTCATGTTAATATATTTTTGAATATCTTATTCAAGTTTAAAAAATATATAAGTAGTTATCCTACAAATGCCACATTCCATGACATAATATAGGGAAATAAAATGATTTAAAACGTTAAACGTCTCCTTCTTAGTACCAACAGAAAAAATGTTATCAGGTGGAAAAATAAAAATTTTACAAAACTCTTCCACAAAATATCGAAGACTTAAGCACGAAATCATTTGAATATTCTTTAAAAAAGATCTTGTTACACCAAGTTTTTTACACAATGGACGACTACTTTCGGTACTTTGGCTAGGGGCGCCTTCGCACCCTGTGTCTTAGTTAAATAATTTTGCTATATATGTTATTTTTTTTATACTTATTTGTTTTTTTAGACTTAATTTATTACTGTACTTGATTTTTCTTCTTTTGACTTGGTAAAAATGCACTTTGTATGGAAAAACACCAATAAGTATTATAATTAATTATTATAATTTACTAATTATAATTATTATTTTGTTTAAATTAAGGGCCCATTTACGCTATTTTCTCTTAAAGTTGTTTGAGTACGCAATGCTCAACAAAAAATTTAAAAGTTTTATTGACAAACTAATTTACTTTCTCCCAAACGCAAAATGGGTTTAGAACTGATAAATCCCCTATTACTGCGCTGCTGGATATTTATCAAAAATCCCGCAAAATATCGAATGCAAATTATATCAAGTAGGCATCATCTGCGATTTAAAAAAGGGTTTTGATTGTGAAAAACATAATCTTCATCGAAAATTTGAGTTTTTTGGGGTTCGAGGCAAAGCTGAAAAAGTGAATCAGTCCATTTTTTCAGGGGAAAGCAATTTGTCGAAATATCCATAAAAAATTGCAATACCAGAAAAGAAAATTAGATTTCTTAATGCGAGTATATTGGTTGGCGCAAGGGAAAATATTCTTGCTCCCACTTTGTTTTCGCTTTTTATAAAGACTTTGTAAATTTCATTTACGATTCCCATTATTTGCATGCAGATGAAAACTCATTTTCTGCTAGTAATGAAAAACGAAAAGAGGAGGCTTGTAATATTTTTAAAATGTACAAGTGGTGCTGCGCTAACGGTTTGTTTTAAAAAACATAAAAAAAAACTAAACTATGTTTTTTAACTTACAAAAGAAAATGAAAACAAATTCGAGAATAAATAACAGAGGAAATTTTAGAAACAAAAACAGCTAAATTGTTGGGGTTTTCCTTCTCAACCACTATGAAAGGGGTGTACAAAACCCGGGTTTTTTTGAAAAAAGCAGCCTAAGATAGAAACCCCAATTTTTACGGAAACACCCAAAACGTCCAGTGACGTCCATAATAACGGTAAAATTTTAAGAACACGCTACGATTTTTACTAAACACCAAATGGCGGAAAATTTACGGTACATTAAAAAGGGGGGTGCATTCTTCTATACCGATGGGGAGATTTTCCCTAAACAGCTTTAACTTGCCGAGGTTCCCTGAAATTTAAGAAAATGCGTTTAAAAAAATTTTATATCTCCGGTGTTTTATTCCCGGCAACAAATGCGCTTTGGCGTATTTTCCCAGTCCTATAGGGAGTATAAACCCCTAAATATGGGTTTAACTTGCCGAGGGTCCCTGGGGGTGAAATTTAAGAAAACCACATAAAAAAATTATATTTGGGTTTTATTCGTCGGAACAAATGCGTTTTGGCAGTTATATTCCCACCCTATAGGGAGTATTCCCAAATATCGTTACTTGCGGGGGTCCCTGGGGGTGGAAATTTTTAAAAAACGCTTTTGCAAAAAAATTATATCTCCTTGTTATTCCCCGGGAAAAATTAAGGGCCTTTGGCAGTATATTCCCAGTCCTAAGGAGTTTTACACCCCAAATATCTTTAAATTTGCCGAGGGCCCCGGGGGTAAAATTTTTAAAAAAATCGCTATTGAAAAATTTTATATCCCGGGGTTTTATTCGCCGGAACATAATGCGCTTTGGCAGTTATATTCCCAGTCCTATAGGGGTATACACCCCAAAATCGTTAACTTCCCGAGGGGCCCCTGGGGGTGAAATTTAAAAAAATCGCTATTGAAAAAATTTATATCTCGGGTATTCGCCGGAACATAATGCGCTTTGGCATTTATTTTCCCAGTCCTAAGGGAGTAACCCCCAAAAATATCGTTAATTTGCGAGGGTCCCGGGGGGGTAAATTTTTAAAAAAAATGTCATGAAAAAAATTATATCTCCGGTGTTATTGCCAAAACATAATGTGTTTGGGGCGTTATTTTCCCCAGTCCTATAGGAGATACACCCCAAATATTTTAATTTCCCGAGGGCCCGGGGGGGTGAAAATTATGAAAACGTAATTAAAAAATTATATCCCCGGTATATTCGCCGGAACATAATGCGCTTTGGCAGTTATTTTTCCAGTGCAAAGGGGGAGTTACACCAAAAAACATTTTTAAACTTGCGGGGTCCCTGGGGGGAAATTTGGGAAAAAAGTAAATGAAAAAATTGAAATCTTCGGTTTTATTCGTGGAAAAAATAATGCGTTTTGGCGTTTTTCCCCAGGCTATAGGGAGTATATACCAAAAAAATCTTTTAACTTCCCGAGGGCCCTGGGGGTGAAATTTAAGAAAATGCACATGAAAAAATTAATCTACGGTGTTATTTGCCGGAACATAATGCGTTTTGGCAGATATTCCCAGTCCTATAGGGAGTATACACCCAAATACTTTAATTTGCCAGGGCCCCCGGGGGGGGTGAAATTTATGAAAAGAATGTAAAAATTAATCTCCGGGGTTTTCGCCGGAACATAATGCGCTTTCCCGTTTATTCCCAGTCCTTAGGGAGTATACACCCCAAATATTTTTAATTTGCCGGGGGTCCCTGGGGGTGAATTTAGAAAATCGTAAGAAAAATTACACCCCCGGTTTTATTCCCCGGGAAAACATAATTCGCTTTGGCATTTATTTTCCCAGCCTATGGGGAGAAAACCCCCCAAATATTTTTTAATTTCCCGAGGGTCCCGGGGGGTGAAATTATAAAAATCGCTAATGTAAAAATTATACCCCCGGTGTTTTTCCCCGGGAACATAAGCCTTCGGCAGTTATATTCCCCCCCTATAGGAGTATATTCCTCAAATGTCTTTTAACTTGCCGAGGGTCCCTGGGGGGAAATTTTAAAAAACGCTTTTTGAAAAAAATAATATCCCCGGGTTTATTCCCGGAACTAATGCGCTTTGGGCAGTTATTTTCCCCAGCCTACGGGGAGATAAGCCCGAATTTTCGTTAACTTACCGAGGGCCCCGGGGTGAAATTTATAAAAGTCGCAAGAAAAAATTTATACTCCGGTGTTATTCGCCGGAACAAAATGCGCTTTGGTATTTATTTTCCCCAGCCCTATAGGGAGTATCACCCCAAATACGTTAACTTCCCGGGGTCCCGGGGGGGTGGAAATTAAAAAAACGCCCAGCAGAAATATACCCCGGTGTTTTTCGCCGGAACATAATTGCTTTGGCAGTTATTTTCCCAAAGTCCTATAGGGAGTATCACCCCAAATATCGTTAACTTGCCGGGGGCCCCTGGGGGTGAAATTTATAAAATCGCTAATGAAAAAATTTTATACCCCCGGGTTTTTTCGCCGGAACATAAGCGCTTCGGCAGTTTATTCCCACTCCTATGGGGAGAAAATTTTTCCTCAAATGTCTTTAACTGCCGAGGGCCCCTGGGGGTTGAAATTTAAAAAAATCGCTTTGAAAAAATTTATCCCCGGTTTTATTCGGCGGAACATAATGCGTTTTGGCAGTTATTTTCCTAGCCCCACGGGGAGTATACCCCTTAAATATTTTTAATTTGCCGATGGCAATGAGTTTAAATTTTTAAAGAAAAGGAAAAAACTAATGTAGAATAATTCCAGAATCTAATTGTAAGAGAGAACAGCTGAAGAAAGACCAAATAATGGAACTAAAAAGAAAGCACCAACTTCACGAGTCATATAAAAAAAAAATAGAAAAATAAATAATGTAGGGGCCCTTTTGGGGAATGAAAGATTCAAGTAAAAAGCATCAGAAGTATAGGGAAAAAAAATCCAGTGGTCCCCCTTACCAACGCGACGAAGAAAAAGAAAGCTTTACTTAGTTCAGGAAGTTGTAGAAGGAAAGGAGACCTAAAAGAAGCATTTTCTTTTTTTGTTAAAATATTTAAGTCAAAGAAAAAACAAAAATGCGTTTGTTCGAGAAATAAAAATGGAAACAATTTTTAACTGAAGCAACTGGATAAATACAAAGAGTTTGCTAGAAGAAAATTGTGAATGAAAACCAAAAATGCATGTGAAGGGGACTTTAATTTACGGAATACCCTTTCTAGTTGCACATCAGAGGGTTTAAATTTAAAGATGATGGTATAATAGAGATTAAGTGTTCTCATAAATATAAAGATTAAAATAATAAATTTTTAAAAAAACTGTATTCGCCCAAACGGGATCCCCAATTACAGGCGAAATAATAATACGAATACAGTGAAACATAATACAAAGAGAAAAAAAAATATAATACTTAAAAAAAGAAAAAACGAAAAATAATAGAAGAAAATAATTAATATATCCACCGATTAAGCACCGATTAATCCAATTATTAAAAATTTTTGATTTTTTAAATAATGACGATTCTTAAAGATGCACCCAAATCCCATTACCGCTGTGGGTTTACTCAATGAAAAACTAAAAAGAGATGGAGTGTTTTAGTATTTATACGTTAAAGGGAATTAAATTGTAAATGTAAGAGAGAAACAAATTTTTAGGAAAACCCATATGTTGCCAAAATTAGCAGGTTAATCACTTTTATTTATTATTTAAAAAGTCTTCTCTTTTGTAACTTTTTCCTCATACGAGGAAAAAATGGGCCCCTTAAATAATTTCCCTTTTCTGCCAAAGGATAGTTAGTGATGTTAACTATTATCAAACATCCGATACGGGAAAAGTAGAGTCGGTAGATAACCAGTCACGATTTTGGTATGCCCTTTTCAAAAAAGTCACTTGGCTGGAAAATTATTTGATACAACTTAAATGCTGGGAGGAGTTTCTAGTTTTGAAATTTGATAAACTTATATTTTTTAAATGCACAATTTGATTTCCACCGTTTCTTAAATTTACTACTATCTTTTTCGCAATCAGTCCCCTCCTTTAAACATTTTTTTACACAATGAAATTTTTGAAATAATGCCATTTAATGAAAATAACCGCCACTGCTTTTTGAAAATTTTTAAAATTTTTTTCCCAAGAAGGGAAATACACTTTTTTGATTAAATTACTCTCCCTATAAGGTAAAGAAATTTAGTTCCTCTTCAAATGATTCTAGAACTTTTAAAACGATATGGAACTGAAAGCCAAATTTTGAAACGGGGGGGGAAACTCTCCTGGGAAACAATTTTCAAAACAGAGACAATTCTAATTGCGGCATGTAGGCTATATATTTTTCGAAAAAAATTTCATAAAAACCAAGCTTTAGAGGAAAAAGTTAGAACGACTATAGGACGGAAATCAAACACTGCTCCAAAACATTTTAAAAATTTTGCTGCAAAAGGCCCTTTTATTTGCAAAAACCAATAGAGGACAAATATTCTACTTGCTCCATTTTTAATAGAAGTTACATACCGCATGTTTCATCGAGCACCCAAACCCCAAAGCTCCCTTTCCAAAAACAATATCTGGTTTTTGCAGACAGTTTTAATAAAAAATACAGTAACAAAAAAGCCCCGACATTTTTTACCATGCATAACCCCCCGGATATTATTTTTCAACTTACAAATTTGGGGAGTAGACTTCCAAATTTTAAAATTTTTGTTAGTAATAAGTATAAAATTTATTCATCTTTCCTCAGTGATAGTTTGCAGTTGTAAATTTAAACCAACTTTTTTTTTTCAGATTTCTTACTATTAACACGGAGTACCTAAAGGGACGCCCTTGGCCCGGCTTTTTTTTAAATCTATAGGGGATATAACTACAAAGCGCACTATTTTTTACCGGCAAAAAACCCGGAGATAAAATTTTTTTACATTAGCGTTTTTCAAAATTTCCCCACCAGGGCCCCTGGGGCAAGTTAATGATTTTTGGGGAGTAAAACCCCCTATAGGCCCGGAAGATGACTGCCAAGGCATTATTTTCCGGCGAATACCACGGAGATTAATTTTTACTTTACGTTTTTTCCAAATTCACCCCAGGGACCGTCGGCAAGTTAAAAATTTTTTTTTGGTGATACTCCCTATAGCACTGGGAAAAACTCCCAAAGCGCATTATGTTCGGCAAATAACACCGTAGAAAAATTTTTTTCATGTGGATTTTCTTAAATTTCCCCCCCAGGGCCCCCGGCAAGTTAACGATTTTTGGGGTGTAATTTCCTTGGGGATGGGAAATAACTGCCAAAGCGCATTTTTCCGGCGAAAACCCGGAGATATAATTTTTACATTAGCGATTTTTTAAATTTTACCCCCAGGGACCCCGGCAAGTTACGATTTTGGGGGGTGTATATCCCCATAGGACGGGGAAATAACTGCCAAAGGCATTTTTTCCCGGCAAATAACCCCGTAGATAAAATTTTTTTCATGTGCGATTTTCTTAAATTTACCCCCAGGGACCCTCGGAAAAGTTAACGTTTTTTTTTTGGGATATACCCCTATAGCACGGGGAAATATAACTCCCAAAAAGCGCATTATGTTCGACGAAAACACCGAAGATAAAATTTTTATTACGTTTTTTCCTAAATTTCCCCCCCGGGGCCCCTGGGCAAGTTAACAATTTTTTTTGGGTGTATACCCCCTATGCACGGAAATATAACGCCAAAGCCTTATGTTCCGGCGAATAATCCCGGAGAATAATTTTAAATTAGCGTTTTTTAAAAATTTTCACCCCAGGGCCCCTCGGCAAGTTAACGATTTTTGGGGTGTATACCCCTATAGGAGGGGAATAAACTGCCAAAGCACATTTTTCCCGGGCTAACACCGGAGTTTAAAAATTTTGTGTACGATTTTTTTTAAATTTTCAACCCCAGGACCCTCGGAAGTTAACGATTTGGGGGTATACCCCATAGGATTGGGAAATAACTCCCAAAAAGCGCATTATTTCCCGGCGAAAAACAGGAGATATAATTTTTGCAAAAGCGTTTTTTTTTTAAATTTCACCCCGGGGACCCTGGGCAATTTAAACGATTTTTGGGGGTGTATACTCCCAAGGACGGGGAAATATAACTCCCAAAAAAGGCATTTGTTCCGGCGAATAACCCCGGGAGATAAAATTTTTTTGCAATAGCGTTTTTTTTTAAAATTCCCCCCCCAGGGACCCTCGGCAATTTAACGATATTTGAGGAATATACTCCCATAGGAGTGGGAAATAACCCCAAAGCGCATTATTTCCGAGAATAACACCGAAGATATTTTTTCATGTGCGATTTTTTTAAAATTTTACCCCGGGGCCCCTCGCAAGTTAACAAATTTTTTGGGGTGTTACTCCCTATAGGAGGGGAAATAAATGCCAAAAGCACATTATTTTCCGGGAATAACCCCGGGGAGATTAATTTTTGCATGTACGTTTTTTAAAAATTTCCCAGGGACCCTCGGCAATTAAATTTGGGGGGTGTTACTCCCTATAGGACGGGGAAATAAAAACTGCCAAAGCGCATTTGTTTCCGGCAAAAAACCCCGGGAATAATTTTTGAAATAGCGTTTTTTTTAAAATTTTCACCCCCAGGGCCCCTGGGCAAGTAACGATATTTGGGGTTATACCCCCTATGGGGGAATATAACTCCCCAAAGCGCTTTATTTTTCCGGGCGAAAAAACCCCGGGGAGATAAAATTTTTTTGCAAAGCGATTTTTTAAAATTTCCACCCCAGGGACCCTGGGAAAGTTACGATTTTTTGAGGAATTATCCCTATAGGAGGGAATAAAAAAGCCAAAGGCTTTATGTTCCGAGAATAACACCGAAGAAAATTTTTTCAGTGCGTTTTTTCTTAAATTTCCCCCCCGGGGACCTGGAAGTTAACGATTTTGGGGTGTATACTCCCCTATAGGACTGGGAATATAATGAAAAGCGCTTTATTTTCGGCGAATAACCCCGGAGATATAATTTTTACTTTAGCGTTTTTCTTAAATTTCAGGGAACCTCGGCAAGTAACGCTTTTTAGGGAATATACTCCCTATCGGTATGAAGATGCCCCCCCTTTCTAATGAAACCGTAAATTTGCCGCCATTGGTGTTTAAAAAATGTAGCGGTTGTATTTTAAATTTTCCCGTTATTATGGACTCACTGGACGTTGGGGTTTGTTTCCGTAAAAATTGGCTGCTATCTTAGGCTTTTTTTCACCGGTTGTACACTATAGTTAAGTACTAAAAACTAAAGCATGCCATAAACAAAAATACGCAAAAATAGTGACTTTTTCTGAATTTCACCTATTTTTATATGGAATAGTTGTGGGGTTCCCAGCCGTCGGCTAACAAATTTTTCTCAAACAAAAAAGCGGGGTTAGAGCGTTGGGGTGTTAATAACAACTTTTTCCGAAGTTTTTTTAGAGTTTAAAAACTTTAAAAATTTTTTGAACAAACATATTAGAACCAATGCTACCATCCAAAAAGAAAAAGATAAAAAAAAGTGCAGAAAAAAAAAAGCCAAAATGCTTAAAGATATGGATCCCAAAATACATCTCCCAAAGCATGATTTACAGTTACAGGGGTGACACATTTTACAGGATAAAAATTTACAATAAACTTCCAATGAGGAAAACGCTTAGTTTTGATAATTAAAAAAAACATTGAAGTCCTGGTTATTAACCAAATCTTCTATCATTGGAAGATTTCTTCAACGATAGAAAAAAATTTATACTATGTTGTAGCCACTGGTTTTTTTGCCTCAGTTTTCCCGTATGGACATATCATATGTTTTTTTTTCAATTTGAATAGATTAAGAAACATGTTGGGATTACTATTGGTTTTTTTCCTAGGTTACGTTTTTGTATCTCGACTTTTTTTCATATCTTTTGTGATTGTGAAATAAGCTCTATTATTATTATTATTTTTAAAATAGAAGTGGTCAAAAGTGTAAATGAAAAAACAAATTTATTTTAAGGTCGAATGCCGATAAGGTTCTGACTTTTTGTTATAGTATACGTGGGACACCAAAGATTACAACAAGCCAAAAAACTCGTTTTCAAAATTTTTTTATACAATCATTAGTTTATGACATACTATGCCTCCGCAAAAAAAATAGCGTGATAATGAAAGAAAGAAAAATTCTTTTTAACTATAATAAATTAGTTTTTCTTATATTTTAAAACTTAATATTTGTTTGCATGATGTTTATTTAAAGATCCTGACGTCAACTAACAATTGATATCTCTTTTGTGGAAGATTCCAAAAAGCAAAGCGCGCACCTTCAAATTTGAGCGAAATGGTTATCCCAGCCTTCTTTTATATAAACCCCATAAGTTTTTTTTGGGTTGATCCGGCGATGAGCGGGGCATGACTTTTACTAATTTTTGTTTTCTTTTTTAAACAATTTTGACTCTTCTCGCGTATGTTTTGGTCTTTATCCGGATGGACCAAAAAAGCGGCTTTTTTCTCTCGAGAAAGGGTAACAGATTTTGGGTTTAAATAAACATTTTGAGTCATAATCTCGAAATTCAAAAAAACCGGGCCCTATATCATATACTGGGGCCTTCATGTTTAATAGTAATCTAAATATCTGTACGAAGGAGGCTGCGGCCCTTGCTTTGGAATTCCGAATGGGACGAGCGTATAGGTAAAGAACATGGCGAGAAAGCAAAATACAAATATGCATGTGGGAGTGCATAAAAAGGCGGGAAAGAATAATGAAATGCATCCATTGCCACTCATCGCCCTCTTCCCCCGTGCGTAATGCAATTTTGATATGCAAATTTTTGGTTTCCCCGTCTTTTCGTTTTGGGGGACAAAAAGCACGGCTAATAGATATTAGGGGGGTATGAAAAATACCCAAAATAACGAGAGCTCTGGGAGCTGTGATTGTAAACATTTTGCTTTTAGTGATCTGCTATTTTGCTACTGTCCCCGGGTCAGACTTTCAAGCACGAAAGTTTGGTGGGGGCCCTTGTAGTATTCCCACTGTAAATGTTGCGAATCTAAACATGAACAATATGATGTCGTTCAGAATGTCTTTTCACGATGAAAACAGTAAGAATTAAGGAAAAAACCCAATTAGTAATTAAAAAAGTAATTAATACATTTCGTTTTTCTTTGCCGCCTTTTTTAATAATTTAAAAGATTTTTTTTCTTGTTTTTGGGCTTTTTCGTTAAAACATTTTAGTTAGAGTTTTAAATTAAAACTTTTAATTTTATGGTTTCGACAATCTTTATTTTCTTCTTCAGAAATACATTCCCAAAATTTTAAACTAAGTAGAAAATTTTCTTATTCGAGGCACCCCGGGTTTTGATCTTCTTTGTCAAGTATTTGGCTGGTGGTTGCTTCTACTCCTATTTTGTGCGGATCAGCGTGAGGGATTTTTCGTTGAGTCGCAACCATTTTCAATCGGGTTTATTCTTGCTGAAGTAAGAATCAAACCCCCATGAAAAATGGTTGCGATATTTCACGAAACATTTTTTTTATACGTACTAGTGTGTTTTATTAGAGACAACTGAGTAACGAGCAAATAACAGTCGTCTAAAAAAAAGCATTTTGGGTTTTCCCCCTTTACAAGGAAACTACACCGAAACAGATGACTAGCGGCATTGTTCTTCAAAAATAGGAGAAGAAAAAAAAGTGAAAAGCATATGACAATGTAACTAAATATTAGTTAATGAACTTTAAAAAATTCTGCTTAAAAGATACAGCCACATACATGATTTAAGGAATTTTTTTTTAAAAATTTGAAATTTGGTTTTAAAAATCTACAATTTAAAACGGTTTTCCCCTCGTGACACCCATGGGCAACACAGTGCAGAAAAGATTTTTTTTTCAAGATTTTGGGGCAAAAACGGGTATTGTAAAAAATGCAGTGCATAGAAATGATAATTTTTAGAAAAAAATTTTTGCACGCAACATTTCTAATTTTTAAATAAAATTTCATCTTTTTACAAAGAATAATTTTGAAATAACGTTCAACGGTTGTAGTATGTAGAGGCTTAAGTGAATTTTTTTTACAAAACTTTTTTTAAAAAGGCAGCCTAGACATTTTTTTAAGAAGTTTATAATAGATGCCAAGCCTAATTAGCAGCAATAAAGAAAATAATTGATACAAAAGTTTGTAAGACGTTTTAATATTCCAACGTTTATACAGCACCTTAAATGACAAAAAATAAATATTTGAAAATTAAAACTTTTTTTTAATCAAACTTTTAATGTTTTAGCAAGGACGAAGGCCGCCTATGAATGGTTTTTTAAGGGGATAACGGAGGTCAAAAATTTTTTAAAATGTGGTAGTAATATTAGTGAAGGAATTATAATTGTTTGACAAAATTATAAATTTATTTAATAACAGAATTGGAAAAATTTGATAGATTGAAAAAAAATACATTTTTTGCTGTGTTCCGAAAAGGGTTTAGTCATAAAAAAAATCTAATTTCTCCAAAGATTAAAATAGAATATCAAAGTAACATACTAAAAATTTTATAAAAGTTTTTAAAATTAAAAATAATTGGTAAAAACTGGGGTTATCCTTTTCCCCATTTAATACAAAACAAATTAGGTATATTACACATGAGTGTCAGAAGAACTTGAAATTCTATCGTTTAGTTATCCCGCAATTTTTCGTTTACGACCGGGTACTACCAGAAGCAATAGAAATATTTTTTATTTCCCGGCAGGCTAACAACGGAATTTTTTTCTGCAAATAAAAAACAATAACTCGCTTAGACTTTAAATTTTGCCTTTAAAATGCTGGTAAATTTCCATCGTAACCACACAGAGGCCAGCATCTGTTTTCTACTATAGTTCATTCTAACGTTAGAGAATTTGATCCTTTTTTTCTTTTTATTTCCCCTATTTAGGAGTTTCGCTTTGGGAAAAAGGATTTTTCTTTTTTTTATGAGGGGGATATTTAAATTTATATTTTAATTACAATTTTTCAAAAATAATTAAGTTAACTAGTTTAATAAATAGTACGGTTAAAAGAATGGGAAGTTTTTCGTCTTTCAGTTTAAAGTTTCTTTTGGAAGAACTTAAATAAAATGCTTAAATATTGGTGTGATTTGTTTTTTTTAACGGAACCGATAACCTCATTTTTGCTCTAATTATTCCACCAAAATTTTCAGTTTTCTAAAGATTCCCCGAAAAAAATTAAGAAAATAGTAAATTTTTCGAAATTTTTTTTTTTAAAAATTTTTTAAACCAGAAGGATTAAGTCCAATGACACAATAGGATTTTTTGAAGATTTTTGGGATGGAAAAAACGCGCATGTACAGCCTGTGTAAAAAAATGCCTCAAACTAAGGCAATTTAATAATTTTTTGGGTATTGACTAAGGAAAAAAAAATTCCAAAGCACATTTATAAATTTAGCAAATTTTTTCTGACGCTTCTAGCATTATTTGAATTTCACGATGGGTATTAAAGTATTCTAATTTTGCAAATTCTTTTTTTTTTTTCGTAATCAAACAAATTTTTACATTAATATTTTATATCTTTTTTGGTTTTCCCCGCCCTTTTGTGCTATAGATAGGGTATAAAAATAAAAAGAAAAACGACATCCCCCTTTTAATAATAGAAAAATTTTATTATTTTAAAAAAAAAGCTAAACAAAAAAAAAACGTGAAAAAAATTTGTTTTCCCAGTGGTTATTCAAAAATTTTCAAAAAGCGATACAATCACGATATGAGAAAAGATTCCCTATAAAATAAAAAAATATTTAAAAAAAAAAAGACATATGTACTTTTAAAATTGAAAATCTTTAACAAAAAAACAACCAAGTTTTGTCTAACTTTTAAAAATTTTTAGAGATAATGTTACAGGGGGAGGAATAGAAAAAAAAAGAATTAAAATAACGTCATAAATTTCCATTTAGCAGTAAATATCTACAATATAAGGAAAGGGTTTTTTTAAAGTTAGTATTAACAACAAATTTTTTAAACACATAGCAAAGGAATATTATCACAAGTCGCCTCCGAAGGTTATTTTTCTTAATTTAAACATTTCGCTTCATTACACCTTCAAATTTCCCGAATTTTCAACGTCAAAAAGAAATACAATAACACCCTACGGAAAATTTTTTTCAGAATAAAAAAGGCAAACTTTCTTTAAATTCTTTATTGGAATGTGTGGAGCTATGCGAAAACAGAATAAATTCCCCGAAAGTTTTTTGCATCGATGACAAAATATTTTTTCAATAAAAAACAGGGAAAATTCAATTTACACAAAAAAAAAAGTTTTTTTTCTTCTAAAAGCATTTGAGAATACCTAAAATAACGTTTAAAATGCAACAAAGCTTTGATAAATTAGATGTCAAGAAAAAAATTTACATCCTTTGCCTTTTTTTCAATCCCGTTTTCAACGAATCCCAAAAACCTTTTGTCTCCTATAGGTTGCTGAGCGTTTAACACTAAACCGGGGGAAAAAGATGATATTAACGTAAACAACGGTAAAGGGAAAAAAATTCCCAAAAAAAGATATGGGTCCGTTCATTTTATGTAACAAATTCCCAATACAATTGGCAAATTTTTCACGTACTTCAGTTTAGTATTAAATATAAGCATTTTTTTATACAGGCTTCATTTTGAAATTTAGTTTAATGTAACAACAATAAAAAAATGTTTTTTTCCATTAAAATAAAGAACATGGTAATGTGACGCAATGAACGCCCCCAAAAAATTTTGTCTAAAGCCATTTTGAGCCAAAGGGGTATGTGCATAATTCAGTGAAGAAAACCCGTAAAATAGTGCTAGGCTTATTTTAAACGGAAAAAAAAAAACTTTTTTTTTTTTATAAATACATTTAGTAAAATGAAACTTAAATCTCAATTTGTCGTACTTGAAAGGGTCAAAAAAAATATGTAATGCATTAAAAATAACTTCACAACAAAGATCTCACAACAAAAATTGATTCAGTACGCATAGCGTTAAAAAAGTAAATAAAAATGAAATAAAACCAAAATTTAGCACAAAAAAGGGATTTTTTGACTGCTCCCACAAAATTGCTTTTAACAAGCAATCTACTAAAACAATTAAAGCAAATAATCAATTGCGACACGAGTTTTAAATTTTTAAAGAAGTTAGTAGTTGATTCTACCAAAAAAGTCCAGAACTTTAAAATCCCAAATACTGCAAAGGTTTCCTACTTATAAACCCGGGCCCCGACAAAAAGCCAAAAACTATTCATTTTTAAACGGTATTATAACATTTTAGCAATGAAATGTCGTATGCTGGTTCTCACTGATTTAAAAATTTTAAAAGGATTGGAATAAAAAATGCACTATATTTGGGGTTTTTTTGATAAAAAGAAAATTTCATCAAAAAATGTTTTCGGAAAAAAATAGTCGTTCAAACATTAATTCATTTTTTTTTAAAAAAAATATATATATAAGGAATAAAGAATGTATTGCAATTTTAAATTTCATCACCTAATGTAGTCTATTACATTGATTTTTTTTTCAATTGAAACAGAACAGGTAAACAACCGTCAGTTTCTTTTTTTTTGCGCCGTTTAACGAGATTCCATTTTATTTTTTAAATTTTTGAATTTTAGATGATACTCAAGATTAGTCAAAGTAAGGGCCCTTGTTTAGTAACAGTATTTTTGGGGGTTTGCCAATTAGATAGTATGGCTGGAACAAAAATAGTTCCGCAAAACTAAACAACAAAATCTAAAAAGTACGGTGCCCAATGTAACTTCAACAGCTAAAACAATTTTTTTAGAGAAAAATATTTATATAAGAACTTTTTTTAGATATAACCTTTAAATTTTGTTACCCCAGTACTATTTCCCTCAAATCGTTTTTTTAATTTTCTGCAAAGTTACAGTCAATATTTTCAGCTGAACTCGTCTTTGCTTTTAAAAGGGGAAAGGGAACATTTTTTACAAGTTATTTTTAGAAAGATCCTTTAATGCCGTGAATAAAAATTTAAATTTAAAATTTTTTTAACTAGTTTTATTAAAAAAAAAAAGGGATAAGATTTTTTTAAAAGACCGCCAAACACCCAAATTTCGTCATAAATTTTCACACATTTTGAGGAAAACAAACCCCAAAATATTTTGCCTACAGAAATGCGCTTGGCATTTGTGGAATATGGGAAAATAAAAATAATAAATAACCCGGGGTCCCAGACGAGTGGATTGCATGGGTAACTTTTTATCATTTAAGATCGAGATTGGTTTTAAAAAGGACAATGTCTTTTCCGTTTTTGTGCTGATTTGAAATCTGTCTGAAAAAGTTTGAAATGTCGAACCCGCAGAAATTATTTTTAAAAAAAATTAAAAAAATGTAATTTTTTGTAGTCCCAAAATCTTCGTAAAGATAAGAGGTACGAAAAAAAGTTTACGGAAAGTATTACTTTGGATAAGACCAATTTAAAAAAGACTTGAAAATAAACTTCAAGATGGCGGCTTTTGGGGGTAGTGTATAACTATCTTTAAATTCGACGCCATATCGGATTTTTTTGGTTATGGATAGAATTTTTTATTCCATTGATTACGTTTTATTGTATTCAGACTTTAAAAAATATGGCGAATTTCAAATTTCTAAAAGCTACGATATGTTTTTCACATTTTTTCAAGTGTTTTAAAAAATTCCCCTGTTGGCCCAAAAATATTTAAATAATTTTCCCAAAAGAAGACAACCAAATGTCAAAAACGTCTAAAAGACTAGACAAAAAAATATAGCGGTATGAAAGTTTTAGAAAAATCCATTGAATAGGGAAAAAAATTTTTTTTGTGGAGATCAAAAACAAAAGGTGAGTTTAAAATAAGGCTTGGTGTGGGTAATCAGGATTTAACTCGAGAAATAGAAAAAGGGTTTTGGGTATCAAATCAAAAGCATCGCGAATTTCAAGAAAGGCACAAGTTTACCCCTACAAATTTCGTATTTTTAAAACTTTATGGCCAGAAAATTATGATAGCAGGAGCATTATGTAGGCAGTTTAGTAGTGAAATAAAGTTTACGGTCGAGATTTTGGACGAGAGTTTATTTCTAACTGGGAGAGTTTAATCGACACAAAGAGCAACATACTGGTCGAGAAAGTATTAGTTTTAGTTCCACGCGAAAAGGTCGATTTGGATTTTAAACATTTTTCGGCCTAAGGGAAGCATTTAATGGGCCTTTTTCTTCAATGGGATTCAAAATGCTCAAATTTAAACCCCCAGATAAAAAATTTTTTTTATCAAAGGGTGTCGGGCCCTTAAATTTAAGAAATACGTTTCAGTATTTACAAACAAAAACTGTTTTTAAATCAAAAGGGAAATATTTTATTTTCGTATCTTTCCCACTTTAAAAGAAATATAATGTAATGAAAAAATTGTATTTTTTGTTAAGCATTTGTTAAATTGATTTAAGAAAATTTTAGAAAATTGAAGAAAGGTTCTTTTGTAAGTAAATGGCCTATAACACAAAACTATTTTTTTGGATAGTAGTTAGTTTTTTTCAATTCCCGAATTGTTAAAATTTTTCATAAATCAATAAATTTTATTTCTTTTAAAAAAAAGATTTTTTTTCTTAGAATTCTTGAAATGCATATTTTTTATATGTACATTTTAAATTGCGCTTCCTTTTTTAAAAAAAGTACGCAATCCGACATAAACTGTTTAAAATTTTTCCATTGCTTGTGATTTTAAAAAAGCTAAATAGAGTTCACCCAAAAAAATGTTAAACAAAAGTGAAATTAATGTAGTCACATGAAAAAAAACGCCCAGAAAAAATAACCAAGATAGATAATGCAAAAAAGCTCCTGGTATTTAGGAAAACACTACTGGAATCTCTCAGTGAAAAAGAAATATTTTCCCCGGCCCTAGCGCCAGTAGTTAAGTCTTGCCGCCCTAGATAATAGGGGCGAAACCAAAGACAGAACTATTCAAAGATATAAAAATTTTAAAATACAAGGGTTTATAAACATTTCAAAAGAAACGGATAATTTTTTTCTTTTTTGAAAATTTAAACGTGTACTAAAATTTTAAATAGAGTTTTTTTTTTGTAGTAAATAATAATAAAAAAAGGGTAAATAACTTTAAAAATTAAAATCATCATTATGAACTGCAAAAAAATAATCCTATTTTAAAAAATTATTTAAAAAAATAATTTAATTTTAATGCAACCGTAAAAAATACTTTTTTATTTGAACCGAGCTGATCGCCCAATTTCTCAATAGAACTTGTGAGACCGGACAATGTTTTCTTTTTACCTTTAAAATGATATTTTAGTTTAAAATAAAGATTTTTTGGAAAAACGTTTTTTGGTTTTAATAAGAAAATATTATTTAACCCGATAGAATTTAAAAACTATATTTTAATTACACTTTTTTGTCTTAAAAATAAAATTTTTTGAAAAGAAAACTGTTTTAAAAAAAATCTATTTAATTGATGCAAGAAACCATTTCTCTGCGTGTATTTGGAAGTTTTCCAAACATCCTTAGAACATTTCATAGATGACCTGCCTTTTGCAGACGGGATTGGATTAGGGTACCAACAAGATAGCTGCCCGCCCCACAATTCAAGAAACGTGGTAGATTATTTAATTAATCGATTTGACAATAAAGTTATTGCCATCAACACTAATGTTCGGTGGCCAGTCAGATCCGCGAATGTAATGCCTCCTGACTTTTTATGGAGTACGTTAAAAAAAAAATAAGTAATTGCAATTACAATAATGTTGAGGAACTGCGCGAAGCAGTGCTAGTAGCGTGTGCTAGTACGATAATCGAAATACGTTGCGTAAAGTAACCCGAAATGTCGTCAAACGGCGTCAAATATGTTTAGCTAACAATGGTCATTTTTCACATTTCATCTGATTGTTAGGATTAAGTTTTATTTTTTTATATAAATCTTGTTTGTTCTGGTTTGGATCCACGTATGCCTACTTGATTAAAATGGAAAAACAATAAATTATACTGGTATTTTTTATTCAAGCATACGTTACCTTACATTGTTGTAAAGATAGTAAAAAATTCTATTCAGTAACCTAAAAATCCAATATGGCGTCCATTTAGCTTAAGGAAGTTGATATGAGTACCTCAAAAGCCGTCATCTTGAATTTTAGTTCACCATCAATTTTAAATTGGTCTTATCGAAAACAGTGACTTTCATATGAAACTTTTCTTCGTATCTCTTACACTTACGAAGATATTTGACATACAAGAAAATTACATTTTCATTTTGAACTTTTTCAAACAGATTTTAAATCAGCACATGAAACTGCAAAACATTTCCCTTTTAATCAAATTTCCATCTTCAACGATAAGAAAGTTACTCATGAAATCCCACTCGATCTGGGACACCCGACATATTCGTCCAACAGATTACAAAAAAATCCAATTACCGGACAATGTCAACAGAAATATTACTACTATGACAAACAATTAATATAGAGCTTAATACAAACTAGACTATACTAACTTTTATTTAAATTAAACCATATTAACAGAAACATTATTACTATGATAAAAAAAACACACTGAACATACAACTTAAGATGGTTTGAACTGTAAACCTGCTGTAAGTATCAAATTAAAGATTTAGTGAATTCATAACTTCAAAACTTTTAGGCTGCCATTTCAATAATATTAGAAAGGTAATGTTGCAGTCGGCTGATATGCAATTAAAGTTATTATACATTCTAAAAATAGGAGCTAGGTACGTAATATTTGTTCTTGGCATTGGGAGATAAAAAGTAATGTTGTACCTACATGAAAGGCGGGGTAGGAAAAATGGTAGACTAGAAACTAAACAGTTACAGTCTATGTAATTATGTACAGTGTTATACAAACATTTGATACTGTTCAACCTATAACGCTTCTCCACCGAATGCATGTCAAATTCTTGCAGCAATAAGTTGTAATCATAACCGCGAGGTGGAATTGCATTTTCAACTTTGAAATGCAAGTATTTAAGGAACTCGCGCTGCATTCGCTCTAGTGTAATCTTGTGTGTTTCGTGTACAGGATACCAAATTAAAGAAGCATATTCCAACTTTGATCGTACATAAGAATAATACAGCATCTTGACGGCAGATGCATTACTAAACGATAATGTATTTCGAACCACAAATCTACCAGCATCTGTAATGCAGAGGAAGTAGTTCGATTTATATGTTCAACAAAAGGAAATCTACTATCAAGGTGTACTCCAAGATCTTTTATAGTTGAGCAGCGCAACAATTCTGTGTTATTGTAAACATAGGTATACACAACTGGATTAGACTTTCTGGTATAGGTAAGTACATACTTTGCACTTATTCACGTTTACTGTAAGTTTGTTAATATCAGACCATTGTTTAAATGAATTTATTTCAGCTTGGAGCGCGTAACAATCTTCAAAAGCTGTTATGGAAGAGAAGATTTTGAAGTTATCAGCAAAGGCACATTTTCTACACTTCAGTAGTTCTAGAAGGTCATTGAAGAAAACCAAAAATAACATAGGCCCAAGATTTGATCCTTGAGGGACACCAGATATTGCAGAATAGAATGCACAATTGTACCCATTATACGTAATATACTGCGGTCTCTCCAAGAGGTGAAGAAAAGTATCAACGAGTCAAAAAAGCCAAATCGTTTTAATTTAGTTAGAAGTATCCCATGGTTAATTCTGTCAAAAGCTTTAGCAATATCAGTGTATATCAACTTGTCCGCAGCTATCTACCACATCGATCACGAATTATGGGAAGCTCGCTAGGATATATGTTGTAGTGCGCCTTTCCATGAAACCATGTTGTTCCATTGATATTTGGTGTTTAATTTGGGCATATATCCTAGTATAAAGAACGATTTCAAATACCTTAGCAAAGCTAGATAATAAGGTAATTGGCCGGTAATTTACAACATAAGTAGCAACACCACCTTTCAGGATAGGAGATACTTTGGAAATCTTCCACACCTCCGGAAAAACGGACGCTTTCAGCGACAGAAAATTAAGGTCAGGGGGTAAATAAAACAAATAAAAGTTATTTTAAACTTTGTATTATACCACTATGCCTTAAAGAGGACAGGAATAAGAAATGCGGAAGAGAAGGTGAAGAACAGAATAGCATGGAAAAAGATATGCAGCGAAGTATAAATGACAATGGGGACTGATCCACTCCGTGAAATGGATCTAGAAATCCTCTAAAGAGGAGGCGCAACCTCACAAGGGGTGTTTAGCCATTATACATACATACCATTATGCCAATCAAGCTGGATTAAAACGCCAGAAAAATAATCATACACCATCCAGCGAACGAAATTTAAACAACCGAAAATTGTGAGTACAGTCTCCGAGACGTTATAAATGTGATTTACCTAAAAACAGGTTTTGTTTGAGAAGATCATTTTAATAAGAATATATTCATGCAGGATTAAAAGCCCCAACAACTATATGTTGGGACGTAGTGTAATAATTCTACATTATTTTATTAATATTCTTGACACATGATTGTTTGAAAGAGAAAAGAAATTTTTTAAACTATTTTAAACTGCAATAAATGATCAAATTTAAACAAAAAGAACAACAAATTTTGACGACTAAAGGTTGGATCGCAAAACTAAATCAACTAATAACTAGCAGCTCGTGATGTCTGCTTTTGACTTGGTAACTGCTCAAATACGTGTTGGCAGACTTTTTATAAGATTGTTGCAAACTTCAGGAGTTAATGTCCCCCAAATTTATCTCATTTTGGCTCTTAAATCAGCAATTTTTCCTTAGACATTTTTTCATTTCGTGCAATACATTTTCGATTACATTTAAAGTCGAGCTACTTGAGGGCCAAGACAAAACCTTTATATTCTGTTGGGCACACCATTATTCGGTTGAACACGCGATATGACACGAGGTGCCATCCTGTTCGAAAATAAAATTGACGTCTCTTCTGTACAATATTTCTTAATACTTTGCAGCATTCACCTTAACCTCAGTCAATTCCAATTGGCCCAAACCACTGGCGGACATACATACAACCCTATATCCTTTGCCCTTTCGAAAATTTAAGTCCTTTTGATACAGTCTCTAACAAAAGCCTTTCTTTTATTTCTAACCACCCGTTTTCGATTATCTCCCGCACAAACATTCAACTTAGACTCGCCACTGAAAATCACTTTCTTCCAATCGTCGATTTTGCCCAAATCAACTGCTTTCGTTTCTGAACAGCAGTTGTTGGAGCTTTTTCTTTGTTCTAAATGCTATTTATGTAATTTATGTAAATACTTTGGAAAATCCGAGTTCAGTTTTATGTATATAATTCCAACAACACTCTCGGAAAGCATTCCAAAGGATCGTAATTTTCCTTACAGGGCTTCTGCGATTTTCTTTGCAAGTGTTGTTCTTTAGCTTCATTCGGTTACAACTCCAGGTCTACCAGTACTTTTTTTTAATATCGATGGTTCCAGTTTGTCTGTATCGTTTAACAATATTTGCCACTGAAGGTTTTGCCAGTATTCATTCAGTGACGAATTGCTTTAACGGATTTTCTCGACAAAACAATAATTTCGAGCAATTTTCTTGAAGTAGAGGCATCTCTAACCATTTTTTAAAAATTTAACACTGTTATTCGCTTGGATAGAATAGATTACCAACAAAGGTGACTACTGAGTGCTCAATTTTGTTTTCCATGGCTACTTGATCAAATTTGTTCATAGCCCCAACATTTTACTACTAGCCAAAATTAAAATGCGCACCATATTTGGTGTTTTACAACATAAAGTAAGTAAGCTCAAGTAAGTAAAAAAGGAAAGGGAAAAAATAAAAAGAACAATTAATTAAATGTAATTTAATTTACTACAGGAAAAAATAATTAATTAATTAATTTGAAAAAGGAATAAAAAAATTCCGAAACGTAACACGTAATATGGAATAATTTGTTTTATTAAAAATAACCGGTATCCCAGAAACAAAGAAAAAATTGTCTACCAAAGTCGTATATTTTTGGAATTTCAATTAAAAATATAAAGAATAAAGTGTTGACAATTGTAAAATGTCGATATAGGTATACAAAAGGATGCTTCTTTTTTTTATAACCAGTTCCGAAATATTTTCAAGTGTCTAAAAAAAAAGCTGAATTTTTGACCGTCCCATATGTAGTTGGTAGAGCTCGTATTATGATATGGATTTTTATTCCGAATATGATACTTTTACGATTTATACAGCTGCCTCTCGTAGACCTAACATGGAAATAAAATACATTACCTTACAATACGAGTTAGTTAAAAAAATTGTGGTTGTGTTATGTTAATTTCTTATTTATTTACATGCTTTAACACCTCTAATTTCGGTAGCGTTAAAACATTCGTTTCCTTTTATAAACTCCATCTCCTCTTTAAACCGGAAGCCCTTCAAAACTTAAAAAAAAACAAAAAAAAACGATTCTTTTACCGCTCAGACTAATGTGCATGGCGATACATCCCCTAAACAGCGTGACGTCATCGAAGAGCTATGAAGTCTTATATATCGGTGGTAACGCCGATACCCTATTTTCTACGATTGCTTCAAATGTATTACGTCATATGGTTTGACGTCATATGTTATAGTCATGAAGGTTATATCAGAATTTGATACGTGTGACCTTTAAATGGTTTTGTGGTGATGCGTGAGGATAATCATAGTATAATGTTGGAAAAGCATTGCGTGAATGTTGAAAATATTTTGCAAGGTATTTTAAATCTAGGTTACCTCTGAAATTAGCACATTTTTGCTGTTATGACTTAATTGTATAGGTATTAGGCATGAAACGGCAATTTGGTCGTTACTGTCTGCTTTGAAAATAGAAGATGTCATCAACAAAACGGCTCACAATTTACATATTTCATTACAAAAACATAGTATTTCACCTCATTATAATGATCAAACATCAACTGATAAAATTGACACCCAGGTTACTGACATTGACCAATTGTATACAAGATATTCAATTATTAAATTAATAGCTGTCTTTTATTACCCCATTAGACATTCATAATCAATCTCATAGCGTGTTAAAATAAAGAAGAAGGCGGTGCCGTAAGGGTTGATATGTACTTTTCAGAGAATGTAATTTACTGAAGTAACGTATTTATTCCATTGTTTTGCAGACACGACAGTGTTTTTGTCGCATTTTTTTTTCACATGGACATTCATAGCAACGTATTACTTAGCAACAATTTCAAAGACTTCATTAAACGATAGACAGTTGTTTTTCTTTCGCAGGAATAAGGCTAAGCGTTTCCAATTTATATCAAGAGACCAATATGAAAAAGCAAAGTAGATGATGTTTTTAGACTTTAGATGATTAAGCGGAATGCTAAATAAGAGCAAAAATATTTTGTAAAGGTCAGAGATTCCAAGTAAATGGAGAACGATAAAAACATTAGAATTATTTAGGAGCAGAGATTGCGAGCACTTCATCAAAGCGCGGCTTTATTAGCGTTCTCAGAAATTGATAATTGCTGCAAACGTATTTGCAAAGTGTTTAGCTGCAGACATAATGTTCCTACAAAGAATATGGATTAAGTAATGGATAAAATTAAGTGCAAAATAGTTCCTGAAACTAGATGTAAATGAATTTTGAAATATTTATTGCTCCTGCTGTAATATAGGGCAGACCAAGTAACACATTATTTTACAAGTCTGGAAACAATTACAAATTGTCTTTCAAGAGGTAAGAGATAAAACTTTTTAGTGTATGAAGATCAAGGTATGAATCACCACGAAGTATGGCGGTCGTTAGGAACTAACACGTTGTTCTAAACTGTCGGGATGACGACCAGGTTTCAAAAAAGTAACTCTTTTAAATTTTCACCAATATTTCGCTTTTATTTAAAGCTTCATCAGGGTCAATAAATGAGTTGAGTAGATAGACCGAACTTGCGAACTAAAATTCTTTCTTTTACAATGCACATTTGAACTTTGTAACTTTTGTATTTGTTGCGTTTCAAAATACGTTTCACAGTACTTCTACTAACACCGATTTCGTCTGCAATTTGTCGGCTAAAGCAAGGTTCGTTCATTTCAACCAACGAACAAACCCTCACTTCTCTTTCCTCCCGCTCGGGGGGCATTAGAGAGGGATTTGAGGGTGTTCGTCTATTTGTTGGCATTTAGGGCAATTCCCGATCACGCAGCCAAATTTCCTAAACGCTTTGACGATCCTTTGAATTGTCGAATGCGAAGGAATAGGACGATCCACGTACTCGACGGCAAATAGATTGGCACGGTGCTTTGGTAGGAATTTCCGGCAAGATACCATGTAATGATTTGTACCTTCTCTGCGATTGTATAAACTAACATTGTGTATCCAAAATTCACGATCACTTGTTAGAACTTTGCGAGCGCATAGATAGAAAAAGAGTGCGTTAGATAGGCCTCTCAGAGCTACGGCAGTTACGCGCGGCGAGGCTGGCCGGCGGAGATAAATGCAAGTACGTCAGATCGCGCTACGTACAATATATCTCGCACCTTGGTGAGACCTGGGCCAACGTATATAATCAAGCAGTTTTATTTTAGTTCCTGTCATTTACCTTCTAAAAAAATATTGGAAATATTGGAGGGTGCCTAAGACGTATGGCCAAGGCCGTAGTGTTTCGATTTCTGTCATTTATTATTAAGGTTAATAGTAGTACACTATTTACAAGTTTACAAGTACCAAACATTTATAAAATATTTTTGAAAACATTATTGTCCAGCTTCGATATATCTTCTAGCTTGTCGAGCTGAACCTTGGTTATTTTTTATAGTAGCTGCAGCATCAACACAGCATACTCACACTTATCTCAACGCCTATAAGAATTATTCGTCTGTGGTATTTCTAGGGTTCTCTCTGGAAAATATTCTTTGGTGATATTCTAGAGTATTTCTCTTTCTTTCTTAAGTTATACGTGACATTGCCTTAGTTATAATCTGTTCTACAAAGATTCGATATTCGAATTCTACATTAGTTTTTCGGAGATTGCAATATGAAAACCGATTTTTCCAAAAGAAAGATTCCTATTCGATAGTAGACGGTATTGGTGTCTGCAGAATATGAATGCTCATAAAGCATGTTTCTTAAAACATTAATGTTGTACTATTGAATGATGTAGCAAATATAACGCCGCAACACCACGCCATTGGTTACAATATACTATAAGTCTAAAGTAGTTCACTATGTTGTCATAAATGTCAAACAATGACTTCAACACAACTCTTTTGTGTTGTCATAACATACGGAATTTTTCTAATCTACTCATTCGCCCCACCAAAAATAGTACAAACGCTATAAAACTTTTAAGATGGAAACGAGTGTGTGGCCAATAATTCCAATAACAATAGAGCAAATTTGTAAATAACCTTCCTTCTAATGAATGCTACGTATACTTTCCACCAATGAATGATACAGCGGAATATTAACAGGAAACAATCAATATCCCCCATAAGAAATTAATGAGAATACGTATCCAAGCATATAATAAGCAATGGCCTTCTATAAAAGTTGAACCGAGCATCGATACGTTTATCAACAGCATAGGATAATACAATATGTATGAACATACATAACCTAAAAATCGGACAATTTATTCGATTGAACGTGATCGGTCGGTTAAGCGCGACGTTCCAAGGCCAATTAAATAACTCAATTTTACACATCGTGTGAATTTCTTTCGGCGCGGAACAAGTCAAGATCGTGAGATATTAAGTTATTGTGTGACCTTGTTGACTCCGTCGCCGCTGCCTCCGTCTATCTGCAGCGAAGGAAGCCAAGAGGGGAATATTAAAGGAGACGTTTAGGAGGCCGCACCAGACCTTTTGTTATACACCTGTTGTTATATTAGACGCTATCCACGCTCATGGAAGTATATATAAAGATCGAATTTATTCACTCCACGACTATTGATTGAGTTTAATTGGCGAATCCTGCCAATGTTGGCGACGAACGGGCATTGAATATACAAAAGGGGGAATTTTGCGTAGGTTCAGAAAAGCACCATTTAAGGCGTAGACGTTCGGTGCCGTTTAGAATAAACAACGTGTGCAATTACAATAGGCTAGTAAGGAAAAAACATCACCGTGTTGTTGGCAAAATTTAACAGAATTGTCTTTCCAATTCGTGACAAGAAAGCATTTAAAAAACATTGTGATATTTTTCTGTTTTGTATTCCATTGAGTCCACTTGACCAATTTAGAATATTGACCATTTGTTCATTTACAGCAATCTTAAACGATTGAATACAATTACACCTAAATGTGTTATATTAAGCAACCGTCTAGAAAATGTCATGATTGTTCTGAGCAGTTTATTTTGTTAACTCTAGGAGTGCAGTATGGTTACCTATTGCAGTCTAGGGGCGCATTTCGATTGTGCCCTTTGCTAATATTGTTATGCTAATTTACTCAAAGAAATTTTCAGGAAACACTTCAAAAAAGAGTGTAAGCATTAACATCTCGAATAACAAGGCTATTTTCTGTAATAATTTTAACAAGGCGGGCCACCCATGACCCGATGACGTTTTTCTCTAGAAAAAAAAAAACTGTGTTAAAGGTTAATAAATAAAATAAGACGATTTTTCAAAATATTTTTTATATTTTAATAAAAATATAAACATACTTAGAGGTAAATAATAAAGTTTAAGTCTAAGTCTCATCGGGTCGTGGCCGATACAGGCGTTGGCGTTACAGAATTAAGAATAACTAGAGTTTAGCTAGAGTTTCGCGGGTTTTCGAATTTGGTGATTATATTAGGAATATTTAGAACTTTGTGGTATATGAAAAATAAACTATAAAAATAATGAACTTGGAACTGTTTATTAATAATAATAATAATAATAATAATAATAATAATAATAATAATAATAATAATAATAATAATAATAATAATATCCTTATTTCCAGAGAACATGTATGTATAACATGAGGGAAACAAGTCAACAAACTATAACAAAATTAACAAATATTAGTACTTGCGAAATAACTGAAGTAATCATTCAACGAATAACAATTGATATTTAACAATAACTTTTTCACATTTCCTTGAAGTCTTAAAATTGAAAATATTCCTGTAGTTTATAGGTAATGAATTAAATAGTCTACATCCCATGAAACTTAAATATTTTTGGAAACCTGCAGTACGATGACTGGCTGGTAGCAAGTAAAGTTCATTTCTTGAAAAATAAGAATGTGAGACATTAGATTGAAATAGAACTTCATATATGTATATGTCATAAAATGTCAGTATTCTACAAGATTTGAACGTGCTCTTACAAGAACTGCGCCAATTCAGATTAGTCATCGCTCGGATGAAGAACTCACACTCCAGTGCACCACACCATACGCCATCCTGGAGTAAAAGTTGGAATAGTAAAAGCTTTTTAAAATTGCATAACTGCAAGACTTTCTGATATTAGAGATAGCATAGCACACCCGAGCTAACTCCCCGCAAAGTTCCCCAACATGAGCCGACCATCTCAAATTTTCATCAACATGAACTCCCAGGATCTTGGCTGATTTAATAAAGGTAGTGAAAGTAGTATCAAGGAGAAATCCTTGTACGTTAAATTTGACTTCGTTATGAAAGAGCATGAATTTACTTTTTGTAGAACTAATAATTAATTTATTGGTATTCATCCAGCTGAAAATTTGCATATAAACATTATTAATTTCAATAAAAAAGTCAGTTAAGGAATTGGAACTTATGAGAGCATTTATATCGTCAGCATAGAGAGTAAGATAGCTCTGAGATTTTAAGGAGGTTGGCAAATCATTAATATATATTCCTCCTAAGACAGATCCTTGTGGAACACCAACATCAAGTGTTGATGCGGTAGATCTAGCATCCTTGCAAACAACCTTTTGTTGGCGATCCGACAGATAAGATTTAAACCATTTTAATGCTCGGCCATTAATACCATACCTATCTAATTTATACAGTAGAATTAACGCAATCAAAAGCTTTGGAAAGATCAATCAGCATAGCTGCAGATGGAGAGCCGCGGTCGATGGATTTAGCTATTTGACTGACGTAGTTATATAAAGCTGTATTTGTAGATCTGTTTGGGAGGAATCCGTGTTGGTTGTCACAAAATAAATTGAAACTATTATAATTACTTTTCGTATAGGTGCCCTATACTGTATCGTATTTTGAGAGAATTCTCGTAAGGTCGGTTCAAGTTTCTCGTAATTTTATAAATACGACGTGGTACCCAAAAGTTCCTGAAATGCAGCCATAAATAAAATTGAAGAATACCAGGATTTCGTTCACCTCCGTCGCCTTCAAAGTAGTACCCTTGGGTGTACAAACACAGACCAAAGCGCATCTGACACGAAAAGAATGCGTTCTGGAAGTCTTGTTTTGTTAATGTGTTCAGCACCGTCCGCGATTTAGATTCAATCTCCTCTATCATGTCACACCTTCACCGTTTTAACTAGATTTTCATCTTTGGAAAAAGAAAAAAAGTCGCAAGGATCCAAGTCAGACGAGCACGCTGGATGAAGAACAACGGCTATGTTGCTTTTCGCCAAAAACTGATGTACGAAGAAAGCAGTATGTGGCCTTGCGTTATCATCATTGGTGACACAGACGTCCCTGCGACACTTTTCTGGACGTTTCCTTCTCATGTCCTCCTTTAGCCGTCGTAGGACATTAGAGGAGAACTCTGCATTAATCGTCTAACCTGGATGTACGAACTCTTTGCGGGTGATCCCGTCAGTATTAAAGAAACCGATCTGATGTTCGACCATTTCTAAAACGTTTAGACCAATCATAACTTTGTGTTTGGCCTATAGTGTCGTTCCCGAATGCTTCTTTTAACATTTTATGTAGCAGTCTTGCCAACTTTAAAACAGAATTTGATACAGATACGCTGTTTCCTCAAATCAGCTATTGAAAAATCGCAAATATGAGCAGAAACAATGAAAAATTGTTCACTAACAAAGTACGTTTCCACTTACAACGACGCCACTTGACGTACTGGGTTTACTACAAAGAAGGGTGTATGTTTGATTGTAACTGCGTTCGCTTACGAGCGTGATACAAATTTCCAGAACTTTGGGTACCAGCTCGTACAATGACTTCAAAAAAAATCGGGGTGGGTAAGTTTATAAAAAACTTAAATTGCCTACAACTACTTCTAAGAAAATATAAAATAATACATATAATAGGAATGAATCAATTTGGTTAGGTTGAGGCGGTCCATACTTCTTAAATATCAAAATAAATTTCCGACTAATTTAATGCAAGCTATCGTTAGAAAATGTAGTTGTTGACAGCTTTCCTGTTTATAGATGTATGCATACACGCATTTGCGTCATTGCGATAATGTCTGATTCCAAATGAAACAGCATTATACAGTTTATTATCGTAGTTACTGCGTCCACAAATTTCTCTGTATGCCTGTGGTAAAAGCTGACGTAATAAGATTGGTAAAATATTTGGACAAGAATGTTCTAACTATGGTATATACAAATTCATTAAAGGTAGGTTTATGCATGCATACAGTTCATGGGCTCATAAAAGTACTTGGTATTAAAAGGGTAGAAACAAAATCCAAGAAGACTATGATCTTCTACTTCCCATGTCTTTCATCGCCACCTATCACCAGCATACAACAATGTAAATAAAACCAAACAAGTTCTTCAAAATATATAACTAAGAAAACTTAATTTGCAATATTGGTTGGTAGGTCAATGTAAACTTTACAAAAGCTTTATTCATTTTTGGTAATTTGCAATATGCTCTTTCTTTTATGGATATAACATAAATCTCAGGAATCCTTCACTATAAGTAAGTAAAAAAGACGGTAAATGATGATCATAAATAAATCTGCATACACTGGAAGTAAAGAAGAGAGCAACCAACACGAAATCAAAAGTACATCTAATCGAGCACATTTCTTTCAAAATAATATTTGAAAAAACAAACATTATATTCAAAATCCAAATATGTAACAAGAAAACAATTGCTCTGATGCATCATAAAATGCTAGAGAATATGCCCATATTCTATTTGAAACCTTCACTTCGTGCTTCCAAACAAGATTTAAAAACTAACTTTTATCGATTCCCCTTAACTAACCGCTAAATAGTTCTTAATCAATTAGTTCTACCGTGAATGTATAATCTTTTGACTTTTATACGAAACACCGACATCGCAGCTCAATGCAGTCCACTTTATCGTATTTTGATAGGAGGAATACTAATTATAGGTCAGTTATAACTTTTATCTTGAGTTTTTTTTCATTTAAAGATAAGAATTGGGGTTTTTTCTGGGTCAGTTAGGCATATTTGGGTTTCTTGTGGTGTATTTTCTTTCCCGTATAACTTGTTTCTTATGTCGAAAATAAGTGATTCACTTTATTAAAATATCTGAACAAGGGTATTTTTAGAGCACACAAAACTTGGGATTAATTATCTATCTATACAAGTGAATTTAAAAAAAAATATTTAGTAACGATTTAGCTTTGTTTGTCATTATAAAACTTTCGAAATCTTGTTACCACTATTACGAATAGTAATATGCTGTTTGCGAAAAAATCTACGATTTAAGAAAAATGTGCGAGATCGTTTTAAAATTAGGAATGAAATTTCGTCGGAATACTATAGCCCACAAGACCACTTGCCTAAATTGCGTTACTAATATTAGCCAGCCTATTACAGATATCATTGAACTTTGAGCCAGGTTAGTTACACATTCAAATGTAGAATCATGAGTCACACTTACGACGTAATAGAGAATGTTAGATTTTTTTTAAACCAAAAGCTTTTAAAATCCGGGAGAAAGTAAACAGATACGAAATGGAGAAAAGAATTTGGGAATGTGATTCCCTGAAACCTCGGTGTAGTTTAGTTATTATTCAAATACATACATTAATTTTAAAAAAATCTTAGTATAAGCATTTTTACAATTTAGGCACGTAACTGCATCTTTTGGTATCCTGTTATCTTTAATTTTTATTTCGGATTCTCATATCCCTATACATACACAACGTAAACAGACACAGATAGAATAAAAATTATTTTTATGTTCATCATTTCTGATTCATTCGTTAATTCATTATTACAATTTTTTGTAGATCCACTCCTTTTTTCCAGTTCCTTTAGAGAAAGAAAACCTCGAAATCCGAGCTAGATCCATCGTTCATGGATGGTTCGGTTGACATTCATGCAGTAAGGAAACACCGAGAAAGTATATACTTAAAATAACAATATACAGGGTGCAGCAATAGTATGTCCTTCTTTTATTACTTGGGTTGTATGTTAGATAGCAATTTGATATTTTGCGGATGTAATAATTGTGCATCTTTAAAAAATATACTCCGATATACTGAGTGGATTATAAAAAAGTGGCACAGTAAAATTATTTTTTTTTTAATGGAACATCCTGTATATGTTTACATTTATAAGATCCCTAACTACACCCCATCCCCAAATTATGAAAGTAGCTTGTTTTGTGGTTTTCGAGTTATAACTGTTTTTGTTAAAAAATTGAAGAATCACATCCCAAAGAAAGTACTCCTACGTCCAAACGCTTTCAAATTTAGCAATAAAATTTGCTGCGTGGATTGGTCGAACTTGGGTGACGATGTCAGTAAATCACCGGATGTACAGGATGGACATCAGGAAAATATTAACTTCACCAATTTCAAAATGATTTTTCTCGACTTTGTTAAACGGAACAACCTGTATATCATGACTAGAGGTGGTGTAGAATTACATTCTGCATTAATCCATATTAGGTTTCCCTATATCTATTTCTAGTGGTTTCTACAATAATCCAGAATAATCAAAATTCCAATGTTCAACTTTTTTTCCATTTTAAAATAATTTTTAAGTGAATTAATTTAAAGAAAAGGCGGGCGAAGATTCTTTCCTGGTAAGAAAAAAGTACATATTAATAAAAAAAATGATTGAAAGGTAAAAGTAGAAATAACATCTTAACATGTATTTTAAAAAGTAACGCAAAACTTGAAATTAATAACATGTATCACTTAATTTGTTTTAAAATAATAATCATGTACAGCGTGTCCACCTAGTGCATGGACGGACGATAATTCCTTTCCCGAGCAATTTAGAGAAAAAGTTTTCAAATAAAAAATATTCCTAAAATTATATTCTAGTATACAGGATGTTTAGTTTCCGTAGCGCACGATACAAGTTTTGGCCACTTGTAGACTTCAGTTGATATAAAAAAACTTTTGGATATATTGCCTGAAACTCCACGAAATACTCAATCAAATTAAATTGGAATCACTACTCTAGCGTGTAGGGCGTTAAAGATACAGCAGCATTTCACAAAATCTCAAAGTATATCAACTGCCTCAAAAACTAAAAGAGATATGTATAGGGAATAATTGATGAATTGAAGAGAGGCATCTAAAATCGTAATAATACACAGGCTGTTCCATTAAAAAAAAAAAAATTGTATCGTGCTTAGCGGAAACTGAACACCTTACCTGAATATAAATTTATGTTGTGCAGCATCTGTCTCCGAACATTTTTTATTTGGAACCTTTTTCTCTAAATTGCTCACGAAAGAAATCATCTTCCGTCCACGCACTAGGTGACCACGCTGTGTATAGAGATGATAATAACAGAAAGAAAAACCTAAGGTAAAGTATTTTCCTTCTTGCTGCAAACAAAGATTGATACTACGTGCGAATGTTCTCTGAACTCGCCTTAATTCTTCAGATATTATGCTTCGAACAACACAATTTCTTTAACACCTCTCTTTTCTTGTAATTTATCATTGGCCCAGTTACAAAACTGGAAACGTTTTTCGAAATCCTGTTCAGTAAGTTGCTGATGTATCTGAATATGGTAAGAAATGTAAATGATTTTTCTGTAATATTCGTAACAGATCGTCTACTTATACCTATCTTCTTACTTATATTCTTTCGGCTTGTATTTGGATTTTCAGTAACTGCCAACAGAACGCTTACTCATTTTCTTTAAGTTCTTGCTCTTTTTGTTCTTTCACTTCACATTTTTTGTAAATGACATTTCCCGTTTCAAATAAATCTCGTCATCAGTTTTTCAAAAACTCTTTTTTCTGGATGTCTCCTGTCTGAATATCTTTCACTGTAAATTCTACTGGCTAAAAAAGGATTCCTTTCTGCTTCGCTCAGTATGAAAATCATATCTACTATATCGACTCATCCAACGAAGACTATAGTAAACGATAGGTGGAATATAATGAGTTACTATAGTCTTCGTTGGAGGTGTCGTACCATCATTAGAGTAATTCATTTTTATGTAAAACGAACTTTTCCGTGTACTTTTCATAAGTTGATAACTTACAATTTGTTTAATTTCTTATTAGTAGAGTTTGTCAAAGAGGTGGTACCGGCAGTGGCACACAGCATAAAAGTAGGTACGTAATATACAATATTAGTGAAAAATAATATTGGTACCTTTTCCTGTCGCCTTGATGTCCACTGTGGCAATTGGCAGCCGCCCTGGTAAGCTGCGTGCAACATCAACAACGCTTCCATTGTCGATTCATTTATCCGTCGACGGTGTTGTGAATACGTTGTCGTATACTTCGAAAATGATAGTTCGGCATCCAGTGAAGTAAGATTTGCAAATGTCAGATAATCCTTTTCCTCATCTGGGCACTCTTGATTTTCAGTTATAGACCGAACCTTTTGTAAATCGGAATTTCTCGTTAAAATTGCACCAAATTTTTGAGCAACATCGACTCCTATAGTGTTCGTCAAGTTTTCTAGAGCGGCTTGTAAAATGTTTATGCAATTTAATGCGTCTCGTGCAGATAAGTGACTGTTTTCTAATTGCTCAATAGCTTGTGCAACTTCAGAATAGTTCATGGAAATTTCATCCATTTGTTGTTGAAGGTCCGAATCGGAAAAAAGTTGCTGACTATCTCGAACTGCTGCAGAATCATTTGAATCAAGTTTCAAGATGACATTTTTCACTTGTGAAAAATATTTCTGATAGTAAGATACTGCCTGGAGCCATGTTCCTTATCGCGTTATTAAAGGCTGAGGTGGTGGTGGTAATTTCGGACACAATTGTTTGAATACACGGATGTGTTTGGGAGATTTGATGAACATTTTTTTGGTAGATGTTATTAACTTATCCACCATCGGATACTTCTTTCGAATGGTTTTTGCTACGAGGTGACATGCGTGTATGAGGCATGTTATGTGAAGAAGAGTCGGAAAGCATATTTTCAACATCCTACCAACTCTCAACATTGTTGCGGCTTCGTCAGTAACGAACATTGTGACTTGGGTTCCTGTGATACAAAATTCTCTCAACGAATCTTTTATTATCTTGACAACGGTTTCTGCATTAGTTTTCTGAATCCTTTTACTGGATAACAACAATGAAGCTAGTGGATCATCTCGTTTTAAAAGACGCACTACAACATGAATGACGCTGTGTTTCTGAGCATTAGTTGTCTCATCCACATATAGGCAGATTTTCTTATTTCTCAACTCGTCTTTTATACATTCCTTTACTGTACCTTGCACACGTGGCAAATTGTATTGCATAGATTGCATAGATGTTGGCAGGTTCCATGAGGGAACGTACTTAGCCCAAAACAGTGTTCATTAGATACTAATGTTGTGATGTTGCCACACTTAAAATAAAATAAAATCATATAAAATTGCAGTATGAATACGTTCTTAATTCATACATGACTTATTGCAATGTTTCCATTCAAACCATCGACTTAGCATCGCTATTGATATTGTGCAAAAATATGCGGCTTATTTCTAACCCAGGAATGCTGAGATATTTCACATCGAAGGAAAGTTACCCTGGCAATCCCCGGTACTATTTGCGGCAGCGTGAACTACGCTTTAACTCTCTCGCGAAGTCGAGACTGAATACGAGTTTGAAATTATCCATACCAGCGCACGCTACGCTACCCCATTCGTAGCCACCTTTTTACAACTCTACATTCAGCCTTATCGACTTACTTATTACAACTTTGAAATGTCGATACTCTGGTTTATATTTAAACCGGCTAAAACAGATATACTGACCAATATGATGATCAACCATTATCGCTCCTATCTACGTATAATATACTGGATCCACTCTGCGAAACAGTCTTTTAAAATTTCATAAGTCGATGACTCCGATGAAGTCCCACCGCCCCCTGCCATCCGATGCACTAACAAACATTTACTTATTAGCCGTTAATTTAACTTTATTAACAACTTTGAAATGTTGATTACTCTGGGTTATTGTAGAAACCGCTAAAAAAAGATATACGGAAACCTAATATGGATTGATGCAAAATATAATTCTGCATCACTTCTAGTCATAATATACAGGGTATTCCACTTAACAAAATCGAGAAAAATCATTTTGAAATGGGTAAAGTCAATACTTTCCTGACGTCCAGCCTGTACATCCGGTGATAAAAACGATTTACTGACATCGTCACTCAATCACAACTAATCCACACAACAAATTTTATTGCTAAGTTTGAAAGCGCTTAAACACAGAAATACTTTCTTTGGGATATGAACAGAAGCAGTTGTTGAAAACCACAAAATAGGCTACTTTCATAATCTGGAGATGAATGGCGTGTTGTTAGAGATCTGTAATAATGTAACAATATACAGGGTGTTGAATTTAAAAAAGTGAATTTTACTGTGCCATCTTTTTTATAAGACACCCAGTATATCGGAATATATTTTCTAAAGATGCACAATCCACATTATATTAAAACCTCTTAAATATAATTTCAAAATGTGCTGATAATCATACTTCATAACAAGAAAAAACATTTTTCAAAAAATCTCCATCCATAAAGGCCCCTGATTGATTACTCGCCCTGTATATCAAAATATTGATATTTATTTTTATTTTATGATACCAGTACTGTAAAAAGTTACAACTTTAAAACGAACTACAGGTTCATCATTTGATGAGGAATAAAGCGTACTAGATTAATGTTTACGTGTGAAACTTGTCACTTCATGAATATTTTCGTATTGGGTGATATCGCTAATTATTGGTATTAAGCCAACTCTAAAAATCACACTTACAGACCACACGTACCCATCTGCTAAATGAAATAGACTTAAACTATTACAATCTAACGAAATGAATCCTGACAGAAGACTAATTTGGAGAAAATACATAATCAATAACAGTACTTAAAAATTTAGGCAAATAAAAAAAAAATAATTCCATATCACCGAAAATAAACTTCTCCTATAAGAAATTATACTAATCTCCATACGAAGATGTAGTATTCAGCTATAGGCCACACACACACAACAAATTCCAACCATAGGGCAGAATTCCCAAAGTAAAGTGCACCTTTACAACACTAAATTGTATCGTGAGTTCTATGTAGATCCCATTAAGAAATTGGCAAACACTCTTAATAAGAGATGCAGTGAAAGACTTACAAATCACCCTAATGTTTTAGCTAATAAATTTTTCATCAACTCAGACGTCATTGCAATATTTCACCAATATTTTCTGTCAATAGCAAATCTGGTAATGCAATAGTTAATGTATAGATTTTTTAAATTATTTTAAAGAAAAGATTATTCAATGGAATAATATTGTGCTTGTAATATTACAAGCATGGCGTCCTCTTTACCATGGGTAAAATTAGACGCAACTCAAGCACTTACAAGAAATGGTAATATAATGGACTTCGTTATTTTGCTTTACTAGCGGAAGTGAGACATATTAGGAAAGTAAGAGCGCTTTATGGAACTATTATAAATATCCATGATATTAATCAGTGAATAAATATCGTGATGTACATACATACATCGAATTGTGATGAAAACCACTAGTGCTTAAATAGATGAAAAAGACACGTTACGACTAAACTTTTTATAATTCCGAGGACTATAACAACCGGAAAACTAATACAATTGCAAAAATAACTGCTTCCCTTTTTTATGTCAACAACTGGTATATAAGATTTGAAGATGTACAGTACCGTTCATGGAAGTTCGGGCAAGCTGACAAATTATATTAATTGTTTAGGAAAAAAAATTAAAATTATATAATACACATTTCTGTGAGGAATTATTAAAACTAACCTTTTCTGGAAGTATTTTACCAATTTCCAGGTAGTATTTGTCCATTATAAGACCGTTATCATAAAATATATAACTATGTTGGAAATCCCGAATAATTACAATGACAATAAAGCTTTATAATAATCCTTAGGAGTAGTTCTGAAGAGATTGTTATTGTGAAAGTATCTCTGGTTGTGCAAGTGAAAAATAAAATAATTTCGGTTTGACTGCTTAAAATGCCCCGTGGAAAGCCTCTAGCTCTTTCAAAACGATCTGCTATTATTACCTTGCATCAGGAAGGGTACGCAGAAAGACGGATTGCGGATAAATTAAAAATAAAAAAATCTACAGTACATGATACTATAGTTCGATTTAAGACAACCGGTGACGTGCAAGATCCTAATCGGCCAGGACCGTCAAGAAAAACGACTCGGAAGATTTACGAATAAAAATAATTAGTAAGCGCAATAGAAGACTAACAGCATCAGAAATTGCTGCAGAATTCAATAATGAGCGAGATTCCAAAGTTTCTGTGAGTACTGTGAAACGTCGGCTGAAAGAGGCTGGGTTGCATGGGCGAGTCGAAAACCGTTACTCCGAAGAGGAAATAGGCTGAAACGACTGAAATGGGCACAAGCTCATAGAGATTGAACAGTGGACGATTTTAAAAACGTTTTGTGGACTGACGAATCCAAGTTTGAGGTTTTTGGAAATAGACGAAGAGTTTTCGTACGCGGATCAAGAAGGGAAAGTGTTACGGGAGTGTATAGTTCCTACGGTGAAGCATGGAGGCGGATCTGTAATGGTTTGGGGTTGTTTTTCCTTAATCGGAACAGAGGACTTGCTCAAAATTCAGGGCATAATGAAAAAAGAAGAATATTGGAAAATCCTGGAGAAAAATGCCATACCGTCAGGAGTCCGATTAATTGGTCGTGGATTTGAATTTATGCAGGACAATCACCCCAAACATAAATCTAAATTGTGCACGGATTACCTGCAGCAAGAAGAAAATGAAAGAACCCTAAAAATTATGGAATGGCCGACACAGTCCCCCGATCTGAACCCGATAGTGTTGTTATGGGAAGAATTAGACCGATGTGTTAGGAAAAAGTGTCCAAAATCGAAGGAACATTTGTGGACCATTCTCCAGGAGGTATGGACAAGCTTGCCCAATGAAACATTAGCAAAATTAGTGAATCGGATGCCGAGAATAGTGACAGCAGTCCTAAAGGCAAAAGGTGGATTTTTCGATGAAAATCGGATTTAAATTATTTGTATTACATTAACTTTTTCTTTTTAATAAATTTGTGTTTGAAAATATGTAAAATCAGTAAGTATTAAATACATGGCCATTTAATATGTCTCTTATTTTCTTTGACTTCCGTACATTTTTTTGCTTGCCCGAACTTCCATGAACGGTAATGTAAATGCTTATCCTTACTATTTATTATATGTTGTGTATTTATGTATTTTGACAATTGTCCATATATGTTTTCTGGCAAATAAAGATTTATTGATTTATTCGTAACTAGAGGCGATTTGCGCAAAGAAGCACAATTGTTAAATTTAATTAACACATAGTCCCATTAATCATTTCAGTGTTTTAACTATCCATGGAGATACTTAAAGGTGTAAAAAATTGAAGAAACAAATTCATAGAAACAAATTGTTGGTGACAATTTCCCTCCTCAAATAGATTACGCAAATCTTTCTCATAGTATATAGGCGATGTAAAGTTTTTTTTTATTTCTGCAAAAAAAAATGTACGGATTCTTTTGAGATTGTTCCTAAATGTTTAAAGGTTTCTATTAAAAAAGGAGCAAAATTTCCAAATGAAATTCTGTTTATTTCAAAATAATAAACCTTTACTAGTTCATGTTGTCCATTAATGTAAAACTATCAAGAACGATATTTAAATTAAATTAAATGATATTTAATTAATTAATTTCATGTTTGAGGTTTTACATTTATGAAGTCGTAAAAACATTTTTTTTTAGAAAGGTTAGCCTCCTTGCCATACGCGTTACATGTGGAATATCCAATTCGGTAACATAAAAAATCCATTAAGATATTCCAAATATAATTATAAAAGCGAGAACAACGGAAGACGTAGGCTATTATTAGGAACACGTAATAAATTACACTTTAATCTGTAAACAGAGTAAACAAATAGTCTTCCGAAGACCTTGACACTTTTTTTCAATACATACCATCAGATGCGTATGTTGCTCGAAGGTATTTTCGGTTTCAATAAATGTATCATGACACGATTTTGAAAATAGCTATTAGCTAATGTAAATTTTATAACTTGAAACACATGCGAAAGATTACTAAATAGCAGTTTAAAAAGTCGAAAAGTAGCACAACATTTAGTCAGCGAAATTGTATGTAGACTATAATGCGTAACGAGGTACAATCTTGTGTAAAATTTATTTCTGTAATAGTTATCTTAACAATGTAACGAATTGTTTTCCCTCGATAAACATAACTATGATAACGATGATGCTGTACATACATGTATCTTTAATGCGTCTCTGTATGTTTCCACATTATGTATGTTTTAAATGTTATTTGTATACTTAAGTTAGGTTTATTTAACTATTACGACGTAATAATACACGTGAATAAAAATGTATACTTAAATAGCTATTACGTACGTGTGTTCTTAGTTTCAGTATTACACTCCTCTTAATGACAAATATTTTAAAGCTATTTTCATACACATCTCTTACGCATTGTACAACTAAGCATTGCGAAAAAATATCGTTTTATAACATCACTCAACGCAAATTTTCGAATATATACAGTACCACTTATCCAACGCTTTCACAAATTGCAATGAATGATGACTAGTTTATGCAGACAGTGACAATGAACTACCTAGACCTTGTTTGACACAAATATCATTCACTGTTACTATATGGGATACGGTCGCTTTTACTTTTTCAAACAAGCGATGTAATATTTCGCAAGGATTCGAAATTAAGTGTTAAGTTAATTGGGATTAGTTAACAACTATTTATATAACAACAAGAACAAAGCGAGGTAACAGTACGTTTTTTTTTCTATTTTCTGCATCTGAACAAGGACCCTTTCAATCGCTCTTTTAATTCTCTTGGATTTTAATTACGTTATAGCATATTGTATATTTCATCTAATAAATTTGCATTTTGTTCAAAGATAATTCCATCAAATAATTCAATTTTATTAGCAAAAAAATAAAGGTAAAATAACACGTTATTGTTTAACACTAAAACGTAATTTTTTAAGTATCACAATAAATACGTGTTATAATTACTTAGGGAACAGTTACCACATCTAAAATTCTTGTTTTTGTGAAGGCTTATAAAGCTCATAAATACCAATCTGACATCTTTTGCATTGATGTTTTCGACAAATTTGCACACATCCTGTATATGAACGTGTTGAATTTCCAAGTTCTTTTTTTAAGTAAAAAATCGTGATAGTAATAATGACAACTCTTTCACTGTAAATGCATATTTTAAATGGCGGTAATCAAAAGCAAATTTACCCAATGGCATAGTCGATGGACCGAGACCTGGTAAACCTCGTCCCCAATGCTGAGCCCCTTGAATGATGGCTTGTACGGACATCATCGGCTTCTCTTTCTTCATCATTTTTCTTCGCGATCTTGAAACGTAACGATCACCCAAAAGAATTGAACAAGAAATGACCACACACAGCAGTGGAAATTGACTCGAAACACGTCAAAATACTATTTAGCAAATTTGATGGTGGTGGTAGTTTGGGATTAAACACTACAACACCGAGAGATAGCAACGGTTATAAAGAATAGAAGTGAATCTTAGATGTTTTGCGGTAGATGCGATAAGAAAGATAACAACAACAGCATCTGAAACATGCTCACGGTGCATTTTTCCATGCCTTGACTATTGCAATTGAAGCAGTTTAAAATCGCGACAACACACACTTTCGATGATGATCTTGACACTGTACGTACGTCTTCTTTCAATATGTGTATTACTTATTATTTCGTTGATTATTTTTTATACTTGTAGAATATAGCGTTTGATTGCGGAGAAAAAGAAAAACAAATTGTAGACATCGTTCGGAAAAAAGTGAATCTATGTCGTCTATGTATATAAACACGACCCGAGCCGTCCAGACTTTTAATGGTCTGCGAGATGTCTGACCGATGCGTCTCGGTCGCGTCGTTGGTTTCGATGCGACTAATAGCGAGAGTCTGATTCACCTGTCAAACCCTGCTTGCCTGGTCTTGTGTGTGCGGTCGCGCTTGTGCTCTGCAGCTCGACGAACTGTCTGAGTTGCCGCTCGTATGCGTGGTAGTACGAGTACGGTGCTGTGACCGTCCGAAATATACCGATTGCCACTACCACTACACTATACCTACACACATACATATAGACTAGTTAGAGATGCATATTAATAAACCGACTATCCTCCTCCTCGAATAGTATACACAATAGCTCGAGGCTAAGCAGCGGCGGCGGCGGCGGCGAAGTTCGAACGCAAGCCGGTCGACTGGAAACCTTCGAGACGAATTTTGTCTGCCACGCGCGAAAATCGTTAACCGCCCGCTTTCCCGAACTACATATAAAATAAATGCGATCGTTTGGATATTTTACGTTTACCCTTTCGAAGGTCGCGGATCGTTTCGATGCGGGAGAAGTTTCAGCGTACCGCAATCTATCCTTATCCTCTTTTTAATCCTAACGTATGTAGTTGGCTAAGCCGTTTTATGTTAGTTTGACAAATATAAATTTTATTGTCGTCTGCGTTTGTGCTCATGATGACTCACAATTTAAACAATTTGAAATGAAAATGTATTTTCCACGAGACCAAACAAAGATATAAGAAAAGTCAAGATCAATCCATTTCTCGGAATGAGAACATCTGATAAGAAAGGTGCGTTAAATCCGATTAATGTGATTCTTACGATTCTTTGTTACCTTCTATACTCAAAAAAAAATATTTATATATTACTAGGTATGATAAATATAATTTCTTTAGATATAATTTATTATACCTTTCATTAAGGCAATGCCGGGGAGTTGCCCCACTTAAGGAAAGATGCTAATATGTACTGTACTACGGCTTAGAAATAAAAACCGCGTTAGGGCATAGTTGCCCTTGTCGTCTTATTTATTAATTACAGTGGAACCTCCCTAACTCGAACCTTTAAAATCCTGCCTAAAAATTCGAGTTACGGGAAATTCGAGATACAGAAAAATCGAAAAAAACTTCAAAATTTCATTTTTATTGAGAGATATACATTATTATACACTAATTTAACTCAAAAACTACATATGTATTAATAAGATATTATTTAAACAACAGATATGTATTTGGAGATTAATGTATAAAGAACCCGAACAAATAAAGCAACGTAGATAATAATATATAACAGTGAAGACATGTTTATTTCAAAGTTTTAAAACACTTTCTTCTAATGGCTTGGGAAGGTAGTCTGTTATTAAAAAAGTTAGCAAAATTGCAGGAGCTGTATGGGGGAAGGCTGCTCCCCATACAGCTCCTGCAATTTTGCCAACTTGTAATCGAGTAATACGTCCGTCAGGATTAGCTAAAGTCCATTGCCACAGGTAATGTTTTAAAGATTTAAAGAATCCACGGTCCAGAGACTGAAGTGTGTGCGTGGTGTGACCAAGATTACACAACAATCATTAGACTCTGCAAAATTTAACATCTATAATGAATTTTTATGAGCTGAGTGTTCATTTAAAATTAAAATGTTATTGTTGGTCCAGGACTTTTTTGGTACGAAATGCTCCTTAAGCCATCGGAGAAATCTCAGAAATAAGCCACGTTGGATTCATAAATATTTTCGCTCCTGATGGTAAACCAAAAATTTTTTGTTTCTAACCCCTTTTAATACCATCACCGGTGGAATAAAAAATTGCTTTGTGTTATGTCTGCCTATAATTATCACATTCTTTTCTTGCTCACTGCAAGTTACTAAATGGACATCTTTCGCTTCCTTGCTTACGACCACAATTCCAGGTTTACTATTTATTTGAAAACCTGTTTCGTCCAGGTTGCAGGTATTAGCAGGTTTATCAAACATCCCATACTCAAAGTACGTTTCTAGGAGTACATTAAAAAATAAACTTCTGCAACTGGCAGACCCTGAGCTTGTCTAAAGCTCAATTTTTTTATTTCTACGTAAGAACTGGTTTAATCAGTTATAGTTTGCTACTTTTTTTTTTCATTATTAAAGCGATGTCTAACACCTAATTTCTCAGCAAACTTGCTATGCAAGACTTCTTACAGTCTTTCGATCTGAAAAGAATCCCATTTTTCAAGTTTCTGTATGTGTTTCACTGAACACTTTTCATTGTTTGTTCCTAAACATTTAGCAGGACCGAGACCTACAGTTTTTAAAGTGTGAGAGAGCACGTTTTGCAAGAGAGATGTTATGCGCTGCATTTCAGATTATGCTTTCAAGATCTAGTCTCCGGTTTCGTACAATACCGTACAACACCTTTTAAATGACCCCAGAGATAAAAATCTAGGGAAGTCAAACCTGGTGATGTAGGGGACCATTCAATGCCTCCTTGTCTACCCCTTCATCTTCCCGAAAAACTTTCATCTAATTGTGTCTGTTGACGGAGACATTAAGAATAAACGTTGCCTCATCATAGAATTTGGCCTACAATGTCAGGCTGTATGTTAGTGCAATCCACTACTTCTTCATAGAATTTCATACGTCTATCTGGATCATTACATTCTAATATTGACTGTTGTGTCTCCATTTTGGGATAACACCTGAAGCAAACTGACCTTATACGGATCTTCTTATCGCTTTCGAGAATCTTTTTAATTAATCTTTCCCTGTTATTATGTAGTATGGCAAGCTTTAGAACTGAAGTTTGAAGATTTTCTTGCAGGGCAAGCAAAATATCCAAGGACCTTTCAACAGTAGTAGATGTTTTCGCACAACCCATTCTTCGTATCATAAGCAAAGTTATACGTTCTTGTTCTGCTGGATAAACCATAGTGACTTTTCGAAACGATAATAATTAAACCAAATTAATATCACTAACTCGGACTGGGAACGATATAACAAAAACGTTAAAACAAAAAAAAGGTATTAATAGAAGTCATGACAAAGCACTAAATTGTTTAGTGTGTTTAGTTACAGTAAGGCAGGAGTTGAAATAATTTCATCAACAAGTCGCCATAAAATATTTGTGCACAATGAAATAAATAATTTTTCAAATAAAGTGCATTATGAGGTTTTATACAATGAATTGCAAACATTTCCAAAACATTTGAATTTAGACATAGACTATAATAAAAAATATTCTAAATTAGCTAAGGATTTAGAGTAAGCAATAATATAGAAGCTATTTAATTTAAAATATTTGAAACATAACAAGCGATATTATCTTATTATGACAGTTGATGACGTCACTTAGATATAGAAGGCATAATAAAATAGTACACCTTTAGTCCTAAAGATCGTGGAAAACCCGGATCCGTCACCATTTTTCGTTCTCCCGTAATTAAGCCGTTCCTGATCATTTGCCCGTCTCAGTATATTAAAAAGCACGTGTGTACAAGATTTGAAAAGGTCACGTAATTGTGATAAAGTGTATTAAGATCGTACAAATAAATACAAAAACGTTTTAGTAGTGAATTACCAGTTAATGAAAAAAAGAATAGTTATACACTATTTTTTTCCGAAGTCACAAACTACCGTTATTTGTTTTGAGAAAGTCAAAAACGCCACGTGCTTTTCGTAACTGCCAGTTACCAGTTATTTATAAGGGAGCAAAAAAAGCTTGGGTGGCAAAGGATCTGTTTAAAGACTGGTTTTATTCGCACCTTGTGCCGTCGGTAGAAAACAAAATGGAGGAATTGGGATTACCTAAGAAAGCTGTGTTACTTTTGGATAATGCTCCTGGCCATCCCGATGCTTTAGAATTAATGAGTGATGATAAACAAATTTCCGTCATGTACCTTCCACCAAATTGTACACGGATTCTGCAGCCCATGGATCAACATGTGATTCAGGCTATTAAACTTAATTATCGCAAGAAACTTCTCTCACAAATTGTTGAATCTAATGATGACATTGCACAAATCTTAGCAATAGACCAGACTGAAGAAGACTATAATGAATAAATTTACCTTTACGCACATTCCTTCCATCTAATCAAACTAATGAGCTAGTTGAAATCAAGGACATGTTTGGGAAAATTAGTGAATCTGTGTCAGACCAAGATGTACAGGAATGGGTACAATGGGAAAATGAGGATGGAGCATTTCTCACTGAGGAAGAAATAATTAATGAAGTCGCTTCTGATTCAGAAAATAAAGAGAATGTTGATAATCAAGAAAGCGATGAAGAAATGCCAACAGTTAAGCTTGTGGTGCATGAAGCCACGTGTTTACGATGGGCTTGTGAAAATAATTTAGGTCCTCAACAAGTAACATTGCTCCACACACTGCAGTCGGAATGCATTAAAAAAGAAATTGCTACCAAAAAACAAACACGTATCACCAATTTCTTTTTTGATCATTGAAATGTACATTCTAATTTATGTATTTTTTAATTTGTTTTTTCTTTTTAATTTTAATAAATATTTTTGAAGATAACTTTTTTGTTCTATTGTTAGCTTTTTTTTTATTTCTCAGTAACACATAAAACCTAATATGTATTCACTATCCAGTAATCCGAAAATATCGGCAATTCGAACTTGCTTAAACCCGTGTTTTAATTAGTTCGGATTAAAGAGATAATGTCATAATAGTATCGCTTGTCTCAGATTTTTATGAGAGCGATAGTAGTAATATAAAATTCACATTTTCTCATTTTGACCAGATTACCAAGATATCCGGATTAGTGGAGGTTCAGATTAGCGGAGGTAAGTTAAACAAAATATTGCATATATAGGAAAAAGAAAATTAAATTTGTTACATATCATATTCAATTCTAACAAAAACGCCTCTGCAGATGTCAGCGTTTTTAGCCATATGGTACAGCAGTGCGCCCAGTAGATTAGTTCTTGACGTCGGATAATGAAACGTTGTCGCGTTCGTGATACCGGACGAGGGACATGGATTCCACTCTGCCCAGATCAAGACAGTCTATTCCATTGATTAAGAGCTTAAACAAAAATCTTGCATTGTGAAACACCCTCCTTCGCTTTAAAGATTGTAACCGGTGAATTTGAAGGTAAGAAATTCGCTTTTGTAAGCATCCAAGTAAATTATTTTGCGTGCTACAGAGCAGAACCGTATTATTCGCGATGCTAGGTGTTGGTTGAGGGTCAAAGGTCTAATGTAAATAAAGAATTGTATTCGTATACACCGAGAGAAATGTATAGTAAATTACCATATACCACAATTGTAGTGTATCCTACCAGAATCGACGGTTACCATAGTGACAACTATCGAAGTAAGTAGAAAATACCCTATTATTGTAGTTTTTTGAAGTGGCTGCCTGTACTCCATATTTATAGTAAAAATAGTACTCCAAAATTGTGAACAGCTCTATAAAATTATAGTAAAAAATGTACTACCAAATTGCTCAAAGCAATGCGACATACTGCAGTAAATTATTCTCATGTTTGTAACAGAATATTGTTCAAACAAAAGAGAACATGATGTTGAAGTACATTTCAAAAGTGTGCTTACAAACAATAATCAGGATAATACTAATAATAAATAGCTCACGGTATTGATGGAATCACTACCGGTAAAAAAACAATATGAAAAGAGAATAGTACTATTGCTTTTTGTTCCTATCCGCGTTGCTCTTACATCTCTCAACTTATGCTACTAATCTTCAAATACAGCAACTGAAATATTTACTGGCGCCACCTAGTTCCACTAGTTTTAGTCATGTCATCCTAGATAGTAGAAACCGGAAGACAGATGCTACTTACCCATACAATAAAGTACAACGTTTCATAAACATTTTCAAAAGATACCAGTTAATGTAATATTTTTTTTCTTTTTATTACTATTTACCACATGTATTAATTTAACTATAGTTTTTTAAAATATATAATAATAATAAAAATAGGGATGAATAAACTTAAATTATTATTAAAGAAATAATTAAAATAACCTTTTCATAAGTTCCTCCTAATTTTAATTTTTTCTTGAAAGTTTATTTGTTAAACAAATATTTTGTTGGGGTTAGAAAATCAAGCAAATCTAAGACAGAAAAATGTTTCTTCCAAGTAAATCATTTAGTTTTAAGTTAAGAAAATATTCATATTAAAGGTAGGAATGAAAAAAATGGTCCAGATCTCACAATGTTCTATTGAGAAATTAGGCGACCAGTCTCGTATTCAAAAAACACATCAGCCCAGTTACAAGGATATCCAATAAAAGATAAATTACAATAACGAAAAAAAATCTAAAGCTAATAATTAAAAGTAGGAGCAAGTGCATGAACTAATGAAAACGTTTTTTATATGTTGTAGTATAATTAAATTATTTCTTTAATAATGTAATTAAATAGGGATTATTTTATGTAGTTTAATAATTAAGGAGTTAATATTTAAGTATATTTATCCCTTTTTTATTATTTTTTTTTATTATATATTTTAAAAAGCTATAGCTAAATTAGTACACGTGGTAAATAGTAATAAAAAGAAAAAAAATATTATCTTAACCGGTATCTTTGGAAAATGTTTATGAATCCTTGTACGTAAAAAGTTATATCAGTGTGTGGGTAAGTATGGCATCTATATTAATGTGTCTGTTGCCACTCTCTAGGACGGCATGACTACATCACTAGGCGCTAGGTGACGCTGGGAAATATTTTAGCGAATTCATCAATACCATGAGCTGATACATTATCTTGATTATTGTTTCTAAGTAGTTTTTTCATGTGTGATTCTATATTAAGTTCACTTTTGTTTGAACATTATTCTGTTACAAGCATGAGAATAATTTGCTGCATTATGTACGGATAGGTGGTACTGTTTTAAACAAGGCAATTAATAATGTGGATATAAAATACAATTATTTCATTGCAAGTACACATTTCTTTTAAGCGGAGAAAAATACCATAAGAAAATATTTCTCTTGATGTAAAACAGTCACTGTATTGTGGCTAATTAAAACAGTAATTGTCTTGGATTGAGGCGGACAGCCTTGATACAAGTAAACGTTTCTCTGCCTGCAACACTTATGTTTGATCAACAACAATATTATAGTGTATGTAACCACAGTAAGTAACTACAAATATTTTGTTTTCTTCACTACAATGTCACTCATTGCCATATTGCGTAATAAAATCTACTAAAACTTGAACTATAGAAAAATAGTTTATGTTACGTTTATTGTAGTAAAATCTACGTGTATGTTTGTTGCGAGAACCATAAATGGGGTGGATACTACCACAACACGTTAACTACAAATATGTTGTATGCTTTACCACTACATTTCTCGCAGTGTAAGAAGCATCAAAAAAAGGTAAATATTGTGTTCCCTAAAATCGCTGGATTATAGTTATGTTTGATAACTAACCTGGGCAAATATGCGGCAACAGCCAGAGGCGTGGCGAGCGCATAAAAGTCTACACATAAAATAGAAGGTAAGAAATAAATTATAAAACGTGCTAAAACACTTACCGTTTTAAAAGTCTTCCGTGAAATCACAAACTGGGTAACATCTGTTAAATATTTGAATCAATAGATATGTTTCCACAGCTATTTCAGTCAAGTGAGTACGACGTGCGGAATAAATGTTTTTTAATGTCGAAAACGACCGTTCGACATCTAGCGATGTTATATTTGCATATTTAAAATAATCTTTGAAACAACTTAATGCATCTTTACACGCACCTTCACAAATTTGTCTTAAAAGACTTTCAAATCTTCGTATTACACGTCAATTTGTTTCGCCTTCTACAGCGCATAACTGTGCGTGAACATCATTCATAATTTGAACAGAATCCACTAGCGACATCGAAACATTTTGTAATTTTTCTATTCCCTCCGCTAGTCCGAAGTAATTATTGTGAATAGTTTGCAAATCTCTTTTAACCTATCTTAAAATATTTCCTGGCTTTTCTTGATTGCTGCAGCTTCTGTCGGATTGAATTTTAAAACTACCTTCTTTACTTGATCAAAATATTTGTTGTAGTAAAACGCAACCTGCAACCATGTTCCCCAACGTGTAACAATAGGCTGTGGTGGTTCAGGTAAATCAGGACACAGTTTGTGAAATAGACGGGTACGTTTCGGGGACTTTAGAAACACTGCGTTTGTACTAGCAATCAATGCATTTACTAGTGGAAAACATGTAGGAATCGTTTGTGCCGCAAGATTAAGAGTATGGATTTTACACGTTACATGTAAGAAGTTATCACTGTATTCTTTAACAGATCGGTCCTAAGAACGCATGTTTGCAGCACCATCCCTCATAAACATTAAAAGTTGCTTAGTTGAAACTTCAAATTGGTTCAGTGAGTTCAACACCACCTTTAAAATCTCATCGGCAGAACAATTTATAACTCTTTTGTAAGCAAGTAAGAAGGAGGATGACGGTCGATGTGGTTCCATTGTACGTACCATTACATTAGCCACAAAATGTTTTTGACGATCTGTTGTTTCGTCTACACACAACCACAGTTTTTTATCTTTCAATTCCGTTTTCATTCTTCTTTCTATGTGTTCACGAGAAAATGGCACTACATTTCGTATCGATGTCCGACTAGGTAATTTTCAGTCCGCATATTTATTCCAGAAGGAGACAAATGCTTTTTTGTCTAGTAAACGAAACGATAGATTACATAAAATAAGAGTAACACATAAATCAAATGTAAATTTTTCTTGATCTTGTATGCCACTTTTTGCAGAAGAATGCTGTTTGCTTTCGATGTGACCTTGACAATGGCTTCTGGACTAACACATTAAAGGGATTCTACAAACTAGACACTGAATTTTAGCGCCATCAAAAATTAAGTCCGGCATGTCCACTATAAAGTTTTTAACTGTGTCTGCCATTGGTCGCTTTCACGACGTACCTAACTGCGACATTTTTTAAGCAAACATAAGCGTACAATTACGAAATAAGTTACAACAGCCTACATATACACAAAACTACTCGCATACAGCATCGATTTGGTACTGACGATGTGAACGCGTGAAATAAATAATCGCCGACTCCGCACCACATATCTACTACACTGACTGCTACCGCTGTTTGCCCAGACTAAATGATAACACAACATAGTATCTACTACTAGTATCTTAAAGATATTCCTAATGGTTCGTCTCTTCTGCCATATTCCTATTACAATTCAGAAGAGAATTAAAAAAAAATAAAAATAAAATATTTATAAGGACTATCACAGTGCTACTTAGTAGAAATAATGTATTCAAGTGCTGTGTTAATAATAAACAGTCGTGTATTTTTCTTCACAAGTTGACTGCATAAACATGGGTAATTCTTCCGACAAATCTGTATTCGACAATTGTCATAGACGTAAAACGTATCCACTCAGAATTGGCAGGTAGCACTACAAATTGATAAAATTAATTCAAATAAGTAAAAGATCTTTAAAAATGTACACAAGCAAGTTTTTTTTATCAAATAGTCAACATAGCATCTATATTTAAATAACATTTTATTTACCAACTTTGACATTTAACATAATTTTCTTGAATTAATCAGGATTTAATATACTGGTAATATTTCTGAATAGTGACGCATGTAGTACATGCGCATGTACAATTACTAAAGCCAACCAAACAAATCTTCAAAAAGTACCCAGATGTTTAGATATCTCATAAACATTAATAGGTCCACTCACAGTGTAAATCTAACTAACAACTACTGATAATACTTATCATCACTACGCGTTTATGTATATTACAAGTAAGCTGTTAAATTTTATAAAATGTGAGTTTACTACACGCTGCAAAAAGAACCTTATTAAAATTTAAACACGTTTTTGTATTAATGGCTTTAGACTTCCTACATCCATAAAACTTACAACGATGAATGGGAGTAATCAGTCTAGTCTGGGCAAACAGCGGTAACAGTCAGTGTACTAGATATGTGGTCCGCAGTCGGCCATTATTTATTTCACGCGTTCACAGTGTCAGTACTAAATCGATGCTGT